>OX328012.1:47304255-47904255 GCA_946811545.1 Netelia fuscicornis | reverse complement strand
GAGTCTGCATTTGTGCGAGCGACTGTGTTTGGGTTTCCATAAGAAAGAACAAAATGGAAAAATCAACGATAGAGGGAAAGAGTAAGAGAGAGAGAGAGAGAGAGAGAGATCCGTCGAGCCATTTGTCACTGAAAACGTCCAGCGTGTAATTGCGACTGCTTTTAACGATCTTTATCATTTTTTTCCTGTCTCGATCGTGAAAAATAGCGTAAACATCAAATTGCAACGATCACAAATACACGTACGTACAATTCCTTATCGCGATTATTAATTTGACGTTATCGACGCTCGTAATACACTTTTTCATTCGTCTTTACGTCACGTCTCTTCAATCAAAGTCCTCTCTCGGCTTAAACATCGCGCACGATCCTTTCTAGAAAAATGATCGTGACTTCGAGGTCGTTTCTTTGTTCGGGACACTTTAAAATTAGTAAGACTCTCGGTAGGGAGGGTTAAGCATACGCGTCAATAAATCATTGCTACGATCTAACGTCCTTTTTCTTTCTCCCGTACCGCGAATATTATAAAAATTGTTCTCGCGCGTGGCGCAACCGACAATGATATTTTCCTTGAATAATTAGCGGGATCGTTAACGCTAACGATCCACGACAACGATATCCGACTATTCACCGAGACACCCTTCCACCTGCGTTCTTCTAATCTCTGAAATAAATACGCTCGCTACGCAATTGAACAAACGTTACGAAAAATTAACAATCTTTTTTTTTTTCTTTATCAAACAAAACCGAAGTGAATCGGTGTTTTATTTTTTGTTTTGTTCGATCGATGCCTACATCACGTGGCTAACGGTTCCATATGAAATTATACGAAACGGGCAAAGTGCTACGTTGCATCTTCACTGGCAATTGTCTCGGTATGTTTTTACGTGAGGATACGACACTCCGACGCGTTTACCATGTGTAAAATTCGTGTTTGCGTGTGTGGGTTTGCTACTTGCACGTGTCGTCGCGCTCCTCATTGCACAATCGAAGATGTCATCCGTAATTTTTTTACTATATAGTACCTGTCTCACATTCTCGGTTTATCCGTCTCTTTTCGTCGTTCTTTCGTATTTGTTATCGTGCTCGATGACCTCGGAAACGAAACGCATTAACCAACGGAGTGAGTCGAAGTTGGTAGGAATTTGTCTGTGGGGCGGAGGAGGGGGGGGGGGGGGGGGTAAGGGGTCACGAGAGATCGCAATCGTCATTCGAAAACCGTACGATCTTCTTATTCTTCGACTTCTCATTGTTATTCCTCATCTTCTTTCGCTCATTCATCGTCGGTGATTCTTCGTCGCACCGACGATAATTCACTTCGCGATGAATTTCCTCGAAATTGAAATTTCGAAGGACGTTTTCAGGGTTGATTAATTATCTTTTCTTTTCTTTTTGTCAGGCGTAAAAATAGCTAATGAGCGTTCGAGATACGAGAAGTTTCACGGAAAATACCAACGGGCGAGGATTATTATGAGATCGGGAAACGAAGAAAACTCGCTTAACCGGTTCGATAAATTATACATTCGGTTTTTCTATAGATGTTGAATTTTTTTTTTTCGTATCTTTATTCGCGATTCTTCATTTCTCTCGACATTAACGTCCGGGTTAATGCATCTTATTGCGATTTTTGTACCTTCCTTTTCCGGGAAATTGCCTCGTTCGCGATTTGGATCGCTCCTACGAATCAAAGACGCAGAAAACGAACGCGAGAAGTCCTGGGAATTCCCGTCACGTATTGACAATTTGTTATTTTTGTACGTTAATTTTAAGAATGTTCGTCGAGTCGTACAGGAAACAAAATATTACGAGAACGAGGAACTTGATTAGATAGACGGAGGTGAACATTGTTCACGGGACGAGTATTCGAACGTAGTTGCGCGTAAATTCTTGCGCCGATTAAAGATTGGCCGAGCGTTGATAAGGCATTACAATAATTGCGAAAAATGTCGCGACGCGTTGGTCGTCGATGTTTCTCCGACATCGAGGGCAAGCCTGTAAAACAACAATTCACCCGCCACGTGGCTTACGTGCAAAAACCGCTTATCAATAATAATCGTTAAAAATGAGCGAAGTAACCGAACCCAAAACACATGCTTGAGACGACAAAGGTTGCGTACATTCGTACCACTGTCTCATTGATCAATGTCAATCGAAAGTCTAAAGTTTCGAACCGTTAATTTTAAATGCGCCAAAAATCGAGAAGGCTTCTCGGTTTGCGCAATTCAATTTTTTAATCCCAGCATTCTTGCACGTCCAGACTTTTATTCCATACACAATGATCTACCAGTTTGTTGTTCGCGAATGGTACAAAAAAATTGAACATTTTTTTGTTCGTATTACAAGGAAGATAAATAAATAATTGATATTGTTCGATGAAGGCAGTCGAGGCAACGACTGTTGAACTTCGTTCGCACCTGTCTACTTGCCCACGTCAATCATTTCACACATCATCTCGTCATCGTCGTCCATGAAGCAAAAAAAAACGGGATCACGGTAGGTCTGACGTAAGTGAGAGAATCCCGCTTGTTAATAACACATTTGTTCTCACTGACATAACATGACGCTCGTTCATTTTGTTTTTCTGTCGATGGATTTCCCGCGTATTTATATCGAATTTGCGTTTCCAGAATGTAAATCAATACGATAATATCCGTGTTATTCTCTTCCCACATTCTGTGTATTATTCCAGATACTACGTCCACGTATTTTACGCAACGGTGGAATTTACCATTCTATCAATATCGAATTATGTATAATTGAACGATCATTTATTCACCGATGGAATTACGCATTTACATGCATATTGAATAATAAGAGTCCCGCGGGCGATATTGGTCACCGAACTCGGGACGATAAGCTTTGACGCACGTACGCTGTTATTTTCTTCTTATTAATATTAGTTTTAATACAAAATTGGGCTGAATTTTGTTTCACGAATGATTGAATCGACTCGTATCGATACAAACAAATATATCGATTCAAGATTTACCCTTCGCGTCTCTCCCAACAGCTCCCGGCTAAGCGTGAAAATCGGTCTGATCGGTACGGGGTTTTATCACTGCGTCGCTCCCGGCATACATCATAGATTGCTCCGGTACGTAAAGAATCGACAGTGTATTATTTATAGTGGCTGTTTCACGCCAGAAAAATGTTCGAATAGGCCAACCTGCTGTTTTTCATACGTGTCTCGTTTTACCTCGCGCGTCGCTCTATCTCACGCTCTTTCTCTCTGCGATGTGGCAACGAAAAGGCAACGAGATTTCACGCTTCTCGGTTATAGTCGATAATGCGCGCTAACTATTGCGTTTGGCAATGGAGCCTTGTATACATCTATATAAATTCTCGTCCAAGCGGACAGTAGCCGCTGCGGTAATTTCACTCTTTTTATTTTCCGTTCGCACCCCGCGTTTCTTATTAACTTCGTTCGAACTCGGTGAAACGTTTTATCGGCCGAGCTGTCTCGAGAAAACTACGGTTAATTTCCAAAAAAAAAAAAATATTATCAAGCTTACTCGCGTGTGTGAATATGAAATTTATCTTAGAAAATCCATAAAATCAATGTGTAAAATTTCCTTTTTTTATGTCCTTTTCATTCAATCGATAAGAAAAAGATGAATTCCCGATGCGATACAAAATTTTATGTTTTTATCGATAAAACGAAGACAATGTTTAAAAATTTGTTTTAAACTCTTGTCTTCATTAACGAGCTTACTGTACCTACTCGATATAATTTATTGACGATCCTTGGTATATCGCGTTACTGTTATACGTTTGCTAGAAACGAGCGTGCGTTAATCAGCAATGATAAACAACGTCTCGAGAGAATAAACACGTGCGTGCGGTGCTTTCTCGAGCGCGCGCGCGCTCACGAGAGAGATCTCAGCTGCGAGACACGATCTCGCACGGATGCTGTCCTTGGTACGTTTATACGCAAGTGCGTCTGAAGGGGCATTAACACGACGTGCCGAACGTATAATCTGTATTCGTCTCCTCAAGTCGAGAGAGTCGCGTCTGTGTGTTATGAGGGATATATGCATGTCACATTGAGACACTCGATGGCTTATAGGCCAATGTACAAGAAACTTGGCTATGGGTGTCCTAGAGAAAGAGAGAGAGGGAGAGGGGGAGGGATGGAGATAAGTACGAGCGGTGGGTGCGACAGGACGAGTACACGCGTACTTCTTACAGCAACGCGACACGAGTAAAGAGAAGACCGTGTACGCGTCTCCTACCACGCAATTTCGTAATGACGATTTATTAGCGGTTATTTGCTTGGATTCGTAATGACGATAATAATAAACGTCGTCGGTATATCCTACACGTGTATCCTCGACGTTCTTCCCCGGGACGTGAATTTTATCTCGTTTTATCTTTCGGTTTGATTAACATCTGCGACAATTACGATCTCCGCATGGAGATTAATTAATTTTTGTGGAATTAACAGTTTTAGGGAAATCGTTGATTGGTGATGACACTGAAAGTTCATCGAAATTTTGGGATTTAAGCAATGAATATTGAATGATAATAATGTATAATAAATAATTTAGGGTGTAAGGAATAATATTGAATTTTATGAAAAGAAAAATTCATTTCATGTCCCGATGTTAAAATTATTATTCCAATTGGAGAATGAGTTTATAGTTGATCGATTTTTATCATTGTACGTAATTGTCCTTTTTAATTTTTTTGTTCGTCCTGGAGAAAAAAGGATCGATGCAAAAATGCGAATCGAGGAGATTTCGCTGTAGCCTCGAGCATAAAGTTTTTATCGCAAAAGCGAAGTATGCAGAAATTATGCACTCGGGTAAGAAAGTTCATTGAAATTTTGGGATCTAAGCAACGAATAATAATATTGAATTTTAAATAAAGAAAAATAAATTTCTTGTCCCGATGAAAATTAAAATGAGTTTACAGTTAATCGATTTTTATCATTGTACATAATTGTCCTTTTAAATTTTTTCGTGCGTCCTGGAGAAAAAAAGGATCAATGCAAAAACACGAATCGAGGAAATTTTGCTGTAGCCTCGAGCCTAGAGTTTTTATCGCGAAAGCGAAGTATGCAGAAATTATGCACTCGGGTAAGAAAGTTCAGTGAAATTTTGGGATATAACCAACGAATAATAATATTGAATTTTGAATAAAGAAAAATAAATTTCACGTCCCGATGAAAATAAAAATCAGTTTATAGTTAATGGATTTTTATCATTGTACATAATTGTCCTTTTTAATTTTGTCATTCGTCCTGGAGAAAAAAGGATCGATGCAAAAACGCGAATCGAGATTTCGCTGTAGCCTCGAGCGTAGAGTTTTTATCGCGAAAGCGAAGCGTGCAAAAATTATGCACTCGCGTAAGAAAGGTTTCGTTAACGTAGAAATAACGTAGAGGATCGTTTGAAAAGCATCGAGACCGCGCCTAACTAAGACCTACGAGACTACGTTGCATTGGTGTCGCGGCGAATCCTGCGAATTACAGCATTTTAGAAAGGCGTTATTTAGTGCCTCGCGACTCCGAGGTGCTCCCCTTTCCCTCTGTTCCCCACATCCCCCAACGAGGACAGGGGGCTGATCGTTCGACGATCAATGAGTGTCTTTGAATAGAAAGAGATTCCACCGAGAGTGCGACTCTCGAGAGCTGCCACAATGTCTCCGGTATTGATACAGACACGTGCCTCGACCTACTAATGTAACGTTCTCGGTAGAACGCTCGTGGAAATGATACTTTGCGTATCCACTTGTCACTGATGCGAGTCAGTCTTACGCCGAGGATGTTTTTATTTTCTTTCTAAATACCGATGAAAATCAATTGAAATTGGAAAATCGCGATCTGACGAGATAATTGACGTAAAACGATTTAGGGATATTTTTTTTCCTAGGGAAATTTTTAATTCTAGAGAATTATGTCGGTATACTTTCTGATCGTAACTCCCTTTTCATTACTTTCCTCCCCAGGCAATCGATCTTTCTTTCGGACGTGAAAATCTTAATTGTACGAGACGCGTCTGACTATTGGATGATTTTATCACTAGAGATATTTAAACGCAATTATTAAACTCACCTCACGAACGTGTGGATCCCGATGGTCGTGTTCACGATACCGCCCCGCCAGACTGTTTCTCCCTATTGCACACGACGAAATAAACGAATGAGGTCTCAAAATTCCACGACCAAAAAGTCTTGCATAAGCGGTTCTATTGCCACGGTCATTTTCAGGCAATTTTTTTGAAGGGTGACAAGGTTTTGCGACGAGCAAACACGCGCTATTTCTTGTTTCATACGCGTTTATAATTATAGTGTTTTCACGATGTTAATGCGGATGAGTACGTCATCGGTGTTAAGAGAAAGAAAGAAAGAAAGAGAGAAAGAGAGAGAGAGAGAGAGATAGGGAGAGCGAGAGAGAGAGAGAGAGAGAGAGAGAGAGAGAGAGAGAGAGAGAGAGAGAGAGAGAGAGAGAGAGAGAGAGAGAGAGAGAGAGAGAGAGACAGAGAAAACGAAAAATAAAAGGAAGCGAGCGATATATTGCATAATCGACTGGTTTGTCGTTCGCCTCGAGACTCTTTTTTCCGTTACGTCACAGTCGAATACACGTTTTTCTTAAGAACCGGGCGTTATCACTAACGGCCGGTGTGCTTTCGCGACCACGAATACACGAGATCGGTACCATTTTGCTATCACAGTTTTCTACGAATCGATAGTGCGTTCGGTTATAAACTTGAACTTTTACAAACGTAAAGTTGATTAATTTTCGATATCGTTTGCTGATCGATACCGATCGATCGTTTGCCAATCGATACCGATCGATCGTTTGCCGATCGATACCGATCGATCGATTCTCGATCGGCTCATCTCGCTCGAGAGACTTCCGTCTCGTCCGGGCCAGATTTCGAAGCGACTTGGCTATTTTTTACCACGCAGAGAACAACGACAGCCTCGAGATGCTCGGTTGCTTCTGGTAATGACCAATGTTCGTACGGCCTCTGCCAGCCCGGCTGATGGTCGTTGTAACGAAACGTCGACGTGCCGTATTATCCGCGCGTGCTGTATCCGTACTAAAGTATGCACGGAATACTTTTGCCGGTTTTCTATGACATACCGGACTTCGACTATACCGTTTCTCGTGCTGATACACCGGTCTACTATGTGTCTCGATCATTATCGTGTCACTCGTTTTTTCCTACGGGCAAGTGAAATGTACGCGACTATTCATTTAGCGAAATGCCATCGTACTTCGTTTAGTCGCTAAATTCTGAATGAAAGTTTCCCTTTGTTTTGCCAGTATTCGTTAGAAATATGAAATATTCTTTCGTATATTAGAAAATTAAACTTTTAAGAGTCTTAAAAATATTCTTTCCTGCTGATTAAAATTGCTTTGAGAGATTTGTATCGAGGATCGTTACTACGACGAGTCGATTTCTATTTGATTTTAATTGATCTTCGATCTCGAGTCTCGATTATTATCGTGTCACTCGTTTTTTTTTCCTACGGGCAAGTTAAATGAACACGACTATTCATTTAGCGAATTGCCATTTAGCGAATTGCCATTTAGCGAATTGCCTTTATTTACTCGCTAAATTAAGAATGAAAGTTTCCCTTTGTTTTGCGAGTATTCGCCAGAAACATGAAATATTCTTTCTCATATTAGAAAATTAAACTTTTAAGAGTCTTAATAATATTATTTCCTGCTGATAGTCACATTGCTCAGGGAGAATTGCATCGAAAATCGTTAATACGACGAATCGATTTCTATTTGATTTTAGTTGATCTTCCAATGAACGCCAGCGTCGTTTCACAAGCCAGCGAGATGTCGAACATCTACAACAATTCCGTGGTCAGCTTCTGGCATCACATTTTTCACGAAGTAGCAGGTGGGTGTTTCCAAAATTATCGTAGAACGTACTCGACGATTTCTTCCAGTAATTTCAAGCTAATCGTTCTGTCTGTTTTTTTTTTCGCTTCGATCCCTAACAGACCCAAGGACGAGAGAATGGTTTCTGATGTCTTCGCCGGTCCCCGGCGCGAGTATAATGTTCGGCTATCTCTACTTCGTTCTCTCCTGGGGACCGAGGCACATGGAACATCGGAAACCCTACAAGCTCAAGAACACCCTCGTACTCTACAATCTTGTTCAAGTTATACTTAGCGTGTGGCTGTTCTGGGAGGGTCTCGATGCAGCGTGGCTCAGAAAGTACAGCTGGAAATGCGAACCGGTCGACTATTCCAACAGTCCCGAAGCTTTGAGGGTGAGTTTGTTTGCGGGGAAAACTCGCGTTCGTTATATTTGAAAGAAAATATTCGTCGTAAATAAAAATCATTTACATTCTTATGTAAAAAACGTGACGAGATTAGAATCGTAAAGATGTTCTTTCCATTATCCAGGTCGCCCGAGGTGTATACATGTACTTCCTGGCTAAAATCTCGGAGCTTCTCGACACCGTGTTCTTCGTTCTACGAAAGAAGGAGAGACAAATAACGTTTCTTCACATGTATCATCATACAGTCATGCCACTGATATCGTGGGGAGCGACCAAGTATTATCCCGGAGGCCATGGCACGTTTATCGGTGAGTCACCACGAGTCCCAAGATTTGAATACAAAATTATAATATTATACAAAATTAATTGAAATCATTTTTATTCCGATAAAACTTGTAGGTGTCATCAATAGTTTCGTTCACATCGTCATGTATACGTACTATCTAATAGCTGCTGCGCTGCCTCAATATCAAAAATATCTGTGGTGGAAGAAATATATAACTACTCTTCAAATGGTAGGAAAAAATTATTTGAAAAATTAATTAATTTATTCAAACGATCCGAAGGTGGAAAATAAGAAAGTCAGCTAACGATGATTCTGAAATTTGTTACAGGGTCAATTCTGCTTGGCATTCATTCACAGTTTGCAACTCCTGATTTACGATTGCGAATATCCAAGATGGTCCCTCGTTCTCATTCTACCGAACGTCATGTTCTTCTACTTCCTGTTCTCCGATTTTTACAACAAGGCTTACATCACGGAAGAGGAAAAGCAGGCAGCGAAACAATTGAAGAAAGATAACGAGGTTAAAACGTCGAGCGAGAATGGTGTCGCGAGAGCGACGAAGGAAAATGGAGTTGTCAAATTGACGAAGGAAAATGGGGTCGTTAAAGAGAACGGCGATGCTTGCGAACACGACGAGTTTACGAAGAAATCGACGAACGGCAAGATACCGAACGGAAAAGCGAAGAAGGCATAACGAACGTCGAGAAGTAATCAAAAAAACGTTAAAAATCCATGAGAAACGAGAAACGTACGAAAGAACGAAGTAAAAAAAAGGAAAGATTGATTTAAAAATGGCGACGATACGCGAAGATCCCGGTGAGTCGTGCGACAGTCGTCTGGGAAACGCGAACGAACGCGATAGAACTGTTTGATCGACCGTGTGAATGTTCCGCACGGTGAACGAGCACGCGGTGCGAAGCGTAGATCCGCCAGACATCGATATTTTTGTTGCCACAACGGTAGTATTTAACCGTGTTCGATTTATCATCGATAGAAAAGTGATGCATTTATCTTCATCCCGGCGATATTCGTCGAATATCGAATTTCGGGCAATCCCGGAACACCGCAGGCTCTTCGTCGCGATTCACCTCAAGCTCAAACGAAAACGAACGAAAAAAAGTAAAACAAAAAGTAAAAACGTGCCAATGTGTGTTCGAACGACGAATTACAAACGAAACAAAAGGGAATACGCGTCAAAGTCTTCTTCCTTTCGGCTCCTGCGTGTCGTGTACGACGCTCGCAATTATATCTTACATAGTTCTATATAGTGCATCGTTGATCGAGGTCAACGAGCGTACGTACGCGCATACGTCAGTAAGTGGAACAGCGGAAGCCTCACCTGCCCGGAAAATACTTTGCTCATCTTTTTTTTTAAATTAAAAAGAAAAAAAACGAAAAAAAAAACAAGAAACCACAAAAAAAGGTAAGAAACGAAGAAAACAGTTCTATGCCGATTCGCGATAAGTATACGAAAGCGTCGTTGATCCGTGCTGGACTCGTTCGCCATCAGCATAGCTCCAAGCGTATATTTAACTCTTACGTGTAGATAGACGGTTGTAATATATAGTTTACCTATAACTCGAAATATATTAAAATAGTACGGAAAAATTTGTTAACGATAGCTAGAGATTATTCTCGTTGTAATATCGTCGATGGAGCGAGGCGTTGTTATCGAGCTGAGTTGAAAAAAAAAAAAACAAAAACAAAGAACGAAAAAACAAAAAATCACGTGTCTAATCGACGTCGTTGATCGAGAATCGAATGTTACGAATTTCTCGTCGATAACTAATCTCCATATTCATGCGTAATAATTAGGCTTGATTAATTAATTCATAAAGTTGCCGTCTCATGAGAGAAGGTCGTTGTCGTCGGAAGTGTAATTTTAGCATAATTATTATTAATTTTATTGTTATTATTATTATTGCTATTACTATTACTATTACTATTATTATTATTATTATTATATCGTACTGTATTCAGGGGTCGGACCGAGTCCCGTTGGCTTCTCGACGTACAGCGACGACGTTCGATCCGAACTGTTTGACCGACGGTCGATTCGATCGCACGATCCGTCAGCTGTACGGAGAGAAACATCGGACCCAAAGATCATGGCTTTAAAATCGACGGGTGGATCGCAATAATGTTTGCGCCTTATCGCCGAATTTCAGAAACGGCCTAAGCATTTTTTTGTTTTTGTAATTAGGCTTAGACTTCCCATTTATTCGTCGTGTCTACCCGATCTAATCTACGTTCTCTCGTAAGAATCTTGGATCTTCTTATCCCGTCTTCCTTGCCAGAATTAACGAACCACACGAAGCGTTCGAAAACGAGCCACGTTGTTTCGCGATCATGGACAACGAAGAGTTTTGTAAATTTTTTGTTTTTTGTTTTCCTTTTTTTTTTGTTTTAACAATTGTCTTGTATAACTTCCTCGAACTTCCCGATATTAACGATATCCATTGGATTCTTAGAATCGAACACGCCTTTTGTATTATATCACGTCGTTTTTAATCGCTCTGTATAGTAAAGCGTATAAAGTTGGAACGAAAACGAAAAAAAAAAAGAACATGCAAATAAACGAAATAAGAAAAATAATTGAAAAATCATCCACGATATTGATCGATAAATATACACAATTTATTAATAAATAACAGTTACAATATTATTATTATTATTATCGTTATCATTAGAACTCTTACTGACGAAACTATCTAAATTTCTAGATGGTCAACTTGCGCGAGTTTCTTATTTACGTGTGTTTTGCGTTATGTACAAATTAAATTGTCTCGCGCCACTCGCTCGTGCAATCGACAAATTATTATTATATTTCTTCTAAATTATAAAAATCGAACAGATCCGAAGGCACGACCACCGACACCATCGTTATCATTTAATTTTTGTTTTCTTTCTCAAAAGTCATACGCCCAAGTTTGTTCCCTTTTTTTTTGTCACAGTCACTGAGTCGGTTTACCGATCGACAGTACGACAGATCGATAAATCTACGAGGTACTTTTCGATCGATACGAGATCGACCACGGATACGTTTTTTTTTTTCATTTTTTTTTTTTTTTCATACATTTTAAATTGTTTACTTCGGGCTCGCGCTTCCTAGGGCATTTGTCCCTTCTTTGGCAGCTATTTTAATTAGTGTACAACTTCGTAGTTGCAAATCTACCGTGTCTCGATACGCGCAACATTTCCCTCATTTTTTTCTTTCTCTTGCCACGCGCGAAGAAGAAAAGAAAAAAAACGGTCACTAATTCTCTCATGCCTCTTTCTTCTTCTGATAAGTCTTTCGATAGAAATCACCGAAGAGATAAAGGAAGATAACGACGTTCGTCATGAAGAAGTAAGTCAGGGCTTTTGGCATCGAGCAATCCATTGCGAGAATCATCATCAGGTAAGACAACATCAAACCAAATTGAACCTGATGGTTGGAAAGAAACAAAAATGATTAAACAGTTAATATATAAAATAATCGACGAGCAGAATAATCAATAGGAATCGATCAGGTTCGACTTACCAGTTGCATAGTCGTCACGTATTTCTTCCACCAAATGTATTTCCTGTATTTTGGTCCCAGTGCGGCGATCATGTAATACGTGTACATGACAATGTGAACCGATGAATTGAGAAAACCAAGCAGAAGACCTTGCTCGCCTGGCAATAATTTCAGATAACCCCACGAGAATACAGCCGTTATTGTGTGATGATAAACGTGCAGAAAGCTCACTTGGTTTTGCTTTTTTCTCAGTACGAAGAATACCTGTAGCGATCAAATATGAATAATGAGCGGTCATCGTTGAAAGTCGTGTCATTCCAAGTCAACGTGAACCTTGAACCATCGAATGAGTCAACACTCCCCTATTGGCCGATCGCGAACTGAGCATGCAAATCGGTTGGATCTTTCATGAAACTGCTATTTGGATTCACCGCATAGTGACCACGTATCTATGAAATTCATGTGCATAACGTACATCGTCAATAGTTGACCTGTTTATGAAACCCTCGAGCAGTCAATAACCGTGGGAACTTGCTTAGTCGAAAAGAAAAAAAAGGTTTTTTTTACCGATAAAGGAAGATTTGATTCGAACGAATATTATACGATATTAATCATTTCTTTTTTTTTTAACTAAACGCGTATTTATTTTATCAACCGTTATTCTTGATTTAGGTCTCCACGAGCCTAATTCTCTTTTTCGGGCCTGCGAGCTAAGACCCAATATTCAATTGTTTACTCGGGTTTCAAGTGTACTATTTGCATTCGGCGAGTCACGCGTAACTCGGATGATAAAGAATGTACTTAAGTATTTTCACGATCGCTAACACGAATCGACCATTTGTTTCTCGATCAAATATTCCGTGAGAATGTTCTTGTTCATTTTGTCAAGGTCGAACTCATCGCGATTATTCATTTTTCAGAGTTCACAAGGTGTCTGTTTCTTCTTATTTTTGTCGCTTTTGTTTGTACTTTTTTTGTGAAAAATGTACGAGCGAGCAATTGTTACGAGTTTTCTGTACGATCGAAGAAAAAGTCAATATAGATAAGCCGTACTTGGGCTGTTTGTGCCCAAGGTATCGGATAAGTGGGGCAACGCTCGATTCGACGTGCGTTAAATGAAATTCGCGGTTTCAAAATATTATTGAACGAATGGTGGGGAACAAAAATGAAAAACAAACAACACAAAAATGAAAAAGTAAGATCGGGTTTATGAGTCGAATGGACCAAGATTCGAAGACTCACCGTGTCGAGAAGTTCGATGATCTTCGCGAAGAAGTACCACCACGCAGCGTTCGAGAGCTATTGAACAATGTGAAAAAATCAAAAGTCAACGATGTCTCGAGTTGCATGCAATTTGGCAAAGTAAATATTCTTTAAATCTCACCGTTGATTGCAACGCGGTGTCCTTGTGAACGGCGTCCTGACTGCTGCAGGATCCCAGGAATATGTACTTGAGGAAGCCCGTTCTCAGCGACTGACAGAAAATAAAGAAAAAAACAAACAAAAAACATGAAAAAATCGTTGAATTAATGCGAAACGTACGACACGAATCCGTTTCAAGGATTATTCAAACGAGTGATTTTTGTATTCGTACCAGGACCGAGAGCCAGATACTGAAGACGACCTGAATCGCGTTGTACCATATCATCGTATTTTTAAGGATGAACGGTGGCCTATTTTCCATGAATTTTGGTCCGATTTTGAGGACGAAGAGGAGATAAATCGCGATGATGATGAGAACGGGTCCTGGCGAGCCCATGAGTGGCCACGTATCGACCAATGGATCTGTAAATTGTATTTCATCAAGATAACGCCTACGAAACTTTCGTAAAAGTGAAATCACGTCTGATCCAGTGGCCTTTTCTACTGTGATCGTGACGAAATGACTTTCCAATGCAAATAAGACGAACGGGGTTGAAAAGATCTTTTATTTTTTTGTCTTTTATCGCTCGATCTAATTTCTCAAATCTGACTTTCAACATTTCAGAATCGTGAGATGCAAAGTTTTTTTTGCAATACGGCTGGTTGAATGAAGTCGTGATAATACATGTGCATACGTAGTTGCTCGATACATCTGGATGTTCGCTTTAACGAACGCGAACCAGGAAACCGAGCGAGTGCCTATGAATATTTAATTAAGCACGTTGACCAAATAATTACGCGGGTTATTCACCGCGCTACATTTAACTTTTGGAATTATAATATTAATCAGTCGAATGATTTGTTTCCCTCGCGAATAAAACAAGAACTAACAATTATCCGTATTTGTCGCATATTTATGCCAATTAATAAACAAATAATATGAAATAAGTAAAAACCGTTTCAAAATCTCGAAAATTAAATATGTATAAATGTGTAAATATTTAATTATTATCTTTATATATATTTGGATAAGTTCCGTGAAGTATTATCGGGGAATGTGCTTGCCCTTGCGCGTCTCGCATTTCTGACACCAAGACACACGACATCCTCCTCGTGTCCCACAGAACGTCTCTTGTTTCTCGCAATTCGTTCGGTTTTTGAAAATATTTTTTATTTTTTCTTTATTCATAAAGCACGGTTGACAGTGGACGGGTTTTCAATTGCCGAGAGAGTAAAAGTGTCGAACACGACAGCGATTTGACGAGTCTAGAATTCATTTTGAAAGAATTATTTTTAGGAATATTTTTCTGGCCCTTCGTAACAGGAATAAAAATCTTCACTTAAGCAACATATATCGGGCAATAAGATTAACGGTGCATCGAATAACTCACGGTTCTCCAAAGTTCGAACTCGCGACACCACGTGGTCTTTCCTGTTGAGAGCAACACGAATAAATAAAACAAAAACACATACCGATCGTAATTAGATTCAAAATTTGTCAAACAATTCCCATCAAAGTTAATTTTTCGTGCTCGATGTTTTATTTATTCGATATTATCGTCAACTTTTGAGTCCACGTGAGAACAAAATTAACCGTGGTTCAAGACGAATTCGCTTTCGTGAAACAGGTCGCTTACTAATACCCACGTGACCCTCGAAATTTGAATGTCTATACCGAGAAGACGTTTTTTTTAGCACCTCTCCATACCTACCTTCATCCAGCAAAAGTATGCCGGCACCGATGAATCCTAATGATACTGGCATATTTTTTGAGGTCACGCGTATCCTACAGTTTTATTTTGAAATTTATGTCCGTATATGCGGCATTTCTCGTTCCATTGGATAATTTTGAATTAACGGGATAAGAAAATAAGTGTGAAGAACTATACGAACCTTTGTGTGCCTCGAGAACTTCATTGTAGTTGCTGACAACGAATTTCATGATGTTCGCCATGATTGCAGCGTAAGGTGCTTTGGCTCTGAAGGTGGTGGTCTTATCAGTGCCTGAAAAGACAGTAGTGATGATTAGAGCATATATACATATGTATATTGTTTTAAACGTAGAGTAAAAACATCACGCACGCACTTGAGCTTATTATACCGTTAAACGGGTTAATAGTCCTCGTATACGCAAAACAACAAAGAAAAAAGCAAACCGTTTCTATCAGTCTTCGATCGCAACACACGCGTTTATCCGGTCTCTCCAACGAATTTTCAAACTTCTCGAAATAATTTCGTAATATCGTTGTTTCTTCGATTAAATTCCGTTTATCCCGATCACGATATATCGATCATAATTCAATTTCACTTTACGAACGAGGGATGCGCCGTTAAAATACTCAGGTAAAACGTTTCAAGTGTCGATATTTCCGACAGCGCCTCGACACGTCCTTCGACCACGGTCGCCGATGATGCACTCGATGAAGTCGTCTTAAAGACGGCTAAAACGCGAACCGAAAAGAAAAATATATATTTAAAAAAAAAAGGAAAAAAAAAACAAAAAAAAAAGGAACTAACCATCCGTTCGGTGAGCGGAGGTAGTGGGCACATTCGTTCTACCCCTTCCCCCGTTTCTTTCTTTTTTCTTTCCCCGCCACCAATGTACACCGGCGCTTTTGGACTCTCGCACGTCTTTCCACGTCGTTATTAACGCACAACGTACCGGTCTGCTTGTATCGCCGTTGAACTATGAGTACGACACATGATAGAACGCGCAAAGAACAAAACCACCTGGCCCCTTTGATACTTACTTGACTGACCGTACAATGAGACTATATTGAAATATATAAGCAGCGAACACCCGTTTATATACTCTGGTCAGCTCGACTTTGCGCACTTTTAACGCGTGAGACTTTGCGGCTGATGGTAATACTTGACGGTTCTTTTTGATCTAAACGACTGTTTTTATTTCGCGGGTTTATTCAGCATGATTTGACACAGAGGGGGGAGAATTCGATGAAAAGACATCGCGGAAACTATCGAAACAGGAAAATCCCGAAGGACGCGATTCGAGAGCCTCCTTCCCTCCGGGTTTATAACTTTCTCCCTCCCGCGATGTTACGGGCAAATTGAGCGCAGGGAGAGTGTTAAGTTTCGTGGAATTTTGAATTTATTTTGTTTTAACGATTCGGTTCTGATAATTTATTATGAAATTTGGGACGTTTTTAATTTTTGGATTATTTTTGATTTTTAGTTCCAGAGATATTTTTGTTTCTCTCTCGATGTTACGGGGAAATTAAGCGTAGTTGTGAGATTTTGTGGAATTTTGAATTTATTTTGTTTCAACGATTAGTTTTTGACAATTTATTGTGAATTTCGGGACGTTTTTAATTTTTGGATTAATTTTGGTTTTTGGTTTGAGAGATATTTTTATTTCTCTCTCGATGTTTTGTTTGAACGATTTTGCATTTATTTTGTTTTAACGATTAGTTTCTAACAATTTCTTATGAAATTCGGGACGTTTTTAATTTTTGGATTAATTTTGGTTTTTGGGTCGAGAGATATTTTTATTTCTCTCTCGATGTTTTGTTTTAACGATTTTGCATTTATTTTCTTTAAACGATTAGTTTCTAACAATTTCTTATGAAATTCGGGACGTTTTTAATTTTGGTTTTTGGTTCGAGAGATATTTTTATTTCTCTCTCGATGTTTTGTTTTAACGATTCTGCATTTATTTTGTTTTAACGATTAGTTTCTGACAATTTAATATGAAATTCGGGACGTTTAAAATTTTTAAAACAATTTTGGGTTTTGGTTCGAGAAATATTTTTGTTTCTAGGTATCATTGATAAAGTTGGGCGTGTGATAATCACGATTCTTGATTAACGATAAAATCATAATTTAATTAAATATGTAAATTTATGGATCTAATCGTCGTATAATTTTCGAAACTAAATAAAATCAAGCGCGTTACGTCATCGATATCTAAAAGTCAGAGACGCTCGTTTCCAAGAAGATCGTTTGCGGGATGCGAGTAATGGAGATTCGTGTATAAAAAGGCAAATATATTTGCAAAACGTTGCCGGGGCCTTAACCACGAGCGTAAATGGCTTTATTTGCCAGGAATAAAGTAACTCGCGTCGGTAAGGAGAGAGGGAAGGCGAACAAAGCGGAAGTATCGGCGTATCGATGCCGCAAGACGGAATACAAACGGGTGACAATTTCGTAATGCCACCGAGAGTTACGAGCCAGACGAGCATAAATTATTTCGTGACGAATGGAGGATAATCTTATTAACATTATCGCTTATAAACTAAGCCAAAAATTCGTCGCGACAAATTCGAGATTTGATTTTCCCGCGTCGAAAATCTGTTCCCCGTGATTTTGAAAATTTCGTCTCGACGTTCTTCGCGCGATGACAAACGCCTACAATTTAAAATACAAAAGAACAATATAAGTAGCACGAACAACGATCTAGACGTTAAAAAACCGTTATTCGATGCCCTCGAGGCATACCTTTTGCTCCCTTTTTCTTTTATTTATTTTCAAATCCGTTGTCGATCCTCTCTTGCCTATTCACGCGACATGAGTTAAGATTTAAACTTGACCCAGTGAGAGGAGCACGAGAGTGACGAACGGTACAGCTTATACGAGAGGACGAACTTTCCATCGTTTGGAATCCGGGCAAACCTCTAAACGCTCATCTCCCTCTCGCGATGCGAGACGCGTAATATACGTTAATATATCGCGAGTATCGTTTCCTGTTGCGGTAGTAGTGGAAAAAGTCGTATAACGAGTAATGGATGATCTCGAAACTTACGGGAAACCTAGACAATTTAGCGATGCTTTCTTATTAACACGCTACGAGAGATAGGAGCAACGTGCTCGACGTCGATTCCGCGTCATGTTTCCAACGAAGAAAGTAAGTTAACGACGATATTTCGCAGTCGTTCCATTCTTACATTACGAAACGAAACGTTGCATCTGTTTTCTATTTTTTTTTCCCGTTTCGAAATTATAGTTGTGTCAGATTATTCGTAGGAGAAACAGACGTAAAAGTCTCGAAGATTGCGTCCTCGATTCGATCTTCTCGATCTCGTATTCAATGAAATAATCGAATCGTTTTTAATCGAACGATCTTTAATTACAAGCAAATTAAATAGATGAACAGGTGTTTTTTTTTTCATTTTCGAAATTATAGTTAAGTCAGATTGTTCGTCGAAGAAATAGATGTGAACATCTCGAAAATTTGGTCCTCGATTCGATCTTCTCGATCTCGTATTCAATAAAATAATCACATCGTTGATTTCACATCATTTTTAATCGAACTAACTTTAATTACAAGCAAATTAAATAGGTGAATAGATGAAAAAACTCGATTGTGCAATCGGAAGGTATATGCATTGGGGTCTAGGCTCGTTCAAAGGTCGATCAAACCCGTTCCATTGTACACGAAATATGTACGTGTTTTAATGTGCACAGCTACGCATGCGCACTGTCGTATACGTCGATTTACTAGATTCAGTCTGGTGTAACGTAGCTTCGTTTTATTACAGTGAAAAAATAGATTATAAATTCAGTTTGACGATGATCGAGAATAAACGTAACGGAGGTCAACTTTTTCGCAGTACCAGAGCAAAAACAAGAAAAACAAACGCCACAACGTTCGGTGTTAAAAACTTGCATTTTTAAATCGTCGTCCAGGAAAAATTATCAAACGCGTCGAGGTTTTAGGAAAGATTCCTCGACCTAATACGATATCCGTATGTTCCGGTATATCGTAGTGTCACGACCCCGTCGATTGATGACGCTTTCCTCGAGCCTCATTCATGTTCATGACCGACGGATATTGCTGGTAACAATGGAACGTTGATCATCAATGATATTCCAACACGCGGTTCGTAAGCGACGAGTAACATTTAAAACAATCATTCGCGAACTTTATCAAACCCCATTGTTAAAAATATCAATTATTACATATTCGTTGATGAATGTTTTTGCTCGATAAATGAAATTTCCTCGTTTCAAATATATCTTTAATCAGCAATTCGATCAAATGACTTATCGATCACAAAGAATTCAAGCCAATGTCGAATTTGTAATCTCGATTAACCTCTTGAAACAATCGACCAATTTTCTTATTTCTAATTATGCCGTTCGTTCAATTAATTAATTCCGATTAAAATAAACATCGTTTAGTTGCGTCAAGCTTGTCGCGCGTACGTGAATCAATCTAAATGATTTCATTTACGAACGATGATACGCGTTATTTAACGTTTAATTGGAAAGTATAAATTTGGAAAACACCATTTATCGTGTTGCTCGATCATCTTCTGTGATAAATTCCGTTGTTATGACGTGTTCGATGCTTTTGTTCTTTCCTTCGATCGTGATTCATGTATGTATATGCACGTTATTACCACATTGTCGTATTACGCGGCATATAACTTATCCAACCCCCGAAAAAATATAATCGTTGTCTTCGAACGGTCGCGACGCACTCATTCGTCGATCGAAGACCACGGAGGTTTACGAGCGGCCTTCGTCAGGACCGATGGACCCTGACATAAATAACGGCATCTTCGGCTGGCTGAGTCTTACTCGCTTCATCCTATAGAAGATAGTGGATCTATAGCATACATTTTTGACCAACGTCTGGAGTTTTTGGTAAAACTGACCGATTCATTGAAGGAACTACGCCAAGCTCGCGGAGCTAATCATCCGGTAACCACTTTCGTAACGCGGTCAGTTTCACCATAATGTTATAGGTATATTTTACAATTAACTAGCATACCTACAGTATACACTACGAAGATTAGCTATATCGATCTTAGAGAAGTAGGACGTCAACTACCTTCTCGTCAACCATGTCTTTTTCTCATTTTTTGTCTCCCTCTTCCTCTCTTTTCGCTTCGCCATGGTATCCTTTGATCTTGTAAAACAGTTATTCGGGTCGGGAATGTTACGAGAGTATACGTTCTGGTTTTCAATGATATCGAGACTTTTATGGGGGCCATATAATTCTGGGGAGGCCAAAGTTGCGATCAAAAAACGAAAATGTCCGCATTTTTTAGCCGGAGAGTTTTGACGAATTATCAAAAACGTGAACGCAAGAATAATTGTTTAACCAGAAATGCCGACGGGTATTTATCTTTGTTATCCGTACGTGATCAAGACTGATCTGCATATCCCTCAACAATCGTTCGCGAATCGGACAATCGAGCTTATCACATCTTCGCTGCGTGACAAAAGCCATAACAGGCGAGTCTGCGCATGAATCTACGAAATACCTCGAGTTTTTAAATATTATACAATCGGGTAAACGTTGTACCTGTTCGTCTTTAATTGAAAAATTTACAAACCTTTTCGAATCTCCCGGTACGAAGAACGACACGTGTTTTTTCGCGTGTTTGCAAACAACAAACAAATCATCACGTGATGGGAATTATTTGATGCGTTCGACGATAAAAAGAATTGTTCTTGGGACGAGGATCTTTGGCGGACGTTGAATACAATACGCATTTTTTTTTTGTTAAAAGAGATTTTTTATTTTTTCAAAATTTGAATGAATTTGGATATTTTTTTAAATCTCAGGCGAGAATTTGCGACTTCGGAGACGCTTCGGGGCGCACCTTTGAAACTTTCCGCAAACGAGCGTAAACATAGCCGTGTGTGTATTTAGTTGTACTCCAGCGTTTATAAAACTTGAATACATCAGGCGCGTGCAAGTAAAAATACGACATTTAACTTCTCTAAGTGAGAAGTTTTGAAAGACAATTTTTTATGTCAGAATTTAACCTTTCTTCACGCGCGTTGTTGATTCCGTTAATAATTATTACAAATCCATTCGTATTATGTAAACCCCACGAGCAACACGATGTCGTGTCGTGCGTTATTAAAAATTCAAAAAAAGCCAGTTTGGAATATAAAACATCGTGGCGAGGAAAAAAAATGAAAAACGATACTCTCAACCATCGTTCAAAGAGTTGTCTGTAAACGTTTGAATGTGCTGCACAAGGAATCCAATCGTATCGATTTATCGACAGAGATCTTTTAGACTTAAGGAGTTAGCGCCATCTGTGAGACGTCAATCGTTTCAGCAACCGGTTTTGTGTATACACGTCGGTAATGCGATATCGACGGAGCTGCCAGCTGTGCCAGGAAGATAACTACTTTGTTGTCCTGATTTTTTTTTCGTTGACTGTTTTTTTGTAAAAAGAGACGGTAAAATAATTACAAAAACAGCATTCCTTGATTTCAAATCTGAATTTTTTTGCGGTTTGGGGAGTCGTATTATCGAGAAAAATTCATTTTTTGTTCACAATTTCGACGGGGATAATAACAGAGCGCTGTTTTACGATAAATAAGTTACAGCTAATGGATATTATAAATAGCTGGACGCTTCAATGGGGAAATATGGACCACGAAATATTTTGTGAGGTAACATTAAGACGTTAATATATAATTTTAATAATCTCTACGAACGTCTAATAAACTATCGGATCAGAGTAATTGTAAAAAAAGTTTAATTTTACTTGTTCAGATAAATTACGACGACGATAATTAAAAAATGATTGTTGGATTAAGGATCGAAATTGATGAGCCACGAGATTACAGTTTATTGTTTATTTATTGACGTTTATTGATGTTTATTGACTATTATGCATTTGTGAATTAACAATAATATTTGCAGATATAATTAAGGGTTTGGAAGAGTAACTTTTCAATTGTTACCTCTATGACAATATTTAATCGACAATAACTTAAATATAGATGCTTAAAGACAAAATACTCGCATAAGATATTAATGACAATCGTGAATTTTGTTAAATCGTATTCAACGATACGATTATCAGTCCTGGCAAAATCTTGAATGTGAGATGACCGGCTGGAGGATTAAGCTACAGACGGAGACAGCAATATTGTTAAATTTGCACATTTTTCTTTAAATATATCGTCGATTTTAATTACGATTTTTGTTTGATAGGACGAATTGTTAGCAGGTACTTTACAAGAATAATAGCGAATTCCAAATCGTAAATTTCACCACTTTCGATCGCTAAATTACCAATGATGGGTCTCAACGATGGAATTTCAACAGTTTTTGATATCTTCTATAATTAATCAACGTAACTATTGGCTCTTGGATTTGCCATTTGGCAGATCTTTCTTCACGCCATTCTGTTCGTTCTTTACAGTGGCTTTTGGTGTTTGCTTCTTGATATAAGTCTTGTAATAGAAATCGGAGAAGAGAACGATCATAAAAAGATTCTGGGGTATAAAAATCGCAGCTGGCCATTTCGGGAATCCACAGTCGGGTATCCAGATCAACTGGGCGAAATGATACAGCACGAGGATAAATTGCACCAGTTGAAGTTGGGTAACGTATTTCTTCCACCATGGTTCTCCGACCCTCATTGACGTCACGAGATAGTGCGTATACATGATCACGTGGACGAAGGAATTAATTAAACCTGATAACGAGATAATTACAATTTTCTCAATTAAGATCCAATTAACTAAGAAAGTTTTTAAACGTGATGAAAATTACGCTTACTCACCTAAAAATGTGACATGACCACCTGGAAGATATTTTACAGCGGCCCATCCTCCTACGATCATACCAGCGTGATGGTACACGTGAAGAAACGAAACCTGATTCTGTTTCTTCCTCAGTACGAAAAATATCGTGTCGAGAAGATCGATAATCTTCACCATAAAATACAACCAAACGGTCGATGCGATCTAACGATTGAATTAAATGCCACGTAATTATTTTCTTTGACGGTGTATACTGTCGATTTCCTTTTTTAAAATGCCAAAGCGAATGTAATATATGCTATCGATTGAACTCTACCTCTAGCGCTCGTGGATCCATTGAATAGTCAACAGGTTGGCATGTAAAATTGTAATGTCCTAGCCAGCCAAGTACCAACGCCTGAAACGATTAAATTTCAAATTTTGCATCGGGGACGATTATTAGAACGACTAATCGATTATTCCACAATCCATTGATTGATCTTTCTCAGCAAATCAATTTACAACGTTCGATATTATGATTCTTTCTGGAATTGCTTTCGTTGTTTTTTTTTTCATAAATTATTAGGACTAAGTACCTTGTAAAGTAAATACGCGCTGGCGACGATTTGAATGATATTGTATATCTGCATTGTCCTGTAGAGTTTGTAGGGTTCTTTGTTGGCCATCCATCGAGGACCGAGAGTCTGTACGAAGTAGAGATAGCCGACAACTATGGCTATTCCAGGCCATGGGGTACTCATCAAAAACCAGTCTTTCGTTCTTGGATCTGAGTTGGCAGCATGATTTTTATTTTTAATAAGCAATTAATTATCGACGTTAATTAATGTTATTGAAACATACCTGATATTTCATCGTTCATATAGGTATACCCTCTGTAAAGTGCCTTGATTATGGTCGCCATGGCGATCGTCTCTTTATTGTATCACACTGTCAACGATTATCACCAAAAATCCGACAAACTAAAAAACAGCTTCATACGAATCTTCTTTTATAAAATAATACTTTTACAGAAAAATCCTCCTTACAGAAAAGTCCAATAGTGGACAGAGGACTAAGTTGGTTTATCGAGTAGGAAGTCGTTCAAGAGAATCTTCCTGACCCACCCAGCCACCACGGTCTACGTTAACAGACTGAAAACCTTTTTCTAAAACACCAACAAGAAATCGTTGAGGAGCTTCTTTCTTTTCCGTTGCGCATACGTGATCGAATGTAACACTGGGTGACTTAATGAAATGCGTGAAGTAATGAATACGTGTAATCGATTATACACACATCCACGCGAAAGTTCAATGGCGGCGCCAAACGAAAAAGAACGAGTACAGGGGCACGAGAATCGCAACTGATTGCCCTTAGGCTAATGACCGGTGACTGAGAAAAAGCATACGCTGTTTGCTTTGCATCGACGATAATATTGGTCGTCTATTGATTTGTTTAACCTGCCATTATCGATACCGCAGCCCACTCACCTTTGTCTAGCTTTTTGGTTAAAACTCATCGAAGCACCAAAGTGTGCATGTTATTCGACATTCAGGTGAACTACGACGGGGATACATAATGCAACGACAGTTCCGGCTGTTGGTGACCTCAAAGGCCCGAGGAAGCAGATGTCAGTTTTACGCGCGTACTGATCGATTGATTTTTTATCTCAATCGACGAATTAATTAAACATATTTTAGCCGTTTTAGATTCGTTATAAAATTGTAGAATAATCGAGTCCAGTAATAAAATAATATCTTTCATTCGCTGCACGTGGAGAGTTGTTGCGGTAGGTCGTTTCCATCGTAAATTACACGTTGTTACATTGTAAATACTTGGCTTTTCGCAAACAGGTAAGAGGAACGAGCGCTTCCATGTTCCTTTCACAGTTATGCTTCTTCTAGGGTAATTACAATTACGATAGTAATGATAGCTAAGTTTTTAGATAAATGTCCGATGCTTAAACGCACCAATTATACATGTGGTAACGATCATCAGAATTCTGAATGACTTCTAAAAGCCGGTCATACGTAGCGAAACAGCCGATGTGATAACACGGGAATTGTAGTCGACGTCAAGTATCATCGAAAATTGTAAAATTAATATTTATCACAAATGGAGAAAAGAAAACTCGAAATACTCGAGTATCCTTGAGCCTCTGCAATCAGATTATTACAAGAACGTGATGGACTTTATGAACAAGTATTACTCGACGGAAGTCACAGCTTCCCATGGAGCAATCAAGAACGACCTGATTATTGACTAAATTATGGAATCCAAGTATAGAAATTTCTTAACAAACTTATGAACAAAAAGTATTTAAAGAAATGAAGCAATTGGAAAGACCGGATACTCAGGGGCAATAGTGATCACGCGAATAGTCTAAACATTCACGGAAGGAAAAGGTCAACACATTTTTCTTCGTTGTCATCGATTTCCTCGCGGACATTGCACCATCGATTTACAAAAACATCGAGTGAATTTCATCAATATCCTCAGGTCAATAAAACAGTGCACGTAAACAAAATTGATCTCATTCTTGCTTCCTTTGCCCTGCAAATATCAATGTATCGGTGCTAGCAATTTTTGCTCGAGTATTTTACAATCTTGTCAATAATTATCAATTCCTTTATCTAGGTATTCGTCGATGTGAAAATATGTTTACTAAAATTGATTGGCTCGTTAGTGTACGTTAACATTTTGTACTCCGCAACGGGATAGCTGATAAGAGCTTTGAAGAAATCCACAACGAGAACAGAAGCGCTCTAGATTCTCATTAGATTGAAGAGATTCGGATTGAGAATGATACATCGAGGTTGGAATCGATCGTACCGTCAGTTTTGAGGGTACACAACGAGCTACATAGAATAGCCGGAAACGGTGCCCGCTCAGGGTCTCCACAGTCCTGACCTCGCGGTATTCCGATCATCGTTCAAATGTGCGACGCAGCGTGATTCGATTGTTTTTCGCGTATCTACCATTAACATATAAAATGTTTTGACGTTATAACATAGTCGATAAAATGGACTTAATGACACTTCAGTCTAAACGAGATACTCGAATCTACGTAAGATCGTTGCTTGGTCAAAATTGTCTCGTAATAATTTGATTGAATGGTCAATGATCGGGGAAAACAAATTTGTCAATTTTTCTTTAATACGTTCATTATTCTTAATTCTATCTACGAAATTTAATAGTGTAAGAATTAATTAAAGAAGACGACATAGGTGGAAATAAGACGACATAGACATTGGACGATTTTTTCATCCTTCTTTCGTTCAACATTATTATTATTATTATTAGATGAATATTATGATTTTTACAATTAGGTATAAGACGTGATAAAAAAATATCATCATTATAAAAGATCTATGAACCTTAATCGAAAGTTTCGTGACAAAGTTGTGATTCGTTCGGGCATATTCAAAATTCGTTGTTTCAGGTTCGGTTTGAGTTCGGGAGTGAAGATTTTGGGGACGCGCAAAGTAACGAGCATTTGCGGATTGGCAATTTACAGATGTTACGTGCGATATGAAATTGCGGTTTTTCAAAAAAAAAAAAAAAAAGAAACATAACGAGGGTGGACTAAATCAAACGGTAGAATTAACACTGAAAATTCTTTGCTGGCTTACTTCTTCCTGACTTCATTAGCATAATTATCGCATTCTATTTTTTTTTTTTTTTTGGAAATCCCATTTGAACTTATCCATTGTTTAATTGTAATAAAACTACGTCTACTTGTACATGGTATAATCCAAACGCTGGAAAAACTGTCTTTTACTTGGTAGAAAAATGTGTGTAGTCCGAAGGGACAATCGGGCTTGGTGATTTTATCGACGACGATAGCGACGTTACCGACGGTTGATAAATCGTGATCGGTAACATACGCATATATATATATATATATATATATATATATATATATACATATATATATATATGCGTTTCATTGAAATAATTAGAACTGCATCACGTTTACGTTGGCACGTTGAAACCAAAGTTAACGTTCATTTGGTAGGTAATGCATCGACGCCATGTCAATACCTTACCGCATGCCAATAACTGTCCAAAAAGTAGTGAAATGTTAACGATATTTCACGACGACGTATAGTTCGGTCCGTAAAGACAAAGTTTATCGAGAGATCGGCGATCGAACCAATAGGTCGATCGTCAGGTGCGACGTCAAATATCTCATTTTCACTTCTTAATTCCATTCCGTCTCAAAATCGTATTCGTCTCAATCCGATTTTATTCCGTTGGAACGAGTCGCTCCATTGGTGATCTTTTCTTTTTCGCCCGTTGCCTTCTTGTCCAAATAATTCTTCACGTAAAACGAGCCGAAAAGATATATGAACCACCACGAGTTGAATATGAGCAATACATTCAGGGGCTTAGGGAAGTAACAATCGCTGAATAGTCCTATCACATTTTGTACGAATATGATTGAGAATTGTACGAGCTGCAGCGACGTCAGATATTTCTTCCACCAGAGATATTTCTGTATCGAAGGTCCCATTGCCGATAGCATGTAATACGTGTACATTATTATATGAATGAACGCATTTATGAAACCGAGCAGAGTGACCTGACCACCGGGGAAAAATCTGACGCCTATCCAGGCAGTTATTGGCATCAAGGAATGATGATAAACGTGAAGAAACGATATCTGACGTTGCTTCTTGCGAAGTACGAAGAACACCGTGTCCAGGAGCTCGATCAATTTGCATATATAATACAGCCATACAGCACGTGCCATCTGAACAAAAAAGACAATGAATTATTTCAAAATGTCATTCGTAGAAGAAATATTAAGGATAATCACAGGATTCTTACCCTTACGGCTTTTGGATCCATGGTACGATTAACCGGTTCGCACGTAAAAGCGTATCCGTTTAGCCAACCGGCCATAAGACCCTCGTGTACGAGTAATATGCTCAATAAAACTTGCACAAAGTTGTAAAGTATTAGGGTTTTCCTGAGGGTATACGGTTTCTTGTCTCGCATGTACCTTGGTCCAGCCGATGTACTGAAGTAGATGTAGGATATGATGATCATGATCAAAGGTCCGGGTCCGGTGACCATAAACCAATCGCTCGTTCTTGGATCTGCGAACGTCATCGTTCGTTAAAGACAAAGGTAAATAAATGCGTAACAAAATCCACCTTTGTCCCTCGACAATGCACGTGAACGTGGCTAGGGTACATTGTCATTAAACGTTGACACGATAATTACCGATCTTATTTTGCATAACATCGCGATACCAGTCGACGATCCCCATTTTTGGACGAGTTTTGGTAAACGAATGGATCACGATTGAAAAATCTGTGGAATTAAAGAGAACGAGAAAACATTATTAAAGTCAATTACAAATGAAACTATTTTTCTATAGATTGAACATTTATTTATTAGAATTGAGAAAAGTCGGAGATATTTTCTGATTTCAATTACGAATTAAATATTTTTCTATAGATTGAATATTTATTTATTAGAATTGACAAAAGTCGGAGATATTTTCTGAAAATTGTTCAAATTGCCGAAGAGAAGGTACGTCGCAAATTCGTCTCTGTACTTGGTGAGACGTAAACGGCTGTATCGCGAACCAAGGTGAACGGGATCATTCACGAGATACTCCACGTACTCTATATAGTAGAGTCCTTGCGACATTACTCTCGCTTACTCTTGCTTTCATGCATTCTCGATTGGCTGCTCATCGCGTTCCTTCAACCCGGTCGTCGTATACTCGACAGCGCGTAACCGATTTTAATGCGAAAAAAAAACGCGAAGGAAAAAAACAACTATTATTCGCACAGAATATGATCGATAGCGATCGATCGGAAGCTTTCTAATATCATTAAGATTTGTGATTGGAGAATCTCTGTCATAATCAAAGCCCCGAATCGATTTAATGCCCGATGGCATTAATAACGATCGTTATCAGCGTCTCGATAAAACATAATTGAGATAATACGATTCGATCTCAAAGATTATAAGAATCTCGCGTTGTTCTCCAGTCTCTCTACTCGTTCACCTCTCGTTCGAGGTAAGTTTCTCGTGAAAGAGGGCAAGCGCGGAACTATCTCGTTGTTTCGTGGCTCGCGATAGTAGAAACGAGGTAGCTGGGTGAGAATAAAATCGCAATTCATTTGCATTTGCATGGAATCTGCGTGTCTATGTTTCACTAGCTCCTTGCGATCAAAAAGCCCTCTGAGAGAAAAAATATGCGAAACCGGTTATCGTGTCCTCCGTACTTTTGCGCTCACTCGCCCGGCTGTTTACAATCTCAAACGATCATCGTCGTTGTTATCCGTCCAACGTGCGTCTCACCGTGTCTGAAACTGCATTCGCATTAATGAAATTGTTTTTTTCTTTTTTCCTTTGTTGAATTTCAAACTGCGCATATATGTTCAGTTGCAAATTCACCAGAAGCAATGCCATGTGTCATATCTGATAATAAATCGAAGTTTTCGAAGGTTAAAGATGGAATAAACAGTATTCCACCTTGAGAGACTCGCCTCTACACCTGAGGCTTCATTGAAGCCAGTGACCCGTAAAGCGTTGCAGTTTCGCCCACGTTCTCGTGAGACCATAAAATTTGGAAAAAAATTGAGGGTTGCAAGAAATTTTATGGGTGAACACACGTTGATGACACGATATTACGAAAGACTGTAAATTATGAAACGCGTCGATCTCGGTACAGCGAACGAAAGAGAAAATGGGGGTTGAGAAAAATGTCAATGTATCGTTAACGAATTATTCTTTGCGCATGAAATAACAATTTTTTTAATCGATATTAACCAATTCCTAAAAAGGCTCGATGAATATCTGCTAATAACGACTAAACATTTATTTCGACATATCCAGCGTGAAACATTTGTTAACATTAAACATGCACCGTACCGAGTGTGAGAAAACTGGTTTATCGTATGAGCATGAACCGGCGATAGCCGCGAAGCCTTGTAACACAAAAAAATTCTTTCCTCGGTGAAAGTGATTTTATATTTCTTTAATCTGATTCATCCTCGAGTTTGTTGCAACGAAAAACAAGAAATTGCCGAGAGGTAAGCGTTAACCCTGCGTCGTTTCTGCCCCCGTGAATCGCAATAAGGGGATTCCCCTACTGGGAAACCTCAAGGGCTTGGCGGCCTTGCCTGTAGCGAGGTTTTACGTTTTTCTCGACTCACGATCTCTCACTTCCCGGAAGGTGATTAACCGAATTTTTTTCACTAGGTATCTTTCACTCGCGTCTTCACCACGTTGGGAAAATTACGATGATCGGCGAGGACGAATTGGACAAAATTCAATAAAAATATTCGAGTGTAAGACGTTCAATGTTCTTTCTATTCAATCGAGGAAAATAGTTTTCCGAAGAACCGCAGTGTCGCGACGATATTATAAAAAGATTGTGGAAACGTCGAATTAAATGGCGCGAGAGGGGGAGTAAAATTAGCTGGATAATATATTGTGCAATCGTAAATGCAATTGAGACGTTAATATTGGCGTCGCGACAATAGTCATTACGAATACCGTACGGTATATTTATTTGTGAGAAAGAGATGGATCGCGAGTCGTAAAGAGAACCGATAATCAGAAATCTAGTGGATGTAGTACGCAAAAAGCGTTACGTCGAAAGGAATTTTTCATGTATTCCACGCTTGGTGAACCGCGAACACGTGGTAAAACGAAAAGAAGGGAAAACCCTCGCGGCATTCGCGTTTGCGTATGACTCGATTTCAAGGATGCATGTACACGCAGCCGAGTCTCTCTCTCTCTCTCTCTTGCGCTCTTTTAAAATTCCATCGGTGATTTAGGTTGGTACACTTCCGGCTAAAGATCGATAAATTTATCCACTCGGCACAAAAATACGATCACGATCGCGAGGATATTTTATTTACTCTCTTGTCGTCGAATAACCGAGGCGACGTTCGAGGATGTTGCATTCACTGCGGCAGGTATCGGTATGAAGCAACTAAATAAACACGCGTATTCCTTGATTATAGAGTTTTGTGATCGATGGAATAGAAACAGAAGGGACAGAGGGGGTGTGTGTGAGTGAAAGAAAGAGAGAGAGAGAGAAAGAGACGACCTTCGATTTGAGACGCGATCACGGAAAATCTGGGGGGTAGGCGTGTTAACGATAGGATCTGTCGTGATTTAGGTCAACCGTGCGTCGTAGACGTTGACCTCAAGCTGTAATATGTCGCGAGCCCATCCTCCTTCTGTGAACTTTGCATATTGCAAGAAGCCCGCAAACGTTTCGATCCATTTGACGTATATTTATAGATCGAAATCACATTAATTATTTACGACGATGTCATTGGTGAAACGAACCTTAACCAAATTCCGATTAAACACGCGGCACTGTTACGACGTTGGATAATTGATAAGCTTTAAATTCCCTCGAAAACGTTGTTACCCCAACATCTGATCGTGCGAATATAATTACAGCTTTTTTTTTCCTCGTTGACCTCTCGATTGTGTTAATGACAATGAAGCTAAAAAAATTCCAAGCGTTAAATCCTTATTCGTGCTTTCTCGAAAGGATTTGATTCTTTGATAAGCTCCGTTGTTTTGCCGTATGTGTTTCATTGACGAAAGACTAGACGCGAGAACAGAGCGAGGAAATTACATAACGATTTACAAGTTTGGTGCTCGATAATTGGGTCACGAAAATAAAAACTTCAAGATGGTCGCGGTAAAGACGATAACAATTAAGAATTTGGTGATGGTGCAATTCCATTGTATGGTAAACACTGTTGTGAAATTCTTGATTCTTGATTAAAATAAAAAGAAGATTTAATCTCGGTTGAAATATTTTCTCAGAAATAATGTCACACATTTGCGTCACGTTTGCCATTTCTATCGGGTTCCTTGGTTACATTCGTTTCGTGTTTCTATATCAATATCAAACCAGACAACTTCTTTCGTGGGAATAAGGCGTTATACATCGTCGTAGCGAAACGTACGATTGCGCTTTTTTAGTTTTATATATAGAACAAAAGCGAGAGAACGAAACTTAATGCGATACGTCGAAGAAAAAATTGCAAATTCGATCGCAACCCTGAGGTTTCTGTTTCCTTAGCGCAAATTCGTCGTTATGTGATATCGAGAAGGAAGTCTATTTTAATGCGCGTGTTTCAATGCTAATGTCCTAATCGGAAAACCAATGACTTTATTCATACTGTGTAAAATATATTTATATGCTTTGTAAAATAAACTTTAACTATTTGTAAAATACGTGGGAACATTTCGATTCAATTTAACTCACGAAAATCGACGATTTTTGAAGTTATCGTCGCGTATTTTGAAAAATCCTGTTTCCCGCGCTCTCGACGAGTCGAACAAACGATCGTTGTTCGAAGGATACGCAACAATCTTCAATAAATCAAAACGATCGATACAAATTTGACGCGTGATCAAAAATCGTTTCAATTCGTCCACAAATAAAAACCCAAAATAACAATTTTTAGCGCTTCGGAATGGAAGCGAACTCACCTCGAAAAATTGGTGGTTTTGTAACTTTTGTCAAAATCACACGTGGCCCACGGATGGAACAAAAATTTAGACTGGACGAGACGATCGAGTGGCCGAAAGATGTCTTTCACTGTTTCGAAGTAAACGAAGAATAACCAGCGGGCGAGAGCGGTTCCACGGGGTTGACGGAGAGTTTGAGTACCGTGAAAGACGAGGCACGCGTTTTGAAATAGTCAACGTATGTATATACAGGTGTATAGGAAAACGATCGAAAACCAAAATCGAAAGTGCCCACCTCGCCACCCTCTCGCTGGTCGACCTGACTCTTTGCTCGTCCACTGGACCACTGACTATCCGGATCGCGCTTTACTACGCAGCTCGTCTCACGAACGGAGGGACTCGGGACCCCCAAGAAATTCTTTGTTCGTTGCAAAGCGCACGAGAGCCCACACCACGATATCAAGGAGAACCTTGCCTTGGCTCTTGCCGATCGTGGCCTCTCTTGTTACAGTCGTCGTCGTCGTCGTCGTCGTCGTCGTCGTCGTCGTCGTCGTCGTTGTCGACCACCACCACCACCAACGCCACCACCACACTTTTTCCCTTTCAGCCACCGTCCAACAGTCTGATAATCATTCGCGAACTTGCAAAACGTTCTTTCGAACATCCCCACTCTTCTTACGCTTGTGCACCGCCCGTGATACTCTATTCTATATATTCATCGAATTTCATTAATTCGGTATTTAATTTTTTGATCGTGAGTTGTCTCTTTTATTTTTTATAAATTGGGTCACCGAATCGATATAGCTTAGCGGGCTTCGAAAAGGAAAATGAAACGTTAAATCGAACTTGGACATTGTACTGTGCGTGTCGAATTTCGTATTTTTGTTAATCGCAAATGACGAATCTTTGACACGTTTCACGATTAGAAAAATGTGATTTGTAAATAGTACGATAATCATTCGCGGTATTTATGTTTTTCCTATTTTACGAATAGAAAAACATCCGATAACGTCCCATTAGGTTTCAACGTTACAATGAAAAATAATAAAAATGTGTTGTTTACTCGGGGGGAAAAAGTGGCGAATTTGAGACTCGCGATCATCGACGAAATTGGATAAAAGTTCGATTTTTTATAACGATGTATGTAACAAAAAAGTTAATATTTTTCATTTAAATACATTTTCGATAATATTGTTATGCACAAATGTGAAGTTCGTTCGGTGCGAGTGGAAAGCAAAAAAAATTGTTCATTGTTTTCTCGACGTGGCAAAGGTCGGCGTGAAATGTCACCGTAGAGGGCCTATTAGAATTTCGATGTTCGCTTGTTTGCTCAATGTCACCCATCAATGTCAATTCATACATCAACGTCCGCGTCGTTAAAACAAAAGTAGCTACGCGAATTTTTTTGCATATTCAAATTTCTTAAATTTCTCCGGGCGCAAAATTAGGCGAACTTTGCGTTCCTCGCCTCGTCCATCGGTATTCGGTATAAAACCCATTTACCAAACCAAATTTCATTGGAATCGAAGCTTTGCACGGTAGAAAAATTGTTTCCTCCAAAATTACTTATATGTAATACGCATAATTAATTTATGACGAAACAGAGTTATCCACGATAAAGAAAATTGTCCCGAGTGAAATAAATGGACAATAAAGAGTTATATAAAAATATAATATTTATATATTTATGATAATATTCGATTTGCGCTTGGCCTTTGATGGGATTTCTTGCATCGAGCCCAATATCACGATACATTCAATGGTAAATACTTTTCGCACGCTCGTCGACCTATTCAAATAAATATCACGGTTACTATCAGCAAGATCGCCAAGTTTTCGAGCTTCTGTGCATCCAACGTGCTCGTCCGTGTGATTATCGCGTTTATGCGCTAATTAGCGAATTAAAATGGCACAAACGTGAGATAATTGATAAATCCCGTATCGTTAATCGTTTCCCAATAAACGTTTTACGAGCGAATAGAGCCGAATGTAATTCCGCGAGGATACTTTGCGGTCGGGAGACCGCATCTCGTTGTTGGAAAAGCGATACGATGAAAAATCGTAAATCAGCGGCGTTCACTGTGTCCCGAAGCGATCCTTTCTGTATAATCGTACATCGAGACAGTCCATGGTTGGTTTAATGGAATTTCATCGAAGCGACAAACGATATACCGTACAGAACGTGCCCGAATGTCGTAGAATTATGCGTGCATCCCGATGCATAGCGTTGCGACATAAAATTGCATTGCTAATATCGATCGAATGCTATTTAATGACTTCGAATTTTCAAAGTGGACGTCTTTTACGAATTATTCTTACGATCATCGAGGCGAAGGACGCATGAGTCGGTGACCTCGTTTCACCTGGCTTGATCGAACGTCGCGAAAATTCAATTATCGATTATAGAAATGATAATAAGACATGCCAAATACCGTTTTAAAAATGTCAAAATAAAATTTCACCGTTTCCATAGAGATGAATAAATCATTAAATTGGAACACCGAATACCTTTCGGATTAAAAAAGTAAAGAAGAAAAAAGGTAAACCTGTGCAATGTGCAATGTATCGGCGAAAGGAGTTGCTCCGTCTGACCGGTACAGCCGCATCTACTTAGGTACCTCCAACGCTATAATCTCGCCAGTTCTCGCTGCGTAGCGTTTATTAAAAATAATACGCTAGCGGCACGTGCCATAGCCTTAGGTGCGCCAGTAGCAAATGCCGTGCGAATCGAATGACCGCATACTCGCGATATTGCATCCATCCAATAATCATTGGCATCGAATCAAATTCGTTCGATCAAGGTAAGCTCCCTCTTTCCGAACCTTCGAGCCCATTGACCGCACGAAATTTCCTCACGGTCGAATATTTCAAGAGCGTCGTCGTCTCTTATATCCGACGATCAAAAATCGCGTGACGTCCGTCTATCCTCGCGCGAAACGATCAAAAAAACAAAACTATATCAACGAAAATATCCTCGACTTTGATCTTCGACGATTATTATTATTATTATCATCATCGTTATAATAAAAAAAATAATGATAATACGCCCGTGTCGTTGTCACGAAGCGAGCGAATATTCAACCGCGCGACGATTTCCACCGACAGGTGTTTGTTACTCGTTGATGCTCGAGTTATTAAAATGTGAAATTAGCAGCCTTGACCGGACTCGACGACGAGCAGTCTCGCCTCCCGCGTTCTTCTTTCATCCAACATCTCTTATTGTTCGCGAATTCGCGAAATCGAGATCGTCTCATATCTCTCAGTATTGCAGAATCTTACTTGCGCATAAGACCTAACAAACATCATTGTTCCGCAATATCATACTTTTTACGTGCAATCATTTGGGCGTTAATTAACGACGAGAAGACGAACCATTGTATATACATATGTTCTACGATATAAATTCTCCTGGGACGATGAGAATCTTACGAGAATAATCGTTTTGTAAAGTGTACTTTAAAAAAAAAATGCTTTTTGTACACGGAGATTTGTTTGAAAATAAAATCACAGTGTTCTTTTAACTAATTCAATATCTCTGTACGTTTTGTATTTGTGCAAATTCATTGGTCCGCTTTAATGGCAAAAGCTTTGAACGCTCTCAAAGGCACGAGTTACATATTCGTTGTTGAAACAGTCCCTGGTGCCTTGGACACGCGCTATAATGTACGATACCATTGGGAACATACCGCAGGCTAACTCTCGTTCCACATACACGAAACTTACCCAGGACCTAGTTTCATCGATGACGATGATGCCACCCTCCCCTTCGTGGCACAGCCACAAAAGGTATATCGTTTTCAGCATAGCCCGTACGCGAAACAAAGCACCCCAAATTATAACGTTCTCGTATCGTAACGCGATATTGCATTATTGTTTTCGGTAAAACTCGACTTGGATATAATTCAACCTCCCTACACGTAAATAATCCAACTTTTTTTCTCGATGTTTCATTAAACTTTCGTATCGAATAGCTCGTTATAAAAAAAAATAGAGCATTGACAATGTTTGCGTAGAACTAGTTTGTATCTATAGCAAAATGTGAGGCACGATCTCGACTATGTCCACGCGTGGATGTTCGATTTACGATTTAGATTTTATAAAGTTCACTCATGATGTCAATGATAGTGATTTATACAGTGCTAGGTCGTTTAATCGATTAGCAAACTACTTGATCAATTGATTCTTCCGCGTTTATTAATTAAGCTAATCATCGATCATAATATGAATCGTGCAGTAATGAGAGAAGGTAAAGTCAATATCGAGGTGGGAAATACCTCGCCACTCCAAGGTAAACACTTTGCGAAACATTGTAATTTGCCGAACTCTTGACCCTTCGGAATAGTAATTAATCAACGCGTGTTAGATTTTTCCTTTCGTACACCCTCTTCTATATTTGCCTGAGAACAAACGAGCGCAAACGGCACGATATCAAAAATCATAATAACAATATCCCTCGTACAATCGATTATTCGGATATTCCCTCAATTTCTTTTTACCAACGAAGTACGAGGTAGAATTTGAAATTACTCATAAAATTTCACACGCTTGCCACTTAACGATAAACGATACGATGCAATAAAAGGAAATCTCGTATTTGCATTTGTTTTTTCTCCAAATTATGCAACAAAACTTTTTTGCCATATCGATAATCCCCACCCCGTTTCGTCATTCATTCATTCGTGTATTTTCATTGACGCAATATCCGAGAAAATTGTCCGTTGGAATTCTTAATTCGAAATGAATTATGCATTTGGATACGAATCATTGATATTGGATGCAATTAAATTTTTTTAATTAAAGTAGACCTACGCTCGGTCGATAAATCAGTCTCGACCAGAGGTGCAGTATTCTGCCCTGGGGAGATACAGCTCGTGCTGCCATCTGGCGGCGGGAATATGCAGTGATAACCTACCGTACAGCTCAGACACATAGTAATATATACATATCTATAAAATATATACATGACGAAACGTAGCAGGAGATGGGAGTTCTCCTTCCAGCTGCACATTTTCGCGAAGTTGCTGGCGTCGTTGCGGCGCTGCTACGTCGACAGCACGCATTTCCTTGCCGAGGTTCTCGAACGACGGTGGACGAGAAAATACCAGCTTGTTTCTTTGGTTAATTCTCGTTCCCCGGTCTCGCTCTGACGTTTCCGTAACTATTGTTGTCCACTGTGCTCCATTCGTTTAACAATCTCTACTGCGAATATCTCGCCAGTAGCGACATTATAACCATTCGACTCTCAGTAGTCACGGCCTCGTGCGTGCGGCCCACACGGTGGGTCGAGTTTACCGTTCCGTGTGAACGTTCACGATATCATCGTGTTCGTGTTTATTTTTTTTTCTTCCTCCGAGTGGATAAGATGGCGAGAGTGCTTACTAATATTTGAACATGATATTTCTGTTTTACTCCTGTTTTTTATTGATGCTTGGATCGTTTCATTGTTTGGCTTCTCGTCTCTTTGTTTCGCTTTGTATTCTGGAATGACGCGAATGTTTGTACTTCTCGATAGGAGTGCAACGCGATAAGGACCCTCGCTCTACACGAGACTTATTTATTTACTCGCTCTATAATTCTACCTTGAGTAAAAATCAAACGAATACAAAAATTAATTCGATAAATAGCAATCGAGTTAATTAAATTGCTTTTACATATGAAAATAAATTATTTGTTTTCATATTTGATATTTAGTATACAAATTTATCGAATAACAAATCTTTGTTTATATTAGAAGAATTTTGTTTTATTGGAGTTAATGCAGTCGATATTGATTGATTTCTTTTTTCATCGATTTGATTTCTCGAACGAGTTTAAATAACTATTCGTACGATGTAGTGGATTGACGAAGAATGAACGCGAGGCTTGTAGTACACTGATCGGTTCTTATCTCTATTAATCATCGCAGAGAAGATAAGAGGGGGATTCGAGAGTCCATCAACCTGATCGAGAGAGGCTCGGACACCTCGCGATCATGTCCTCGCTTCTCGCCAATTGCTTCAGAAGATTGACCGAGGTACCGACGAAACACGAGGTAATCAAGTTACCGTTTATCAAACTCTCTGATTAGTTCGCACGGTTTTAATTTCTGAATATACGAGAGAACTTTGATATACGTTATTGAAATTGCGTTTTACACATTCGAGTTAGGGATGTTTGTAAGTTTCCTCGCAAATGGAAACGTGCTCTGTGTTCCTAAATTGAATTGAAAATAATATTCCAGACACGCAGTTTTGCTCGATTCGAACCAAAAGCGTGAAATCAAAATTATAATTTAGATTTATGATTTTTATAATTTCTTTAAATTTTTTTTCTTTTCTACGCAGTTAAAGGGCTTCAAAGTGACGGATATAAATCGTACCAGGAAGTTCGGTGTCGCGTGCCGAAGTCTTCAGGAACTCAAACGAAAAGCCTGCACTAAATTAAACGTAAGTTAATAAAATTATTAATTAAATTCCACGTGTCCGCTTGATAAATGTAATAGGTAGCTGGAACCATGGCATAAGCTCGAACGTGATTAAAAATAAAACGTCGGCCAAAGTTACATTGTTCACGATGTTATTGCAGTATAGAGAAGATACGGAGTAACGAGTTAATTAATTATTCGACGCTTGCTCACAACTTCGCGAATACTGCGTGCGTTCGTGTTTCAAACATTAAACATTTTCCCATTCAACAAGAAAAATGAAAAATCAACGAGAATTAATGGATATTAAAAATATCGCTTATTAATAAATTTCAAGAATAAAAAAGAATATTTTCATAAAATTTTAATCGTATTAAAAACGAATAATAATAATAAAAATCGATACGATTTTGCTCTATTTCACGATGTAGGTCAGAACTATTAGGTACGATATTAATGTAACTTCCGGCTCGCTCGTGACAAGAGTGACCCAAATTTCGAAGCGACAAATAATATTACAAAATGAAAAAAGGAATCATCATTAAAATTTCATCCTTCAACGAGCAAACGTCTCGTTCGTTAATTGAAGAAACGAGCTCGTTAAATTTATTCAAAAAATCATGACAAATTTTTCTGCGTTTAAATCATTTAAAAAATTTTAAAATTTTCTATCCACTGTTTACTTCACCATTATCTTGATCTCGCTTAATAATCTTAATTGCAATTTGACTCGAGGTCTGAAATTAATTGCAGTTCGCAGTACCGCGAGGAAAATAATGTTTGCGTTAATTGCGTTTACGCTAGGCCGGTGTGTACGCGTAAATTTATTATAAGTACTCTCTCTCTCTCTCTCTCTCTCTCTCTCTCTCTTCCTCTCTCTCTCTCTCTCTCTCTCTCTCTCTGTCGCTCTCGTCCTCTCTCGTTGACTTTCTCGCAACGTTGCTGTATCGGAAAAACGGCGCATTTTCCGGAAAGACTCAATCAGGAGCTGCGAGAAGGACGAGAGTGGGAGATGGAGAAAGCGAGAGAAAGAGGGAGGAGAATGGAGAGGCTCGAATACACAGAGCTCTGGATGCTGCGACCTTCGAAGCGCGGCGAGTGAGATTGGTCTGCAGCGTTGCTTTATCGAACCGCCGGCGGCGGGCCGGGCCAGGGACAAGAGCGAGAGAGCGAGAGGGAGAGAGTGCAGAAGCCCGATATCACACCCACCACGATATAAACGCCGTGGGTGTGTATGCACTTCCGGGCGGCCGTCAGTGTCACGGCCCTTAAATTTTACGGGGTCAAGGCCTAGATCCGAATCTCAGTTCCTCGTGGCTTATCCTTTGACCTGCTCTATTTTTCTATCCCTTAACATGTGCTCCTCGTACTTTTCCTCTTGAGCCTTCTCCTTATATTCCGCCAATATGTGCTTCGAAAACTTTATCCCTCTCGTATACTAAAAACATAACGGCTTAATACTCGGGACTATGCAACATCGCAAGTTTGCGCTTCGAGCTCCTCGCATCGGATTTCCATCAATATTTTACGTCGCAAATTTTATCCGTACGAAACGCGAACAACAATTTTTTACTACGATACAAAAAAAAGGAAATATACGTATATATTTTCTAGCACACTTCCGTTGAAATTGCGTTTTAACGACAGTCGCATAACGGACAGTTCGTCCTGAATCTTGAATTTATCGTCTCCCAGTTTTCAATCGAATTTATCGTCGAGGCCGTAAACGATGGAAAAACAAACGTTTGGATGAGTGAAGATAATGTAAAAGTTCGTGTCTGTTAAACTTTGCTTTAAAACTGGAGTAAATCTATAACGAGAATTCTCTGTTGAATTTTACGATTTTTTTTATTCCTGATTGGGCAAAAAAAAAGAGATAAAAAAAAATCTTCTTCATTAATCCGCGGAGTTTCAATCCTATGGGGGAATTGGAACGCGAGGGATAAGTTGATTAAGCTATGAAAATACTCCGGTCCCTTTTATCCTTTTGTTCCAGGTAACGAACGATCTCGCTGAAATCAACATTTTCCTTCTCGATGGAGCTCTCATTGACGAGGATTATTTTTACACCCTCGAACCCCAAACGACCTTGGTACTTCAGAGACCGGGCGAAAAAATGCTTTCCGGTAAGTTCGAAATTAATAAATCCTTATTAGTTAATTACTAATTATACATCGCTGATATAAATTGACACAAATAAAAGCAATTTAGCGATTCGACCCTCGCTTTATTAATCGACTGACCTTGAGAATCGCTAATGTATCAATCACAAAGCATTATTTAAATATAAACAAGATCTCTGGAAACGCTTCGTCAACTCGAGTTGCAATTTTCTCACCCAGCGCCTTCCGCTACGTTGATTACTTTCTGCCTCAGTATTCTTTCCGTACGAAGAGATTGAATAATCATTTATTGATAATGGTACGAGGTATAGAACGAAGGGTTTTCAGAATATATATATATATATATCTATATATTGTATATATATCGGAACTTTGGAACGTTCGTATAGTCGACGATGTAATCTGCTCGATCGAGCTCGAATATCACTCTCGTATCGTGTACGCTACTAGATATCTCGGGTCACCTTGGAGTTTTCACGGACACACAGGTGAATCTCGGAGAGGGCGGTGGATGTTATAAAATAAGGGTGGATTTTCATGGTGCGCACGCATACTTGTCTTCGGTCGACCTCGAATCGATTCCCCCGCGAGGACTTTAGCAGCAGCTGATATCTCCCTGTGTAATAAAAAGATCTCGTTGTCGTTGTCGCGTACGTTCTTTTACTCGATGGTGACTGGGAGTGGGGATGGGGTTAATCAGGGGTCCGATTTAAAAGGGGTTGAAGCGAATACCGGGCTACGGCTTATATATCGCACCCTCGCGCAAATACGTATAGATGACACACTTCGTATGTTGCAGACGCTGATCTACTGTACGACACCCTCAGACGTGTGAACATTGATTTTCTCACGGTCGGTGACAAGGCTGCCAAGTTCTTAACGGCGAATCTCAAGAGAAAGGTCGCTGTTTTGCACACTGTACTCAATCGTGATGATACGAAGACCCTGTTTAGCAAGAGGGACGAGCATCCCGAATGGTTTCGCGGTCTTGAGACCAACGTCACTAGCAAGGTTCGGTTTTGTCAAATTTAATTATTATTATTATTGTTAGAATAATAATTATTCTAGAAGAATTATTATTAGTATTCTTATTAAAATAATAATATCTATTATTATCATTCTTGTTATACAATATTTATTATTACATAATAATATAATAAATTATATAATAATAAGTATTATTATTATTATACCTATTATATATTATTATTATTATAAATTATATAATAATAATAATTATTTATAATTTTCTATATAATAATAATTATATTATATATTATTATTATTATAAATTATATAATAATAATAATATTATAATAATATAATAATAATAATAAATTATTATTATTATTATATTCAATATAATAATAATAATAAATTATTATTATTATTATTATATTCAATATAATAATAATAATAATAATATATATTATTATTAAATTTATTTCAATATAATAATAATAGGTATATTTAATAATAATAATATGATATATATTATTATTATATTGAAACAAATTTAATACGTTATAATAATAATAAGTATTATTATTATTATTATAGCGTATTAAATTGTTTTCATTTACTCGAATAGCAAGGACGAAAAGAATAATTTTGTATTTTTAAACAGGAAGCGTACATGCATCGGAGATGTCAGGACAGAATACGGTGTTATTTGTACAAAACGATCGAGCAGATAAAAGCCTCGGAGACGTGGATGAGCAATCGTCAGGCTCGTCTTCATCTCCATCATGTGATCGAATATTTCAAAATGCAACTACGGGAGGATCATTACTTTGGTTATTATTTCGATCGGAGTTTACGATTTCGCGAGGATTCCGAGAATGAGATCGATAGGATCGATGGTCGAAGCGACGTTTGTTACGATCATTGTCCTTGCAAGTTAAATTCTTGCAACGAGGACGAGGACGAAGGACCGACCAATGAGAAACTCGAGAAGCGAATCGATTCCTCGGAGGATGAGATCGACGCGAAGAGAGTGACGCGACTGTCGGCAGCCGCGGATTCACCGAGCAAAGGATCTAAGCGGGATAGTATGGATATGGAACCATGTCCTTTCAAGGTCATGCCACGAAGCAAGGACGAACAAATTCCGCTTTGCGACGCCGAGGGAGAATTCCAGTGCGGGGGCGTGTGGAACCTCGAACGTTGTTTGTACGGGGAAATACACAAAATCAACCCTTACAGATCCCGAGAAGAGTTGGTGTTATTTTCAACCTGGAATTTCGATCACAAGTATGCATTTATTTAATCCTACGATTTTTTTAAATTCATTTAATTTTCAATGATTTTATTTAATCAATCCTTTTTTTCATTAGCCTTGATTTTCTGCTAATCTCAATTAATGTCTTAATCCTAGGGCTGATTAATTGTCAATTTTTAATCAATTAAATTAATTATCAATGATTTTATTTAATCAATCCTACGAATTTTTCATTAGCCTCGATTTTCCGATAATCTCAATTAATTTCTTATTCCTCGAGCTGATTAATTGTCAATTTTTAATCAATTAAATTAATTATCAATGATTTTATTTAATCAATCCTACGAATTTTTCATTAGCCTCGATTTTCTATTAATCTCAATTAATTTCTTAATCCTCAGACTAATTAATTATCAATTTTTAATCAATCCAATTAATTATCAATAATTGTATTTAATCAACTCTCTATTTTCAGAATCGAGAGATCCAGAACTCTCGTACCACAATTGCTTAAGGTGTCCGAGCAGGACACTGTAAATGAGGAGGACGTTATCGGTCTGTACGACAGTTTGTTCACTGTTAAGAATCTGCGTCTCGTGCACATTGTTTGTCACGATAAGGGATCTCACAAGTAGACGCAATGTCGTAAATTACTATAAAGATAGATACGTATACGACGTATATAAAGTTATGCGGGAGAAGAAGGACGAATAATCGACAAAACACCCAACGAACCCTAACTTGTTAACTGTCGGCAAAGACTAACGCAAAGTCCCTCTCTAGGAATTATGGGCGATGATATCATCGGGCAGGTTTGTCGATTGACTTACATACTTATCCCTTAATATCCTCAATGTAGGACTTGTTGGCATTAGCAGAGAGATATATATCTATACTTGTATGTGTATATATATATATATACATGTATATACATATACATTATAGAGTATATAATAATGTAAACGTTGTTGATTATATATAATAGCAAAGAGTTTATTCGTTGTACGATGTGCTCTAACACGTCGTAACATATAGTTTATGATGAAGGTGCATGTGATCCTGATCGAGTTGAAACAATATATCCACGAGTTCGATCCTCGAAGTCTGAATTTTCCTCCGTACACGATATCGACGAAAGAAATTTGTCTCTCGTCCTTTTTTCCAATCGAACGAAAAATAATATCGCAAACAAAGAAAAACAAGAAAGAGGAACAACGAGATTCTTCAATCTCGATCTGTTATAAGAAATAAAAGATAGAAGGATTTATCGAACGAAGCGGATGGGAAATCGAAGCGACGATGACACAAAAATAATCAAAATAACAAAGAAAACAAATGTGAAAAAAAAAAGTAACAAAGTTCTGATATGACGAGTAAAAGAGAGAGATTTGTATTAGATTTCACTGCGATAATCGTGGTACGAAAACAAAACGGTGCTTTTCCTCTTGCGTGCCATTTATCACGAGGCCGTGAGACTAAGAAGAAAAAGAAAATAACTCGCACATAGCTTTACGAGATACAAAAACATGAAAACGATTGTGATCGAATGATATAATGAATTTTAATTTATTGTCGCGAGGATTTAATGCGATGGTAATTATATTGGAATCGTTTAATGAGACGCTGGAAATATTATACAAGATAGTTGGAAAGAATTTAGCCGTTACGATTTATCAGCCAATGATAATGCAGCGAAGCCAAATTCGACTTAATCGTCGATCGGTATAATCGCTGCTTCCTCGAGGCAAATGAAAACATACACGCTGTGCGCCGAGTATGGCGAGCCAAAACTACAGGCTCGTCCGGAGTTCCTTATTTCGATATTAATTAAAGACATATATCGTAATTAAATACTATGATATTGCGTATTAGCGATGCAACAAGGAAATACCGTTAAACAGGGTTTAATCGAAGTTTATCATATACTTTATTAGTCTCGACCAAGTACGCCGCTTTTAATACTCTGTCAGAAAAACCATTTTTTCTAATTACTTTCCAACGAATAACAAAATAAACAAAATTCACAATCGCACTTAGCTTATCAATTCCGTGACGTCATTGCACGTTAATACTATCAAAATTGTCAAAATCTCGTCGGAGTAATTAGGAAGATTGATTTTTTTCCATTCCTTTACGAACTAATGCGATATTGTTTGCGATAATGTTAATTAATTTAAAGGTTCGTCCAGCTATCTCTGTAATAACGAAAAATCTTCGGAAACGAAATATTCATTGTAAGAGAGGCGAGAAAATTGGCGTGTTCATTGCCGCCTGTGCAAGCTCGTCCTTGATATAAAAATAAGAAGAGCGGGAGAGAGTGAGAGAGAGAGAGAGAGACAATCGGATCACTTATTATTTCTCAAGACGTGATACGAATCGTGCGCGGGCGTCAATAAAGTGATATTCGTCCTGTTGTAATTGGCTCGATTCAAATTCTCTCGAGCTTTGTTCGTCATTCTCGCTCTTTCTTTTCAACGAACGAGATATATTCTCCTCGGGTGAATATACGATCGGATGCGTCGTTGTCGCTTAATGGAGCAGTTAGCGTTAACCGGTGAGACCAATTACTAATCAGCGACGTTTCATTCAAACTCCTCTTTTTCTCTCTCTCTCTGTCTCTTTCGCTCTTCATCTCTCTCCTGCACACGCACACATACTCTAGTGTCCTCACTGTCGTCAAGCATACCGAGTACGGGCAACGACACCCGGGTGTGACGCACTCGTTATTTTCGTACAATTACATTTTCGAGTCGACTGTCCTCGCAAGTAGCAATTCTTATTTTTTTTTTCATTTATTCGGACAGTAAACAAAAAGTTGCAAAACTTAACGATTGTCTATCGTTAAAAAAAGCTCGCCATGTTTTTTTGTCAACGTAACGTCGTAATTTACAAGAAGAATTAAGGAAATCATTTTCATATTTTACGAAATAATTTTTTTACCTTGCAATTTTTATTACATTTTTCAATTTCTTAACGCCCGTGCCAACTTGATATACCCACCTCGCTCTTTTCGGTTTTATCCCATCGAATTTGCACGATCTTACGTATAAATCGTTTCCCAAGAGTGATATATAGTACCGCATGCTATATATTAGGTGATACTTTATAAACGACCTATCGCGTCGTCTAATCTGCATCTGTCTAATCCCACTTTGTCTCTGTCTCACTCAGCACACGATATTCGTACCCTAATGATATTCATCGCGAGGCAGAACGATTCTTGCTCGAATCGAAGATTGACGTTTCGATTAATAAAAAATGAAAATGGATTGAAACGATAACACGTGTACTAGTCTGTCAAAAGCGACGGCGCCGCAAAAAAAGTTCAATATAGGCGAGATATTATAGAATGATATACATATTATATACATATACTATATTATACACATACTATATGATCCTCTGATAGATCGCATAGTATTTTTTCAATGTAAGAGAAATGTGTAACCACTTTAGAAAAATATATTTTAGGTACAAGGAGGATCGTGAATTTTGGCTTATAATTCTAAACTGTTTTTTTTTCGTTGGAGGAGAATAATTTGATCACCCTAGTGTAAAAGTGAATGAATAGATGATGGACTCATCGCTGTGAGAACGATGTTCACTTTTGGTATTCGTGTCGTTTTGTCTCGAGAGTTTTCGAAACGTCGAAAAAGTTCTTATTTTCGTAGACAGCTGCTAGAGGGTCGTACGATACATGCATACCTACTGGTTTAGCGTTTGCATTTGATCTCTTCTATATTTAAGTCGTCTGGAACACGATGGAATTACGTGAGAGTTCGGTGCACTCTGGTGATCGACCCCTCCTGTCATCACCCTTCGACCAGGGATGAAAATTTACGTATAATTCTCTCACATATTCTTCTTAAATAAATTTTAATTTCACGACTCACCGGACCCTCCTCTCGCTCTTGCACACTTCGACGAGTCCGTATGGGCGTCAACCCATGGTGCAAATTAACCGACAATATGTTGCCTATTGCACGTGTGCCAAGTCCCAAATCGATGCACCGAGAGAATATTCGAGTCGGTACGTTGTACACGGAAACAGAAAATTCGTTTTACGATCTGCTACAAATAATTTTGTAAAATATGTAAATTCGCCGAAGTTATTTTTGCATTTGTACGAAAATTTTTATTTTAGATATGCAAAAATTGTATTGAAATTTTTCGTCTGGTTAAATCGATTAAAAATTCATATTGTTCAATCTGTCGTATTGAACATGCGCGATGCGATAACAAGTTCTTCGTTATCGTCTTTGATTAATATGTCTAACGTTGCAGTGAACTCGGACGAGTCTGATAACCAAACAAACACGAGATGATAAATTTCAATTGACATTTGTACATCAGTTGCGCGCTTCTCTTTATTCAATTTCGTGAATGGACGTACGTATAATGTCTCATTGTCGCATAGCGGTAAATATACCACGTACTATGAGAACATATTATGCGGGACCACTGTACCCTGAACGTTTCCTTTGTCAGTGCCAACCGTCAAAGGAGTAAACTAAAAATATTTTATGCGATGATAAAAATCATCGTAAGATATTTTGATTAATTGCATATAACAATTATTCCTACACTAATTAACCCTTTGAAGCACGGTGGTAACCCACTTTACCACATCGATTTTTTTTTTCCGTCAAAGGAGCAAACTAAAAATATTTTATGCGATGATAAAAATCATCGTAAGATATTTTGATTAATTGCATATAACAATTATTCCTACACTAATTAACCCTTTGAAGCACGGTGGTAACCCACTTTACCACATCGATTTTTTTTTAATTTTTCCAATTAATTTGCTATTTAATTATCGTATTCAGATTCGTTTTTTTTTCAGTTTTTAGCTACTTTAGTGATGAAAGAACATAAATATACGGTCTAATTAACATAATTGCTTATAACATCAAATTTATAAAAAAACAGATTAAACAAAAATCACGATTTTCAGAAAAATTAATTTTTTTAAGAATCTATTCAAGAAAATAACTTGAAACTCAGTGAGAGTGGGTTTTTGGGGTCACTGATTACAAACCCGACGTCAAATTTTAAATCCAAGATAGTGGATTCAACGAGTGAGAATTCTTGAAAGATTTAAGCTACAAATTTGATTCTCTATTTCTACAAAAATAATTAAAAACAAAAATCATTTAATCACATCGATCGAGGTTTGAATATGAAAATTCTTCATCGGTTGTATCCTACGTGTTCGTTATAACGACACGTGGGGGTGTCATTACAACGCGAGGTTGTGTCACCCCAGGGATCCGTTATCCTTCGCGACTCAAAGTCCTTTATTCTCATACACGCGTATACGTTGGTTTCCTCGCGTCATATCGCGGGTAGGGAAACTCAAGGGGACAAAGGCGTGTTTCTCAATCCCGAAATTACGACACCTATGTATATATACGAATGTATGAACGTACTTGGGACTCTCTCGCTGCGAGAGTTATATACAACCCGTAAAATGACCGACATTTATTCTTCGGACATCGTCGCACGCGAGGCTCGCGAAGGATTACGAGGGATAAAGGGCAAGTAGGGGCTCCTCCTGTTTCTCTCTCTCTCTCTCTCTCTCTCTCTCTCTCTCTCTCTCTCTCTTTCTCTCTCTCTCTCTGTATTTTTTTTTCTTTCATTCTTTATATGTACTGTGCGTAAAGAATAATCGAGTGCCCGCGTCAGAATGATATCGTGTATTACGCGACGGATCACACGCACACGCGTACGAGTATCCCGCTGGGAATTTAACGTCGTTGGTAGCACGACCTTTGACACATACGTAGGTACACGATGTATGCACGTATAATGTATACGTATATAAGATTCGCCCATAAAGAACAGAAATACTCTCGTATTAGGGATCTCGATGGAATGTTTCGATGAAATATAAGACACGAGACGTGTGCTTCTTTATTAAGACGATTTTTCACAGAGTTGGGTACAACCCCTGTTCGCTTTGTTGGTTGCTGCTGAGAGTTCTGGCTTGTCTCTGTTTTTCATAGGGGATCTCAAGATTCTTGTTTAGAATGGGAATTATCTTATGGATTGAAGATTTATTCGGTTTAACTTTCATTTTTTAGTTTGTGATTGTTTGGAAAATATTTATTAAATTTTTATTGCACGTAATTTGACGCGAAAGAAATATTGTTAAGTGTTTTTTTAAAGTAATATTGAACGATTGAATGAGTTTTTTTTGTTGGGGGTATTATTTTTATATAACGAGAAACATAATAAGCCAGACGTTCTTCTTTCGTGATCGCGACAGAGAGAAAATTTTATAAGATGTTTTTGTGTCTCCCTTTTCTTCTTTCTGGGTCCCTTCCTCTGTTTGTTCATCTTACCTCTGCTAATACCTTCTGTCGTCCGCACCCTTCCCTTAAACACCCCTGCAGCTCGAGAGAGAAAGGGAGACGAAGAAAAAGAGAGAGGAAGGGAGCGAGTGAGACGATCTTCGCGTTGCGAGCACCCTCAAAAACGAGCTCGTTTTTTGGGAGTGAATGGACGCAACCGGGAATAAAAGTCTACATATATACATCCTATATGTATACGTATAGTCCTTCCTTTCTCACAGCTCGAGGACATCCGAGATGTTATCCCGGCCGAAGGTTTAAGGCGGCGATGGTTTCGCTCGTCCAGCATTCACCCTCTCGTACTTGTGTACCATATACAATATAGGAACATACATTTGTGCAAACACACATATGTATATATATATATATATATGTGTGTATATCTACCTTAGACTTTCCCCAGTTTTTGGATCTCTTCAACTCCCGGAGAATAAAAGATTCTTGAATGCGTGGCTTTCTTATACGCACGCACATATCAGGGTGACAAAAAACGAGAGGACGTTTTTTGTCGTTATATATTATATGTATATATATTATATGATATATATAATATAATAATATTATATTATTTTAATATAATATAATATAATATTCTTATAACATAATATAAAATTATATAATATTATTATGGTATATTATATTATATTATATTATATTATATTGCATTATATTATATTATATTATATTGCATTATATTATATTATATTATGTTATATTATATTATATTATATTATATTGCATTATATTATATTATATTATATTGCATTATATTATATTATATTATATATTATATTGTATTATATTATATATTATATTCTATTATATCAATCAATATATCGTATAAATATATAGATAATCGCATCATTAATCGATAAGCGATTACAAAGTTGAATTTATTATTCGTCTGGTTTCCTGAGATCTTCAGGCACAAATATTTTTCTCCATGTGCAGCTTAGCAAGATTGACGTAGAATTTTTGGATATCCTTATATATGTTCACTTCTGGCAGGCTATTAAATTTGGACTCGGCGGCTGGTGAAAAATTCCAGACAAAATTACTTCTCTCTCGGAACACACTTGAGGGAAAAACAGAAGTAATAATAACGGCGATTGAGTTACGTCGTCGGGGAGTAACGACGAGATGAGAAAGACATCGGCGTAAAAGACGATGGCAGTGTACACACACACACACACACATATATATATCGGTACATATTATGTGTGTACAGGTATATACGTACGTAGTAGAAACGATGGGGAATTCGCAAATTAACGCCCAACGTTGGCAACCGCCTCCATCTCACTTTCCATCTTCTCGGCACTTTTGTTTCACCCGTGAGAGAACCGAGAGAGGAAGGAAGAGCGAGAGAGAGAGAGAGAGAGAGAGAGAGAGAGAGAGAGAGAGAGAGAGAGAGAGACTCGACAACACGAATTTTTCGCTCGGTTTACCAACCAAATTCTCCACGGCGATCTTTTCAGCTCTTCGTCTTCTCATCTCTGCCTGCCCCCTGCCCTTCCACACTCTTTCACGATCTTGAAGTTCGAGAGATTCGACGATAGAGGAAAAGCTCGATAATACTCATGAGAGAGGAAGAGAGAGGAAGAGAGAGAGAGAGAGAGAGAGAGAGAGAGAGAGAGAGAGAGAGAGAGAGAGAGAGAAAGAGAGAGAGAGAGAGTAAGAAAGGAAAAGCAAAGCGACGCGTCCACAATAGCACGCCAGTGAATTTCTTTCGCCAAGAGTCAATGGATTGCACTCGATAAATTCGTCAACAGTCCTCAAACGGAATCAAGATTTTCTATTTCATAGAAGAGACTAAGGTTATGGTGGAGGTGGGATATGGTGGTAGGAGGGTCGTGAACGAAGAGATGAGAATACATCCCGAGGACAAATAGAAAGACGGAGTTGAAACGTGACTTTTTGTTCCGACGGCATAAAAATTCATTGGATATACGAGAGACGTGAAAACGATTCTCGTATAACACATACAAGAGAGAATCGCTCACGGTTCAGGGATTGAATTTGAATTTCCCGCAGTGATGCAGAGAAAAGATGAGATGGAAAGAAAAATCGTCCCGCGAAAAAAGGGATATTCGTCAAAACAATTTTTGCCTCCCCTTTTGACATTATCACGCTGACAAAAGTGTCTGAATCGTGATGTGTTTGAAAATATTCCATTCGTTTTTTTTTTTGTTTCTTTTATTCGTAACAAGAATATCCATATTCCTTCTCAGCGAACTACTTCCGAACGATTGTCTCGCGTCTCCGATTGTCACTTACTTATTCGAGAGCTAACGAGGAAGCGACTTTAATCCATTCGCTAATTTCGCGGCGTTGCTAATGCGGATGGTCGTCGTGACCGTATGTACCTACTAACGTGTATTGTGGACGCATGAACCTAGAGGGGTAGAACACGAGCCTCGAGCTTTCCGGTTCGTCTCATAATATGTACATATAGATGCGAGTGCAGGAAGCGGCTGCAGGCAGAGTGAGAGAGAGAGAGAGAGAGAGAGAGCGAGAGAGAGAGAGAGAGCGCGAGAGAGAGAGAGAGAGAGAGAGAGAGAGAGAGAGAGAGAGAGAGAGAGAGAGAGCCAGAGAGAGAAGGAGAGAGAGAGACAGAGAGAGCCAGAGAGAGACAGAGAGACAGACAGAGAAAGGGAATAGCGTGTACGCGGAGCGAGTTTACGCCGCCGCAGAGAGGACTCTGTACGCGATAAACACGACGCAGGGAAATACACATTCGCGTTAAATAGGTATTACTCGGCTCTGATGGTGGAAGCCACCGCTACTGGAAGCTGCGGATGCATCGCGTTGCGGTTTATAGTAACCTGCACCTACATATATATATATATATATATATATACATACCTATACATTGCACGTATATATACATATATGTATGTGCCTACGTGTATGTCCGTGTGTGCACGTGAACAAATGTAGAGATAGACGTGGACCGTGGCAAACCCGTAACGTGAATTACGAGCGGACCGACATGAGACTCGCTCTCTTCTCTCTATCTATTAGGTATATACAGTTATCGGTATAAAGAATAAAAAGATAGAGAGAGGGAGAGGAAGGGAAAGGGCGAATTGCTGGGGTTATTGCCGGGCGACTTGGTCGTGCGAGAATTATCCTCCGACTTCTAAGCTGCTCTCTCTTCTCTCTCTCTCTCTCTCTCTCTCTTTCTCTCTCTGGTTCTCTCTTTGTATGTGTGTATATATATATATATATATATTAGATAAGTTATGTACCCGAATACCAGGAGGTCTCGTTTTCCAGTTTCTCTGTATCTACTAAATCTACTTCGCTCCTTTTCCTTTTGAAGTCTCTCACGCCCTCCTCGTCGAGTTTTGTTCTCTTACGTATTTCCCTTTTCCGTATATTTTCCCTTATTCGCTCTTACCTATCGCACAGAGGTATTATGTGTGTAGGTTCTAACATGCCGCGACAGCAGCGAATATATACGACTTTGCTCTCAACCGTAAAAACCCCGCGAGAAGAGCTTAGGAGGTCCGCGACAGTAAGATCTCACGATTTTTCACTCTTTTTCTTTTTTTGTTTTTTGTTTTTTTTTTCTTTTTATTTGGTGAAAAAAAGAATCTCTCTTTCTTTAGTTGTCAGTCTGTTACGTTTTGGACACGCGGATATCTTACAAACTTCGTCCACGTATACTTTTCTTCTATTTTATTATATTTTACCGAGACGTCCTTTCTCAGGGATTGCAATGTACGCAAGGATTGCAATGTACGCAGGAATTGCAATGTAAGTATTTAAATATTTACGTACCGTTGTATATATTTACGTATGACAGAAGTGTGTCAAGAGGTAGTGTTGAGGACGATCTGAGGAAAGATCGTGAGAGAAAGAAGACCAACGCATAACTGAGACGCAAGGGATGCGACGCTGCAAATATGTCGTTGCAGACGTCTTTTAGCCACTTGCCAATTTTCTCTCCCGCTTGGCTGTGTCCTATAACGTGTAACATAATTTATAATCCGGGGGTTGGCATTATACAAAGCAGATCGTCGTGATAACTAATCCATATCTGCAGGTGGCTCTCTCTGCCTGATGCCCCGTTCTCCCTGTGCGCCCTCCGTCAGAGAGATGCTGTTGCTAGTTTGTCGTATACTGAAACACTGATGGAAGCTTGTGTATATAAACGAGAGAACGGCCTCGCTCGCAGGTGCCGTAGGGACAGCTGTGCCACGCGCGCCGAGTGTTTGTAATTAATCTGTCACCTCTCTCTCTCTCGCTGGCCCACCTTCCCTCTCCCTCTCGCTCTTACTCTATCTTTCTGTATGCGTCTGTCTCTCTCTCTCTCTCTCTCTCTGGCCCTCCTTTCCGCTCCCTCTCGCTCTTACTCCCACTTTCTGTGTGCCTCTATCTCTCTCTCTTTCTCTCTGTTACTGTCTCTTTCTATATGTTTCTCTCTCTCTCTCTCTCTCTCTCTCTCTCTCTCTCTCTCTCTCTCTCTGTGTATACCGGACGAAAGCTGTAATACAGTAATATCGCTGCAGTAACTCGACCTAAAGCTCGGGAGCTATTGCAGGACGGCGTGAGACGACAGAGGAGAGGCACCTGCTACCTTGCACCGGGACGACAATGACGGGTTTTCGATTCTCCGAATCACTATCATCCGTCTTCGAGTCAGAGACCTGAGATATACACGGATAAATATAATCTTGCCGGGGGTTGAACAAGATGAGTGACAGTAAATGTTATCTATGGCATTCGAGTCAAGCGCTATCGATCGACCCGAAATAAATTTAATATCAATTAAATCTCCTCGAGATACTACGTACAACAAATCACACAAGTGTCGCATTAAAATTGATTCATTCTGTGAATGACTGGAATTATATTAAAATTTGTCTCGAAGGGTAAATCAATTTCTTCGGGTTGTCTTCAGATTACCAAGGCAAAAAGCTCTCGGTAAAGTCGAAAACAAGGCAAAAAAGATGTATTTTTATCGCCACCGACCTAGATCGAACGCCATGTACCTGTAAAAACAACAGTAGAAAGGCTTTTCATAATTCTTTCGAAATATTGACATGTTATCATTCACCGCGGCGTATCGATAAAAAAAACACCCTGGTGCCTTCCCCTCGAGCGAATGAAGAAAAAAAATGGCAACCCGTACACTATGCGCGATTTACAGCTGGGCTTATGCAAAACGTTTCGGGAATTAAATTTTCGGCAGGCTGTACGCCAACAGACGGACCAAGAGAAAGAGGAAGAGGGTTTTATACATACATAGACATTCGTATATATATATATATACTATATCAAACGCGAGGACGGCGGGCGATGCGAAACTCGCGGCACTTCCATCTCCATCCCCGACGCATCAGCATCGCGAACCCTCGTATCCCACACTTCTCTCTACATCCCTCCATTCTCATCTCCTCGTCTCTTCCTCGTCGGTCTCGAGACCGCAAGAACACGCAACCCTCGTATTTTCGGTTAAGTCAGCCTCTTTTTATCCAGAAAATCCCTGGATGCTTCTCATACTTGGATATTTGCGATACCCGTTGAAAGCACTTACTCTGACTTTTTTTTCAAATATATCTTCTAATTCATTCTCGAGTAGCTCAATTTTTCAATCTTCATGCATCGCGAAACGGTCTGAAGCAATCTTAACACGAATGTTATGAGCGTGGTTTGTATATTTGTCGGTGAACAAGTTGAAACACTGAATATTCCCGTAAATTGCAATATATTGAGATTATAATAGTGATATTCTTGTCGCGCGAGAAATTTCCGATTTGGCAATCTATAATTAAAGCGTTTTTTGATGAAAAACAATTTTGACCCTCGTCGGGTGCTGTCAGTTGATATTCGTGATTTACTTCCGCGACTTTGGGGGGTCTGGGGGGGTCAACATTTTTTTTCGTCGAAAAAGACTTTGTTGGGTCATTTCGGAATCGGAAATTTCCCGCGCAATGCGAATATCATGAAATAAAGGCATTTTGAAGGCAAACAAAATTTGGCCCCGTTCGGTGGGCGTTTTTTTACAGGTTTACCCTTCCTATGGGTTGCGAAAATCACGATTTTCGGAGCGCCGCCATGGCCACAGAAATTAAGATATTCGAATGATTCTTGCATGGTTTCCGAGTGCTCGGCGAGCTCTTTAAAAAGTTACTTATACAATTTTCTGTCGGACGAACGAGAACGGAGATACAGCATCGGGAAAAGTCGATTTTTTGAGGTTTCGCGATACCCATCGAAATTTACCATATTGCTTTTTGATGAATTTTAATCGTTTCTCAAGCTGTAAGAGCCTATGTCGATCGCAAATTTCCCGAAAATGAAGAAAATCATAGTTTTGTTTTAGAATTTTCAGATTTTATTGACCTTAACTAGGTAAAACCTTATTTTCGGTTGTTTGCGTTTTTCTCCTAGAGTTTTCGAGATATCGACCAAAATAACGTCATAATCTTCATCAGCGACAAATTTCCGATTTCGTAACCGCCCGACAAAGTCATTTTGGACGAAAAAAAATGTTGATCCTCGGCAAAAATGAACCCTGCTAGTGCAATCTGAAAATCCGCGTAAAATCGTCGTATTAACGTCAATACGCGCCATTCCCATGACGATCCCCGCCTTACAGTCTGAATCAACCCTTAATCTCAAAAAAACCAAAATTACAAGAAAAATCGAGAAGAATTCATCGTGCACATTAATTCTCGACAGATTCTGCGCCTAAAGAACAATGCTCTCGTATTCCTCCTCAGATTTTCTCTCCAGGACGATACCGCGATACGTCGACCTCGAGTTAGCATAAGAACACAAAAGCTCGAAAGAAAAAGAGAGAAAGAGTTGAGAGAATGAGAGATAGGAAGATAGAACCGTAGAAAGTAAAATGCCGCAAGCACCACCACCTAACAGTCATATAGAAAAGAGCGAAAGGCACGAATGTTGATTCAGGTCGTCGACGCGTTACTGTGAGACTCGATTATGCTCGGTGAATATTTTCGTAAGGGTTTTACAAATCCAACTCCATCCTCCTTACACTCCTTCGTTCATCTCATCTCAACCCGCATCCTATTCTCCACGGTGTTTGCTGCTTTATACGACCTTCTTTATACCTCTAACGCTTTTCTATGAAACAAAAAATATATGTATATATACATAAACACACACACACACACACACATACACACACATTTGTACGTAATATACATAATGCATTGAATTTTCCGAGGGCGAACACATACAATGTGTCGAGCTTGCGACCTCGCTATACACAGAACACGTACATATATGTATATTTTCATATCTGTGTGTGTCTGGATAGGAAGAGAAGTGAGCCAGAGGAAGGAATTGCGAAAACGTATAGGAAAGAGTGAGAGAGTAGAGAGCGAGCTGGCGACGGGAATTGACAAGGAACGTGACGAGAAGCTTGTGCCCGACAATCGGAGCAATTTGCGTAATACCCGACGCAACCCCAATGCGTTTATCACCAATCCCACCTGAGCGAAAGCGACGCCTACGCCATGCAGAGCTCCCTTTCTCACGCCAGCTCTCTTCTCGACCAAACTTCTCTCGGATAAGAACAAAAGTTACGACTTGGTTTACAAACAATCGCGATGGAATTTTTTAAGTTAGGAAAATCCGATCGCCATTTTTGATATGGAGGAATGGATCTGATGTTTTGTTCTGTAGAGTTAAATGAATTTAATTCGATCGAATCAAAAATAGTTACAAGATTTTAAATTCTGGTGGTTTTCGAAATATTGGGGTAATGTGGGTCGGTTCAACTTATTTCTTATTTACGTATTGAAGCTTACATTTAAGTCGCATCTCGTACGTTAAAGTTAGGTGCTTTCGATCAAGTATTTATCACGGATTCTAATATTTAGTGACAAGGCAAAGTAACAGCCACTGCAGACTTTAACGACTGCGGATTATGCTTGGGATCATCTATAATAATTACGCTAAAAGCCCCGTCGAAACGAGTAAGAGTACAAAATCTAAAAATCAATTTACATCACAGAAGTTTGCATATTAATTCTCGAAGATTATACCGAACAAAATTATCCCAAAGACCTGTGGAAATAAAGATTATAACAAAAAATACATTCTATTAAACAAAAATAAAATCCTTACGTATCCTTTACAACATTTTTTCCTCCAAACAAATCATCCCTGCATATAATCTCGGATTTTTTGAGAAAATTTTGGTGGACGAAACGAGGACCGGAGTGTGGCAGGAACAGCAGGGAGAACGAGAGGAGAGATGGACGTGAGATGTTGGAAATGAGAATGTGTGGATGAGAGATGAGAGAATCAAGGGGTGGCAGACATATAAATGATATAGAAAGAGAGAGACACAAAGAGAACGAGAGAGAGAGAGAGCGAGAGAGAGAGAGAGAGAGAGAGAAGATGAGATAGACATATGAGGGCGAACACGAGCAGAGAAAACAATAATCGTGAGTGCATCGTGAAAGATGAAACAGTCGGCACATGGATGCGAAAGCGCGTTATGTAACCTCGCTCGTAGCAGTCGCGGGGAGAGAAAGATCGAAACATGGGGTGGTTCTGGATACCGAGAAAAGCTTGCCCTCAAACGCTCTGTAAACACAAGTGTGTAAATATATATGTATGTATATATAAGTATATCGAGGTAGTGTAAAACAGTATTAGCGATGTATCCACTGTACAACACATTCTATTTCTCTGCATGCTCGTCTCTATCTCGTAATCCCTCCTATCGTGTGCATATTGCCTATACATGTATATCCAACGCTATACACACAGACATATATCTATGTACACGTTCTATTAGTTCGCGGCACGTATAACGTATTTTCGCATAAACATTAGCCTCGAAACACGCGAATCCATTTCGTACCGCGAGCATTGGTTTCAACCGCAATCTTGTCACGGTGATTCGTAGCTTATTTATATACGTGTATACCAGGATTCGAGAATATAAACTCATCAAATCGTTAGGTCTGTGAGATCGAGCTTCTCAAAATAATTCTCGATATTTATCGATAGCAAATTGTTGACAACATTCAGAGAATTCTGAGATGAAAATATATTTAGAATTTTTTTTTTAATTCCGTTTCTGGACTAGATTGTTCGTTTGAAATGTCTTTTTTCAGAGTCTCTAGTTAATTTTATGTTTCCGTTTGGATCAGTATTCCTCTGGCGCTAATTCAATTAAGTACTTGTGCGATTATCCGCCATTTTCGTCGGAAGTTATCGTTTAACCGCTTGCGGAAACGTTCATCCGTTACAAAAATAATGAATCAGCTTCGTATCGGACGTTTAAACAAATCAGAGCATAAGTATAAAAGCCCCGGAATTCAACAGTATAAACCGTAAAGTTATATATATATATATATATATATATGTAGGTATCGATTGGATTTCTTTCCATTGGTTCGCAGGTCTGCCTCACTGTGTTTTGTTACTAGCACTATAGCCACATATTTATATCTCTGTCCACAGAAGGTAACGCGACTGGTTGGACATAACGTCAATTGTGCCAGTAACAAAACAAAGTGATGCAGACCTAGGGACCAATGTGAAAGAGATCGAAGCGATACGACGGTGTCCGTTGAAGCGCATGCGCGTATCGCCCGATCGACGCGTGCACAATTCGAACGGAAAATTCTTTCCGGCTTCGCAAATTAATAATCGTTACAGCACTCAACCGGCCCGTTTGCCCAAAACGACCGGTTGCAATTTCATCGAAATTACGATCTGCTCGATATGCTCGCGCGCTCGTACACGTGAAATTGTCAAGCGAATATATATTGCCGCATGCCTGAGCGCATCGCTGAAGAACATATGTATATATACACATATACAGACGAGTACGAAGCTAACGAGAGAGGGATGATTCACGCTCTCGATCTTTTCTATATATATGTTGTTTTCTATACACACACGCACACACACACACACACACACATATATATATATATAATAAAATATATATATTTCTTTTTATTATATTACATAATATAATATAATAATATAATATAATATGATATGATATAATATAATATGATATGATATGATATAATATAATATAATATAATATAATATAATATAATATAATATAATATAATCTAATATAATCTAATATAATATAATATAATATAATATAATATAATATAATCTAATCTAATCTAATATAATATAATATAATATAATATAATATAATATAATATAATATAATATAATATAATATAATATAATATAATATAATATAATATAATATAATATAATATAATATAATATAATATAATATAATATAATATAATATAATATAATATAATATAATATAATATAATATAATATAATATAATATAATATAATATAATATAATATAATATAATATAATATAATATAATATAATATAATATAATATAATATAATATAATATAATATAATATAATATAATATAATATAATATAATATAATATAATATAATATAATATAATATAATATAATATAATATAATATAATATAATATAATATAATCTAATATAATATAATATAATATAATATAATATAATATAATATAATATAATATAATATAATATAATATAATATAATATAATAATACCTATAATATAATAATATGATATAATAGATAATAAAAAATATATATATTTTATTTGTTTTATATATTTTTTTTATCATATCATATATATATGTATATATAGGAAAAACAATATATTTTGTTTGAAGAAAATATGAGATTTTTCGACGATACTGTTGGAGCTCTTTTTTTCTCAGTCTTATATATAAACATATATATATATATGATATTATTTTTTCGTTCTCCGACGCGTTCTCTTGCCGAACTGATCAAATAAATATAGCGAGAACTCTGACGTGTTCACGCGTGGTCCCCGTTACGAAATCAACGAATCGAGATAGGGGGAGAAAACTCGCGGATATATTTTCCGCAAACAGTTCTTTGTATATCTGTATATACTTACGGTATATAGAGGTCGAAGAGCTCGGAGGGTTTTAGTCTCTCGTATTCGGATCGTAGTAGAAATATTGCAATTCGCACCGCCTCTCTATCCTCCTCGCGACCTTAGCCGGCCGTCAGGGCGTACAGAAAGAAGAGTATGACGACTGTGTGTAGAGGGGTAGGTTGTGAAAGAGGGAGGGTAGAGGTCTGTACACGCAACCGGAAGTGAACGTTCCACTGGAGTCGTCGGTATACGTTCATGGCCGAGCTCGTTATTTCTCCCATCGTCCATTGCTGACAATGGGCAGAGTGCCAACTCGTGATACCTTTTTACTCTCAGACCCCATCCCTCTCCCTCTCCCTCTCTCTCTCTCGCTACCCTCAGGGCATCTCACTCCTGGATTTCCTGTGTCTCTTTGGCTCATCCCCATTCACCACCCTCTTCCGTCGATTCTCTGCGCCCTTCGTGTCCCATATCTGCGTATACGTACTTCTCGTCCTCATATCCCCTGTGAATACACAGAAATATATAAACAACTGACGTTAACTAGTAATCAGTTATAAGCAACTTGAAAAAAACGGAAAAAATAATACATGAACATATTCATCGAGGCGACATTATTATTGGGTTAAATTAGTATATTAAAGTCAGGGATTAGGAAGGGAGATCAGCAACGCTCGATAAACATTGAAACCTCGAGAGTTGGTTCTGTGATATCTGAGCGGCCAAGGATTGAACTATTTTGCACCTATGTTAAATTGACAGCAAGCTATCGTAGTCATGTATATGGCGAAGGGAACATGTATATTGTAATTTACGGAAATATTCAATTTTTCGACCGTTTCACCAACAAATTCGAGTGCTTGCAAAAAGCACCCATTAATTCGTCATTAGTGACAAATTTTCGATCGATATAAGGTCGTACTGCTTTTGAACTGATCAAAATTCAGCGGAAGTCAATATGGCCGATTTCGATGGATATCGCGAAATCTTGAAAAATCGACTTTTCGCGAAGCTGTACATTCTCGTTCGTCCAGCAGAAAATTGCGTGAATAATTTTTGAAGAGCTTGCCGAGGACTCGGAAACCATCCAAGAATCATACGAATATCTCAATTTTTGTGGCCGTTGCGACGCTCCGGAAATCGCGATTTTCAGGACCCATAGGAAGGGACTTGTAAAAAAACGCCTAGATGATGGGGCCCAAATTAATTTTGCTCCAAAACGCCTTTATTTCCTGATATTCGTGTTACGCAGGAAATTTCCGATTCGAAAATGACCCAACAAAGCCTTTTTGGATAAAAAAAATATTTTTACCCCTCCCGACTCCCCAAAGTCAGGAAAGTAAATCACGAATGTCGACTAGCCGCACCTGCCGACGATGAAAAAAAAATTTTCGTTCAAAAAGCCTTCAATTATAGGTTACGGAATCGGAAATTTCCCGCGCAACACGAATATCGCTGTTACAATGCCCTATCGTTTGAATCGCTACAGTATTCTCCATATACATATATGACTACGATAACTTGTATCTAACATAGGTACACAAAAGTTCACCTTTTGGCCGCTCAGATATCGCAGAACCAATTCTCAAGGTTTCATCTTTTGTCGACCATTCCTCATCTCTGTTAACGCCCAGAAAATCCTCTTTCCTAATTAATAACATAATAATGAACAAGCTAAATCCTTTTCTCCGCCCATAAAAATGATTCCCCATTTAAATTAAAAAAACTTGTACTCGATCTCGTGACAAACGTTCTCACATGGACTATTATTTTATATTCCAGAACATTTTTGCGCACGATATCAATCCGATAAAACTCGTTGCTCTATAATGCAGAAAGAATTCAAGGATTTTTGTGACTACGCGACGTGTCTCGTCCATGAGTGCGTGGGGGCTGCTAGACGACCCCGAGGAGAATCCGGCGCCTCTAATACACACAGATTCCACACATACATACACACATACATATATATACGAGATTCGAGCACGTGGAGCAAAAGAGAGCGTGCTCAGCGCGCTCTCGGGCACTTCAGTTTTACTAATGAACCCGGGGAGCGAGATCTCTGCCGTGCTGTGCACATTGCTCTCCGCATTTCTCCCACTCTCCTCTACCCTCCTTTTTCTCAACGCGGTGCCGCGAGCACTCGAGAAGCACTTTTACTTCCACAAGCCGCCGCGAGAGCGTCGTTCTGCCTGCCGACAACAATGACGGTGACGGCGACTCGATGGATTTTTCTTTTTCATTTCTTTTTCTTCTCTGAGCTACGTTGAAAGGCAGAATCATAGAGAAAAAGAGAGTAAAAGACAGAAGGAAGAGATATGCAAAGAATATTATACAGATCGTATCACGGACTGTTTGCTTCGTCTCCATGCACGCTCTACTTTCCAATCTTCAATCCCACGTGTGGCTCACTCGTTCCTCCACCCCAGGTCGCAGTCTGCGAACCAGAATTTATTCCTGTACCTACAATATCGTCTCCATACGCGCATGGAGAAAGAACTAAGTTGAATGGACCACTTAAGGAAAACCACGTTGCCCATCGCTCCAAAATTCCAGCGAAGGAACTATCGACTCTTAGAAAACGCGTAGCTCCTCCAAAAAAAACGATCAGGGATTTCCTAGTGCAGTATTCAAGTCTTCGCGACAAGGAGGTGATCCATTCATGGAAATCTTGTTTCTGTTTTCAAACGTTGATTTTGCGACTAGGTATACGTGAACTACGGGAAATGATCGATCGCACGTTTGCTTGATAGGAAACTGCGCTTTAAGACGGCTAAAGGATAGAACGCGAGTGGTCCATTCATGCGACCGATCCATCGACACGGTTTCACAACTATCACGAAGCACCCCTCGATCGACTAGATTCTCTACGACGACGCGTTCGCGCCATTTAATTGCTCGATCGAGTGTTCTCTTCACCCCTACAACCTCTACGCTTCGCGTTCACCGGACGGCTTTCACCCGCTCATCGCGTTACTTTTTCATCGCCTAGAGCTCCCTGCTTTCCTATATATGCTCTCCACTAAGAGGATTATAATGTAAAAGTGAGTAGAAGCTGTTCCGCACTCTTTTCACACTCCGTTCGCGAAGATACACGATGTAATACGAGTTGCGAGAAAGCTCGTTCCTATTGTAAAAGCAGCGTGAACTCGCAGCTGTATTTGTACGAAGCGTACCTAGATAGCGGCTTATGCGTTACGAGTGTTAAGAGCCGACGGAATTATCGCGGGATTACATTTTTTTTCCCTCGTCCCAACCCTCCCACCCTTACACTCGCAATTCCATTTACATTGCTCGTTTTAAGAAACATTTCGCCAGCGCTTTCTTATTTAGCTCAGCACTTTTTTATTCGAAGAAACGAATCGCTGACTTTGATATTTCGATAAATGGTACGAGACCGGCCCCGCCGGACAGTTATCGTGATAAAATGGTATATCGTTGACTCGTCTCGAGGAACGTTTCTTCTTCGCTGTGTATAGAGTATTTTATCGAGAAAGAGGCGATGCTCGAAGGACGAGGATCGTGAAGATATTTTCCCTTTGCCAGGACGAGAGGGAGACAGAGGAATAGAAGGGAGCGGGAAAAAACCTTCGGAGAAGCACGAAAACGTACTTACGTAGCCTCGGGACGTCTTTTCTCCTTTTTTTTTGCCTCACGCCGGCAACGAGTGAGATCCGATTGAAATCTCGTCTCCCATTCTTCCATTTTTTCTTCTCTTCTCTCTTTTTTTCTCTTTCCTTCGAATTTCCATTTTACCCAATTTTCGCAAATTCGCCGCAACAAAACCTCTTATATACGTTTATATATATATATATTCGTGCATGTACATCCTCTTTTATTTCGTTCTATTCTCTATTATCACCCTCTCTCTCTCTCTCTCTCTCTCTCTCTCTCTCTCTCTCTCTCTCTCTCTCTCTCTCTCTCTCTCTCTCTCTCTCCCTCTCTCTTTCTCCCTACCACGTTCACCCCGCGGTTTTTCCCTTATCGGTGGACGGGGCAGGGATGAGAGAAGAACTTTTCACCGCTCGTTCGTTTCCCAGCGGACTGTGCAACGCTCGTACAGATCTACGTACGTACGTATGACGCATACCAAGAGAATTTCACGAATACGTATGTGTTTCTTTCACGCCCTACGTATGCGCGTCACACGTTGAAAACGACGTTGAATAATCGCGACGCTCATTCTCCTCTTTTATCATTCGACGTGGACAAATTTCCCATTTTTATCCCTCCTCCCCCTTCACTCGCTCTCTTTCTCTACCGGCCTATTCTTCTCCATCACGCGTCTAGCTAAGAGTAAACTTTTCGATAACCACGCGCTCGTTGTTTTCATTTGTAAACGGTATACAACATAAAAAAAAAGTCAGAGAGGTGAAAAAACGGAAATACATATGGACGTACGATTTGCACGTATGGTAAAGAGAAGAAGGAGGGGGAGGTGGAGTTTAAATAAGACAGGAAACATATTTAGAGCAAGATCTTTTTCACGAGCGATGGAGTTTTCTCCTCGAGCCCGTAGACACAAGCGTAACCACCAAGTAAAAGAAAAACTCGCGTCACGATATCCCCAACAAACATACGAGATTACTTTCTTGTGTAGCCTCCCACTTTTTACGTTACCAACATTGTTTTCCTTTGTTCCTCTTTTTCTTTCAGAACATGGTATTTTATCGCCTAGCTCTCCCTTTAAGTGTGCCCGAGTAACGTAAGAGGCACGAAGAGGCAAGGAAAAAGGGAAAGAGGGCGAGATTTTTCGGTAACAATAATTGCACGAGGGTATTTGCCGAAAATACGCTGGGGCGATATGTTCGCACCCTAATATAATACACGGGTCATATATATACCTACGTGTATATGGCTGTATTAGCGGGGTAACCATTACGCGTACCTCAAGAGCTCTCACTAAACTTGCTTTTCTCACCGGGGGTCGTTAACACCTGCTCCTTTCCGTCAAGTTGTTTCTCTCTCGCTCTTGTTACCCTTACATCCCAGTTGTTATATATACGTTGTCCCACCGGTCCCTTTTTCGATCTTCTCACCCTTCCTTGGCCGAGGAGAATTTCTGGCTGGCGCTCTGTGTCAAGGCGAAAATCCACCGGGTGAATCCACCCATTGGAGAAATTCTCTTCTTGCTTCTCTCTCGGGCTCACCTCATAGGTTCCTTGGTACAGCCACATCGGGCAACGTGGTACGCAACCAATACCTCTGTGTCTAGCACGAAACACGATCGACCTGTGCTCAATTAGGATTGCCAAGGGAGAGAGAAGGATAAAGGTATAGATAGATGGAGAGAGAGAGAAGGATAAAGGTAGATAGATGGAGAGAGAGAGAGAGAGAGAGAGAGAGAGAGTGATTGGTGAGATGCGGGATGAAAGGGAGGCATGTTAGGCAAGACCCTCCCGATCCGTTTCTCTCTCTAACGGTCTCTTTCGGGTATCTTACGACTCCCTCTTCCATCCCCTTTTACTCATGGTGTTATGTGTACATATATATATATATGTATGTAAGTGACGCCGGGATTATATATATGTGACTAGATTCCTGGCTCTCCCAAAAGGCCGCATGTATATTAGCTGTGCTAGCCGCAACGTCTCGAGAGCAGCCGAGCATAGAGAGCGAGGGAGGATGACGATGTCGCCCCTAGGGTATACGTACTCGGCTACCCGAGACTCAAATCGAATTATCGATACCGAGCTAACGATTCCACGGACGAGAGAATGCATAGTCTTGATAGAAAGGAGAAGGATCTCATCCCTCCATTTATGTGTTCTTGTTGTTTCAATACTATTGACATATACAACTTTGTGATTACAGTGAATCTACGATAGAGTAACTTGGCGCTTGATAACGTTTTCCCACCTATAGGAAAACGATTCTATCGATTTTTGCCAAATCCGACCGAAAAATTCAGTACGCGTTTAAATCGAAATTCGAATGCGTATTCGCGAATGGCATTGGGTCAAGGTTAACGTAAATAATTTGGAAGCGAAAGAAGAACGCGCCAATATTTATTCGTGAAATTTCTCAAAGTGCGAACTACCGCAACGTTCGTTCTTCCGAGTGGGGAATTATACAGTGGCGCTCTTAGTCGCGGGCTGAAGGGGAGGAAGGGGAAAAGACGACGAGAATGATTCCGTAGCAGTGAGTTCCAAAGCGAGTAAACCCATGGAGATCTGTCGGGTCCACTTCTGGAGTATAAACTCGAGTGTATTACTGTAGAGTGTTTTACATATATAGTTATATAGATCAACGTTCAACGGTAAACTTTACTTGATTCTATGTACGGGTATATACAAGAGAGGCTTGTTCTCACTCTCCGCTGTCGTAGTTGTTTCCATGCTTGACTGGACGCCAGCTATACTCGAATCTGCACTACTCTGTAATACTCTCCCACTCTCGTTTCTATCTATCTCTATACAGATTGCTTTTGAAACTGATGGGTTTTCGTCGATACCATGTATATATACAGTAAAAGCAAAACCAATAGTAGCGAGCGGCATCGCACGATTCGGTATTGATTTTCGACGGTAATATTTTATCGAGTGCCTCGGCAAGCTTTACAGCCAACAGCAGCCGGGGAATCGTGAACCGCACATTTATGTTACGCACGCCGGCTATAATGGATTGATTTGGCGGGACGAAATTTTCTAGGCTCTCCATATCTTTCTCTCACTCCCAACGTTCGTTCCATTCGCGACGTTCTTTTTTTGTTTTTTTTTTTCGTTATTTATTTATTTTCGTCCTTTTGCACGAGACGTCCTTTTTATCACGAGTCTCCGTTACCTGTTTTTTTATAAAATTTTGTATTGTTTTTATTTTCTTCATTTCGTAATAAATTGATAGGTGTGTGATTTTGTTTCGTTCCGGATGGAGAATTGCGGATAATCGGTAATGGGCGTCTTAGCTTGATATACGTGTTCGTATGGACGATATTATCGAGCAATCGTTGCGGTTGATCGTTACAAAGGTGGAGCTATGTCGTAGAATCCCGACTCGGGCCACGTCTGTGCGCGAACACGTCGGTAAACTTCGTTAACGAGAGACTAATTCCCAATTGCTAGATCGTTGGCTCGCGCTAACGGGAGTTTGCCGAAGGGAAAGTTGCTATCGGGGCTGCACTCCTTCGATGCAATTGCTTCAACAATATATATGTATGCATTACTATATATATATATTTTATATGGAGTTTCATATAATGTATAACGTTTCTCCGGTGCTTGGTGGCTAAACACAACCAGCCGGTGTGAGAGAATTAACCCTGCGGCTGGTCCCCGATCGACAACAAGGGCACCGCATCAAAGTGACTGTAACAGAGAGACGATTTTCGTCATAGTCCCCTCGAGCTTTCACATTTCGCGTCGTACGACGCAATCAGCCACGGACCGTGTCGACCGCACTTCTTCCTCCAAAATTTCCGCGGTCAACAGCTTCAACTTCTCCGTCAAACAATTATCGGCCATTCGCGATATCTTACATCGATAAAACAATTCTCGTCGGGTGTCTAGTCACTCAATTGTTCGGACGATGGATCAACGTTTGGACGATTCTTAATTGAAAAATTAGCGATATTTTAAAAGAGAAAGTTTTTTTTGTTGCTTTTTTCCCCCTCGAATTGCGCATTATCGCGCTTTCGTACGAATTTATCGCTACTCTAATTTTTTTCAAGCCTTTTTCGATACAGTTTCACGAAGAATTATACGTTCGCCCTACATGCGACCAACTTATTCCGCCGTAGTGGCTGGAAATCTTGCGAAACGAGAGAATCCTGACCGCGAATTTGCGAACTTGGATCGTTGCATGAGGAATAAAAGAAAAGAGAGAAAAAAAGAACGTAAAAATAAAAAGATAAAATCGTTTCTGGTCGATTTACCGAAGAGCACCGTCGAATACAAGGATAAGGGACTCGTTCTTTCGTCCCTCACACTCTGAATTCTCGCGAGTGGGATGGTTAGTCCGAGAGAAGACGCGAGAGCGAAATAGTGTGAGGGAGGGCGGGCGGCAAATTTATTTGGCCTATAAATACGAAATATCGTGTCCACGTGCGAAACGTAACTCACGAACGTACGAAAGTAATGTATCACCGGAAACAGGAGCAAGCGAGAGTGGGGAAGAAGAGGGGAGGGGGGGGGGGGGGGTAGGATGGCAATGGTGGCGGTCGCGAGCGAGACTCGAGTTTGCGAAGAGATGGCATCTCGCGCTCTATTGCGCGGGGTAAACGTCGAGGAGAAATGGCAAGGAATACGAGGAAACGGAGAAAAAGCGAATGGAAAGCCAAGCTCATACATATATACATATATATATGTATAGAGGATCGTACGAGAGATAGGAATGAAGGAAAAACCTGGAATACGATACGAGGAGGAGGAGGAGAGAGTGAGAGAGAGAGAGAGAGAGAGAGAGATGGGACGAATGAGCGAACGGACGACGAATAACGAATGAATTTTGAACATCGGATTTTCCTCTCTTTCTATATCCACGGCTTTTCCCTAGTTCAATCGGTGCTGTGAAAAGATGTGAGAGCTAAGCTTAAGCCCGATCATCAGCCAAATGACCGTTTTATTTTTTTACCTAAAGCGCGAACACACTTTACAACTTGGATTTTTGTATTTTTACAGTTTGAAATTATCCTGTTTATGTTATTTTTGTTTTATTTCTGACTACGATCGAAATGTAATAATGCTGTATTAAACGGATTTCTATACGTTATAGAACGATTGTTCAAAATGATAATTAAATATTGTACGACCGTTAACGATAATTAACAATTAACGAATTATTAATGGATTATTCGATAATGAACTGTTTTTTATCCAATAAAATCAAGCGCAACATTTCCATTTACAGATGTATCGGTACTTGTGTTTTTAATTTCATTTGGAATATTTTTGATTTTTCGGAACAGTAAATTAATTCCTATCGGTCGTTAACAGTTTCATTCTAACGTACGGCGAATCCTCGCGTTTGTTATCCAAGGAAATGCAACTCGCTCGTCGTTACATTCGCGATTGGAACAGTTTCATGAAAGGTGAGATTGCGTTGCTGGTTAAAGAGCGAGTGATCAAACGTGAGAGAGCGAGAGAGAGAGAGAGAGAGAGAGAGAGAGAGAGAGAGAGAGAGAGAGAGAGAGAGAGAGAGAGAGAGAGAGAGAGAGAGAGAGAGAGAGAGAGAGAGAGAGTGCAGTAACGCAATGACCAAGGGTACGAGAAAATGGTTTCGCGTTTGCGTGCAAAATCTCTCGGCCGCACATATCGATGGCTCTTGCACGCGGTTTGGCTCCTGTTCCCTATCCCTTTACTCTCTCTCTCTCTCTCTCTCTCTCTCTCTCCCTGTTCCCATATACGCTGTTTATGTGCATGTGCACAAAGTTGTGGAAGAGTCCACGAATTCGCGGGGTTGTACATTGCGAAAGGGTACGAACGGTAGAGAGAGAGAAAGAGAAAGAGATAGATAGATAGAGAGGAAAAGAGAGAGACAGAAACCTGCCCGGGACTGGTGGTGATTTGGCTGCCGGTCATTTCGAGCCCTCTCGCTCTTTGTCCCTTTCCCTCTCGCTTTCTCTGCCTGCAGCCCACGTTATTATCCCTATACCCCGTGTTGCGGTGAGCGAAACAAACGCGCGAAACCTTCGCATTTGGCCGGGTGAAACCTCGGCGGGGGGCAAGGGCGGGAGGTGGGGGTCAAGAGGAGTAGGAGGAGGAGGTGGAGTAACGGGATGGGCCGAAGGGAGGAATTGCGCTCTGTGCGTTGCTCCGGTAGCCGTTTGGCGATTGTACCCATGCGATAGTATATATTTCGCGGACTCTCGACTCGCCGATTCGCGATGGTGTGTTCGTGGGAGGTGTGGATGGGCCAGGAAATTGTGCACGAGAGAACGACCAAATGTGTAAAATGGGTTCTATACGTATACACGAATCTGGGCGCGTCCAGTCATTGCCATAGTTGACTATTTCATTTTGCAACGAGACATCGAATAGAAAAATATCAACCACCATGAAATATAATTTTTCATCTCCGTTGGCATTCTTCTTAAACTTAGAACAAGTTTAAAAATCGATCGGGATGGAAAGAACGTTATTACAGACTTTGTAACTCGTGAATTTCTTCCGCACCACGTAACACGACGAAGATTGCGCGAAGACCAGAGTGGCCAATGACTGTACTACAATGGCCAAACGTTATATATTAAGGTAAATACCCTCGTGTATAGACGCACTAGCTTTTCTTCCAGCCTTGAGAGCTGTACGGACGTGAGATTGACCAAAACATCGAGAGGGAGGAACTCGCAACCCTCTCTCGACCCTTTCTCTTACTCCAGCGAGAGACTCGGGTTGAGGTCGTGAGATTGACGTTCTCTCTCAGGCAGATTCGCGCATACATCGTGCCACACACCGACGCCTTGACGTTGGATATGTACACAAAACACATCCTCTATTCTCGCGAGGGAGCAGAGGGGTGAGAGAGAAAGCCGCAAAGGGTTGCAACCGGAGAGCCCCGTCAGCTAAATCCCACGTGACACGGTTAGGGCCTTCGGCTCGCCCTCTTCGGGTAGGATGGAAGCATGCACGCGACTCTCAAGCTCGTGACGTTTCGCGACACCTGTCCGTTTCGTCCTTTGTATGCGCATTATACCTTATATATATATATACGTCGTGGGCAGAGCCTTCGTTTTTAGTACGCCCGGAAACGTTTACCCGCGACATTAAGACGTTGCGTATTACACAAAAGTTCGTGAGGAATTATACCAACGACGACAATCTTTTATTTTTTTCTTCAGCCTTTCGTGTCACGAGCTTGACATAGCTATCATGCTCCTGCCATCGCTATAAAATGATAAAATACAATCTGCTGGCAGTGATTGTCATTGAAATTAAAATTGCTAAAAAACAACTTGGCCAAATATTGCAACAAGGAAAATAAGTTGCACGTGCCGTTATTTGACAATGGCGAGTTCAAACACATTGATCGTGAACGATATTAGTCGATTCGATTGAAATAACGAGTATCGTTCGAAACGATTGGATAAATAAATAACGACTATCGTCTCCGTGTAATACAGAACGTTACCATCCCCAGCTTCCTGTTATATATATATATATATTTGTATATGAAAACTGGATGTAGAATGACTTTTATGTCTATTGTATAACATGTTTATCGGAGAAATAAAAATCGTGCAATTTCCGGAAAAGTATTTTCCCTTCCCTTGTACTCCTTGTTCTTTCTCCACCCCCTGTACACTTTTTGTTCTTACTGTTTCTTACCCCTTCCTCCAGGCTTGCTTCCACCGCCACCCCCATTCCCATGCCCCTTCCTCCTGTTATCCCTTACGACTCGCCTCGTGCCGTGCGTGGGGCACGGAAAATCCGCACGGAAACAAGTAACGTCGACTACCGCAACGTCGCTCATAGAGAGTCGTGGGGAAAGAAAGAGAGAAAAGCCACCAGCAGGTTGGCTCCTTTCTCTTTGCACCCCTGCTCCTCTCGTCAGTCTGTACTGAGACTTTTTCTCTCTCTCTCTGTCTCTTGCCCTTCCTTCTCACTTCCATTGGTTCGTCTCTATGCTTTGAACATATACATATGAGGGTGTGTGTGTGTGTGTGTGTTCTGCGTCGCTTTCTCCTTTCCCATCCCTTTTGCTCTGGAACGGCACAAGTTCTCCACCCCGACGACTTCTACCCCGAAATTTCGCATTCCGTACGCGACACGCTTCGCTCTCGTGCGCCCGCTCTTCTCGCCAAGTTTCCCGGGGAACCCTCTGGCCTCTCTCTCTCTCTCTCTCTCTCTCTCTCTCTCTTTCTCTTTCTCTCTCCCCGTCACCCCTCAACCCCCTCCTATCTCACTCTCTCTCTTTCTGCTGGGTATTCTGTTTTCTCACTCTCACTCCTCTATATATGACGCAACCTTCGAGTATACTAAGTTCCATACCTCGGCAGCAGCAAGAAGAGGCAGAAGCAGACTATAAGCTATACGTATGCGTGGCGTAAGTCTGTATTGAAATCTTGGCGCGTGACGCAAATGGAACAAAAGCAGAATGGAAGGAAGAAAGGAGGGGCGAGTGTGTGTGAGAAAGAGAGCGAGAGAGAGAGAGAGAGAGAGAGAGAGAGAGAGAGAGAGAGAGGGAGGAAAAAAGAATCGAGAAAAGTATAAGCACGTCGAACGAGGGTCCATATAGTTATTGGCAGTTTAAGATAGTTTCGCACTAAATTGTTCTTTATTAAAGTATATATATACATCCCTTTTTGCGAGGGAGTAAAAGAATCAAGTTTGGTATGCACATTATGATTTTAATAGATTGAAAATTTTGCACCCCTAGTTTGCTTTAAATATTTTCGTATTGAAAGTCCAAGAATTTTGTTCCAACGATTATGAGAATTATGCGCAACGAAAAATATGTCCGATTAATTTGCGATAAATTCCAAGTGATATTATGGCTTGAGAATATTCCGGTAGACGAGGAATTTTTGCTAAGGGAAGAAGGAGGGAAAGCAAAAGTTGTCGCGAAGGGACAGGCGATACGAAAGAAAAAAAAATGGGCAGATCGCCCGTCCCAAAAGTAACTCAGTTTCATTCCTATATCGTCTCTATAGTACGAGGCGTATTTTCTATCGAGCCATAGACAAGCGAGGTAAATATTTTGAACGCTTAATTTCACAAATATAATCAGTTATTTAAAAATTCGAATTTTTTTTCTTACGACAATCTTCGAGCTATCACAAATTTTGAGTAAATTCGCATTCGTGCCAATGCGCACGATCCGTTTCACGTCTGAAATATATTCTTTACACGCACCTCCCGCGATCTCTCCGTCAATTTTCCGTTGAATTGCCAACGACTGTGCGTATAAACGAGTAAAAAAAAGGAGGTAAGGATCGTGCGTGCTCGCGATGCAGACGTAGAAAAAGGTACGGAGGAGACCGATGATCGTCCTTTATTTTCACCCAGGAATTTACCGTAAAGAATAACTGGAAAGGAAGGAAGGAGAGAGAGAGAGAGAGAGAGAGAGAGAGAGAGAGAGAGAGAGGGAGAGAGAGAGAGAGAGAGGGAGAGAAAGAGAGAGAGATGCAGCATGAAGAGGCTGACTTGAAAATCTGTAAGGGAGGAGAGAAAAAGTAGAGGGCGTTTCGAAGGTACGCGCATTACGCGATCTTTGTTTTTCGCGTCTCGCTCTCGCTTTGTCTGTCTGTCGTTGAGCCGCGCGGCTACAAACGATCGGATTACCATTTTTACATTTTTCTTTCCGTTATCTTTTTTTTCTCTCTCTCTCTCTCTTATATATACCAAGCCACTCGAGAAATACGCGAGTTTGGTGATAAGCGAAAATTCTTCGTTTCGTCCCTCGCGTGTGCTCGAAGAATTCGAAACATCCCTTTTCTCGTTCTACCCCGGTAAGGAACGAATCTTCGAGTTAAGGGAATGATAATACGTCGATATTCGTCGCTCTCGACGAACACCCCGCTCCTCCAAAAATGATTTCTCATCTCGCGAATCAACAGGTTACGGCCAGATCGTTTTTTCTCTCTCCTCGGTGAAAATTCTTCGCGAACGTTGAGCGCGAAATGCGAAGCTTATCGAGTAACTGTTGAGAATAAACGCGTATTCGCATTGAGAAAGATTTCAAAAATCGAAACTATATTTCTTTTTCTTAAATTAAACCTTCGTAATTCTAATAAATTCCTACGTAATTGATACAAGACAATAGAGCTACGAGGAAGCCTACATCACGGGAAATATTATTTCCGTGCTCACAAAGGCTACCGGAAATGCGGAGGTTAATGAACTCAATAGTAAGACAAGCGAGAGATAAATGTAGATAGGACAATGTGAAAGAACGTTTGGAGAAGATCCTCAAAGCGTCTCTCGTTCGTTGGATGCTGGAACATTGATGCAAGAAGGAGAGCACCGTAAGACGAAGAAGGGAGCTGGGGGGAGGGTTTGAGAACCATAGCGTAAAAAAGAGAGGGGCTGCATTCGGCAGACCGAGTAGGAGCACGAGTACGATAGAAACGATAGGAGAAAACCGATATAGTCGGTCTCGGTTTATGTGTGTGTGTGTGTGTGTGTGAGAGTGAGCGAGAGAGAAGGAAAGAGTGAGCGAGAGAGAAGGAGAGAGGGAGGAGGGAGGACAGAGCGAGGTAAACCGTGAAATGCAAGAAGGGATGGAAGCGGGATAGTGGCAAGGTGGCTGGGGAAAATGGTGGAGCAGCCCTCCGTGTAGGGTGGAGGGTGGCGGATAGGGCGAGGGGCATGGTGTGGGAAAGCCGAAGCGGGTGGCTCCTCCGAGTGGGGGGTACCGGTACCTCGGCGAATGTGCTTCAGAGCCGCCGAGCGTGGGCTACGAGCGAGAGAAGAGGAGTTCGAGGCATCGGGACGCCCGAGCGCCTCAGTCCGGCCCGGACATCCGAGCGAGACGCGTGCTCTCCTCGTTTAGCTCCGTGTGCGCCTTAATCTCGGGTATATTTACAATCGTATCTCCGTAACGAACTATCGTGTCGACGTGAGATAACAAAAAATAATAAACGAAAAAAACAAATTTAATCATACGCGTTTCTTACCAACGAAACGTTCGAGGTTCGAGACGATATAGGGATAAATAAAATCTGACAATTTCTTTAAAACTTCCTTCATTGATAACGCGAGGCGATAACGAGCGTGTATGTAACTCGTGATAGTTTGTTGACGAATTAGAAATAAAAATTAGACGAGATTCAGTGAATTAAATATTGACGATCGATATAATTATCATTTTTTTTTATCAATCTTACGATTATCGATATTGATTGAAACCTTATCGCGTTCTCGAGATTGATAAGTTCGTTGCAATAAAGGGTGAAACTTTACCCGCGAGCAAGAACGGTGAAAATAATAGAAAATTTTTAAAAAAATTAAAATTTGACGAAAGGGAGGAAGATAGAGAGAGAGAGAGAGAGAGGGTGAAAGCAGTGAGTGCGCGGCGGAGAAAAAGCTAGCTAGCCGGCTTTCCAGAGCAACCCTGTGCTGCTGCCGCCGCCGTTGCTCGCGGGGAATCGATAGCACGCGACTCTCGACTCTCTTCGTCTTTCTCTATTTCTCTCTCTCTCTCTCTTCCTCACTCATTCACCTCCGTGGTTCCTCACTTATGTACAACTCTGCCTCTCTTCTAGTACTGCTCGTACTCTTCGTCCTCTATACTCGCCAATTCGTTTTTCCCTCTTGGATTTTCCCTCTCTCGCACTTTTACCATCTCTTTATACGTACACACGTACATATATATATATATATATGCTTCCATTTGGTCGACTTTTTCTCCTTCACATTCTATCTCAACTCCTCGAGCAACGGGACTCGTGTTTCTCGAGGTCCGCTTTCCATTTGGTGAATTGGCTCGGTCGGATTATCGCGTCCGAAGGATTTCCATTTCCTCATTCAAACTCCTACCACCATCCCTTAACCTCTTTATCGTAACGTTTTCTTCCTCGCTCGTCACTTGCTCTCAACTCGTATAAGCTTTCCCACAAGCCGTGAAACGTTTTCAGAACTCGAAACAAGGAGAGAGACAGAGACAGAGAGAGAGAGAGGTTGGAGTAGTTGCAAATACGAGAAAGCTCTGCTTCAAGTTTTAGTGAAGTTTATTCCCAAGAATCGTCCAAAGACCAAGTTCGAGATGTGAATTTTACCCACATACATACACATGTAGAGAGCTCCGATATGGAACACACATACATACATAAATTCTATATGTGTGTTTGTGTATTTTGAATAAGCTCCTTCGCGAAAAGTGACGGTTGTCGGGATTGAGTTAGACATCGTACTATTTAAATTATCGTAATAAAACTTTGTTCCTAATTTTTCTTTTATTATAATTAACTGGTGTTAGAATTTATGCAAATGATCGATTATAATTGATCGTCGAACTGGTTTGTTTATCGAAAAGCACTCGAGGCTTAATCAAATTTCCTGATTCGATTTGTCCGTTTCTCTCCTTCTCTTTCTCTCTCTCTCTCTCTCTCTCTGTGTCGCTTGTCTCCTCTTTTTCTCTTGGGTACTATCTCTTACGCCACTTTGCTCAACTACAGTCGCTCGTTCCTCTACATATACGTCGCTACTTTGGCTACTTTTGCGAGCACGAACGAACGAACATCCGAGCACGTTGAATTTCGAGTAAAGGGTTATTCTCCTTCTCATCGTAGATGCTCTCGAGATCCAATTTTGCCTCTGTGCGCGAAAATCACGTTCGAATTTGAGATGATCCAACGTGCACTGACCCGGATTCGAGTGTTATCGAGATAATTCCACGTCTACGTGTACGCGAGTACGGAATACATTTTTGGACGATAACCCAAGCTTGATTTCGTTCGTGAAACACATATAATTCGAAACTCGTGATTCGTAAAAAAATTGCAAAACCATATCGTTGAATTTGCACGAAAATAAACGTACAATCTCGATTTCTTTATCCTCGATTTTGATTAAAGTTTCAATTTTAATACTCGCTATTGAAAATCATTGATAGACGACATAAAAAACAGCGAGATTTTGCGGTTCGATTTAAATATCGCGAGTGTATCCAGTGAATTTACGAAAGTGTGAACAATTTCGTGCGAGCTTCGTTCGTATTAAAAAAAAGAAAGAAAAAAACGAAAAAGAATTGATAAAACCGAAAGAAAAGAAGCCGAGGGAATCCACGCGGAGCTCGTTTGGCCGTTCTCCTAGATCAGCTGTCTCCCAAAGGAAACAACGTGAGTCTTTTTCTCCTCGTCATTTCTTCCTTTTGAATTAAAATTATTTAATTAACTTCAATTAACCGTAAAAAAAACTACTCGAAATATTTATTCGTACAATCTCCTTCGATTAATTTCGTTGATTGTCATTTCGGAACGTCAAATCTCGAATTTGTTACCGAAGAAAAAAATGATGGAAAAATCGTTGTCTCGTTAATTGAATCGTCGTCGCAATAGCGTGATTGTTATCGTATAATCAGGAAGAAAATGGGCTATGGGGGAAGTTATGTAATCGGTGAATCTTGAGAAAGCTTAATGAGGCATTATCGCAACACCCTACAGCGAGTTTCTTGTTTCTCGTTGCTTACACAAATATATATAGCTATACATACATACATATATATATATATATATATATATGAGTGTACATACTTGTTGTTGGCTATGGCATTAGCGAGGGGTAACTATAGAACGTTGTGGTGATGGTGTTGCTTCATTTACGAGGATCCCCAAGCCACTTTATAGCCGCTTAACCGACCAATCGGACTCTTATTTACCGGCAAAGCCTACAGTTGCAAGGCAAGGGACGAGCAGTAAACCGACGAGGATCGAATATTCATTTCTAACAAGAGCGAAGTTTGTATCGATATACCGCAGGTGCGCAATCACCATATATATGTATAAGCTGTACACTCTTTATACATAGCTATAGGTAAACTGTGTACTCGAACTATCGACGGGAATATATATATATATATATAAAGAGAGTGAGAGAGAGAGAGAGAGAGATATGCCTGTAGATGGTTTGGCTATACGTATGTGTATATATATATATACATCTCCTCCCTCGTCGTGGTCTGCATACAAGATGACCCCGTCAACTTTGCTCGCTTCCCACATAAATATATAAACACTTCGGTGGCGAACAAAAGCCTCGAAAAACAGATTCTGAATTTGCTTGTTATCCACTTGGATAACATCCATTAAATATACAGTGTATTACATTATCAATAATAAATTAACCTCGATAAATCGTGAAAGTGGTAACGAAATAATGAAACGAAGAATCTTGGATTAATACGTTTCGACAAATGCGTAATATCCAGATAAAATTAAACGTAATTGACAATATATCAATTATAATCGTGATCGAATTTATATTTATCTGAACCATTTCGTTCACGAGGCAAATATGGCGGGGGGGTTGTTTTCTTTCTTTTTGCTGTTTTTTTGTTTCTGTGTGTATTTTTTCGTCGATAACCCAGATGAAAAAAAAAATATATAGATTTTTCATCACTGCGTTTTCTCGACGGTTGAAAATAAAATAAAAAACGTTAATGTTATATATATCTCGTTTGTATGTGTACACGTCGCATAGCCAATAGCGACAGCAGGAGGGTTTCGTTAGAATCGTTAAAAACTCGATGGTCGATGGTGATGCGGAACGGACGATACGTACACAGCAGCACGAGGCGTGTATGCATGCAAGTAGTATAAGCGCGTACGATCGCGGGCTACAGGGGTAGTTTCAAACGAGGCATTAAATCGTCGATGGTCGCTGCCTGCGAAACACTCGACGCTTTGCATCGTTCAACGTAGCAAGAAAAATACACGTATATACATGGAAACCCGGAAAAATCGAAAAAATTCGCTTGGGCGATGCTCTCTCGCGAGCACTTGACGCATTAATCACTATAAAATAATTATTTTTCATCGGTATTTCGTCGGTGAGGGAAGTGAGGGTCCGAGAGAGAGAGAGAGAGAGAGAGAGAGAGAGGGAGGACGGAAAAAGGGAAACAATTAAAAAGAAACATAAGCGTATAAAAAACTATAATTCGAGAGAGGAAAAGGTACTGCGCGAATTGCTCGACAAACCAAATGCGAAAGAACGCCCACTGCGAAACGAGCCGCGCGTTTCTTTGCTCTTGATGCATATATATATACACACACACACACACACATATATAGAACGTTATAATGTAGCAGTATACTCTCCCTTTCGCCCTGTCTCGCATTCTACGTTTTAACAATGGGGTTGTTTTTACGAGCCACGCTCCACCCCGTCGCTTCTCATGTGCTCCCCTCATCCCCCTGTTCTCTCTCTTTCTCTCTCTCTCTTCTCTTATTCATCTCTTCTTCCGTAGCTATAACTGAGAGAACGAGAGAGAGAGAGAGAGAGAGAGAGAGAGAGAGAGAGAGAGAGAGAGAGAGAGAGAGACGCAGCAGCAACAGCAGCCCCAGGTCCAGTAAAGATCTCGCGCAACCCCTTTTAGCGTATAATAATGTAGCGCGAATTAATAACCGTTTCGAATCATAAGGCCTGCCCCCTCTCCCTCCCCTGAATCGCTTAATACTCTTCCTCTCTCTCTTTCCCCCTTATTCGCATCGAGCTATGTATATTGTTACGCTTTAGGACGTATACACACAATACCTGATAACCAGACTGGTCCCGAAGGGGTCGCGGTTATTGTACCGCGTTACGGTTAATTCGCGACTTTCAATGAGATATTTCCCATTTTCCCACGCATATACATACATAATTGTAACATCGAGATATTATGCTAGCCAAGCAAAAAAAAACGAACAAAATAAATAAACGAATAATAAATGAGGAAAATTTTGTCGAGCTTCGTTATTCTCTTGCCAAAGAGCCGTGTGACGAAGACACGGAGTGTGGGTTTTCCGGAAGGAAGATTTTCCGGAAAACTCTGGGATTCAATATAGCCCGGAGAGGCCTGGCAGTAGAAATATATAGAGTGGCGCGGACATCGGAGAGCCGAGTAAACGAGTACTTTACCGTGTGGTATTTCACGACGTGACTATCCTACTATATATATTTGTACTCTCTCTCTCTCTCTCTCTCTCTCCCTTTCTCTCCCATTCTCTGAGAGAGCGAGAGGGATGTATATATATATAGATTGGCGTATTCATACATGTCTCTATGTGCACGAGCCTGTTCCATTTCATTCCGTCCCTTTCGTTCACACCACCTTGGTCACACTCTCTAGCTCCACCTTTTATAGTGCCTAGTTTATCTCGACCCGAAAAAAAGGGAAAGATCCTCGGGAGACGGAAGGACTCACTCCGTGAAAAAGGAGTCTTCGTTTCTATACGCGCGTATATATGTCTGAGACAGTCATCGGGGTAAGGAGTTTCGTGGCCCTGTGCTTTAAGCCTTGGCTAGAGAGGATCTCCACTATGTACCCATGTACCCAGACCTTATAGTCTGGTATATACGATAATGTTGGGGCAATATGGACCCCTGTCCAAATTTCGAGTTTAAAGAAAATTTTATAAAAGGATGAATTTTGGTAAAATCGTGATTAAAATGTTTTTAGAATTATTCAATAATTTATTTTCTATCTCGCTTCGCTGATATGGACGACCTCGGTGGAATAGTGTTGAAAGATAATTGTTTAATTACTCGAAATTACTTCGAGGAATTTTATGTCGAATTATTTTGGGAATTTACTTTTTAGCGGAAATAAAAAAAGAATTGTAATTTTATAAGGAAAAGAATTTTTTTTTTCCATTGCTATAAATCGATAGTCCATTTTAGTTGCCTGGGCCATTTTTACCCACTTAACGCTGTACATGTATGTATACATTTATTAGCCCTGCCTCACTGCTTGGCATTTCATATATAGATATACAGTGATGCGAGTCTCGTGTGTCCTGCCAAGGACAAGGACGGATTCGTTGTCGTTAAGGATTCCGTCCGTGCTCCAGGCAGGACGTCCTCATTGCCCAAAGTGTCCTGCGAAGATACGAAGTAACGTCGACATCGTGTGTCGGCCGCGGCGAAAGAAGAGAAGCTCTTTCTCTCTTCCTCTCTCTCTCACACTCTCTCGTTCTCAGTTTCGCTCGTCTACTTTTTCGATTTTCTTTCCTTCTCTACCGGGCAACGTCGCCAACGTCCAGACACAAGGATAAGTTATCCTGTCCACGCCCCCCTCCCCCTCCACACGGAATTTCGCCTATCTCCCATTCTCGATTTTTCCACCCACTAACACGCGAATACGCGCCCATATAGCGCATCTTACATAGCTAACTTCTACCTATTATGTGTGCAGGCTGTACATAAGCCCGTGTATATATATATATATATATATATGTAACAGGGACTGATGTACAGCACGGTGTGAACAGAGAAAAATCTCGTCGTAAAATAGGAACATTATTATTTTCCTCTGTCGTTCCTCCGAGACTCGTGATACTTAATATTACCTTTTTTGTTCGTTTAATTAAAAAATTGTTCTCAAATTTCTAAATACGAATTGCTTTGTACGTAACTAGGATTCTTATCACGCCTTTATCATAATCATAAGATTATCGATAAAATGTACAAAAAATTTATAATTTTTCTAAATTGATTTCCCGCAAGAATAATGTCCTATAAAATATGCGATGAATCATTTAAACAATGACGAGGATATATTTCACCCTCCTAATTTCATTCGTATACGTCAGCTAATTAACGTCACGATCGCGATAATTACAGATAAAATTCGATAAATCATCGATCTATAAAATTTCGCGAAATCCAGCGGTTTAAGGTGACACGCGTGATTCATCGCTTTGCTAATCATCTGAAAAATTCCCGTTTGGTGACGATATCGTGATCGAGGAGGTCGTAGAGGTCGAGGGGAGAGTGTGACAGAAAGAAGAAGAAGAAGGAGAAAAAAAGGCCGGAGAATCCGGATGCGCCCTTGATGCCAGCCGAAAGACGACGTCGGCCGTCGACGTCGGACCATCGAGATATTCTCACTCTCTCTCTCTCTCTCTCTTACTTTCAGTGCAAGGACGTATACGTTCTTGTTCAGTATATGTAACGGCTTTCCAGTATCCGACGCCCGACGAAATGGGATCCAGCGGAATAACGCGATATCTCCAGACTTCAGCGACGACTAGCAACCCCAGCGGTCTTACTTCCGGCTTCGATCTGTCGAACACATCCCCTCCCCTTCCCTCACCGTCTTCTCCACACTATCCATCTCTATCGCGACAGATGTACTGTAGTTTTATATTTTTTACCTTCGCCCCGATTTTCTTTATTTTTATCTCCTTTACTTTTAGCTCACGCTTGGGACTAGGCACACGTGACACGTCATAGAAATATCTAATATATATTAGATATATCTTATATTTATATAGATATATAGTTTATGATATATAGATCAGATATAGATTATATATATATATATATATATATATATATATATATGAATAGATTTATATTATTATTATATATATATAATATAATAAATGATATATTTTCGATTTTCTTTATTTTTATCTCCTCTACTTTTAGCTCATGCTTGGCAGTAGGCACTCGTGACACGTCATAAAAATATCTAATATATATTAGATATATCTTATATTTATATAGATATATAGTTTATAATATATAGATCAGATATAGATTATATATATCTATATTTATATAAATATATAATATATTATTATTATAAATATATGAATAGATTTATATTATTATTATATATATAATATAATAAATGATATAATAATATATTATAATTATTTTACTATTATAATATTATTATATGTGTATATTATTATTATAAATATATAAATATATTTATATTCAGATATAATATATATATATTATAATTATTATATTATTATAATATTATTATATATAATATAATAAATGATATAATAATATATTATATATATATAATAAATGTGCAGCTTCTTTGTAGAATTTTCAGCCGGTAAAATATATTTACTCTCGTTCGTTACATCGCGTCTTGTTCCGAGTGTTTCATTTCATTCGTTTTATTATCTTGTATATATATATATATGCTTGCAATTTCCTGAATGTTCTCCCACTCTCCTTTTTCGTTGAGGATACATCCTCCGACAGTCTCGCACGCTCCTCTTCCGTTTCCGTTGGCTGTGTTATTAGTTTGTCGCTTGCCGCTCGTTGCTCTTTTTATTTCGGGAAATTTTTTGAGATCTTACGTACATAACGTAATGATCGATACGACCCACACTGCGAACGACGAAATTTTGTTTCGCGGACCGAGAACACACGAATGTGTCACACGCGTGATAACGAGATGATGAAAATAATAATAATAATAATAAACGTCATATAATAAATATCGGTGATATTTTTTATACGACAGGTTTTTTCATCGTATAATAAAAATCGGTGATATTTATTACGCGACATATTTGTTGTTCTTTTTTTTTGTTTTTCATTTCGTTTCGCGAAATGTCTGACGCGTTTTTTTTCCCTATAAAAATCCTTCGGGGTTTCCGGTTAACTGTACATTAAAAATGCAAGGGATAGGCGCAAAGTACAAGAAGAAAAGAAAGCCCGAGCGAAATAGAAAAAAATGCGAAAGAAGTTCGATAAAAAATTTACATCCGCGATAACTCGCGGTCGGGGAGGAGGAGGAGGAGGAGGAGGAGGAGGAGGAGGAGGCGGGAGAAAAGAGCCCTGCATCTTTCATAAAACGCCGGAACGCGGGTCGCGCGAACTTTGCGTATACATACATATATATACACAGATAGATGGAAAGAAAGTGAACAAGAGGAAGCGCGGGTTCTAAATGGAGAACGGGAGGGAAAAAAGTTTCTTATCCGGCAGAAGGGCCACGCGCACAGAGCGCATAACGTTGATGTCTTTCGTGCATAGCGAACACTCGTCCCGTAATATTCCGGCACGTTTTTCATACACGTACTACCGAATTCGTGGGGAGGGGGGGGGGGGGGGGGAGGGACGAAGGGAGCAGTACTACGCGCGACGAGCCTCGAGCGAGTGATAAGGGCGAGAAGATACTCCGACTAATATCTACTAATGCTCACGATGAAAAATCTTTCTAGCAAAAAAAAAGCTATTTTTATTCGAAATTTGCAAATTGGCAAAAATTACTAATAATTGGAAATAAATTTAATTAAATTCGGACGAGTAAACGCTCACGAGCTAGATCCAATTTTATTTCATTAAATGAGGATTTAATGAGAATATATGGAATGTTATCAATTATCAATCGTTTTAGAATCTCGTGTTTGATTCGACACGAATAAACTTCGCGTTCGATGACACGAGCATTCTCTTAATCAAATTAAACGCTGTTCAAATCTATAAACAGTAATTTATAAATACGAACGACGAATCAATAGAATTTATCAACCCTCTGGCGTTTCCATACGTGCAAATTTGCTTCTTTTTCATTCGGTCCTCTCCTTCGGTCTTTTCACCTCTCGTTTACTCGAACGATTTTGGGTTGCAGCTGCATTCGACCGAATTGAAAGGTCACATTAATGTTTCGCGGCGTGCAACGGCCCGACGTTTTTCTTTTTTTTAACGCTTTTGGTATTCCAGGTGGTCTGACCGGAATTCTATTTCTCCCGGTGGTTCTCTCCCTCTCTCCTTCACTCTTGAAATATTTAAAATTCGAGAGATAAAATAGAGAGACGGTGTCGAATAAAAGTGAGAGAGACCGAGGGAGACAGAGAAAAGCGGTCGTCGAGTACGAGACTTGGGAATGCATTACTGACAGAAACATATATATATATATATATATATATATATATATATATATATATATATATACATACGTATGATTCTTTTCTTTGATCGCGAGGTACAAAGCTCTCAAATATATTTTATTATTTCATACTCACCTGTGACCGTGCTGCGCCCCTCGTTCGTCGACCACACCGTATACCGTTTTATTAAATTAAATACACACCGGAAACATCGAGTATATATTAGACTACGAACGTACGTAGCAGACATCGATATATCTATAGATTTTCAGGTTTCGACGGAGTGAATTCATTGTCATCCGTAATTCAACGTATCCGAATTGCTGACCCCCCGCTTCCCCACGCCTCGTCTCTTCAGTGGCTTTCGCGCCACTAACTCTATCGGTATTCTCCAACGAGGAACGATTAATCCACTCTTGTGTATATTCAAAGAGCAATAATTAATGGGAAATCATGCGCAACTCTCTCATTGCCAACGAGCCGGCACAATCTAATCGCTTTTTGAATGAAAAATCGATTCTCTCCAAGCTTTGAATAAAAATATTATAAAAATGTTTTATAATTAAAAAAAACAGGAAAAGAATAAATTGTAAAAAAGCTCTTATTCTATCCGATAGATTGTCAAGCACAAAAATAAAAGAAATCTCCCTTCGTATATATTAGAAAAGTTAACACAATAATAAATAAATAGTCATTTTTATTTCTTTTTTAACGTCTATGTCGAACAGTTCGATGACCTCTGATGATCCTCGTTGACAGGAGTGAAATGAAAATTTTCACGTTTCGAGAGAAGTGTAAAGGATTTGTATAGCTATGTATTGCACGTGTACTATCGTGAAAACGGGTGACCAAGCGACAGAATTTTAACTCCGACAGTAGTGGATCCTTTATCTGTCCGTCGCTTGGTCCCCTTTCACGGCTCGACACGCGGAAGTACAACGCGCTGTGCAATATTAAAGCCCGTACATATATATATTTATCTATCTGTATATATATATATATATACGTGAAATGTCGTTCGAGCCATCGAAAACTCGAGCGGATGAGCGCGCACGAAACCCCCTCGCGTCGTCCTATCGAACGGTCGGAAATAATGTTTTTGTGCGGCCTGCGACCCAGTTAGTTGTACCGATACCCTCGCGTCCTTCGACCAGCAACAGCGGCAATGTCACCCGACCGCCTCTCGGATCTCTCCTCTTTTCCCTAGCCGCAAACCTACGTTTCTATCTCCCTCTCCCTTGCTCCATACAAAAGTGGAACGTTCTCGCCACTCGGTCGCCTCTCAATACAACCCCTCCCCTCCTCAGGCTCTGCCTCATCCTCCCTTGCCACCCTTGGACCAGTTGACACCCTGGTACCGCTAGTCCCTTCGCTCGTACCCACTACTATATATTCTGCATATTTATTCGACAAGAGGGAAAAAAATGTTTCGAACTCTCTCAAGTACTATCGATTTTATGTGATTTTACGCTTTACCTCTGATTTTTATTTCGTTGATTTTCAAAAGATTGAAAAAAAAAACGTATCCAAGGTTTTTTTTTGTCGCGCCTTTAACGAAGGAACGAGAAAATATTACGATTTTTCAAGAGATTGTGAATATAATTCTGTTTTTATGATTAAGCACTGTTTGCCTGTGCTTCGGAGAGGGTTTTTTTTTATTTGTTTGTATTCTTTTTCTTTTTTCTTTCATCTCTCGTGCTTCGATGACGACCTCATCCCGCAGGCTGTTGAGCAGTATCGGGGTGGGGGTAGGATCGTCATGTATGCAAAAATCCATTTACATTTAGGTATGCATGAATACATACGTACGTACCGAACGTTCATGTCCGATGCTCTAACGAAGGCTGGCGTTGCTCTCTCTCTCTCTCTCTCTCTCTGTCTTTCTCTCTCTCTCTCTTCTCGCTGTTCCATCCGTTCGCATTCACGATAATATTCGAATCGAACAATAAAACCGATGCACAAAAGGAACATGGCGCTTGTCTTCCACCGTCCAAGGTTGTATATACGGCCCGTACGATATCCCGCTTTTGTTATTTCAAATTCTTTCTTTCTTTTTAAACAGCGCGATATGGACATCCATGAATCCCGTCGCCGGGCAACGCATCCTCTCTCACTCTTTCTCTCCTTCCTCATACTTCATCATTCCTCTGGGCTATTTTTTATGTTTTCATCGTAAAAACCACTGTCATCGTACGAAAACTGGATTTACGTCGCTACAACGCCAGATCCGCTTTCATAATTGTAATTCTCGTCTTGTGTATTTAATAATTCAACGCAAAATTTATTCTTTTTTCGTATCCCAACTTCGAACCAATAATTACGACGTACGATGAATAATTTCCCAGTAACAAAAATATAAATAATCTAATTTGAGAGAAGATACGTATCTCGCGATACAAACATTTTCTCCCGCTGAATCGGTCGTTCTGTCGAGCGATAACGCGTTTTCCAATCGTGTTAACGAACTACTCCTGGCGATTCCTGGATGTCGGTTAGTGCCATGTGGTATAGACGCGTCGAGAAAGAGCCAGAGATGGATTATCTACGTTCCACTCACTCAGACCGAAGCGTTAACGACTTACCCACGCTGTATTACGTATATAAAGACCGTATACTATAGATAACAATTCGACGCGTGACATCCGGTATTCCATTAGCGCGCCATCTCACACTATATACATACATATATCACATATATATATATATATATATATATATATATATATATATAAACCATATAGTTACTATAGTACATAAAGTAGCGAGGTGCTTCTGTTAACCACCGTCTGTTTCCCAGATGATTTGGGCATGAGTGACGAATCGAATGAACATGCGCATTTCTACTTTTGTCTATATATAGATATGTGTGTGTGTAAGGTTGCAGGAAATCTTAAAATAGAGAGAATCGGAATTGTAAGCTCGGCTATTCTGTCCTGTCAGTGCTTGGTGACCGTACACGAACCGGAATCTAAACGTAGAATGGGACGCGAGCTTCTCCCGCGAACGTCGATGAGTAGAAACAGAGACTTAAATAGGAATTTAATAGTAATACCAAAAATACAAGTGACGTCACAATTCGAAACGGGATGCTGGTTTTGGGGAATCCATGAGAAATCCTAATTAGGATTTGATCGGACATAGGGTATCCTTGTCAACATTTCTGCACGGGTAGTATTATTTCTATTCTTTTAATTAGTCGCGTATTATCACTCGGAAATTTGATTTTAATGAATGTGTAGTTGAATGGTTTAATTTCCTTTGATTAGACAGTTTAGTGGGATATCATTGAATACGTTATAAATGGGCGATGGGGAAAGATCGGGATATCAAGGGGACGTAAAGAATCGTAGAATCTCGGTCGCTCGTCTCCTCGGTATCAAAGATCGTTTATGGGTAGCTCGTCTCTCGGTTAATTTAAATACTTTTCCGCGAAAGGGAGGGAGGAGTTAGAAGTTCCGGCGTCGGTAAACGCGAGGAGGAATGATGGAGTTTTCTAATTTACGGCGCACCATGCGGTTAAACGCAAGGATCGCGGATCTCTTCTTCTTGCTCTTATCCGGCTCGCGCATGCGCGGTTCGACGTGGTTCATTAAAGCGAGGGAGAACGTTTCGTCGTTCGTAAAATATCGAGGGATGAAGAGAATATATATATAGATATCTTGGAACATTGATATAGATATGTAGGATCGTTTCATACTGCGAAAGAGGAAGAGATAGGGGAATAGAAGTAGAAGTATATATAGAACAAATATTAGATGGTGCCAGGTGCGTCCTTTCCATCCCTCTTCCGCAGTCTTTTTATTACCGATAGGTCGCAGGTCATTGGAGGGTCGTTCGAGTCTCAGACGCTGCTTGCCCTACGATTTGTCGATAGAAATTCCAACGAGATGAGAAAGTGAGGAACTAAAAACAAAAAAGAAACGAGGTAATGCTGCCTCCCAAGAAAAAAGAAGTTATCGAAAGAAGAAACGGAAATTTCAAAACTTCTCCCGGTTCATTTCACATGCACGAAGTAGCCGAAGTGGCAAGTTTCGACGATATAATGGAAAAGGCGAAGAAAATTTGCCTTCTACCGACTGGCGAACGAGAAATTTTTGCACGATCTATGGAGAATAAGTATGGGTAAAAAAAAAGTGAGAGATATCGAGAGAGGGAGAGAAGAAACCGATTTCATTTGTGGCTAAATGACTGATGCACCTCGTGCTTTTGGCTTTATGTACCATTTGCTTCATAACTCTTGGACGTTTCTCTTGATGTATCGCGTCGTACGATACGCCGTTGCGCTTTTCGTGGTGTTACTGGTACTACAGACTGCGGTCTTGTCGATCCTCCCACCCTCTCTCTCTCTCTCTCTCTTCCACTTTATCTCCTCTCTCATTCTGTCTCACGCATTGGAAGCTTTATACAGAGCAGCAGATGCAGCCTGTGGCCCTCTGGCAGGCGCCGCAGAATGCTGGGATAACTCGGCGATAGCCGCACTGCTGAATAGTCCTCTTATTGCTCTCTCCCTCTCTCTTTCTCTCGCCCTCTCTTACTCTCGCTCTCCAGAGTTCACGAGGCTGTACAGAAGATTGACTGCGATAGTTATGAGATATCATGATAATTCATTTTAATGTTCTCTCATATACGAACTTGTGTTTCTCGCGGTATGTTTCATTCGGAAATTATGATTCTTCATCGCATGGATAGAGCGACGCGACGATTAAAAAATCATTAATCATAATTTTCACCATTCAATTATTCACCCTCTGACAATTGTAGGTAAGAATCAACGATTAATAAACTTAAAACATTGATAATATTTATAGTTTAGTTAATTTGTCGGCTAGACTGGTATCTTTCGTGATAATTCAAAATTAATAATAAATAATGGATTAATCGAAATCCAGTTTACATCGTTATCCCAAACGTGTACGATATCTCAAAGCCCTAAAGTCGCGAGAGATTTAATAGTCGTTCAAAAGGGACGAAGGGACGATAATATCATCTGTCCCCAGCATATTTTGGGCTCGCGAATAAGCATTTTAGTCCTATCTATTGCTCCCCTGCAGTAACACGCAAGTGCCACCCGGATTTTCGTCATCAACTCTGCTTGAGTCTATAGATATATATATTATTCCAGTAATACTAGTGTGTGCCCGAAAGTCTCTCTCTCATGAGCGGTATAGCGGTGTTCTCCTAGAGGTTCTCTCGCGGGGCTAGCTTCGCTCTCTGTCTCTTCTCTCCGCACCGGCGTCGACGCATCGGCCGCGAGATTACCCTATTATACCCGTTAGACAATGGAAACCGCTTATGTGCCGGTAAATGGCCGCGTCTACCACCCTATACCGCATAGGACCCTTCTCTCTACCTATAACCCTTTCCACCCCTCTAGCCCCCGACCCTACTACCCCCTTGGCCACCCACCCTAACTCTCGATCTCTCTTTCTCACTTTCTCTCGTTGGCCGACCTCCGTTCGTCTGCTACTACTTGATGCGAAGTACGTATACATATCGTCATATTATACTCTCTCGTATCCGCGCCCTTCTTATTCTACTCCCTCGTTATGACGTGTATATATGTATGTAGAGAGTCTAGTACTAATATAGGAGTCTGTTCTCTACATGCTCTTGCAAATACCCCCGTCGTTGTAAACCCTGCGTCGGCCGGACCACTTTGTCCCCTCCTCCACCTCCCACCCCTTGGCCACCCTCGCATCCCTCTCTTGCAATCCGCACACCCTAACCGATAGATTAATTATCATATCCCGCTTGATTAGCCTGACCGACGACATGGAATAATTATATTCATGCGAGAAACCTCGACTCCTCTGTGCGTAGCCACTCCCACCCAACCCCTACTTACCACCCCTTGCCATTGCATGAACACACGCGTGACTACACCCCGAATTTCGAAAGATTTCTCGTTTGTTTTATCACGCTGCAGAGGTTTGATCACACGAGCGATAATTGGAATTTTGGACGGGAAATTGTGTTTTGTAATGTCGAGGGGGAGGTTTTCGTATGGATGGTTTTTTAAATATTTTTGATAAATATGGCGATTAATAATATTTATCGAAGATGAGTCGAGATAAATCGTGGTTAGTTCGTCTCGTTGGAAAATAATTTTGTAATAGTTGATATTAAATTTATTGTTAGAACGTTGTTCCTATCGTGCCGCTCATCCCTTAAATTTCCAACGGGTTTGATTCATCGTTCTTTCCCCTCGTTCTAAATCCTGCTCACCCTCTATATTCGTTACGACATATATATCTTTGGCGGCGGCGTTTCTATTATACATCGTGACAAAGACCGAAGGAAGTAGGTCGAGAAGGTAAGGAATAACACATACATGCATACAGGCACACGCATAGGTATACACCCCCTGGCGAAGGCTCGCCTCTTTCCCGATACACAGGGTTACCGAAGCTCGATTCGCTCTGACGTTTTACTACTCCTCGGGGCTCGAGAGACTCTTCTCTTCCTCTCTTTCTCGCGGTAGCTTCCGTTTTCTTCCCTGTTTTTGCGAGTCCAATAACCCCCTTGTAGACGAGAGTCCGTCAGCAGGGGGTGAATTTTTCACGCAATCTTCTCGCGTCCGTGACCCGACACTGCGGTGTTCCGCAGACTTTACCGGTACATAGACACCCGGCTGTTTCCTTTCCGCACAACCGGAAGAGACACGAGCCACGTTACAAAGGGTTGCTGGCAGCACCGGTACGATATATAAGACGTTTGGAAAAAGCCATAGCTCGAATTCGAGAAAAATCGAAGATTCCGACGTTTCCGGGTGTTTTGCACATCTTGCATCCCTTATACGACCTCTACAGTCAATCCTGTCGCAGAAGCTATGGGAACTCACCGACCAACCAAGCTTCCGGGTTTCGCATGAATAGTCACTCCGTGACATCACTGGGCTATCCGCAAGATTGTGTCGTGGACACTTTCCCGTCCCTCGCTCACTCTCCTTCCAGTACCAAAAGCACGAGATTCTCTCCTGCATCTGTATAATAGATGCGAGGGTGCTTTACCGTATCCTCGAGACACCTCAATCCCCTGTTCGATAGCGAAGACACACCGAGCCAGAAGTCGTTAGTTAGGTCGTCGTTGGGTGACCCCAAGACGCCGCCGGTGAGAAGCTGGATAGCAGCGTCGAGAATTGTCTACCCTCGCCACGATGTATCAAGATATAGAGCTTCGAGACCCTTCGCGACTCGACACCATGAAACTGACCCCTATTTAACGCAAAGTACATCACGCCTCGTAGCTCCAAAAATCCAATCGCGATCAGCTTCACCAAAAATCATCTCGATCTCCCTCAACCCCTTGGTCCAATATACGTGCCCTATGTATACAAGTACCCAGGGAAAGGGTAGATGCGGTATACAGCATCATCAGTGTCGCTCGAGTTTAGCACTCGGCAAGGATGAGGAGGCAGATATGGAGGACGAGCGAGACACCCGTAGAGTTGGCGCGGCCGATGGTTTGCACCAACTACCCTCTCGTGAATCCTGAAGGTAGTAGAAGGGGTTGCGACAGGGGTTGCGAAGTAGGGGTAGGTTTTGGTATTATAGTACATACATAAATAGAGGCAACTAGCGCGAAGCTAGTGGCTGTTGTACCTGGGAACAGATACAAAGATATACATATATACTCCGATGTTATATGGGGAACGTCGTTCCGTCTCAGGCATGGGGGGGGGAGGAGTGAGGGAACGGTGGCAAAATAGGAAGAGAGGGTATTCCTCTCTGGTAAAGCGCGCTTCGCGTTTCCCTCGTTCTACTCTCGGTCCCGAATATCCCCATGGAATATTAATATGACGCGAAATATTATAAGCCGCGACAGCGACTGCCACGGGAATACTAAATATTATCCTGCAGGACCTACGAGACTATATACATATACCTATATGTATATACGTATATAGATATCTGTATGTAGCGCAGAGTTGCCCGCCAGCAACGAACCGAGTACAGTGTTACGGATAGATATAAGCGCTCGTGCTTGTCCTCCAACTCTATAGTTCTGTATCCACTTTCCATCTCCCTCTATCTTTCTCGCTGGATACCGATGTATTTTGCTAGTGCATATATATATCGTTACGCGGATGGGCTCTTCGTGAAACCCGCTCGAGCGTCCAGAAAGGACTCTCTGGTACCGAAGCATCGCCAACCACTGCCTTTTCTACCATTCCCTCGCTCTTTCTCAACCTCTCGGGATAGTATATCTTTCTGTCTCCTAGTTTCCGAAACGATGGAGGAGCAAAAGTTCGTCGCGCCTGCTCCGTACGCCTCGCGGGTTATTTCTCCGCGATATCGATAATCTTCTTGGCGGCTAAAGGAGAGACGGGTTATATACAGTCGTAGCACCTGCACCGATCATTCATACATCCGCACCGAAAGCATTCAACTTGATAAATTTATAATGGCTCGTCGATCGACGTGAAAATTTATAACTTTTCCGTCGGCTTTTATCGATCGTGACGTCGTTCGAAATGTAACGTCTCTGAATTATCAATGAGAATTGTATGACCCGTGGCCCGAATAATTTTTTATCGCTATGTCGATTTAACGATTTACACGGGGATCGGAGATTTTTGTTTTTAATCAAAATATCACGGAACAAAAAACACATTGGGTACTTTAGAAAAGTCAGTTTTTATCGACAATCTGTCAAGTATCGGTATCGGCGATGATTCAATGCCAGCCTCGTATTGAGCCATGAAACTATTTTTCGTTCGTAGGTACGATGGAGAATTAAGAAAAGAAATGAAGAAACGGTTATTGCCCTTGTCATCTTACCGCCATAATCCGGAAACGCGATAAACCCGAGATATTATTCTACTTTCTTTTTTTTTCTTACTCTTTTCATTTCACCTGCTCAATAACCGATGTATATATATATATATATATACATGAAGCTGTCGTCGCCGTCGAAGCTTATCCGCTAAAGCTGGGGAAAATATGTGCGACAGCCTCCCCTTGCTCGAGACGACGAAGAACAGCTCGCATGTACACACAAATACATACAACTTTCATATACACGTGTATATAAACGCAACGAGACGTTTAGTGTCGTTTATTCGATAACGCTAGAGAGAGGGAGAAAGAGAGAGAGAGAGAGAGAGAGAGAGAGAGAGAGAGAGAGAGAGAGAGAGAGAGAGAGAGAGAGAGAGAGCTGGCCAAGACGCAGCAGTAACGCCCGTCGCTTAACGGGCCGTTTTATTTAACGATGGATAAAGTTCGGTTACTGCTGCTTTTCTCTTTTCTCCATATATAGCAAACGCCATTTCTTGCACGATGTTCGCAACATCGCTAAGAGAAGATGGTCTCTCTTTCTCTCTTACTCGGTCTTCTTACCCCTCGCTACGCCGTCTGCATCGGAAAGGGACGGGAATGAAGATAATAACTACCCCTTGCACACCTTCGATGCACTCTGTCGTAAGAAAGAAGAGAAAAGAAGAAGAAAATAAGAAGGACGAAGCAAGGAAGAAGAAAAACGTTTATCACGAAACAGAGACCCCGCGAGAGAATCTTGGAAAAGTAAAAGAAAGTAAGAACGACGGAGTTATTAGAAAATATCCGCGAAGAATATAAAGTTGAGGGAGAAGGAAAAGCTGCCCGGCCTGACGATGATATATTAAACGCTTGAACTTTGCGATGGTAATGAACGCTCGCCTTGCCTTCCTTCCGAGATGGTTACACTCTGGAATTCACAGACACAAACACGTACACCCAAAACACACCCACACACACATACACGCGAGCAAAATGAAAATTATAAATGAAAATTCCTCACATTTTTCCGTAAAAATAGATATCAAAAGCAACGTCTGCGAAAGTACGAAAGAAATATAGCTAAACGAATAAATAAACCACTTTGACCAAAGGGTAGCTACCTATTCGGGGTGCGAGTCAGAGAGCGTTTAGAATGAAGCCGTATTATAACGTGGAACGAAGAGCGGTGGTTGCCCTCATCGCGATCTAGAACCTAGAATCGTTGGTAAAAGTGGAAAGAGAGGCAGGGGGAAGCAGCTGAAGGAGGTCGGGAATACATACATCGCTCGAAGGGTTGTAGTGTTGGGTAGACGGGTGAGCGCATGGACGGTCGTTAGCCAACGCCGTCATAAAATTAATTACGCCTCGAAACTGTCTTAATTAAAAATGTGTCCGCCACCCGTCAACCAGGCTCTTGGCTCTTTTGCCTCTCCGTTCGTTCGTCAAAGTCTGGGTGAGTCTTAGGACTAGGGACGAAGGTAAGGGGAGTGCCCAGGTTGGGGGTAGAACGCCATCTACATCGTCGACACTAGCATCGTTGCAAACCTCTGTACGTATATACCAGAGCGATCACCTTCTGCAGCTCGTTCCTCAATGACGACGAAGCAGTAGCAGCAGCTTCTCTCATATAGCTAACCAGGCCACCCTGAGACTTCCCGTTTAGCATGGTAAACGACGAGGGGGAAGTGAGACAGCAGATCAAGAGGGCTGCAAATTGCAAGAGAACTCTCTCTCTCTCCCTCTCTTGAGAGAGAGAGAGGTGGTGTGGGAAGGGTGAGAGAGAGATTAACCAGTAACAGTGGCTGATGTTATATATAAGGTCTCGACACCCTTATTACCCGCAGTTCACCCGCGAGCATAAGCACGCAGCAACAGCGCCCGTACCGTCAACAAGAGGACGGGGTAAAGGGAGAGGGGGTGGTTTCGAAGGCGATGCCTGTGGGCCGTAGTGGTATAACGAAGGTGCAGACTGGAGAACTACCCACGTCGCCGCACCCCCACTATGAATATTATGTCATTATGCAATCTCGGTGTGCATGCAACGCGCACCCGGATCCAAAAGCTCGCTCGCGCTTCGTACCACCGCGAGGTACTCGGCCTTACCTTGATATATCTTATACGGTAGCTGGAAGAAGGAAGGGAATCAAGAGGCGAATGAACGACGTACGTGCTACTAATACTGGACTTGGTTTCCTTGCCGTAACACCAACTACCCCTTGCTTTTCTACGCACGGACATGCATTAAAACCACTATCGTCGTACCGTCGTTGTATACAGATATATTTATATATATGTATGCATATATGGCAAATGGTATAAAGTTGAAAGGGCGTATCGAGAGTGTAGCAACTACCCTTGTACGGCTTCTCGCCCGTTACAGCATCGATATGTGCGTGTGTCGTTACACCTTGGACGAGTTAGAGCCAGGTGCAGGCTCGCTGCTTCCGGGTACTCGAACGTCCGGCATGTACACCGCTCTATATCTGGTGTGGTCTAAAGTACCTTCTCACTGCCGGGCTCTCTTGGTTTCTACAATGCTTCTACGTATGTATGTGCGCGCGTATGTGTGGGATTGTGGCCTCTCCAGCGAGTATACAGTCGATATATACACACGTATAATAGCCCAGAGCTAAACTAGCCCCTATTAACCACCGTGTTTGCAGTTTACCTCTACCTTCAGCATCGGTAAATGCATATACGCGTTGGAACGTATCCGTGGTTGTACCTCGGCAAGTGGAGTCCAAAGGAGCCTCGTGTACCACCTTCGTGAAAACCTTTGGCTAGCACACGCCATCGTACTCGATTCTATGCAGGGGCATATTTGTTGTTTGCATGATTATACGTCGTTTCACTCCCCATCGTGCCTAGTCCACGAGTTGAGTCAGCCTAAGTTAGCCCCGTAGCTCTCGGGCGAAACGGAAACCTACATGCCACTTTCGCCACGTAGAACGCAACGACGTTTCATAAGAGCACGGAGCAAGGTAGAGAAGTACTCATTCAGTGAGAAAGCCTCTCTCTCTCCACTGACTTCAATCTCTCCCTTTATACATCTCGGTGTCATTATCGTACTATCGTCTTGACACCATTTTCCCTCCCGCTTCATCCCGGCTACCCGAAACTTAGTTTTCCGCTAGGGAAACTCGGGCTTTGAATTATCAAGCGTTAATGCTGTGAAATTTTCCTCCTTCGTACAAACCACCACCTGGTATCGTGTGAAACACCGTGGATAGTTACACACATTTGACGGGGAGGGAGATGCTAAAGTCTATGGAGGTTTTACGCCACGCGACATATTGTGATCGTAGGGAGAGAGCTTCGTAGTGTGTGAAACTAGTCAGCCGAGATCGCTCGAAGATCGCAACACACGGAAGGATGAGCGAGGGAGGAGGGGTGCGCAAGAGGGTTGAGGCCCTATTTCGAAACTCCTACGGATGGAGGTCTCTCCGCATCTTGCTCTTGGTGCTTACTTGGTTGCTTGCTCGCTCGAGCGGTGCTACCAGTTTCTCGAGAAATTCTTGGAAAACTGCGGTGGTAACAGAGAAGCTTTTCCAACTATACTCCCGGCTCACACACGATGGGGGCGGGGTTTGTAGTTGCCCTACTGTTACGTACCTTATATAGACTTCTTCGTCGTAACTGTGCGAGTCCCAGCTCGGTCTCTCTATGTGTGGAGCCAGTTTGGGTATGGATATACATTTACTGGAAAGGAACCCACCGGGTAAATTTACCCAACCAGCAGATAGAAGAGTTGGCTCGAACGGGCGACCTTTCCTTTCGTTCGGAGAGCGAACTCCAACGTAGAATAGAGGGTTACACCCGGTTATAACTATTACCAGTATACTTTTCCAGTTTTTCCACTTTAAACTTGAAGTACGGTAGCAATTACGTTGCGTCTCGCTGCTTCCGAACCGCCGGGGGTTTCATGACTCAGACCGTCCTAGGAACAGATCCTAGGAGACGTATTTATTTACTCCAGCAGTCTGGTGGTGGTCTCTCGCCGTTTCAACCCGCGCCCGAGAGAATACGTCGTTCTCTCGTTCGTGTGACGGAAGAAAATTATCCAAAAGGACGATGGTGCCATTTTCGAGAAAATTCGACCATCTCAAACGATGGAAATTTGATCATCTCCCCAAAAACTCTTTATCCTCACTAATAATTCCCTCTCCTAATTCCCTTCCACCGATTCTCGTAACTATAAATTCTTCGTATGGAACGAGGAATTTTTATAACAAATATGCAACACATGGTGCATTCGCCCCAGGGTCGTAGAGGTCACAGAGAATTCTCATCCCCGCAACCTCCCCGTCTCTTCTCTATATGCGAACATGTGGGTATCGCTCTGACGATGTCACGGACCGATGTGCGAGACTGATGAGGGCCAGAACGAAAGAGAAATAGAGGAAGCGCAGCCCTAGCACCACCACCGCCACCACCACCAGCAACAACGCAGCAGCAGCAGCAGCAGCAGCAGCAGCAGCAGCCTGGCAGGTCTCTCGTAGTCTCGTTTCACGAATTAGTCCCGCTCTGCTAGAGTCTACCGTTGTCTCATCTCTCTCCCTCTTTCACTTTCCATCTTTCTCCACCTCTGTCTGCCTCTCTGTCTCTCTCTCTAACTAGCCATCCCTGTGCCTCGTGCCTCGATGCCGCTGCTACCGGTTGGTCGGTCCGTTTTACGTACGCCAAAGTATGCACGAACGATTAGGATCACCGATGCGAGATCCTCGTCGATTCTAACGGCAAGATTATGGTTTCGACGTGTACTCTCCGAAGCAGATCGTTTGCCTGCCTCCTCCTGCTGCTACTGCTCCCTTCTATGGGAAGCCCACGTCTATATATACATACACATGCACATACTCACACACACATATACATACTACAGACATATGTGTGGTATCAGAGAGGCAGTATCCATACATCTTCACCCCTCTTCCTCTCGTTCCGTATATATTTGTATATATGCATTGATATATATATACACGCGCCTATGTAGACGTATACATACCGGGGTAAATGGTACAGCTTCTCCCCCATGCTCACGTATACCTGTCAGGAGCAGGGCAGAGCCCAAAGCCTATATATCTTCTCTCGGCCGAAACCGGCATCCCCGGCGTCTATCTCCGTGGCGTTCGAGCGTGAAACACCCGGACCTCTCTCTCTCTCTCTCTCTTCGTCTCTCTCGCGCTCTCCTTCCTTCGCTCACACTTGGTATACCAGCCAACGTTACGCCGTGACGCCAAGGCTGCCGACGCCCGGCGTCGACGTAACCCTCCTTCTCCTCCTCCTCCTTCTCCTCCTCCTCCTTCGCTTCCTCCTTCTCCCACGTACCACCCAACCTTATTCTAACCTCACCTTGGACTCTCTACCTCAGTCCTCCAACCCACCTCCACCTCGTCATTTGTGGGGTTTTCTTCTCGCTGCACGGAGGCCGCACGAGCGAACCGTATCAAACCCACCCCTGCACGCAAACCCTGTTCTCTCACACCCTCTCACTGCTTACGCGTTGCTCACGCACGGACGCTCGCTCGCACGCGTCCTAAGATCGCATAACGAGGCGACATCCACGCGTGGGACACATAATCGCGAATCGGTCATGCTGAAAATCGAATATTAGCTGCTACGGCGGTGCGAGGATACACACATACACACACAGAGCTATTCTAAGGGTGTCTCAGTCTGGCTCACCGAGGTCGAGGTTATACGACTGCGCCGCTTCTCAACGCTTAACCCCTTCGGGGTTGCGAGATTGAAATCCTTGACGCTGCGTATACGTGTTAGAGGTTGAAGCGGTGGGACGTGTGAGAAGGAAGCGATGCTTCGCAGTTCGTCGAAGAGGTGATAGTTAATTTTCGAAGCTACTTATCGTCGATGCGAAAGCAATTGCGATATGTCATTCCTACGACGGATCAAGATTGATGAGCGTATGATTATTTTATTTTCATTCAATCGCAACCGTGCACGAAGTACGATGGCGCCGCTATTATTAAGACATTATTCAATAACACAGCGAACCCTTCGAACTTTACGAATGGAATTTGCCGACCCAATGTGCCGGAAGGGCCACGAGTGAATAATCGAGAATGTGGTTTTTTATCGGGGGGTAAAATTCGAATGACATGGTTAGACGGATTGGTCGTCTCCTGGGAAACGAACCCCGGGTGTAATGTATATATATATATATATAGGAAGAACGAGAGAGATAGAGAAATACACAGGGTAGCCGGGGCGCACGGTCTCGCGGGATGGCGAAGTTTGGGGATGGAGATTTCTCGATTCGACCGGAAGTGACGTTGCCTGATAGAGGATATTGAAAATTTCTGAAATAGCGGAATGCTTTTACCACCGGAATGCTTTCACCCCTCCTTTCCTCCCTCAGCACACACTTGCCCTCGTCTCATTCATACTCTTTCACATTCACCCTCGATCATTTTCTCCTCGAATATCGGAATATTGTACGTTTTGAAAATTGGCTCTTTAGTAAAGGCTTTGGATCGTTGCCGTGTACTACTTGAGGAAAATATACAACAGCATTGCTTGAAACGGTAACGTATCAATTTTCAAATATTTGTAACCACGTAAGTGCGTCCTGTTTGGTAAATACGTAAAAATATTTTAGTACAAAAATATACTAGAAAAATCATCCCCCCATTTCCGATATTCACAGGACGAAGCTGAATTATTCTTTTTTCAACCGTTAATGGCGTTACGCGAGATGGATAATACGCTCGTTTATTTTTATCTCGCACCGCCCTCGCGACGATTTCCTTTTCACTCGACTCCGCGTATTTATTTTATCTCTCCATCTTCTCACTTTATTTATACTTCTATGGCATGTCGCAGGCACGAGACGAAAGTCGCGGAAAGAGGAGGAAACTTTTACATTTTTTCGTCAGGGGAGAGAATATAAATCGTTGACGATAAATTATATTGTGTACCGTGTGCCTTTTGGAAGAGGACTTACCAGAAGCGAACTGGTCTAAGGGTGTTTAAAAATGGGAATTAAAATTCGAGATGTTCTTTTAACCTCGTTCCTCCCCTCTTTTTTTTCTCATGCTATGTTTGGATACAAACGTCCACGACCGGCTGATCTACCTTTTGTCAGTTTGACCGAAAAAATCTGCAGTCGGTGAAGGCTTTCGATAAACTCGTGGAGCATGGGGTGGACCGGTTTGTTGCCGCTTGCTGCTCTACTGTTGCTCTACCAAGGGTGTATTAATTCCGGTATTATGTGGCATCTCCCCCTTCTGCCGATACTCCAACATAGCCAGTAGGTATTACGAGAGAAATCACCCTTCATCCTCTCTCTCTCTCTCTCTCTCTCTCATCCCCTCGATTCTGGTTGCTCCTACACATACATATATATATATGTAATGAGATTTCTGCCGCTAGTTGAATGTTCCGCTCTCGCGTCTGTGAACGGGCCTTCGCCTCTCTCAGCCACGCGAATCTTTCTCCGTCTCACTTTCTCTCACTCGTTCATTCCGCTGCCCTTGTGTATCTTCCACCTTTCAGTTCAGATTGCGGATTTTCCCTATCTAGCCTTCCCTTTCCGTCCTTCTCCCGTAACTCGCACTCCCTCTCTCGTTCTCAAATCTCCTCCCGGCTGGTTTAAACTCCAGTTAGCCAGGCATAAACTTCGACAACTGTTACGTCCAAAACTGCGAGAGTAATGGTAGTCGACTATGTGTGTGGTTGTTGTATATATCTATATATATGTCACGATACGTACGTATAGGTGTGGAGAATATCGGCGTCGATTCTAGACTAGTGCAGTTGGCGCCGAGCGTGGGCGTAACGCGCGCGTTTCAATCTACCCTACGAGAGCACTGAATCAATCCGGAATTCACGTACGCAATCCCGTGGTTGGCGGACCCTGGCTTCGGCTCGCGTTACGTGCACATACAGGACGATCCAGAAACGGCGCATTCTCGTTTCTGTAGCGCTGGCATTTCCTTCCTATCAATGTGGATCGATGAGCCAAACTTGCCAGTGAACTACGCGAAATCTTGATAAATTGTGAATAATTAGGAATTGATTCTACAACGTCTTAAGTTTAGGATCTTACTTGATAAATCTAACAGTCTTGTTTTGAGATGACGAATGGCTATCGCATAATTTTGATTTATTTATTTTTCCAATTAAAAACGAAGACAATTTCATTTTGAGATAGAAATAATTTCGCTTAATTTTTATTTACTTTTGGAAATTCATAAATTAGATAATCTTATTTTGAGATATGAATTATTCGCATGATTTTGATTTATTTTTTGTTAATAAATAATATCTGCGCGTTATAAGCGATGCGAGCGTGAGGGATAAATAACGATAAAACGTCGAATGGTATTGTTTGTTGGCAATCTTTAACTTGTTTGAAAACAGAAGAATCCATTTATGAATTCCGATCGTTATTGCGATATAAATGTCTGACAAGATCCTGAATCGCCCTGTATAATTACAGGAGGCGTGCTTATATATCGTCGCAGTATTATATCCGTGTCGAGAACCATTGGACCGCCCTCGTTCGTCTCTGACGGTCGACTTTTGTCCCGAAATCGATAGCCACTTTCCAACCGAATTCAATTAGAATCGCTCAACGATTCCAACAGCAGCGGGTAGGAGACCTCTATTCGTTCTCCGTGAGTCTATAGAACCGTAAGAGAAAAATATTGTCGAACGAGAGAGAACCCCTCGTCTGGACGCACTCCGTCTCCTTTTTCTCCTTCACCACCCAGTCAACAAATGTTTCCTCCCCCCGATCATTTTTCCTCCCCGAGCCAATAATTATTATTCAATAACAAAAAAAAAAAGAAAGGTAGAAATAAAAGACTTAAAGAGAGAGAATTCACAAAAGTTACTGGAAAATAGTCCGACATTTCGCGCTAATTAAGCGGAAACTCCTCTTTGCTTCGATAAAGTCGACGAAATTTTTCAACCCTCTTGAAGATACTGCCGCTTATTCGTTTCACGATCTTTCGGGCAAATATTTATCTTCGATGGGGTAGTAGGGAGGGGATTGGATTGACGGTAAAATAGACAGTCGAAAGACTGGCGAAAGAAGACAAAGAGAAGAATTGACGCGTGCTGTCGCAAGAATGGCGTCGCTCCAGGAGAGAGGGTTCGTGGTAAACGTACTTGTGTGAGAAGGGAAGGGAGTAAGGGAAGAGTCGAAGATGGAAGAAATAAGGCGGAGAAGAGTTGGAGTTTGTCGCACATCGGTAAAGCGTCGAGTCGCGTTTTGCAGGAGCTTCCGGAGCCGACAATTCCCACGTACCACCATCTAAAATATACCTCGACATATACATACAACACACCCACACACACACACAGACATATACGCGCACCTGATGTTAGACGTCCTATACCGAGAAGGCAGAGAGAAGGTGGCAGGGTGGCAAGTGTGCCGAGACCCGATAAGGGTAATCCAATTTTTCGGAATAATATTTGTCTTGAAGATCGACGAACCGGCGAGAGTCGAGCGGACGTTGCCCCGGGACTTGTTCGCTTCGGGTGACCTGTTCCGGGCTCTCTTTTACGCCCTTCTCTTTCTTCCTTTTCGCCTCGACGACGGCACACGATCTTTTGGCATTCGCCAGGCTCTACGGAGAAACGAAGATAGAGAGAGAGTGAGCCAGAAATAAAGAAGATGGTAGAAAGAAAGCACAGCGATACATACAGAGGGAGAAGTGCTGGTGTACAGCTTTATAGAAGAAGAGAGCTACCACTTTGGAATGGGTTTCGTTTCAGTGGTGCCGCAACGCGAAAGGAATTTCGATGAAGCGACTACCTACGTTGCTTCTCCTTCTGCTGATGTTACGGTTTTTGGTATCGCGACAAACCGCCTTAGGAAACCCGCCATTCTCTCATGGAACGAACACGATACAGAGTATAAAAAATGTCCTAAGAATTCAAAATATAATTTCCTCGAATCGTCTCTTACACTATAATTTTAATGTTTTCAAATAAAAATTAAGAAATCTGACTGCGGAATATAAATTGTGAAGAAAAATCGTCGAATCACACCATAACATTCGTCTCCGTAGGTACCTACCTTACCTACGATTATTCGCTAATAAACCAGACGACAAGAATTTCATCCCCCACGGTAGAAATCTGCCGGTTTAACGTCACATTCCCGAGTCTCCTCGTTCTCTTGGCTATTGCTAATTCCGCGAAGTCATTATCCGCTAATCGTTCAGGCCACAGTGTCACGAGCGAGAGCCAGGGTGCTTCTCTCGGGACATCGTCGAAGTAGGAAACAGATGAGAGCGCGATGAAGACTCCGAGAGTGTAGTTGAGTAGAGGGTGAAACTTATATATCCCGAGGAATTAACGGGGGCTCTACGTATCCCCTGGCCAAGAAACGATTCGAGGCCCGTGGGGCAATGACTCATGGATAATCCGGTGTGAAGCAGCGACGATATAGCCGAACTAACTACCGCGTATACGATCCAATGTAGTACACAAGTATTATAACGTATTAATAGATATATATATATATATATATCTTTATAGGGACCGTTGTATATCACCTTCCCTTAATCTCAAAAGCGTGCCTTCTGGTAATCGGACACCGACGAATACGAGAAGTTTGGTCCGGGATATAGTTTACGTACACCAGAGGGTGCTACGACGCTTGCAAATTTGCGTCGCTCACGTATCACGATCAGAGGGGTTGGAAAACACACCCCTCGTTCTCGACGCTATCGACGAGACGTCTTTTTTTTTTACCTGACGAGTAGATAGGGAGAACAAAAGGAACGCGCGACTGGTTACCTCGTGAAGATTTCAAACAATTTGTAGATATTTTTTTTCCCAGAATTACACATCGTTCTGAAAACTTTAAATATTTATTTTTTCTAAATTAATGTTAAGTAGGAATAGTTTTTTGTTGAATTTCTGAGACGAGACTTTTTTTTTGTAGCTAATGAGTAGATAGCGAGAATAAAAGGAACGAGAGATTTATTTTCTCGTGAAAATTTCAAACAATTTGTACATGTTTCTTTTTCCAGAATTGCAAATTTCTCTTAAAAGTTTAAATACTTATTTTCTCTACGTTAATGTCAAATATGAATACTCGATGTTTTTTATGTCGAGTTTCTGATATTTTCTTTTCTTCCCCGTGGAAAAATGAAGAATGGCTACTACCCCCGCAAGAAAACTCTTGTTGTTACTTCGCGGATACATATACATATATATATATTATTTTTTCTTTGCCTATTTATTTTTCAACGTCTCCGAGGGTACTTTGTATTTTGCAAGCTGACGGATATGACGGATGGCCCACTCTCCCTCGTCTAACGGGGGACTTCCGGTATAGCGTAACACCGTGAAAAGAGTGAGAGAGAGGGAGAGAGAGAAGGGAGAAGAGGGGCGAAGGCTCTTTCGCGCCAGAGTTGATGCGCGCCTCCCCGCAGTTTTCTTATACAAAATATGGTTTCGTGTTTGCGAGAACAGCTCGCTTGTGTATTCCACCATGTGGGGGAGAGCGAACGAGCGAGCCTCGAAACTCATACGTGTCTGCGCAAAGTTTTGCAACGTTGTATGTATATATCGCGTATACGCGACTACTTTGTGTATTATGTATATATATATATATATATATATATATATATATATATATATATATATATGTACAGGTATATATAGTTGCTGTACATCCGAGTATGACGAACTAAATACACGCTAGATAGAGCCCCGGAGTACAGCGGGAGAGTGAGATTGCGAGGCAAACTCCCGGGCTAAGGATACAACCGCCTCCCCGAAGATCGCCTTCATCTCAACGTCAAATATTGGATCGTCAGATCCCGGCTAAGGGTTTTAGAGATTGCTTTGCCCGTTCACAAGCCCACCGTGTGTAGCAGCCGTTGCAGGCCGTACCAACATCTACATATAAGAGCGTACACGCGCACGCCAACCCCCCGAGGGCGATGCTTACGATGCTTTTTCAAATCCCTTTCCCTCCGAAACACACTCACGTCGATCAAGTTTATGATTCTTCGATACGAAAACTCGATAAACGTCTTGAAATTATGCACGAAATAAAAGTTTATTTCAAACTTTTTCATGATTTATCGTCTCTCGGTACGGATTGATAAACGATCGATCTCGTATTGATTAGATAGTTTGTGGATTTAAACAAAAAATTGTTTTTTTTTATATTGTAATTGGTAAATTAGGATTTTTTTTAATCGTCGAAAGCGTGACGCTCGATGTTTGCGGTCCTTGGCATACCGTTCGGGGCTAGAACGTAATATAGTCAGACCGCCGGTGGGTAAATATCTTCGAGAGAGCGACGGACGTCGATGCGAATGCAGGAGTCGAGCTTTCGAGGCTACGGAGAGCACCCTCGACGCTGAAGCCTCGCACAATCATCCTCGTTTCGATATCTATAGTTATATACGTAGTACTCTATATATCTATGGGGCGTTCTACGACAACACAATCGAAATTTATCAGATACGATTTCGACCCTCGTTTAAGAATTTTGATTTCATAAAATTGTAAATAACTTAACGATCGAATTCCTCGATACAGATCGATTTAGAAGTAATAGAGCGAGACAATTCGATCGTTCGATTTCGATCGATTAGCCATAGAACTCCCCGTATATCTCCGGGAACATTGCGATCGACCTAACTCAACCTCCATCCCCTTGATGCTTCTAGCTCAGTACTAGACTGTCCATTTCCCCGTTTCTCGCAAACACGCACGGATAGATGCTTGACCGAGCGACCGTTCACCCTCTCGTGTCATGCGTGTCATCCGTAGAGACGCACGTGACTCAAGAAATACCTTTTCATCGTTGTCGCAGGGGTGAATAAATACTGATGTATGGACGGGGAATGCGCAAGGAACAAACGAGAGAATTCGTACGAACGAGGATTAGGGTCGATGATTACCGATTGATTTTTACGAAATCTTACGTCCCTTTGTCGCTCGTGCCTATCGCGATAAAGAATTCGCCTCGGGTTTCGTTGTAATCCGTAATAATGATTTTCCCAACTTCCCATCCCCTCTTACTGTGCCACGCGACGAAACTTCCCCTAATTCTTATCCACGGATTTCCCTTTTCGCCTCATCGACTTGTAAACTTCTATTTTTTTTTTTATCACGTTTAATTTATACGACGCTCATGATTTTTTATTACCATAAAATTCATGAGGCTACAATTTTTCGAATTCATAAATTTCGAGGATATATAAATTTTCTCAATTTCCATTACGTTGCTAGCTCGACGCTCGTGAACTCATCTTCCCATTATTTTTACGCTTCTTGTTCTCGTGCTTCGTTTTTTTAAATTATTCCTTTATTTCTTATATTTCTTGGGTGGGTGAAGAGGGAGGTGGGAAGGGGTGGAACGAGAATCGCGCCACAATTTCTCTTGTTCTCAACGTTCTCGCAGTTTTACCTGTGAGTGAACCGGAGGATTTTCTAAGCCCTGCGAGAGACGGAGAGAGAGAGAGAAGAGAGAGTGAGGGAAACGAGAAGAAAGATGGCTCGCTCGAGCGAGAGGGCACGGGCTCTCGAGCAAAGGGGGGGAGAGAAAGTGGAGAAACGCGGGAAAGACTCGTTATGAGAGTTATGACAGGGATATGTGCGTTCGCCTCTGTGTGTGTGTGTGTGTGTGTGTGAGCTCGCGCGTATGTGAGTGTCTCCCACAAGCTTCGCTCTTCAGCCTCACCCTCTACCCCCTCGTTTTACCTTGTAGAAGAGTACGTTTGTCTGTGTCCTCCAGCGACTATGCGCGAGTAATATGAGGGAGACGAGAATTCACCGTAGCTACGGCAGCACAGGTGGAAAATGGCCATGATGGAGAGGTCTAGGGGCCATTTCGTAAGAAAACATTTTCTTCCCCGTTCTTACTACCCATTTTCCATTTTCACAAACGAGATCCTCGAAACAGGGGTGGAAGAGTCCTGTATAAGCGCATTACGCACTAGAAAACATTCTTCTTTTTTCTCGGGCTTACGCGATAAGTTAGAAATTCAAATTTTTCGTCGCGAATAATCAATAATAAAAATATTTTCATGAAATTCTTGTCGATAATAGGAAATAAATGCATTTATATAAATACTTTTTATCGGGTTTTATTTTTGTCTCCATTATTTATTTTCTGACGTGTCGAGGATGTGACAAGGAGAGAGAAAAAATGGAATGGGTAGGCGAATATTATTTCCCGTATAGAGAGAGGGAGAGCCAGAGAGAGATTCATTGATTGATTGACATATTTAATTATGTCCTAGCTAGTTATGGGGTAAATACAGAAATCTCATAGATTTACAAAACATACAAATACGCAAATTTGCAAATTTACAATTTGTGCCAGTTGAACAAATTTCCCAAAATTTTCAAGGTACAATAATAATAATAACGTAAGAACGTAAATATAATAACAAGATATATAAAATAAAATATTATATAGTAAGACAGTGAGGGAGAGAAAGAGAGAGAGAGAGAGAGAGAGAGAGAGAGAGGGAGAGAGCTCCATAAGGCAACTATATACACACGCGTTATTTCCTCCGCGGTAGTAAAAGAGAGAGAGAGCGAGAGTAAGTGAAACTGGGGAGCAAATTACAGACCAGAGCGTGTCACAAAAGTAAATTTCGCTCCGTTCCTTTGTTCGTATTCTCTTCCATCGTTCTTCCTCCGCGTCTATTTCGCACTTTATCTATATCGATCGATCACGGACTCGCGGTTTGTGACGTAGAAAATTCGAAAAGCGGTTTAACGATCCTATGCGGTTTGGCGTCGTAGTTATTGCTCTCGTTTCTACGGAGCCCTTATGACACGAGTTTCTTTTTTCCCCGTTTTTTTTTTGTTCAAGACCTCTCCTTTCCATTTTCTTCCCTCTAAAGCGTATCCGTCCAAAAACTTGGCACGTGAAGTAGGCGAGAGCGAGCGCACACGCTGGCCAGTTTTCGCTTCGATGCGTTCAACCCCTCACCCTCTACCTTCAACCCCTTTCAATATAGGAATCTCGTGTTCTCCCCCGCAGCGGCTTTTCCACCCTTAACCTCGGGCGGACCTTTCAGACTCGCACACGCGAAGTGTGGCCGGGGGCTTATACACGCGGACAAGTTCGAACAAAAGTGAGATATCGCCGCAATTCTCACTTTCAGTGGATCGTCGAGGTTGGATTAAGCGAACCTTCGAAAATTGTACGACGTCGAGTCGCGAGTAGGTACGTCGATTCTACGAATTCTCCTTTTTTTTTACCTTTTTGCCTTTGGTTTTGCAACGAGAATAAAAAAAAACGTTCTTTTTTTGCTTTAAAATAAAACAAAAGGAGAAAGAACGTCGGGCGAGGGAGAGTAAAGTGAAAGTGTTTTCAACCCCGTGCTGTATTATTACACAGTGTGGTAATGGGCCGCATTCTCTCGCTTTTCCTCTTTGAGAATAGTACAAGGGGAGAAATGGTCAAGTGCTGACTACGTTTATATATACAGTCGGTACGCTCGAGCGCACCCCATTTTCTCTCCTTTTCCTCTCCCTTCTCGCGCGTTTTCTCCGGTGTGAGAATTACGATCGATAGAGAACATAGCTCTTTCTCTTTCTCTCCCTCGCGACTGCTCTGACGAAAGCTCGAGCAGGATACCAACTGGAAAATGCCCGCGGACAATAGTAATTGGTTATGATGAAACGCGGAGGGTTGGTGGTATCGGCAAATATCGATAGCCACTCCCGCATGCTCGTTGACTTCCTTTGGTTCATCGAAGTCCTCGAGTTCGAACGAGAGTAGATAACTCCGACCTCGCAGCGACGAATTATCCATAAGGATATCCAAGGTCATGGCTATGTAGCCGTGAGAGAGAGAGGGTGGCGAGGGTGAGAGAGGGAGACTAAAATCAATTACCGTGGCAAAAGAACGATCGAGTACATAACATTTAGAGTGTACATGGACGCGTACATACGTAGGAGAGAAAGCGAAAGGGTGGGACGCCGATGGGGGGTTGGAAAATGCAGGGGTAGTTTGCAGGAACCACGGCGAATATTCCACCCTGTTTGGCCCCTCCGTGACCCCTCGAAGAGGCGAAGGCAGCGGTGGAACGAAGGCGAAGTGGCCGGGTGAATTTACAGAAGGGCAGGGAGGAAGGGATGAAAAGCTTAGGGGTAGTTGTGGGTCTGAAAAGGGGGATGAAGACCCTGCGAAGTATACGGACGAGGTGACGGCAAAAGGGAAGGAAAAGCGAGTAAAATATGATGCTTTTAAGCAGAAGAGCGCGAGGGGTTGGAGTTGCGGGGGTTGCTTTTAAATTTGAGTTCAGAGATCGAGGAGACCTACCCCAATGACGAAATTAAACCTGCTATATTTCTTCCCTCACACACGTTTTTTTTTTTAATTTCTCACCTCGTATTTCCAGAACGTAAATCGTTTTATATAAACCAAGTTTCAACTATCGAAATATAAGAGATAAATATAATGATAAATGTGAAAGTCTTTTCGAAAACTGTTCGAGAATTGTCCACGGGGGTGAAATTATGAAAAATACATTGAACAAAGGTAGAACGAAAATTATTGCCACGTTCGTGGGAGTGTCGGGTGCACGAAGTATGGCGTGCGCGAGAAAAAATGCGAAAAGTATAAAAAAAAAGTAGACGGGTTGGAAAGGGAAAAAAGAGGAAACATAAAGGAACGAAGATGTAGGGAACACGAGATGCACGCGAGCTTCGAGAATAGATGATGGAAGAAACGAGAGGAGATGTAAGGAAAATGTGAGATGGAAAGACATAGAGAGAGAGAGAGAGAGAGAGAGAGAGAGAGAGAGAGAGAGAGAGAGAGAGAGAGAGAGAGGGAGAGAGAGAGACTAGATGGAATAGTAGACGTTTCAGTGTATAAAAGAAAGAGAGAGAGGAAGAAACCGAGATGAGAAAAGGAGGGTGACGCCGCAGGTCGCGGTCCGAGATATGGAAAAATGCAGGCTGATCTTCTGAAAAATGAGGTCGTAAAGCATTCCGCTCATATCGCCTCTTGACCCCTTCCTCCTTCTCTATTTCCTCTCCCTCATCGACCTATGCATACATATTCGCCGTTGGGCTTCTCTCTGACTTCGCCATGCGGAAGGGGAGTTGAGAGGGAGAGTTTCGATCCCAGAGAGCGAGCGACTTCCGGTCCCAATTCCTCGCTCTGCACAGACGACGATGGGGAGAAGACGACGACGACGACGATGTCACCTTTCGTTCTCGTCGTTTTTCCCCCCATCGCTAGGAATTTCGTTCATCCGCCATTGCGCCCTTCTCTCTTTCTTTCGCTCTCTCTCGCTCTTTCTCTATTCCGGCCACTTTAAAACGCGTGACAACTCGACGTCCATTATTCATCATTCGAAAATAACTGCCTGACCTATCATTGGCCATTGGACCGCGACCAATATGCAAAATATTCACGCGAATTTTAGGACGCCATTTGCAATATGGTCCAAGAATAAAATTATAATTCGATATCTCCGGTTTAAATAAAAATCACGAGTAGCGGTGACGCGAGGAAACGAAATTTAAACGACGTGTCCTTTCAACCTCGTGTCGTTTTTTTTTCAATATCTTTTGAAAAGTCTTTAACGGTATATTATTTGTACCTATATGTATTTATCTATATATAGAAGACAGAGGGGTGGAAAGAGAGTCAAAGTGAGAGAGAGAGAGAGAGAGAGAGAGAGAGAGAGAGAGAGAGAGAGAGAGAGAGAGAGAGAGAGAGAGAGAGAGAGAGAGAGAAGTAAACGACAGTTCGAGGTCCCACCTGTCGCCCTCGTATAATACCTTAAGCCAGTTATTATACGAGGGAACAACCACCGAGCGAGAGTGGGCCAGAGAGCCAGAGTTAGGGGTTCGCTTCTCGTTCTCGTTCGCTCTCACTCCTCGCCTCTCGTTAAGTGGTGAATTTTCTGGTCGAGATAAAACGCCCTACCCACCATTTTTTCTCGACCGGCTTCCTCGCCTCTCGCGCTCTCGCCTCACAGAGAGCTTTTCCTGCAAGCTAGAAAAGCCTACTGTACGGGCTCGCTCTCGACAGAGAAAAAAAAATTCGGTATATCCTCCGCTGGTTTTCATCAGACTCCTTTTTTTCCTCGATCCAATCGACGACTGAGCGAGATAGAACGACACAGAGAAAGAGAGAGAGAGAGAGAGAGAGAGAGAGGGAGAAAACGGAGGTTCGTAATACCAGCGAGATCCGCGATCTTTTTTATCGCGCCAGTGCGAATTTTCCAACCCTTCTTTTTTCACCCTTTTTCGCGCTTACTCGATAAAACTCTCTGACGACGAGCGAGAGAGGACACGCGCTTTTCTCCCACGAGATAAGGCGATTACTTTAACTATTTTTTCAAACCGCAGCAGCCCGGGCACCAAGCCTCTCTAATTCCTACGCCCTTTTTACCTCTGGTTTGTGATGTTTTCTCTCGTAACCACCCCCACCCCTGCCTCAAATTTATGCCATCATCGACATTACATATATATATATGTATAAAGTCGATGATGGCATAAATTTGACAAGGGCGTTATATATATTTACTTACACTAAAGCCCCAAACGCAGCTGCGAATGTGACCAAAAGTTCGAAAAATATTATCGTTACAGCCCGCGAACAATTATCGACCGTTGAAAAATCAACTCACTCGCCCAAAGCTTTTCTCACATAGCGTCAATTTTCAGATTCCAATCCCTCGGTGTATTTTTTCCCTCCAATCGCCGTTTCTCTATGGATCAAGTCCGTCACTTCGGCTTTGCGAATCTTGCAGATGGCTATGATAATAACGACGAGGATAGCATGTGGTGTGATCGCTCGAGCGTACAACCAATAAAACATGGTATTTAAGTGACGTCAGCTTTCCGTTACAAAGAGTACAATACGCAACGACATATGTAGACACGCGTAAAGCTCACTGATCCGTTGGCACTTTCTTTTCTCGCTGGCGATGAGCATTCGCACACCCTTCCCGTTGACAACGACAGGGAAGGAAGAAAAAGTAGAAGAGAGAGAGAGAGGGAGAAAAAGAGGGAATGAATAAAAAAAAAAATTGAAATCGATTGCATACATTGTGTCGTAGTGTCGTCCTGGGGGATCGCGATAGCCGGGCAGAGTTGGTCCAGAGAGACGAAGTGCCCTGGGGCTAACGGGACATTCACCGCTCTCGGTTCGTTACGCTCTATGTGTTGTATTATCCTTCAAAAACTAACCAGACGCTGGTCAGCTCTGTACCCTGAGTAATTGAAAATCTCGATGTTTTTTTTCTTTCATCCCTTAACTTATCGATTAATTCCTAAGTGACGTTTTAAAATCAATGTGGAATGAATGAATATTGGAAAAATAGTAAGTAATTGTAATACTTCGATAGATGGACATTGGGAAGGAATGAAAAAGTTTGAAATTATTGACGAGTGAAACGAGGGTTGAAACAACCCCTGAAAATAACTGGCGATTGGTCATTCCTTCAAGTGCCAATAACCGTCTCGTTTATCGTCTTCCAGGGAGACAGCCTGGGACGTAGACTAAATTCCGAATTCAAGGCTTCAATCCTATCACGGTTCGCCCTCGAGGCTTTCGGGAAACCTGGGCAGTGTGCTGTTCCTTCCTCGTCCCTAACTCTCCCTCTACCTCTCGCTCTCTCAAACCCTGTCTCTGTCTGTCTCTCTCTCGAGCGCGTCCCCAGTGTCGCCCCGGGTCCTTCGCGCAATTAATTCGCCCGACAAATCCGACTGCGGGTTGGGGGGTTGTTGGTCCCATCTACAGGAGGGTGGTTGAGGGTGTCGAGGAAACGGGAGGGAGAGTTGAGCGACGCGGATTTCGGAACGTTCGCGCTTCACCCCTCTGATCGCTCGCTCAGCAGCATCAGCAACAGCAGTGGCTCATCCTCGGATTACGCACGTACGCACCGCAGGCGAGACGCGTATGCATAATGGAGAACCAAGAGAGAGAGAGAGAGAGAGGGAGAGGGGGGAGAGTGAGTGAGAGAACGAAAGGGAGGAAGGAGAGGCGCCAGTGGGATTCAATGCGAGAGGCATGAGAGACTGGATATAGGCCTGGGGGCTCTTCTCCTCGGACGATCGTTATACCGTTGACAAAAAGAGAGAGAGAGAGAGAGAGAGAGAGAGAGAGAGGAGAAAATGAGAAACGAAACGAACTCGGAACGAGCACCCGGACTCTTATGTGAGACTTGTTTCGAAAGAAAACCCGTGACTTTTTCAATTACCAAAACGAATCGAAATCGCATCGAAAGATAAACGTACCTACAGGAACTAAACAAAATAAAACTCGTTTAAATATAATCGAGGAATTAAATAATTCGATGGGACGAAATTTACTTCGATCCAGGGTGACTTTTCTTTCGGGAATTGATTTATTTATTATACACGAACTTTTATAAATCTTATTTTGCTTATCTTGGCAAGAAATAAACATATTTTTACCTGTGTAAGAGAAAGAACTTTGATAAAAAAATCTACCCTTACGAATCATTGTCGTCGTTCTTGGTAAACACGTCAACAAACGTAGAATAGCTTTGACGATTCTCAAAAGAAGACGAGAGCGTGTATGACGACCATGACACTGAAAAAACTTCGTATGAAAAGACTCGCTCCACTTCATTTCTCTTCTCTTTCACGACGACGAAGGCCACCAAGATGAATTCCGAGGATTAAGGCTTAAGGGCGAGGGAGATGGTTAGGGCGAGGGATGAAAAAGAAGACAGAGGGATGAACAGGTAGAAATAACGGTGTTGGGAGCTCCTCGGAACGTCAGAGGAGAAAGCAACGTCGACATGAAGTAAATAAAATATTCAGGAAGCTCGAGCCCCGGGGCGTTTGTCCGCCCACCAGTGGAAAGAGGATGAGGGCGAGAGAGAACGGGAGATCGGATAGAAAGCGAGTGAGTAGTATCAACCGCGATGTCCAGCCTGCTTTCAGAGGGAAGAAGAAGAAGACGAAGAGAGAGAGAGAGAGGGTGAAATGTCGAACAGCGAGGGAAAAATACATCAGTGAATAGTTACGAGGGAAAGACAGAGAGAACGTTTGGTGGCGGTCCAGACGGCTCGAGGGTTCCAACGCGTCTATATACATACGTATGCCACAACCGACAGGGTTTCGAATTGCCGCTAGTTTTATCCCGTGGGATTCCGGATGAACGCGAGCGCACCGTGTTGCGTGCATCCTCGTGTTCGCGTTCATAGACTCCCAGGCATTGATATATATATATATATATATATATATAAATATTCCGACAGGTTACAGGCACGTTCAAAACTCGATTCTTCCAATCGTGGACGAACAACATTGTTTTTCATAATTTGTATTTTTCAATTCCCACGATTTATTTTCTCTCGCGAAGTGATTTATACTTTGAAATGATAAAAAGAAATTTAAAAAAATGGTGGATAACGATTATTGAAAATTTTCCTGCTGTGGATATTCGTAGAACGATCGTGATTCGATTATTCTCGATAATGGCGTGTCGATAACTCGTGCAATAATCCGATTAGAAACCGTGACATTTGCTTCCAATTATCGATTATTCAAGTTCGAAACGAGAACTATTTCGCACAGGTTCTGAACAATCCTGTACTGCACTTAGTACGCAGGACGCAGATGCACAAAACGTGCAATACAAATATTCATCTCTCCAGGTCCGCAGAGGTATATCCAGCACTGTATCTGTATTATATCTACGACTAAAACACAAACACACATACATATATCTATATATATATATATAGGTATTTCAGCGTACAAACAGCTACGACCAAGAAACACTCCCCCGTGCAATTCCCAACGTGCGGAGCGTATACAGGCTTGCTTGCCGGTTCACGAAACGTTCGCGTGTATAGGTACGAAACGTTCTCGCCACGAGGGCTGCCGCCTCGGAGCTCTGTGGTATGAGGAGGTAGTCCCTGAACCTGCCGGGAGAGTAAAACACCCTTAAGCCGACCTCGAGACTCCTCACCCTTCTCAAAACACCCCCAGAGTTCCCATAGCCCGAACGGTGTGGTTCGACCCACCCGACCGACACCTCTTCCTCGCATACACACACACACACACACACACACACACACACAGATCATGCACATACTTACATACACACGGATAGCAACGCGTTCGCGAAACACTCTGTGCTCTCCGCGATCTCTCACCCACGGTTCACGCCACGGATTGGCTCGTTTCTAATGTATTACTGATGTACATCTATACGTTTCGAATGGAGTGTACATTACTTTACCTATACCCATTTATAAATATATATATACAGAAATATATACATATATATTTCTCTCTCTCTCTCTCTCTCTCTCTCTCTCTCTCTATATATATATATATATATATATATATATATATATATATATATATATATATATACATATATATATATATATATATATATATATATATATATATATATATATATATATATATATCGAGAGAGAGAGAGAAATATATATATATGTATATATTTCTGAGAGAGAGAGAGAGAGAGAGAAAGAGAGAGAAATAAATAAATATATATATGTAGCCTGGAATATATGGACGGTGCTTGAAAATATATTGCAGCGTAGGTAAAGAGAGTCGGAACGCTTTTGGCTGTTAGACACGCTGGATCGTTTCGGATAACGGATTTGTTGGCTATATGTAAGATTTTTTTTTTCGTCGTAACCAACCCCAATGTATATATCGTAACTAGTCGGTTTGCCTCCGATCGATCTTGTCATTGGTATTCATTCACTCTGGGCACTTGCTACATAAACATCTTCTCTTGGCGTTCTACTTTTTTTTGCTTTTTTTTTTTTTTGGTGACCACGAATGGCGATAGAGGGTGCGAGCTCGAAGAAGGGGAGAAGCTTGCGGATGTTTTGGTATTATATGCGGAGGTACGTTATGGCGTATATGACATTACACATAAGTATATGGGCATCTTATATGTAGACGTATATACAGCTTCCTTCCCGAAGGAAGATCGGCAAAACTCACTCTCGCACCCTTCCACGTCACCGACAACTCGGTAGGGGTGTAAGTTAGGAAGGGGGTTGTTGATGTATATGTATATATGGGACGATGCTTGCGGTACGCCACGACACTCGCCATACTTTCCCAAATCGTGTAGCAACAGCAGAAGAGAGATGCTTCTCCAATATCCACTGATACCAAGAGGCTGTTATCCGACGGTGGATAGTGGAGAGGGAGGGAGGTTATTGGGGTGAGGTAGACTCGCGCAGATCGATCGACGTAAATCGTAAAGGGAAATGGGCGAACTTGCCTCACTCGCTACGGCCTATACTCGGCATGAAATATTGTGGATTCATCACTTATTCCCTTCTTGGGTATCGCCCTCTCTCTCTCTCTCTCATTTTGTCATGATGTATGGACGACTTTTTAAAAATAATAACGTAAATGTTTTTTTTTTTCATGTTATTATTAGTTGTCAAGGATAAATGATCGAGACGACGTTTAATCGATATCGAGCGAATTTTACAATTTCGCGAAATAATTGCTGCGCTACCTGGACGAATTAAACGATATCGCTCGTGTCTTAGCCTGACGTGAGGAGGGAACTAATTATTTTTTTTTTGCACAAACACACGTCAATCACTTTTTGACGTATCTCGAGAAAATGTCCAGATGACCTGGGAGCAAATACGACGAAGGTACACACAATCTTATACCCTCGTTTCATCGGGGGTTGACGAGGGTATCGTGAGAATGAGAATAAAGAGCGAGAGAGAGAGAGGGACAGTGAATGAGAGAGTAAGATATAGATAGATAGATAGAGACCTAGCAAGTTCTCGGTATCGATCGACCAAGCGAACCAGGCACACGCGTATTTCTCGCAAGCTTCGTCGAGAGAGCGAGAGAGGAATAGAAAGAGAGAGAGAGAGAGAGAAAGCGCGACAGAGGGAACGATAACCGAAAGGACTTTTGCGCTAAACAATCGCGGTTGAGCTACGAAGCTTTCGTGGAATAGAGCATTATTCCCAACCGCATGCCGCACAGCCTAAGACCTTCTCGTGACTGCCGCCAACATTTTTTTTAACCTCCCCGCTAAGAGAGAGAGAGAAAACCCTCTCCTTCGTACGAAACATTTTTATACTTTATTCACTAACCGACAAAAGTCGCTTGTTATATATTACTTTCGTGTCGAATGAAATAAGAAAATCTTGTGGTTTCCGACTTGATGCTGAAGAGTCAAAAGAGGAAAGGAAAAGAAATAAATGGGGGAACGAGGACAGACAAAAAATATATACACACACACACGCACACAATCATATATATATATATATGTGTGTGTATTAGGTATATAAAGAGGAGAGAAACGGAGTAAGTCTGCCGACAGATTCGATTAAAAGCTCCGTACCATGCTGCGTTATATATACATATATATATGTATGTTTGTGTGTATGTGTGTATGTATGAGCTTTCGAGTAATAATACTACGGCGTGGATGGCGTGTAATTGGTCCTCTCTCTCTCTCTCTCCCTAGTTTGAGTCCCTAGCGTTGAAAAAGGAGATTCAGCCAGTTACAAGCCGAGGGAGGAAGGGAGGAGAAAGAGAGCTTTCTCGATCCTGAAACGTCAGGTGACTTGTGACGACTCTACCACATTCCCTAGTCCCTTCCTCCCAGCAACCACTCTTCTGGTGAACCTCACACTTCATTTCCTCTTTCGTTTCACACTCGGCCTCGTCTATCCTCCCTTCTTCAACCCTCGCCCAACATCGGCATCTTTCCTTACTCCGCAAACGTTTCTCGAAGCACTTAAGCCCGAATAATTTATCGGACGGGTGGCTGAGTTTGCGATGCGATGAGAGACAGCTCCGACCGATTTTCGTCTCTATTTTGGAAACCATCGGATCAACGGTAGCGAAGGTTGGAGTGGGAGAGGGCACTTCGGAAGGAGAGAATTTGGTGACGACAAGAGGTGTGTGTATCCATCCCTCTCTTCCCTCTCTCTCTCTCTCTCTCTCTCGCTCTCTCTCTCTCTCTCTCTCTCTCTCTCTCTCTCTCTCTCTCTCTCTCTCTCTCTCTCTCTCTCTCTCTCTCTCTCTCTCTCTCTCTCTCTCTTGCTCGTTTTCTCTAGCTTTCCTCTGTGACAAGTTTCGTAACATCTCGTCCTAGTTTTGTATTTCACATTTGCAACGACCGACTCTTCTATTCCCCCTTCGTCATCCCTCGCGTTTACGCCGCAACCCCCTGAATTCGATTCGTAAAGCACTCGGTTACTGCATCCATACAAAATCCCGTCGGAGCTGGCTCTGAAGAGACCTCTCCTCTCTCTCTCTCTCTCTCTCTCTCTCTCTCTCGCTCACTCTCGCGTTGCGATGAAATATTCCACGAATTCTACTCCGTCGTGTATACCCTGGTACTATAGATAGAGATTTTGTGGGATGGATAGGTTTACACTGGCGGAGCCGGTTGAAAATGGAGTCAAAAGGTTTTGAGTTAAAAATTCTATCGATCTCTCAATAGTACGTACCGGATATTCTCGGCGTTCCCGACCACAGGTCAGACATGTACGAGAGTGAACGAATTGTATTATTCCGCGATTCGCATAAATGACAATTGACAGGAGACGAAAGAAAAAAAAACTGGCCAAACGATTATTTCCAATAATTTTTCTCCAAGTCGATCCACATTTGCGTTTCATCGACTATAATTTGATCCAATAATACAAACACTAATTAAATCCAATAGTTTGACTCGTAAAATTATTTATTTCAACGCTATGATCTTTTGTATGAAAAATCAAATCTCTTTTATACGATATCTAGAGTGAATTGGTTTTTCTTTTTATTTTCCTACCGAACGACTTCTATTTCAATCGAATCAAACCCTTTCCTTAAACCGAAGCGTGCGAGCGCTCTTTTTCCCTCTTGGAGTCTTCGAGGATTTTCCTCTATGGCAAAAGGGAGCTTTCATTTCTCACCCTTTTCCGACACGACAATATCCCATATACGACCTCGATGAAACGAACCTTAATCCTGCCACGAGCGTTACGAGGTGACGTGCGGCCACCGAGCGTTTAGAATTTAGACGGTGAGAAAGCCGAGAACTCGTCTCACGCGAGAGATCAGCAACGAGTGTTGGGGGTTGCCTTGTTACATATAGATACTACAAAAATAGGGGAAAATCTCCGGTCGCAAAGAAAGTAGTATTAAATACAATGCATGTTTGTTTAGCTGTATATATATATTTAGATACATACACAAATACATGTGTGTATATGTACGTACACATCGGCACACGTTGTAACGTAACACACGAGACATGGTAAACACCCGTATATTATACCCTCTTGTATGATATATAGCCGAAGATTATAATAAGCCGGATGGTGCGCTACCGGCTCGACTCTCGCGAAATTGTTTCGTTCTCTCTTCTCGCGTTAATAATAAAACGAGAGTGGAGGGGGATGGAGGGTGTTATGAATATACGTATGAAAATATACATGTATGTATATGTGTACTTTAAAAGGGTGTTATTACGACTCGGACGTAACGCGTTCTCGTTTCCTTATGGTATAAAAATTTCCCACCAGAGACAAAAAAGAATCACGGTAATAATAGAGATGGCGAGGGGATGATGGGAGAGGGATGAGAGGAGGGAGGGAAGGGGTGAGCCAATGGACTCGAAAAGTTTCATCGTCGTATTCCTCGTTGTATCAAACGTGCTTGTATCTCTCTCTTTCTCTCGTCACTCTCACCCTTAACCCCTTTTCCCAGACGAGACACTCGGCGAGACTCGACGACCCAGAGCACATCCAGACTTCCCTCCTTTCCCCTCCATCACTCCAGACAATTATTATTATTGTCGCATAAAAGTGCCAAGGTTACGGTTGGAGAGGAGAAGAATTCCTTCGAGCCTCCTCGTCACCAACCCTCTCTCTATCTTTCTGCCCTCGTATCCTTATTCCCATCTTCGTATCGTCCCCTTCTACGTAGCTCATAACTCCAGGACGAACTTTTCCCTCTTGCGTGTCTCATTTTCCTCGAGGCTCGTGCGTCGAGAGCCTCAATCGCGCCATTCCACAGCCCCTTTACTTCTTTTTATATGTGAGTTTTTTTTCGTTCGTTCGTTTTTTTTCTTTTTATACGCGTATATGCCGAAGACTTCAAAGAAAGATTCTTGGGTTTTCGAGGCTCTAGTGTAACGCAGGTACAAACGTCTTTCTTTCTCTAATGTAAGGGAACAAGTATAACTATAAATACGTCTCATCTGCAACGATTTTTCTCGACACCCGGAGCTCGAACACTTTGCATCGATGGATAATCGTCTGTACAGTCGAGAAGCGAAGATAGATACTTAGATAGATAGATAGAGAGAAAGAGAAACAGAGAGAGAAGTATAGCGAGATATTTACATCCTCTTCATCCCTCTCACCATTTCTGCTCTCGCAATTCCTTTCGTCGTTTCGCGAATTTATTCTCGTTACGCTAAGTGCCCTATACAGGAAGCGGGTCGCTCTCGCCAGTTCGCGTACGCGAAATCCTTTGAAGTACATACCTATATACATATACGTAGCTAACTTTATTTTCTAAGGATTTTAAAGGAACATTACGAACATACTCTCGAGCTCTTAGCTCACGGTCTTTTCATTTCACCGGTTGAGAACGTAACGTTTTTAATCAATTAGACAGCGTGCCCTTAGCTACCTAGGTACTATCGAAATATGACATCGTCGAATTTTCGTACGAGATCGTACCCGACGAAAGCATACGTGAGGTTGTATTATTCGAATCAACTCAAAAACATTAAGATGAGCCTTTCAAATTTCAGATTGCATTCGTATATCGTATTCACGCGAGGTTACGAAATGTGTATTAAATATACTGGTAGAGATAAGAGTAAAAGGGTGTGCCATCGCGATGAAGACGACCGAGGAGAGAGAACATATCGTGCGACATTCATCATGGCTCTCTCTATTCGGCCCTCTTTCTCCACGGGGATGTCACCCTTCGTACTCATTCTCGTTATATGCGAAATATCTCTCTTCCTTTCTCGTGTACAGAGACACGAATCTACCCTACCCTAAGCACGATGGTTTTTCACCACGTACCTAATTAGCGGAGCGCCGAAAGGGGTGCGAGAGGGTTGGTATATAATATGACGAGTGTGGGAGATGCAGGGGATGCTCGCAAAAGTCAGTACGGTGGAGAAGTAACGAGAGGTGGAGGAGGGAGGGTTGAATAACGACGAAGAGAGATGAGGGGGAGGCATCAACCCTTTTCCCTCTCCATCGCAGAGATCCTTCTCTCTTTCATCCCTTATCCAGGCGCAGGGGAGACACGATGGTCGGATTCCTCGCTCTAGCGAAAACTCGTATATATGTATACGTGTGTGTGTGTGTGTGTGTGTGTTCGCTATCGTCGGTGCTCATCATCCTCGAGGAGGAGAGCCTCTCCTCCTCGGTTCCTGCAGCCGGAGCAATTACTTTCGCAATAGTCGCGCACTGATGACAAGGCGCGTCCATTGTTCCTACGTGCGATTAGGCAACGGCGTGCGAGAGCGTGCCTCTGTTGCTACTTGCTCTCCTTGCCAATGTCTCTCTCTCGCTCTCTCTCTCTCTCTCTCTCTCTCGGTCTCACCCTCTCACGACCATCTCGCTCCTACTGCGTCTCTCTAGTTTCCTCCCCTGTATATCGTGAGCGGACTACAGACTCTACGGTAGGAGGAGAGTGTATATCCAACGTAAGCTCGAAGCCAATGCGCCACGATGCGACGTTAAGAGAGCTTATATATACCGTAGGGGTTGTAGCTTTGCTGCACGAAAGCACGACGCTATGCAACCCTTATCCGCGACGGACGACCGAGCGACCGCCCGAGCGAGGAGACGCCGAGAGGGACGAGAGTGCACTTCCGCCGGGGACAATGGAAACGGTGTATACCTATTATCTACGCTGTAGGTATGTATGGATATCAAGGAGAGAGGGTGAGAGTGAGTGAGAGAGAGGGAGAGAGGAGGAGCTAAGGGTAGTAGCGAAGCGTTCTATGCAGCTAGTGACTTCGTGGACCTTCGAGTCGCAGCGATTTCAAAGGTAAACTGTAGCTTCACGTACATCTATGTATGTATATATATATATATATGGTATGCAACACATTAGAGTGTGCTGGAGCAACAGAGCCTCTCTCATGGCTATAGCGGACCTCCGGGATTTTGCAATGCTCCCCTTCTCCTTCTTCCCACGCTTCTCTCTCTCTCTCTCTCTCTCTAGCTTTTCCGCTAAAGGAAAAGGGACAGCGAGTGTAACTGCAATAACGCTGCACAGCTGAGAGGGGCGAGAGGAATTCGAGGAGCCCCTGGGGAAATCGTAGATCGGCTACAGGCCAATTCAACGAAATTATAGAAGTCTCACCTGGATTAAGGCTGCGCAAGACTCGGGGAGTATTTTGCCTCGTGAATGCATCCGCACGCAAATATAGGTACCGTAAGGTTTCAAAAGAGAAAAGTCTTTAACTTATATACGCTGCAAAGAGGGTAGTTTTTACTTGCGATATTTCGCTCGACTATTCGAATGCTAATGGGGTGACGTCTTTATTACGACTTCGTTATTAGAAATAACAGCGCTTCAATTATTAGCAAATGACAATGATACTTAGGGGTTGTTTTTTTTGGAAAACATACGATCCTCGCTCGCGATGCACATCGTCATATTTTCTTTTCACCTCCGTTCGAGTCGAATCGGAATTTCAATTCATTCCTGGGTAACTAATACCTACTATCGTTGATTATTCAATGTATCGTTGGGGAGAGCGGAGACCGCGGTACTTGCGGCGAAACTGTTGGAGGAGGGAGGGAATGAGTGAGGAGATCGCGTGGAAGTTGAGGTCAGCACACTCAGAGGCAAAGCTCGTCCACTCTGTTTCGCTACATACACACACACACACACACACACACACATAGCCAGATGCCTACATATATAACATATACGCTGTGGTTGTTCCTGCTCGCACCCTCTTCTCGAGGCTGTAGCATGGGGTAGTGTATGGTGAACTCTGGCGGGGCCTTGTTTTTTTTGAGAGAACGTGAATAGGAGGAGGAGTAGGAGGCAGGGGATACGGCCCATTGCATCCACAATGAGAAGGGAACCGGGAAAACGAACGTGAAACAGAGACAGATAAAAAAAAAGACAAAGTGGATGAAACTCGCAAAGAGACGAAGAGAGAGAGTCACGCGCATGCAAACGAGAATCTGCGCCGTGGCCTCCCCGTGTCTCTCACTCTATTCCGGCTCTGGTGGTTTTTGGGTGCACAGGATTCTATATAGCTACCACAAACACCCGGTGTGGCCCATAGTCAGACTGTAACTTTATATCTATATATATATATGTATATATAGGTATGTATATCTATATCAAGGGCGAACACTCCACCGGTGTACCCGGGGAAAAAGCTTCGGCCACAGATTTGTAGCCCCGAGCTAGAGTGAGTGAACGGATGGCGGGCTATGGCTCACGGCGACTGGATTAAAGCTCGCCACCACATATACACACACGGGGACAGCGTCACACACGTTTCTACCTATCCCCGGGGCGCGCTCCCACGACGAGACTCGAGAGTCAAAAAGCCACGAGTGTGTGTCCTCCCTCTCTCTCTCTCTCTCTCTCTGTCTCTCGCAACCCCTCTCCCTCTCCCTCGGTACGTGTGGGCTTCATGCTCTCGAGGTCCTTCAGCGCGACAGTTTACCAGGGTGACAAATTTGAAAGTCTGTCCTGTGTGCGGGTGTCGCGTTTCCTTTTTTTTCCCGAGCTTTTACCGACGATGAGACGTAACCTTGTCGTTGATACAATGAAGTTGAAATAGGCCTGAGAGTCGTGGATTATTACTATACGAATCGTCTTTCTTTTAATTTTGTTAATTGTTAAAACAGATAAATTGCAAGGAACGCGTTGAAAGAATTCCACTTTTAGTTCAGAATTTATCGTTGACGGGAATTTCGGTTATTGTAAATTTTTGGTAGGTTTAAAATTGTGTATTCTAGAGAAATGTGCGCACATTGTATTAACGTTGGTCGTTTGAGTAAGTATCGCCTATTTGGATTTTTATGAAAAATGGAAGGTAAAACAAATGAAAAGAGGAAGATGGATCGTTAACCCGAGCGACCGATGCAACTCCGGTTTCCTGTGCCACCGTCGTGTGTGCATCTGCGGCCAGTGCGAAGGGTTGGTATGGTACGCTAGAGTGAGAGAGACAAGAGGGGGTTGGTCGGTACGTACGCGGCTGCTGAACGTTGCCGCAACGAGTGAGCAAACGCGGCGTGGCAGAGGAGAGAAACGCAGCAGAAACGTGCCTGTGTAAACCCACTGGTGTTATCTTGCATTATATTGCATATGACAGACGTGCTCTGGCGGTCGAGAGGAGAAAAGGGTAGTGCATGGTCGAGAACGATGGTGAAAGGGTGGGAGGGTGTCGTTGTTGGGTGCAACCAGCATCCGTTGCATCAGGCGCATTCGCATACGTTAGCAGGCGGGGAAAGAGCAAGGGGGAGGGTCGAAAGAGGATGGAAGGTGAAGAGGATGGAAAGGGAGGATGGTAGAGAGAGAAAGAGAGAGAGGGAAAGAGAGGGCAGTGGCACGAGAAGCAGCACGCAGCCTCGACACTGCAACGGCCGTTAGACGACTAGACGTCCCGCCTCGTTTATCTCACTCGTGGAAAATTAAACGAATAAAAGGTGAAACCGGGCAGGGTGGAATGAACAAACAAACGAACGAAAAAAAAAAAAAAAAAAAACGAAAGAAGAAAGAAAGACAAGTGGCCCGTGCGAGATGGGGTAGTATCAGTAGTGGGGAGCTAGCTAGAATTGGTAAAGAGGCAGCAAAAGAGGAGAAAAACAAACGCGTACGTGGCTACCAGAGTTACGGAGAAACGAGAAAATGGTGGAAAAAGGATCGAAAAGTGGGTTTCGGTGGAATCGAAGGCACCAAAGTTAGGGGTTGCGGCTCGTTGGGCTCTCGATTTTTTTCTCTCGTTGATGGAGCTATCACGTGGCTATGGTACGCGGTGAATTCGAACACGAAATTGGTTTATTGGGTTATGGACGATCGCCTCCCTCTTGGTGCTATTGGGAAAAAAATTCGGCAATTGCCCGAGCTACGATCGCTAGCTGCGTTAGGCTCGGCGAGATCGATTTGAAGAAGCTTATTCGGATACGATCATTGTGAAAATTAAATGAACGTTAGGGACGGGGGTTTAGCTGGGAATAGAATGTTCGCGTCGGCCTTCTACCATCTCCCTTTAATCGACTGAACTGACTGGATCGATCGCGACGTATATGCACATCCCTTCCATGATTAGCAGCTATGGAAATCCTACAACAGGCATGCATATGCTTGTGTGTGTGTGTGTGTGTGTGTGTGTGTGCAGAGTAGGCAGCCATATTATAACGACCGCGCTTCGATCCATTTGCCACCGGTGGATTTCAGATATATCTCTCCTACAGTACGTTCAGCACGAGCAACGTAACTCTTTTCCGCGTGTTTGCCTCATAACAGAGAACTACCTCGTGGTATACAGCGGTCACGCAACCACACGAGAGACCGATGCAACTCACCGTTTAAAAAATTCCTTTCGATCCTTCCCGTCTCTCTCTCTCTCTCTCTCTCTCTCTCTCTTTTGTGCTTCATGGCGTTCATTTCGATCGAGGTACTCGCCGCTCCAATCAACGTCAATTCCCTCGTTAATCCAGCGAGCATCATCAGGATCAACGCGATCGGGAACCAAGCCCACTCCTATACGGTGCCGGGACAAAACCATCGGCAAGCTTTCGCTAACAAGCCAGGATGGAAGCTATCCAAATGCTCGTGGCATGAAAAATATATATTTTTTTCTTTTCAGATTTTTATTATCTTTTTTGTTATGTTTTGTTTTTTATTTTCTAGAAAATAACAAAGAATATTTCTATAAAAATGTCCGAACATTTATCCGGATAGTTCCTATATTGGGAGAAAATATGGATCTTTACTGGAAAATAGAAGGGATGATTTTTCAACGATGTAGACGTAATTCCGATTTTGGTCACAGAGTCGAGTTGAATGATGCTGATCCCTGGATAACAACGTGGCACCGTATTCCACCGATCTTTCGCATTCAAGAATTCACCCGTGTTGTATGGGCCAAATCCATTGTGCTCGTTAATGGTGGTCTAATGACTTTCCAGTGTAACTATTATCCTAAACCATTGAAACTCTAGCTCGTGGTTCTCTCATCGCTCGTTCGTTCAATTTGCTGTATATCTCACTATTGCTCTCTCCCTCTCTCTCTCTCTCTCTTGCTTTCTGTCTCTCTCTCCCTCTTTCTCTCTCTCTCACTCTCATGCTCGCTCTCGTTGATGGTTCTGGTTTTGCCAGTGTAAGCTCCTGAGGCATGAGCGAAATTGTTGGGATGTCGGAGTGAATCAGCGGTTTAAACTGGTAGTATAATACTATCTATACGGTATCCATATATACAATAGAAGAGATACTATCGCCTCTTCCCTATGTGTGCATCCTATCTAACGGAGAGGGCTGAATATACCATGCGCCTATATATATTTGTTACTATATCTACACACACACATACACACACACACACACACACACACACACACACACACACACACACACACACACACACACACACACACACACACACACACACACACACACACACACCCATATATATATGTGGGGGTATATATATATATATATGTATACATATACAAACTTGGAGAATACCCGGCTAATAGATTACTCACGTATACAGTCCCTGTGCCTTGGTCCTCCTCTCGCTGGAGCTTCCTGTCCTTCTCTCACCCTCGGAAGCCCATTTCGATGGGTAAGGGGTTCTGAACTGGTGATAGACTCGGTTGGTTAGGCGTCTCACGAGCGAGAGAGCGAATTGATGCCGCATATATAGCGATCGTCCGGTCAGGAGCCGAAACAGATAGAGGAGGGTATACCCTGTAGTGGCGCGCTTCACTCTTCCCCAATATATATATATATAGATATATATAGTCGAATAGCAGTGAGAGAGGAGGGGATGCCGATTACCAGTACCTCAATACATAGTACGACCCTTGCACCCTGTGTACGCTACCGCACCATCGTGTAGTTATACCGTACCATCTATAACGCATCGTGTATACCTCGATATACGCCGTCAATTTGGGTCAAATCGTACTAATCGAACCTCGCTTGAGAAAAATCTCTTCGAATTAGTACGAATCCATCCAATCGAGTCGTCATTAATTTCAACGAATTAATTCACCAATTTCAATTCGTCTGGGAACAAAGTTGGAATTAAAACTCCATTAAGTAGCGATCAATTTTCAATACAAAGTCCTACGGAAAAATAATTAAGATATCGTTTCATTTTTTTTTTTTTACTTTTTTCATTACTCAACCCCGTCAATTTCGCAGTAAAGTACTGTATGCTCTGTATACAGTAATTTACCATGAATATCAGCGTAGTAACGTACGTACGCGTGCGAAAGTCTTGCTCGATACGATCGGAGGTTCGTGGGAGGAGAGGGAGGGAGAGAGAGGGCGAGGAGTAGAAGAGGGTTGCTTCGTATACGATAGTCGTGTAGGTGCATATACACCGATGTATCCCACCGCACGTCGGGGTAGGATAGGTAGAAAGGAGGGTCGACGTTCGTGGCCCTCGTTCGTCCGGTTTGTTCTCGCCCTTCCTACCACGCTCCGTTGCCGTTGTATACACGTAGAAACACGGCCGCGGGTACGGTCACTGTACACGAGGCACACCCACACATACACACGAGCAAACCTTCTCTCAAGCTCGCCACGCTACGTCGAGGGTTGCGACGTATCGGTTAATGAAGAAATTTACCCCCGCAACGGAAACCGTTATGTGCCGCTGACTCTATTTAGTACGAAGCATACACCGACTCCCGCTCTCTCCATTTTCTCCCACGATGCATTCTTATACGTGCCCGACGTGTTTTCTCTCGTACGCGATATAAACACAGGAAGGCATCACGTTCACGAGCGATACGAGCGAGAGATCGAAGAAGAAAAGGATTCGCGCGAGATGTGAAAGCTACTCGATTCGAGGAAACTTTCTCTTCCGAAAGCCACGCTACGGAATCGCAGCGAAGGGATGGTAGCCTCGACGGTAGGAAGAAGCTCTCGCGGTACATCGACCTTTCCGAAATGGGTCGGTCGAAGTACACCCGGGGATGAAGATGGTACGAGACACGGAAATGTCGGGGGTCGTTCGCATCGTCAAAAAAGCATTTTGCGATACACGCGGGCCAAAGATCCGGATACATTGGGTATAGTCGAGTCGGAGTATCGTCCTTCGTGTATAGCCAGGACGGGCTTACGGCTCGTATATATATATATGTTGGTATATACGGGTGGATACGTTTGTATAAGTGGACTGTTTCCAATTTTTATTACTTTACCCGAGAGAGTGTAACTTCGCTCTCTCCTATCCAACTATCTCCCCCTTGCCTCGCCAACCGGTTGCAATCACTTACAAACTCGCATACTTTTGGAAAACACGGCAAGAATGAGAAACTTTTACGTTTCTCGTGGACACTCGCTATCTCTTCTTGTAAGCTTCGGTACAATTATCCTAATTACTCCGTCCTGAATTCGATTCGACGGATTAATTCCCGACTGTTGCATATATATATATATATATACGTAGGAGAAAAAGAGATAGAGAGACAGAGTTAAGAATAATCAGGGTAGTTTTACCCTCAAAGGTTTTCCCTGATAAACGCGAGAACGAGTGAGACGACATGGTGGGACGACGAAATTCGAAATATTTTATTCGTTGAATATATTAATCCCTGAGGTATACGATAGCGACTGCGCATCGAATTACGTAGTAGGTGGTCGATTCGCAATAGACATTTCCAGAGTTCGCATAAGCCAACGAGCTAATTCGTTAATACGTAATTTCATTTTTGTTTTATATCAACGTGATCCACAAACCGCTCAATGCGTCAACGTCGCTTCGAATTAAATTATTTCGCATTATGTATCACAATGATAGTAATGATAATAATAGTAATAATAATAGTAATAATAATAATAATAATAATAATAATAATAATAATAATAATAATAATAATAATAATAATAATGTATTATTTTATACCCATCATTAAAATTTAATGGCTCGGCCAGAACTGATAGCGGCAACACGAACATTTCGATATATGTATAGCCTCGATAACAGGAAGCGATATTGGGCTGTATTAACGAATTGTTTCTGGGGTACAGATAGGAACTGCCAGGCGATCGTATCATGGATATGGAGGATCTCGAATGGAAATCGAGAACGGTATAATGACGTGCGGTAATCCGAGTTGGCAACGGAGAGTGGCCAATGCGAAATCTCTGTTATATATAAATATATATATATATATACATATTTATATATATGTATATGTATACATATATATATATCTCTATATACATAGGAGCACGCGCGAACGAGCCGCGAAATACGTAGACGCAGCATAATTTGCACCATGGGGTGGGTCGAAATGGCTAAAGGAGAGAGAGAGAGAGAGAGAGAGAGAGAGAGAGAGAGAGAGAGAGAGAGAGAGAACGAAAGAGAGGGAGAGAGTCGAAACACACAGTACACACAGTACAGATCTGCCTCGGTCATCAGCAGCTAGTGGAGAGATGCGTAGACAGAAAGGCGGACAGACAGATGGACATGCGAGGTAGCAAGGGAGAGCGAGACAGAATAGAGATCGCAACGGAAAGACAGACAGAGAGAGAGTAGTTAGAGATCCTGTTGTCGAGCTTGCATTAAGTGTTGGTTGGAGCATTTCTCCTCTCTCTCTCTCTCTCTCTCTCTCTCTCTCTCTCTCTCTCTCTCTCTCTCTCTCTTACTCACTCGGCATATCGAATATCGAGAATCGCGTACGATTAGCTTAACCGTGGACGAACTGGATTCAGATATATGTATCTGCCCTTCACCCTCCTCCCAACCTCCCACCCACCATCCCTCTACCACTCCCACTATCACTGTGAGTCCATCCATCGAGAACTGACCGCATCGATGAAGTTAATATATTATCGGCTGTCCCGTAGACGCGACCGGACAGACGAACTGTTCGGTCTGTGTTGCCCTCTCTCTACTAGTGCTGACTACTCTCGATACTCTCTCTCTCTCCTTTCGCTATGCCTGTCGTACGTGTACCGACCGATATTCAATCCTCGACGAGATTCAACGAGAGATTTACCGCGAGTGTGCGTATAGTTTCATATACACATTGAACTATACGAATTGCTAGAGGAAACCGTTGCCGTTTCGGCATGTCGTTCCAATCAGTAGTGAATCTCTCGTATGGTCGTCGCAGAAATGCCGATTCCAAACGGCGTGACAATCACACACTAACGCATACACACACGTATGTATGTATATGTGTATACACAGGTTAAGGCACACAGGTTAACCCTTCGGTCATTGGCGAAGCGTACCACCAGCCGAGTAACGGATTAACCTAACGATCAATCAAGAGTATCACAAAAGCCTCGACATAGGTATTATTATCGATTTTCGAACCAGCGATTCCCGATTTTTGGAGAGATATTTTGTGCCTTGATCGGGAATGAACGAGGGCTGAAAGAAATTTCTATAATTTTCGTGTGTTTAATATAGTAGCGGATCGATATATCTCGCGGTAAATATCGCACAATCGCCTCTTTTCCTCGGTCCATTCCCACCGACGTTATGTGCATGCAGTACACTAATTATTCAGTCTCGATGATTATATCGCATTTGTCGAGGGTTCACCGAGCTAGGATCGATTGAATATTTTCAATTGTGAGCTTAATTAGCTTAGCGATTAAACGTTGTTAAGGGGACGGGAGGAGGGGAGGTGGTAGGTTGGCATGTCCTAATTAGACAGCTTGGGCTAATATTGAAAAAGCTGGGAATGAAATTACATCTCATTGACAGGGAAATCTCCTTTAAATAAACTCGAGTCTGTATTTGACGTGTGTGCATAATATTGTCAATATGAGGAGTGCAGTTATTAAATTTTGGGCAAACTATACGAGAGAGAGAGAGAGAGAGCGAGAGAGGGAGAGAATAGACAGAAAGCGGAAAATATCCTTAATTAGCATACAAGAGAGATTTGCCTGAAAACCGCTGTGTGCTAATGTTGAATTTAAGGTACAACTCTCCATCTCGCTCTACTATCTCGTTCACCGAATTTACGAGGGGTCGTTCTGCCTCGTTAGCGGTAAATCTCGAGAGTTCGACTTACGGTACGGACGTACCTAAGGGCGAGAGAGAGAGAGAGAGAGAGAGGTAGACAGAGATCGTGGGAGGGAGTGAGCGAGCGAGCAAAGTGAATTAAACAAATATTGATGCGAGAAAGGGGGTGAAGCGAAAGAGCCACCGCAACGGTTGGAAGATCCGTAATATGTTATTATGGGCGATTTTGCGAAACGCAGAGAGGCGTGCTCCCGCTCTTCGGAACGGCCGACCGTTCGAGGAGGGTTGATGCTTTCGCGATCCTTCTTCTTCTCGCTTGCTCTCTCAAGCTTTGCCTCCATCTCTTACTCTCCCACTCTCGTTTTGCTGACTATATGCATTCACGAGAGAACCCTTTCCCATCCCTGGCAGACCTGGCTCAACCACGTTGGCGGCTGATTGAATGCGCGTGGCTAGAAACTACCCCCTCGATTCTTCCACCTCTCAACGTCACTACTGCTTCTCACTCTATGGCAATTCTCTCGCATTAGAATTATACGAATGAAACAATCTTCCTCTCGCGAGATAAAAATTATCGAATGAAAAAGACCCGCAATTATCACAAATATCTATTAAGTAACGAAATTTTTATCTACAATAAACATTAAAAAAAAACTTTGCAAAATTCCACGTGACGTAAGAAACAAACATAAACCGCGCTTCAACATGTGTCTCGTTCTTTGCCCGATGCGATGCGAGACGTAACTTTCACCTCACTGTATATTCACGTAGTAGACACACTTCTCGTGCGCGCTCTCCAGGAAAACTTGGATGGTGGTAGAAAATTTTACGAGCTTCGAGAAGGGGATCAACGGAGGTAGAGCTCGAAAGGTACAGAGAGTATGTTGGAACGAAGAGAAAACTTTACGAGGTTCGTTGGCGCGGAGTAACGCTAGAGGGAGTCTCGTATATGCCTGAAAAGAGAAAGATAAAGAGGGAGAGAGGAGAGAGTATCTATAGGTGAGTGAGAGAGGATCGTAGTTAACACGCGGACCACGCAACCCCGAGACTTCTGTGCCACGAGCTCACGTAAAACCTAGTTGCGGTTTCGACTCCTCCCTCTCTTTCTCCTATCCATCCGAGATCCCTCAGAAATACGCCTCTTCCTCCATCGTTCTCATAGCGGGGAGAGGATTCAACGTTATCGAGAAAACGTCAACGTTTTTAAAGCCACGAAACCCACGCGGGTTGTATATAGTGTCCATATCCCTCATGGGCACGCGGCAGGGATACACGTTTCGGTAAACGAGGAGTATAAGCATCCCAGGCAAAGCTTTCGCAAAGAGAGACTTTGAAATATAAATATATAAATATCTATGTATATAGGTATATTACGTTTTACGAACGACTCGATGCGCCCCGCGAGTTATCGATCCACCCTTTCTCCCTACGTGGATATATATGTATCTCGCGGACACGGCTTTCACGCTACGTCGATTCCGGCCAGCAAAATCGAGCACAAGAGAGAGAGAGAGAGAGAGAGAGGGAGAGAGGTCGCGGGAGTAGAAAGAGGATTTTCCGAAAACAGCGCGAGGCAGGAGGGGGAGGGGGTTGAGAACGTGGGTGAGAGGGAGCGAGCGAGGGTATGCAGAGGTCCGAGCCAAACGGCGCCGCTCGATCGAGCTTATCCGCTAATTAGTTTATCGGACGTAATTCGCGTTAATTCGCGACTTCGCAATCGCGAGAGGGAGAGAGGGTGAGAGAAAGTGGGAGGGTTGGAGGAGAGGAGTATGGTAGGACACACCAATAGATAGATTCGGAGTGAAGAATGGCAGAAAGAGGGAGAGAGAGAGAGAGATAGCGAATTCGTCCCGAGATTTAAATCACAACGCGATCAGCCAATTAGCTTGGCGCTTCGGTCTCTCTGCACCCTTTCCCGTCCCTCATCCCATCACTCTCTCTCTCTCCTCTCTCAAATTGTACCAGAGTCTCTCTGCGCACTGATCCCGGGGTGAAAATGGGCGCAATCGCGAGAGAAGGACGGAGAGGATGAGCAGCAGATTGGTGTACGTGAACGCATGTCTGTGTTTGTGTGTGTGGAACGAGTCGCGTGGTGCAAGTGCCAAGCCAGCAGCTCTCGGTTATCAATTAACGCGATTACTACAACACGGCCGCCCACGGCGGCTTAAGCTGTGATTCAATTTTGTACAGATGTACCGACAGCGGATTTCTCTCTCTCACTTTGTCTCTCGTGCAGTATCTCATCTCTCTCTCTCTCTCTGTCGGGGCTCAATTCAGTGCGCAATGCAGAGGGTGAACGACGGATAAAGATAAATAAGGGAGAGTGCACAAGAGACCGGGAGACAGAGAGAGAAGGAAGATAAATGTAAATAATCGAAGGCACGATGCAGCGCATTTTCCAACCACTCCCCGTTAAATCACCTGAAATTATGGAAATTAATGATTTCGCATACGGAATTTACGTTTTTTATTCTGCTTTCGCGCGCGTATATTTATACGCGGCCGCGAGCGTTTGAACCCTCTCGTCCTCGCGCTCGTTTTCGTGTTTGAACTCATATCCGCGCTATATTTGTCGACGACAAACGCGAAAGCCGAGCGTATCGATCGTACACTCGACTTTTCTTTTTTTTTCGAGGCCTTCTCGCTCTCTCTCTCTCTCTTCCTCCCCCTCACACACCCCCTCGATACTGAATGCTTTTCGCGATATGCGCGAGTGTACATGCGCGGATATGAGTAAAATTTTGAATATAACGAAAGCCCCGTGGAGATGCGAAGCGCCAGAGGCATATAGCGACTCTTAATTCGTCATTCGATTGAATTTTGTACGGCTGGAATGCAATCGCAGGCCTTTTCACGTATAGCCATGACGCGGGGCACGACACGGTGTGAGTGGAAAAAAGAGAGCTTGCCAGGGGGTGAGGGGTGGACGATGGTGGTGGGTGGGCAAGCGGGGAGCAAGGGGGAGAGGCCTCGTGCTCGCGGGACCGCTGGAACGTAAATAATTGAGAGCGAGCCAGAAAGAGCGAGAGTGAGAGAGCCGCGTGGCGGGCGATAGCATCGACGTGGAATTGCAGAAATTAACGAGCCGACCCGAAATTCTCGTGTCCGGAAAGCATTCACCCCTGTTACAAGCTCTCGTGCCCCTCCCCTCCCACGCCCCTTACTTCATCTTTCTCTCTTTCGCCCCCCCCCACCCCTCTCTCTCTCTCTCTCTCTCTTGTTTTCGCTCATGTACTTTTTCATCCCTCTCATTCCTGGAACATCCACGCCCAACTTCCGGCTATTCGTTTTCAAATTATAAATACGCAACCCTCTACGTGCCTTATTATTATAGAATGAAGTGAAAAAAGAATTAGCATTTAATTCGCGCGAATGTAAAAAAATAAAAGGATAAATGGGGATGAGCGGTTAGGCGAGACCGTGGTCGGAGCGAGTTTGCGAGCAAGAGAAAGAGAGATAAAGAGAGATCGACAGTTCCCTTTAATCACGCGCACGACACGCTCATTAATTAGCCCCGATCGTTCTCTCACCGCACCACGTTTTCATCGCGGCTTGCGAAACGTTATTCCGGCTCTCATTATAGATAATTCGTAATTCCAATTTTATTATACGTCACAGTTGTGCAATCCTGACCGTATCCACATAGCTAAAACCAAATTTGCGCGTGTGTGTTCGCGAGAGAAAGAGAGACAAAGAGACACTTAGGGGAAGAAATTAAAGAGACGGAATTGAAGAATGTCGTAGCGAGACCGAGTGATAAAACGAATAGCCTTGATGATACGATGCTCGTAATGGATTATTCAATTTTGCAATTCGTTGCAATTAAATGCTTGCCGCATACGTTTACTCGATTTGTTCGTATCTCGGTTGCGCTCTTTATGTTAAAATATTTGTCGTAATGTCAAAACGACCATTTTGCGTTTTAACGTAACGAGGAGGACATAAATATCCGGTAATTTATTCGCAAGAAATTACAATCATAGAATTATATTCGTGAATATTCTCTTCGCTTCGTTCCTCTATCTCGCATCCCGCGCTCGGCCCATTCTGCGCTGGCCTTTGTCAATTAAACGGACAGTTATTTCATGACAACGGAGTACGCCTCCACTGAAAATGGTTTTCGTATCGCAAAATGGCCCGGCACTAACTTCATCCCTTAATATCGTTAATTATCGAAAAAATAATTCTTCAACGTTTTTAATTTACGATTCTTATTTCATTATTTCTAACTCGCAAACTACGTTGGGAATTCAAATGATCGTTTCTTCCGATATATTCCATCACTTTTATCATAATGTTTTGCGATAGATCCAACGGTGATCAACGAGAAAAAAGAGAACAAAGAAAAAAAACAAAAAAGGATCCCTCGAACTCCACACGCCACTTCACATCTGTCCATGGCAGTTTTTCACTCCTCTTCACCCTCGTAAAGTTTTCCGGGTTGCCTTTTCACCTCAACCCCTCCCCCCTACTCCCTCGCTCTCTCTCCCTCTGTCTCTCTCCCTGCTTCGGTCCACGCTTATTAAAACGTTCTGCCAAGCAATTACGAACGCAGCACAACCCAGTGGGGACGCTCGAGCGCGCGAGGTTCTCCCTCGAGTGTGGGCGAAACAACAAAAAAAAAACGAGAACAAAAAAAAACAGGAAAAAACCAAGGAAAGAAAAAGAAAGAAATACGAGCGTGGAGGCACGAGAGATAGAGGAACAAAACAAATAGACTAAAAAAGGGGCCGGAAGTGCAGCAAAAAATTATATTAAAAAGATCGGGGGTATGTCTACCGGCAGGTATACACACCCCCGACCTCCCCTGGAGTGTGGTTTGTCTAATAATGTACGTTTCGTTTCGTACGTTCGTTCGTTCTTGCGTTTATCTCGCTTCTTGCCTTCTTCTATACCTCATTTATTCGACTCTCCCTAATTCGACGTAATTTTCCCCAACGAGAAGCAACGCCCGAAACGTTGATGAAGGAGATTCCGACAGAGTCTGCGGTCAGTGCGGTGGTAGAGGTAGAAACGGAAGAGGTCGGTGATTGCGAGAGCGGAAAGAAAGGAAAAAGCACGAAACAAAAATGGTTTCCAGATCGACGAACGTTTGCTTAATTGCTCAACGAGCCCTCCTAACCTCCCCTCCCCCACTCTCCCACCCACTTTCCTCCCGCCAACATGGCACCCATTACCTCTCTTTGCCTCGTTCCCTCTCTCCTTTCTCATCCACTATATACATATGTATATACAGTTAATGGGTTAGCCCGCGTAAACTCGCAGTGAGAATTATGCGGCCGAGGGATATATCGCGGGGGTTGTTACACGGTTAGTTATGCCCCGAGCTTTACGTAAATGCTCGTCGGGCGGTTTTCCAAGCCCACCGGACGTACGTACGCCGTATTACTTTTCTAGGAAATCTGTTTATACAATATTTCGTTTTTCTTTCTTTTTTCTCTTTCGTTTTTGTCGATATAACGTATCAGTGAGAACGTTACGGAAAATTTGAAGAAATTTCTAGCCGAGGCTAAATTCGTATAATTATGTTGGTTACGGCATTACAGATCTTGGATCCTTAATTCGTGGAGAAGCGAAATTCTTTTGTGGAGGGAGAGAATAAAAGAAATAATGGCGAACGGAAAATTTCGAACGAGGCGAAATCTCTTTAATCAACGTGAGAGAGATAGACAGAGAGCGAAAATCGCATTTGTGTGTAATAAAGTAAAAGCTCGAGTTATGCTGGCATGATAAAAATACAGGCGAAGTTCTAAATGCATACATATGGAAATTGGAAATAAATAGCAGTGGAAGAGTATGAGCTAAAGAGAGAAGGAGTGATAGGGAGGGGGAGGGGGCGCAAGACCGAGAGAGGATACATAGACAGTACGGCTTGTAGGTAGAAGTGGAAGAGGACAAAATGTCCGATAATTACGTATGAGCAGTAAACCGTGCGATGGTGCAGGAACAAAACGCTCAAAATGCTCTCCGAGAGACCTTTTCTCCATCCCTTCGCTCACCTCGAACCGTGTGCGTACATCGTTTTTCAATTTTCCGGGTGCGCGACTCGGAACTTCTGCAGGCATCGAGAGGAGGGCCGGAGGGGGGTTGAGGATCGGAAAGAGATAGACGGGGGAGGTATGGGACGAGTATAGTCGGGAACCAAGCCATGACGACGATGCGAGAGAGGAGTCGACTCGAGAGTGAAAATAAAAAGGTAAATTTTTTCCGTGTCAAACGAGAGCGCGCTTAATTCTTCAATTCCGGAAAGCTTCCTGTAAATCTGTGAGCGTATATATAGATAGATGTTATCGTAAAAATATTCAACGATCAACGATTTTTCGAACAATGTATTATCGACGATCGATCCAATCGATCCCAATTTCTTCGATAACTTATTCGAAAATAATAAAAATATATTATACGTTGATTGTTCCCAAATATAAAAAATTGCGATATTGATAACAACTTTCGCACAACAAACCTGTCGTTAAATCCTGAAAAATATATACTTCTTTCATCTCGTAAACTTTGCTTTCTATCAATAAAATTGTTGAACAAAATCGATGCGAATGTTTGCAGAAAAAAAATGAATAAAAGATATAAAACGAAGAAGCGTTTTATTGGAGTCCATAATAATTTAACGTTCCCCAATCAAATGAGGGGCTAATATGGACTCAATCCTCGCAAAATATTTGAAGTGAACAACCATGGGGATTTTGTGTGTGCAATTCCCCCCCCCCCCCCCCCTTATTTTCTCCCCATAGCCGTGCGGTGCGCATCAATTTAACGAGTGGACAAAACCCCCCTTTTCGCCTCTTCTCTCGTGTCGCTGTTCGCGAAAACCCTCGCAGTAAATATATCCCTATATTCCATGCTAGAGCGCATGTATCCCGGTGTACTGTGATAAACATAGAACCCGGCAGGCATATCGCTTGGCCGATCATCTTTTTTTTTTCTTTTTTCTCGTTATTGTTGTTACTATTGCCGTGATTTTTTTATCCGATGCACAGGTAAAAACAGGGAAGAACGAGCTTTCCATAGGTACGAAATCGAGAGAAGCCGAGAGACAGACAGACGATAGAGCCCCCCCCCCCCCCTCCTGGACGTTCCGGGGGTTTCGATCGTGCGAGCAGAGAGAGTTGGTGGCAGTGAGAAGGGTGAGGAGGGTTGGAAACACGAAATATGGACTCACCGCACTTTCACGCTCTGTCGCGGTCGAACCGCGGGGTTCTCTCGTTGTTTGCAAAATAAATAAATATCCAGCGAACCGGTAGTTCTCGCGGGGAATGTCACCGTGTCGCGTGTATGCACTGTACCTACTCTCACCCTTTTCTATACAACGTGCCGGGGGTACATTGCGAACAGAGAAAGGGGTAGGTGAGGATGGCGATCGTAAAAAAATGTTCGGAGCGTTGGGTTGGGGAGAAAGGGGGTCCGAGAGGTTAACTAAAGGTTTATTGTAAATAGACCTGCGGCTTTGGGCATCGGTGACGGTGACGAGAGAGAGGGAAGAGCAGAGAGCTTTTACCAATTTCAGAGTCATCGCCCCGGTATATCCGATATACGATTGTACACGTGCGTGTACCTGCATTCACATAAGCGCGTACCTCTACCGGGCAAACAGTTTGCGCGTGGCTGTAGATCGGTCTCGAAAAATCAACGAATTGAGAAACGAGACGAACAAACAGGCACTATAAATAATATATTTATATATGTGCACGATGGAGCCTTACACGAAGAAAAATAGATATATACGTCGAGAATGTAACGAGTACCTACATTACACACGCTGGGGCAAACAACATTTATTTTCAATTCGGTGATGCGATTTATTAGGTTCGACAATTGTACAATCAGGTACTTGGCCAAATAGATTTTATCGAATCTGAAATTTACGTTTGGTTTGACTTTGCATAAACAATTTGGGCAAACTACAACGACTTTATGGCTGCGTGTTCGAGCGATCGACCGATACTTTTCCAAAAACTCGCACGGTTTCAGATTTGTTTTTCTCGAAAATATTTTTTTTGTAGCTAAATAATACGCGTTTACTGCGTTAATAAAACGTTTCGAATATTTCATTTTATTTTCGCTCGAACGATGACAATCCCTGCTACATATGTACCTAGAGTATTTGTGCTAAAAAAAAATGACAAAGAGCGAGAGAGAAAAAAAGACAAAAGAGTGGAAAGAGGGAGTCAAACGAGAAACCCGTATCTATAAATATAGGAATATAGATGAGGGAGAAAGAGCTCGAGAGAAAGCGTTGGTAGTCTACAGGCGAGAGGAAGAGGCGAAAGATAGCCCAAAGCGATTCAACCCCTGCCGAACCTGTGTTGCAGATTCACTTACCTACCACCCTTCTTTCATGCTGCCTTTGCTCGGTCTGTGTTCGCCCCGGTCTTCTCTTACTTTTTTTCTCCCTTCTCTCTCTTTCACTCGCACCCACGAAGCTATCTTCGCGAGGCCGGGCTCTCGTCCCGAAGCAGTGAAGGGAACGAGAAAGAAAGAGAAGGATGAAGGAGGGATTGTGGAGGGGGGAGGGGGATAAAACGCGCAGAACGGAATCCGCGACGCCCCGCCATACCTACGCGTACAGCATTACGTACCGACTCACACTCATTCGAAAAACATATAGGTACAAGTAGTGGGATATGGGGGGGAGGGGGGTAAGTGTGTATACCGGCGCCTCTACAGGGCACACGGCGCGATTCACGCGTGCGCTCTCTTCTTACACTCGCTTCGTACCCTTCGCGATTCAACCTCTCCATCCCCCACCTCATCCTCCTCCTCCTCAGCCCCTCTCCTCCCGTTGGGTATACGCGCGACCGAGCGTCGCGGTTGTACACACAGATATACATACGTATAGATTCAACCCCTCTATAGGGAAATATCCATAATGCGCATTTGCAATTTCAATGCCTCGCCAACTTGGGGGCTGCAGCTTTACCGTGTAAGAGAGAGAGAGAGAGAGATGGATAGAGATAGAGAGTGAGAGAGTGGAGAGAGCGAAAAGGAAAGCAGGTTTGGTGTGGCGGGCTCTTCCCGTGAGTCTCTGCAGCCCTCTGCAACCAACCTATCCAGAATCACTACCACCACCACCACCAAAGACGATGTACTGTACTCGACTGTACAACCGTTCACCCCATAGAATAGCGACGCAAAGCTAGGCATCCAGAGCCAGCCAGTCTCCTTCATCCCCCACCGAGCTCTCTCCAAACCCCGCGCACCCTGTAAGCTTGCTGCTCTCGTACTTCTCACACCAATTCACAGAGAACATATCGCATCCTCTTTCCTCCTCGGGCTGGATGCTCCGCCATCTATCTGTATCTATCTCTTTCTCGATCCTCTATCCGCCCGGAGCGTAGTCCCTCTCAGCAGGCACCCTTACTTCCAATATTCCTATACGCACACACACCACCCCCTTCCCCTAGCTCGTCCTCATTCTCATTCCTACGTATTACCTCCTGTTCTTGAACTCTATCTCTCTCTCCCTCTCTCTCTCTCTCTCTTCCTTTTGCCCATTTTGATCCTCTCTCCTTCGCGCCTTTACACGTATAACGTGTCTGTTATTCTCTCACTGTGGAATCTCCTCTAGGGCTCTTTCCTCGCACCCGCCTACGGCGTCCCAGACTCCATCTCCTCCGCAGTCGAGAGATCAAATAGCATTCTGGTATCTATAGTTCTTCGGCTTTTCTTTTAAGGGAATTTGTGTGCGCTTCTGGTACAAAGAGAGAGAGAGAGAGAGAGAGGGAGAGAGACGACATAGTAATAACATGGGGGCTTTCTGTTTGTTTCAGGTCCCTTGGTTTTGGTTAAAAATCGAAGACGGAGAATCGCACGTAAAAAAGTGAGTAAGCTCCATACGTTGTTGATATTTGAAGAAAAAAAAAACAGAAACGAATATGGAACCTTTTCTTACGATCAATTTTGAGCAACCCTTAAAACGTATCCCCTATACGTGACAGATTTTCAACGTGAAATTTATTTTAGTAATGTAATCCGATACGTACACGGCATATATATTTGCGTAATTTACGTTTTGAATTTCGTTTTTTTTTTTTTTTTCGTTCATTTTCTTTATCGTCGTCGAGCCACATAGAAACGGGAGAAGACGATCAGAAAAAAAGAAAAGGAACGCAAAGAAGTCGGGACTCTCGTTCGCTCTTCTCATCTTTTCACCCTGTCTCTCTTGAGATTTCATTGCGGGATTTCGTGCCGTTCCCTCTTTCCTCTAGATTGTCTACCGCGAGAAAACGTTTTTCCCCTCAGATCTCCCTTTCTCACTCTTTCTCGCTCCGACTGGAGCACGAGCTCTTTTCAAACGTTCACGAAGCGAGGGAATCGCGGTGAGAAAGGATCGGGGAAAGTCGGTGCGTTCCTGCGGGAAGGGTACGTGCGAGAAATGAGACCTGGCGAGAATACGAATGAGCTCGAGAAATCAACGAATTGCCTCGAGACGACTTGGCAAAAGCCGCGAATGTGCGACCGAGATAGATCTCTATTGAGCGTGCGAAATGCACCAAGAACGAGCGAGAACGAGCGAGAAGGCGGCTTGAACCAAACGGGGAGAAAACGAACGAGCGGTTAATTATGAAGCGGAAAGGGATTGATGTTATATATGGTGGTCGAGTGATGAAACCGTAGGTAGACGGGGGTAGAGGCTGGCCTGCGGTTTTAGTTTGACTTTTTGAGGGATTACCAGAGGATCGAAGTCACCCCATCGAGGTCGTACCCACGGACGACCACGGTTGGGGAGAAAAAAATTGTCAGAACGTGAAAGGAAAGGGAGAGAATTATCGAGGGTGGATCGAAAAAGCAAAGGGAAATCGAACCAACGCGCAGGGGCTGACGGGGATTGGGAGAGGTGAGTGAAATCGTAGCGGACGCGAAGGGTGAAGGCTGTACGCTCGAACGGCGCTCGGTTATCATTTCATTATTTCCGTTAATTCAATATCTAGTGCCGAATTCCACAGGGGGATGAGAAAACGAACGAACTGTGCATCGGCCGGTGAGGACGGTTCTTCGCTTTCTCCTCGTCCCATGGGGGTATAACGGGTAACCGAGGGAGAGCCAAGAAAAAAAGTGAAGTGAAAAAAGAAAACGGAATCCGAGGGCAACGCGAAGGACATTGCCAGGGAGTTCTGGCGACGTCGGTCGTGATGGTGGTGGCTGCCTGGTAGAGATAGAGATCTGACTTGTTAATTTTTAGCCCCCCTCCCTCCCTCCCTCCTTCCCGCCCTGGACCATCGCGCATAAATTTAAGTCCGTCGCTCGCGGGGCGAGAAGCTTCTCTTAATTGATTCGCGAGCGTGTATAGTATATTTCTAGCAGCGTATATCTTATACCCAGTCGGGAAATAAAAAAATAAAAAGAAAAGAACGAAATCCATCCTTCCTTCGGATAGAAATTTTTCCGTCGACTTGACTCGCGAAAGAAAAAAAAAGTTAAACATCGCTCTATAAGAAGTTCGTTGAAAATCCTTGTCTCTTCGTCGAGGGAAGAAATATTTTTTAGTTCAGGCTTCTGGTCTTGTTTCGCGGGCGTTTACACGACCGAGATCTCAACCAGACTGTCGAGCTTTTCTGTTTCGTCGTTGGCGCGTGTACATGCGGGCAGGTGAAGCCTGTCGTGAGAAGAGTCCCTGTGCCACAACGCAGCCGAGAGAGCTCTCGAAACTCTCGAGAAGGTTGCAGAAGACCGAGGCGAGAGACGTCGCAAGCCTAATTAGCCGCCGAAACTCTTGCCTTTGCTCTGTCGTTTCCTAAGAGGGAGCAAAGAGACCCGTTGAGAGAGAGAGAGAGAGAAAGAAAACAGATCGAAGAAAGAGGACGAGAGAAGCGAGAGAGTAACGAAAAACAAAAAAATGGAACGCATATACCCCATCGTGCCATGCGGCTCCTGGTTGGTGATGCTGTGAGAAGGGTAGCAGGGGGTAGCAGGGGTGAAAATAAAAACTTTAGCAACTCTCGCCATTCGAGCCGAGTCCCGCATCCCCCGGACTCTATCTTTTCGCGTTCTAGCAGGAGGAGGGACTTCACTACGTTTCTCTCTCCCTCTCTCTCAGTCAGCCTCATTGCTCTCCCCTCATCCATTCTCTTCATCTCTTTCGTCCTTTCCTTGTTCCTCTTACTTCTCTTCTTCTTCTTCTTCCTCACCGTCCTCTGCGACCTTATAGTTTCGAACTGTCTCAGGAGATAACGAAGTCGGGAAATAAAATTCTTGTGTAGCTATCTCGTTCCCTTCGCGCAACCTTGCCCAAGCCACCCCTTTTGTGACGAGGTAGAAGATAGAGGAGTCTTTCCGAAAGAGAGACCCTCGAGAATTCAAAAGATTCTTCTTCTTCTTCTTCTTCTTCTTCTTCTTCTTCATCTCCTCCACTTCTCGTTTTTTTTCTAAATTTACAGTTTAAAGTTACGAGACAAAAAGTTATTCAAAGTGGAAAACGTTGATTACGGTGCCACGACTTCTTTCTCCCCGTGCGACCAACCCCCTGTTTTTTTATTGTGTTGTATCGGGGAGCGTGAATCTTACGATCTACGCGGTAAAAATATACATTTTTACCCGAGTGAGTACGAGCCACGAGAGTACGACGTTAGAATTATGACACGAGTCAGAGAACCGTGAAGAAAATTGTCGAATTTCTCATATTAAGAGGAGGTAGGGAGCGAGAGGTCGTGATTGCTGGGTTGTGCCATTACATAGGGCGGTTGGGCGAGGTGTATTACCGGGACTGACTGCGCCGGTTGTCGCGCGAGAACGAGAGAGGGTCTAAGGGGGTTGCCGTCACCACTGGGGAGGATGGAGGGAGAGGTGGGGGAGGATCGAGGGTCGAGAGAGAAACTGGCAGCGGCAAGAGTCTCGGGGTGTAAGTGCTGTTCCATGTACGTTTCACCCCCGTGCGCTTGAACCCCATTCCCACCCCCTACACCGCACCACCCATCCCCATCACGATGAGTCCCTCCACCCTCGGTTGACTCTTGCCGTCTTTGTCTGGTCCGTTTGAGTCGGTTCGCATTCTACGAGAGAGAGGGCTATGCGCAAGGGGGATGATAAAACAAGCCCACGCAACCCCTGCCATATCGTTTCTATACGGCACAGACACATGCACTGGAAGACTGTATATGAGGATGCGCTTGTACGTCGAGTGGCGCGTACATAGAGTACCGTCTGTTTGCCAAAAGAGACCTCTCTCTTTCTCTCTCTCCCTTTTTCTTTCTGCCTCGGTCCATGGGAAAAAACGGTAAAAGGGAACTGTAGACGAGCGGGAAGAAACACGACGACGATAATAATAACGACCATGATACCCGTGTACTCCCCGATCGATCGTTTGACGAAGAAAGCGGTACGAAGATAAAAAAAAGTTGATGTAGTTGGTCGTAACATCAGCTTCTCTCGCTCTCTCTCTCTCTCTCTCTCTCTCGCTCTCTCTCTCTCTCTCTCTCTCACTCTGTCTCTTAGGGGATAGTGCGATATTAGCTGAAATTCCAAGGTCGTAGTTTAACCCGTTCGGTGTTAACCAGACAGTAATTTAGTAACTCCGATCGGTCTATGTCTCGTAAATAAAAAAACAAGGGTAAGCGTTCATTAACCGAAACGCTTTATCAACCACGAATGATTGAATTATGCAGTCTACTTTCGACACCGTGGCATTATCGGATGACGTAAACGAAATCGGGAAAACGTGACGATAATCGGCTTCAATAATACAACCGACATACCGGTGTGCACCCTCTAATAATTCAAAATGAATCACTAACCAAAGGGAATCCGATGATTCCCTCGTGACACGGGGGATTTTCACGGTATACAGGAATATTGCACGCAACCCTGGCAGAATCTCCGTATAGGTTTCTCTACCTTTCTCTCTTTCTCTCTCGCACGGTTGCCTTCATGGAACGGTGATTTTCGTTCCGATGATGGGCATAGCTCTATCTCTCCCTTTCCCTTTCCCATAATAAGGGTGCAAGGGAGAGAGAGAGAGAAAGTGATGCGCAACGGTGTATGTATACGCGCGGGCATGAATGTTTCATCGATTCGTTTGCCGAGAAGGAGTGATTCCCGGGCAAAGTCCGTGCGCGCCGCCCCGCCGTACTGATGGAGGGTTGACGGTGATGACATGATTTATTCATGTCCTCCGAAATCGATCGTCCGGCAAAACCGTCATGCCCCGTGCCCGCGCCACATCATACCGATGTCGAAGAGAGAGAGGAACAGTGGTGGGGGAGGGGGCAGAGATAGCAGCACTTAATGGCCCCCGTATGCCTGCTGGGGAATATGATGATGACGGTGTTATACGTCACGGTTACTCCGCACCCTCGGCGTAACTGGAACCATCACCCTACCACTCGTGAAACACCTGTGATCTGGGTCATTAAATCCGTATTTCAATTTTCTTTTTTCTGCTTCTACACGTACAAAGATGCGATTTGTCTCATGGGGATGCGAGACGAGTAGGAGAACAGGAGCAACTTCGGAAAAAGAACTTGATGGAATTCAATGGATGGAAGATAGACCGCAGGAGTGGTCTGTATTAGAGAAGTAGAAAAATCGAGCAAGATCAAGACTCTGATAGGAAAGGGGATCAAGTAATTTATTCCCGATGCTATATACCCGGATAGATTTTCCTTGGAATAAGCTCCTTCGTATAACTCGTTCAAGACAATTGGTTATAAAGACGATCGAGCGGAGCCCCTTGGCAGATACGCCGTGGGAGTTGGGAAAATTAGATGGTCCAGATAACTCGAAGCGATCCACCTCCTAACCACGTTGACAAATGCCAAGTGGAGAGAGAAGAAGGTGGATGCGAGGGATAAAGGGGCAATGAGAGACGGAGGGATGGTCGAACGAACTGGCCGACTATCGTACAACTCGAGGTCACCGAGGTGAGCGCTCTATACCGAAAGCTTCTCCTCCCTCATCCCCACCGCGTGTTGCATTCTCCCGTCCCGCGACGAATCCTGCCGCTGGACGCTTGCAAGGCTTTGGTGATATGTGATCGCGGTTCCGGGACCGAAACTCTAATTAATACCTCGCCGGTTCGTTTGAGCCCGTGAAATACGAGGTCGAGCTGGGGCCCGGTGCCATCAGCGGACTGCCGTTGCATTAGGAGCAACGGACATTGGTGACTAGAATCACGCCGGAACTACATAGCACCCCCACTGGTGCATGGCCGAGGCTGCGGTACTCGCGCGAACCAACCTTGATCCCCCGTTCGATCGTCGAAGTTCCTTCCGACTTCTCTATCGTTCTCATCGACTTGCACGACGAACGGCCATTCGTTACCGCACTACGAAGTTTCTCACGCCTTCCTTTTCACGTTTCTGTATATTCACCCGTACGTTAAAGCGACGAACATATTTTAGGGGTGGTTTTGCAACGAATGAATAGAACTTGACAAAGCGTTCTAGTGTGAAAACGATCGATTGTCGCATCGAAAGGAGTAAAAGATCGATCCTTCGCATTCGGACTTTCACGAAAATTCCAAACTCACGTACGTAAATGTAAAAGACGTAAAACTTTTAAGTCCGCGATAAACCAGAATTTCTCACCGTTTACCATTTTTCTTTCGTCGATAGAAAGTTTTTACCTCGAGGGTTGAAAGGTTTCAATCAGAATTTAATGATTACTCGACGAGAGACGACTGTCGAAGGCGTTGAAGAATTCGAACGTTACGTGTAATCAAGTAAGTACGAAAGGGTACGAAGCGGAGAAACGTTGGAGGTTCTACGGGACAGGGCACTCGGGACTGAAGTTCGTTTCTCAACCGTTTCGCCTGGCTTTCAATCGCTATATAGGAAAAGTGGAACGGGGACAAGGGGGTTGGAGAGAGAGGCTACGGTGTTGCAACACGCCTTAGCAGTACAACTCTGGGACGATTTTCTTTCGGGCAATTTTTCACGTCCTTTTAACGTCGGTGCTGTAGGAGGGAGGGTGCTCTATCGGAATGCAGCTCCGGCTCTTTCGCCCGCTTAACAAACGACTATATAGACAGATATATAGCTTTACCAAGATCGTAGTGTTTCCACTGTACGCACACGATACAGGAACGTTATAGGTACGACCGTGAAATATGTGTACAATGTAAAAGCTGTATGGCGCAATGTTGAAACTAAATGTATTAGCTATAGACATTTGGTGGGTATATAACATTTTCTCCCCCATGCAGGTATATGGTACATTATGTATTAGAGAACGAACGGGAGGGTATATAACAAGTACGTAAGTGAAGTTCATTCTTCTTCGTATTCCGTTCTTACCTACCCTCTCATTCCGCAAAGGTTTCGCTCCAGCCATTCCGGCAATCTCTTATTTTCCTCGTTCTCTCACTCTCTTACCATCGTTTCTCTCCGGTTCCCAGCACGCTGCTCTCTTATCCATTCCCTTTTCTTTTCTTTCTTTTTTATACCTCTCCCACTCTTTCTCTGCCACTCCTTTGTTCCTTTTTCCTTCGCCGCTACCCTCCGCAGAGAAGCTAATGTAAAAAGAGGATGTAAGAGAGGAACTAACTCCCCGGCACGTAATTCGAATTCGTTCGATACGAAGGGATGGCAGGGGGTCAGAGAAAGGGTGAGGGGCGAGGGTGGAAAACCGTCGGAGACGTAGTCAGAAAGCTCGGAAGGATAGAGAAGCGCCGGGAAAGCTCTACTGGCGCCGGGTCCAACGTCGAACACGACTCAAAGACGAGAGAGGACGATTCCCTCGGCACTTTTATATTCCCTGATACAATCGTGAATTCCGGCAGCGCCGTGCCATTCGAAGCCGATCCCTGACCGAGAGCAACGGTTCTCGACTGATACATCCTAACGAACTGTCTATGTATCTTTTTTTTCCTTGTGACCCTCGCTTTTATCAGCTTTTCGAAACGTAACGCCGTTATCGGTGAAGGAACGATTTATCACAAGGGGTGTGTGGAATAAATTTACGCAGGGGCAGTAGTTTGGACATTACGTCGAGAATCTGAGAAATTTGGAGAATTTCCTATTCAAAAATCCAACGTACGTGACACAATGGCCATGACTGATGATCTCGGAACGAAAATAAGAAAAACGTAAAAAAAAAAAAACAGAAACAATTTTATGTCCAGAGTCGTTCGTGACTCGAATCCTTTCGCGTTTGATCCTTTGCGCACGTCGAGACGTATCGCGTTCTCTGCTGTTTCTCTTCTACTCGATCGACCTTCTTGCCTGTCATCTTTCAACTCTTTCTCCACTTACACCCCCTCCCCCTTCCTTTTCCTCTCTCCCTCTCTCACACAGTGTTTGTTTCACCCTGCGTGCCATAACGAGCTCTCTCACCAGTCCCGACCTGTCTCTCTCCCTTCGTTCCACTTTCTGGCCGATGAGCACGTTTGCTGCCGGTTGAGCAAACGTTTGCATTTCTCATCGACGCTGCTTTTTCTCGCTCCTCCCTCGTACCTTCACCTCCTTCTTGCTCATCGTATTAGAAGAAGTCGAGCGAACAGACGTGTCTATATCGACTTGCGGGGGTACGAAACGAGTCTGGTCGCGTGACCGGCGTTCTGACGTCCGACGCGACGACGACGACGGCGACGATGACATCGTGAAGGAGGCGGGGTTGCCGGCGCCACCCTCGAAACCCTTTGCAAACCGATCACTCACTTTTCATCCTCTCTCTCTCTCCCTCCCTCTCGTTCCTTCTTATAAACCGCTGATACGCCAGCAAAAAATTATTCAGTCATTCAACCGTCGAGGGTTCATTAATTAACATCGTCCTTGAGTCTGTCTTGACTTTTTTCGTCGCAAGGCAAAGTGACTTTCGGCAATAAAAAAAAAGATATTTAGAGGCCACAAAATCTTCCTCAACTGCAAAAAAAATGTCTACGATGACAACAATTATTAAACACACCTTAATAAACGTACGATCTGATTGTTACAGTGACGTACGATCCATGCGAAGAGTTAATTCTTCCAGATATTATTATCGCAATAATAATCAACGTCGTATGTTGTAAGCTGTCCCGTGATAAAGTTGTGCACACAACCCTAAGTCTCCGAGAACATTGTGTACTAGCGACGCAGCGCTTCCGCATAATGCGGAAGTTGAGCACGCACGAAGATCGAAATCTTTTGGTTACTCGAGCAAGAGCACACCGCCTAGGTGTATATGCACATCAGAATCTCTTCCAACCCTTCGCTTCCCATACATGTCGTGGCCTTTCCATTCTGCCACAGTGTCGTTGCCTCGTGTCCTTTCTTAGATGGTACTCGCTCGGGGGTCTAGAGGCGTTATTAATTAATATCATGCCGGGAACGTCTTTGCACCGTTGGGGTCTCCTCATCTATCCAACAGTGGCAACAGCAGCTCGCCAGCTTACGTAATACTTACAAGAACCCTTCCGTTATCAACCTCGTCCTCCCCCCTTCTCCCATTTTCACTACCACTACCACCTTCCTTCGGCTCAAGGCCTTCTCTCTCTTATGTACACCTTTCCCTCATCCCACCGTTCCATGTTGGCCGATTACGTGCGCGGTATTGATTAAACGCAACACTTGCGGATAGGGTGCCTCGTACTGGCGTTCCTGCTGGCGAGATGGCTGTGTGTACGGTTGGGCTCGTAACGTGTGCGAGCCGCAGGGGGTTGGTTAGCGAGACTCGCTACGGCCTCACTCTGTCTCTCTCCCTCCAACATTCTAGCTGCGGGGTCTGAGGCCGAGAGAACGATGGTGTGCGTTTGTTCGTGTCTATGTGAGAGAGAGAGAGAGAGAGAGAGCAAAGGGGATGGAAAAGCCAAGTTGCGCTCATGCTGGTCGCCGATGGGGTGAGAAAACGAGATGAGGGGGAGGTGGTATGCGGTGCCGCGGCTTTCGTGGAGAGGAGGGTCGTGCTGGCAATTAATATTATTTATCGACGTCTTAATCGGGTGGCCACATCTGACTAGCGTCTCTGCTCTCGACGCGGGGATTGCGCGGGAGGGTTTAGGGTTTATGCGTGTACGGTACCTACTCTCTCCCTGGTTTCTCAACTGCTAGCTGCTGCTATCCATGTATCTCTCTCTCTCTCTCTCTTTCGAAGACGGTTTATACTCTCAGACTCTAGGTATACATACGTACCAGTCGAGGAGCCCGAGGGTTTGGTACGCGATCAGAGAGGAAAGTAAAGATGGTACTTCTCTCCTCCTATGGCAGAATTCGAGACTGGCTGGTGTTTGCGCGTATGTGTATTATATCTGCTCTGTGGATTCGAAAATACATACGTATATTTATATATATATCGTTGGAAATATCCAGCGGGATATCTTGGAGCTATATGTACAGGGTCGACCGAGCTAGAGATGGAAGAGCCGATACTCTCTCAGCTTCTTGCCTTTCTCGGGGCACTGAGAAAAACCGAATTGATTTATCGAGATTATTTATCGCGTTCCTCCCCCCCCCCCCTCTCTCTCTTTGCGTGGCTTCGTGAACTCGAAGCTCGAGGCAAGAAGCCGCAATGGATCTCCCGGCACCACTTATCGGATATGATTCCTTATCCGTTTTTTTCCTTCCACTTCTCTGCATCCACCCTCCACCCTCATGCCACCTCTATTTCTCGCTCTCTCGATTCTTTCGATGTTTTACTTCGATTCCTTGGGAAGCCTCGATAGTTCTCCCACGCTTCAGCAAAGATCCTCTGGACGACTCTTCGAGTGGGATAAAACTCTGACCGAATCTCGGCGTGAGACGTCCTTTCGGTTTGACATATTTATGGATATCCATTTATATTATGGCAAACTTAATTTATTATCCTCCCCGCCGGAAGAAGATCCGAGCGTAGGTCGATAAATCTCATCAATTAATACGCGCCTCGATAGCGTATATACTTCGTTACGCCCGATTCTTCTCTTATCACGCTTCGCACACGTCAGCTTTAAGACAAACAAAACGAAATAAAAAAAATATAACGCCGTTTTCGTTGTTCCGTCATTTTTATTTTCTCCTATATTTTTCTATCGTGTTCGCTCGTTTCGCCCAAGCCGAGGCGATTAAACGAAGATATACACGCTCTAACGATCGTTCGCCACGGAAGTGTGCGGTGACTCGCGACCACCACTGGGGAAGAAAATAAAAATCGAACAAAATCCAGGTGCGAGCGTTGGTGAACGAGAGAGGGAGCTTACGGGAGTCAAAGTGAGAGAAAAGAAGAAAAAATGTTTATAATGTTAAGGAGAACGGTCCACGACCACGTACTCTGTCGTGACCAGAGAAGGAAGCGAATGAAGCCAAAATGTCGCGGAATAAAAATTCCCTGTTACAAAAGGAGTCTAGAGGGAGGCGCTTTTCCACCCCTATAGCTAGTGGAGGTAGGGTTTGAACTCATAATGCGACCTCGTTGAACGGAATATGGCGTGTTTGCGAGAACCGAAGCTTTTGCCATGGAAGGCTTATAGTTGGGGTACACGAGTCAAAAAGCAATGAACCACTCTGGATATATAACGTTGCTGGTCAGTTACGGTACCTCCTGCAAGCGTGAAGTCAGTAGAAAAACCTCTCGCTGTGTGTATGAACCAACGGTTGCACGCATCCGTGTCCACTATCACGATTTTTGCGGGAGTATGCGACACGCTACACTTCGTATTATGAGCTTGTAAGCAGAGCGGAAAGTAGTGGAGAAGGGCAGAGTGGAGGAAGAGGGGTAGAGGAGGAAAAGGGCGACATACACACGGGCTGATCTCAAGGATTGGAACGGGGGACTACTCCGTTACTGGAGCCTCGGGCTAATGCCAGGAGGTGGTACAAGGTGGTGCAACTTTAGCCGCAAATCCCACCCCTCCTCTCCTCCTCCCCTCGCATAAGCTCCATATCGCTAGCGGATAGCCCGAACAACTGGTGCGGGCAAGCCGGCGCGCCATGACGAGTGTCGAGGTTGAGGCATGCATGCGATAATTTGCAAACCCGTCGTGCCACGTCCGCGCGTCCATTCCTTACGACATTCCACGTGACTATAGAACCGAGATCCCGAGAAGCTTGGGCTTGGCACAAGGTGCACATAGGGGGTGGTTTGATACGGGGTCGAGAATACAGGAGGTTAAAAGGATCGGATGGAGAGGGATGAGATATAGATATTTTTCAAGCACGAAGTGATTCCACTCATTCCCTCTCTTTCTTTCTCGATGCTTTTGAGGGTCTTTTGAGGGTAAATCGTTTTAACAGCTTCTTCAGGGAAAAGTTAAAACGCTAGACTCGATACTTTATAATGGAAAGAGGAGTTCGGTGAACGAAGGGAGAAACCGGAGGTGGAGGAGCAATAAGGGTCGGGGTTTTCGGGGAAGTAGACGAGGCGCTGTAGGGCTGCTAGATGTGTAAAGCCGCTACAGAATCACGCGAAGACCGACGAAGACTCTGGGAAAACTTGGTCCCTCACTCCGCGTAAACAGTGACTATAAGGGCTATACTCATTAAGCGCTACTTATAGGGAAAAGAGGAACTCGAAGATCGGTGGTCGAGGCACCACGAGGAATCCTCTCTCCCCATCTCCAGTCCAACTCCAACCCCTACCACCTTGCGTTCGGCAAGGAGACGAAGACAGGGAGGCCGATCTTTGGAAACTCGTCGTTAAGTAACCAGACGGTGCATGACTCAAGAAAGCGAGAGAGAGAGTCCTCGAACTTACACCGCCTTTCCGTCTCTCCGTGCTTGTTTCATCCCCTCTTTCGATTCTCTTCGCTATTCTTTCTTCGACGGTTCTCTCTCTCTCTCTCTCTCTATCTCCTACTACTCCCAAGTTTCTTCACATAGACTCGCGAGATAACAGCTCGGACCATAGCGTAAAATACAACTGTCCACTTTCACTTTATAGCACCAACGCCTGAGAGAGATTTGCGACAATCTTTGTTCACATTCGGTTAACTCTCTACGTTCGTACTTTCTGCTGGGCACTTCAATCCTATTCTCATTGCGACGACCGAACGAGCTGCAAGGGCTTTCAGGTTTTACCTCCGGGTCTTCTATCTTCCTGGTATAGTAGGGGGCGGGGAGGGGGCGAAATACAGTACATTGCCTATATTCTCTCCCTCGCTACTGCAAGGTAACATGTTATATATATATATATGTGTATATAGAAAATTTCTGCGGCGTTATATCGCGGGACTTAGTTTCGTAGCACGATTTTACGGACTGAGCAAGGTTTCGCTCGCCTTTAGCGAAAGCGTACGGGAAACTTCCAATTGAAATATTAATTGGTCCGTTATGAGTGGTGAGGAAGTTGATGGGATGGGAAAGACAGATGGAGTTTAGGAGGATCGTGTTTCCCAGAACGAATGAGTGTTGTAAGGGCTGGGTATAGGTGAAAATGAAAAATAAAAGAGAGAAGCGTAGGGAAACGAAGTAAGAGGGAGAGAGAGAGGGTGAGAAGAGCCGACTCCCAGGGTGGAGTCTAATCAGTGCAAACGTTATCAGAACGTTGTACAAGGCAAGAATAAGAGAGAATTGAAACGGGGAGAAAGGAGGGAGGAGAAACAGAAAAAGTACAGGGTGGCGTTGAGGCAGCCGCAAGGTCGTAAAGTCGTTACCAGCGATAACCGAAGGCTCGAATAGAGAAAGAGGGGAATTGAGGAAAAACGAATCGACGAGTGCGCGCGTGAAAGGGAGAGAATGTGTATATGTGTATGTGGGAGAAAGAGAGTGAGAGAGAAAAAAAGGAAAATCGAAATACTGAGTCGAGCATCAGAGTGAAACGAGCGAAGCGTGGCCCGATATTCAATTAATACTTTCGTGGCTGAGCGGTGAACACGCGAAGCCACAGCTCGTTCGATTCTCCACATCAAAACCTCGACTCACCCCTTCCACCTCGATCGCCTTTCTCGCTTCTCTTACTATCAACTTTTTTGACGTCCCCAATCAAATGTATGCGCGTACGGTTTTATACCCTGTTTACTTTCAGTGTTTTTCACCCCCAACCCTTCGTTTTTTCTTGCCTAACTTTTAATACCCCTTCACTCTCACGACCCTTTTGTCAGAGCGGTTGTCCCTTTAGCACAATGCCCCGTAGACTGCAAAATTCAATATCGATTTCCCGTCGATACGTTGTCATTCCATATGAAATTTTCGAACGAAAACAATAAAAAAGAAATCAGCGTATTTATATCTAAAAACAAAGAAAAGAAATCATTTATCTTCGTACAAAAACAAACAACAACACAAATTTTCGTATAAATTTGTCGCGGAAGGATCGATCGGCATGTGCATGCTCGTCTATAATCGGCTTTTCGTCTCGTCGTTTTAAAATAATTGTCGTTCAAGCGCGCGGGGAAGCGGGAAAGGTACGAGCTTCTCGAGCTTTGGAAAAAACAAGAAAACAGAAAAAAAATACGTGTGCACGCGCGATCCGTACACACGGGAGTATAAAACGGTGTGCCGATGCGAGAGTTGCCATCGAGAGTTGCGGAGTTGCTCCGCTCTGATAGTGATCCAAAAACGAGAAGAGATGGAGCAAGGGGTGGGGTGAGGAGGGGTTGGAGAAATACATGGTGGGGTTGGCGATTCGCCGATGGCCAACGAGTTCGACCCACGAGTTTCGAACCCTGGGGGCTCCTGCTCCTGCCCCACACAAATACCAACGTACACTATTTTGTGTATAACTATATAGTCACTTTATATCTATATACGCAAAACCGAAACTGGTATTTTCATTTCCGCGTACAGCAGGAGCGTTCTCTCCGATCACTCGTCGCGCTGTTCCAGTACAATGGAGTTTCTCTCTCGCTCTCTGTCGGTTTGTCTGTCTCTCTCTCTCTTTCCCTCTCTCTCTCTCTCTCACTGTCTCTCTCCCTCTCTTCGTGCAAATAGTAGTAACACGAATACACGCGCATGGATGGCGAACGAATTACGCGTCGAAATATGCGACTCTCTCTTGTTTCGTATACACGTATATATTTATTTACGTGTATGTTCTGCGCCGGAGGTAGTAGATAGGGTGAACCCCCTACCCCTATCCTTTTACCCCGTTTCATCCCCCCTCCTCAGTGTATATTTGTCGGATGTGGTATAACGCTCGGTGTGCATGAAGCGCGCGGGAACCGCTGCCAGTAACGACCGCACGCGAGGCGCGAAACGCTATCCCCTAACCCCCTTCTCCTCTTCCTGGCGGCGTTCGAAGGAGAAATTACGATTACGGACGATTAGCATGGTAGAAACCTCGAAATTTCCACTCTCTCGTAATTCTCTCTGTCTCTCTCTCTCTCTCTCTCTCTCTCTCTCTCTCTCTCTCTCTCTCTCTCTCTCACTCTCGACTCTGTTCTGCACTGTTCTGCAGTTCGAATAGCCTCTCCATCTATGCACCGTGAAATCGTCGTACTTTCCCGGGGTGTATAATGACAGGAGTACGAAAAGGGATGAGGGGTGGATATAAATGGGGAGAAAAACGGATTTTAGGAAACGGAAGCGATGAATCAACGGTTTATCCACGAGATCGGATTTTATGGTAGAGATGAGTATAAGTGTGAAGGATATTTTCATTGGAGCGCCTCGAATATTTCGAAAACAACAGCGGATCCGAATATCGTTAGGTGGATTATTGCGCATATCGAGAAATAAAATCGTTAAAAAACGATGTGCATAAAAGAGCGAAAACGATTTGCAAATGTCGCCACGTTGATACGAGGATCGAGATACGGTAATCGATACGATACGGTACACGTACAATTTTCATCCCCCTTCCGGTTTTGTCTCGTCTCCCGTGCGTCGTTTCTCTCTTATCGTACCGATAGCCCTCCGGGTTTCGGCAAACCGCGCTCTCGCAATTAGCACGCTCAACTTCGACTGCTTAATTAAGCGGTGGACGAGCCACGTCGCACTGACTGTGCGGGGGTCGGGCCACGGTCGAACTAGTCGCGACGAGCCCGGTGTGTAGGAGCAGTCGTGGAATCGGATCTTTCGGTTGACTCAGGTTTATACTCTCGGACCCCGGGGCAAGCTCGATGCTACGAAAGCTACGATACCCGTTGCTATATACATGGAGGGAGGGAAAGGGTACGAGTAGTCGTTTGCCAGCTCTTACCATCGACCTGTGCGATCCTCTTCTACCTTTCGCACCCCCGAGACACCAAGAAGGGTGAGAGTCGAGTCGTCGAGCTTTGGAATTGCGCGAGGGAGAAGGTGAGTGCAGGAGGGACCGAGCCGCGAGAGTGAAAACCACCTCTCCCCGGCCCCCCACTATCCCTCCCCTCTCTAACTCTTAACCACCACAACGGAAAGCACGTCGAGAGCCTCGGTGAACGATTATTAGAACCAGCGAGGGGTCGTATACGTATAAGTGTGTGTCTACGTCTCCGTAAGTACGTGTGGGGAGATACGCTCGCGCTAACTTGTCCGTGACTTGGATCCAACCGCAGAATGTCGGGCGAGAGTCCTTGTTTCCGGCATAATTAATCCCGAAAACTAACGGGACGTGGGGGAAGGATGGTAAGAGAGGGTACGGGGAAAGAGTGATAGAACAGGGTAGAAAAGCAGAATAGCAGAGACAGAGACAGAGAGAGACAGAAGTCTCGACGTAGACATCCGTCCTGGCGCCGGAACTCAAAGAGGTTGATTCTCCAGAATCTTTTCTTTCTGTTTTTTTTTGTTTGTTTTCCTTCATTTCTGGCCATGAATCGCGCCGCGTGCCAAGAACGCTGGAAGGCTTGGAGAGACAAGAAAATAGAAGATGATCGAGGAGAGAGAAAAATAATAGAGATGCTTCATCCGGAGACCGGAGGGCTCGTAGGACGGATCTCTTTGTTCTTTTCCTTTTTTCCTCATCGAAGTCCATTCCGTTCTGTGTTTTTTTCTTTTTTAATAAAATTATCGGAATATGTTCCGCGCGTTGGGGCTGTTTGCCGAAGGACTCGTGAGGTTCATTAGCGAGAACTGATTTTGCGCGCAAACAGGGTTGCAACAAAAGCGCGGCACGATGGGAGAGAGTCCGGAGGATGTGGATTTCCCACGTTTCTACGCTCATCGAGGGCGAGAAGCGTCGATAAGTCGATAATTAACGAATCTCTCCGGACCGGACGGGCGCACAAACGGTAAACGAAAGTGCGAGGGGCGCTAGAGGGATAGTCGCGATCGCATGAGCGAGAGGCAATAACGATTGACTTGGCAAGAGGGAGAGAAAGGGGAAGAGGGGGAGAGAGATAGAGAGAGAGTGTGAAGTGGACGACGGGAGAGTCGGTGAACGGTTGAACGCGTTATCGAGCCCGTAAAACTCTAACCCTCTCTCTCTTTTTCCCTCGGAAACTGATAGAGTGAGAGCGAGAGAGAGAGAGTTTGTTGGGTTTGGCTCTCCTCGTGGTAGAACCGGGCAGGACGTGTAATTTCCTGTCGGTAAAGTAGATTCTCGCACCCTCCCTCCTTACTCCTAACCCTCTGTTACTCTCGTCCGTTTGCACGGTCAGCCCTCAAAAGCGCGAGGGATTTCTCGAAGCTCGTGCTTTTCTCATATCAGCCTCTCTCTACCGACGTTGTGCCGCGCTATGAAACGTCGAGGCAAGTGCCAGAAACCGAGAACGAGAGAGAATCAAACGAGTACCCATTCTTCCCTCTACGTTTACTTATTTTTCCTTTCTTTTTCTCTCTGTAATCATATCCCACGAGGGTTGAAAGACTCGTGAAGAAAAAAAACGAGCCAGAGAGAGAGAGAGAGAGTGAGAGCGAAGCGTGAAGAAATTAAGAAAAGAAAGATCAGAGAAAGGAGCCGAGCTTTCGTGCAACATCGTGGCATGTTGCTCGGTGCAAGAACGGAAAAGTGAAACAACGAAAGAAAAAAAAACACGTTGAAAGTAAATGGTTGGGGAAGAAGAAGAAGAAGAAGGAGAAGAACAGGGGGTGGGTTTATTGGCGGGCAAAAGTCAGGAGCGTTTAAGTACGCCAGCACCTACTGCCTGCTTCTCGTCGCACTGTGCCAGCAATCGCACGAGAACATCGGAAAACAACCACCGCCTACCTTGACGCCCAACCCTATACATCCCTATCTATATATATATATATATATATATAACCGTCAGGTCTACAACGACTACCTCCACGTTGCGATAGCTACGTACCTTCGAAGCTTTTGCGCCACTCTGTGTTCTTCGCCTCTCTCCCTCGCTGGTTCGCTCGCTCGCGCTACTAATCAACCTAATTTCTAACTTGTAAAACACACAACCTCCAAGCACCGACAGAACCGTCGAACGAGTGAGTGAGATAGAGAGAGAGAGAGAGAGAGAGAGACTAGCCAGTACTAACGATGTTATCCCTTGTTAGACGAATCGAAACCCCCGCTATGGCGAACGGTCGAAAGAGCCAAAGATAGACAGAGACAGATTGGTCCCAGCAGAGTCCGGTTTTCTCGTCTCTCATCCACCTCCCCCCCTTCCCCTGGTTCGACACAAAAAGTCTTTTAAAAGCGTGTGGTTGCCTTCGTGTTTCTGACCTTCGACCCTCACCGAAGAACTTAACGATCTCTGTCCACGAACGCGATAGGATTTATTTACTTTGTGAACCATCGTTGCTGAAAACGTGGGATACATGTTATCATCCTGCGGAATGGAGATTTTCAATACGCGTATCCATAGTGACAAAGTTAGATACAAATTTAATGGAGAACAAAAGAAACGTTAAGGGAAACTTAAACGAAGAATCGCGAGCGTACTTGGAATTCTCGATGTACATTTTCCAACGTAGTATTACCAAGCTTTTTCATTGAAGTGGTACGAACGAAAAAGGAAACGAGAGCAATATAGAGAAAAAAATGATGGCGAAGAGAGAGAGAGAGAGAGAGAGTGAGGGTAAAAATGAGAGGGGGAGACGAGAACGAATATTTCTGGGAAAAAACCTGGACCTCTCTCGTACAGCTCTACGCTGTTGGTCCCTTGATTAATACGGGACACGTGTACGTTGGACAGGAAACGTTAATCCCGGTACTGCTGTTACTGGCTGTTGAACGTAACAGGCTTTATATTTTCGTCCAAGGATTTGCAGGTGGTAGTGGCAACCAGACCTTTCCGAGACTGGACCGGTGTGCCGACCGTCCGAAAGGACCGACCGACTAACTCCGACGTAACGAAGTAACCCGACGTAGGGGAAACTCGATTTACCACAATTACGAGCAATTTCCAAGAGCGACTGAGATCTTTCTTGGAGATTGTCACGCCGAATTAAACTCAACCCCCCCAGTTCCACGGTTGAAGCAAATTAATGTTCAATCGAGAAAATGGAAAAGCGTGTCTATCTCGTGTTTATACGCTATACCGATCGATATGACCTCCACGCGGTACCCGGGCCGATAATGCACGATTCTCGCTAATGGATAAACCTCGCGATGGCCGCGGGCCGTGAGAATATTACTAACGTAAAAACAACGCTAATTATTCACAGCGCCGAGAACCGGCGCGCATCGTTGCCGCTGGCTCTCTCGCTATATGCATCGGATGCATGGAACCTCGCGCGATTAATAAAGAGCGGCGAGAGGGGTAGGGGGCGAGAGAGAGAGAGAGAGAGAGAGGGAGAGATGGAAGCGTGCGAAACGACCGGACGGGTGTCATCAATTTTTGAGTATGCCCGGAAAAGCATCACACTTCTCTCTTTCTCTCTCTCTCTCTCTCTCTCTCTCTCTCTCTCTTTCCACTGTTCGACCCCTTCCTCGCTCTCTTCGTTCCCGGCTACCGCTTCAATCCCCACGCCACTGTACACACTAACGAACGCCGGAACAATGGAAAAATGACGAAGCGTCGTTTCATTTTTATTTTTACCAACGAAATTTAATACGCGAAATGATAATTTTCTTTCCTATCGCGGCGTAGCACCATGCGTTGGTGGAAAAATATTTACTTGTGCGGCGAGGCATTGTCCCGATCGAAATATCGATCGGTTGAGAAACTTTATATTACAAAAACAATGTAAAAGCGTTAGAAAAAAAATGTTTGAGTGTCCCGCTCTTCTTTTTTTTTGACGTATACGAACTTCGTAGAGAAGTTCGGTCTTCGGTATTACCATTTAGGGGATGAGTAAAAAAGGGAAGGGGAGTAATAAGAGACAGTAGAGACAGACCTGGCGCAGACGGGAAGTGAGCGTCGCGACGGTCTGTGCGTAGCCACGAGAGACGAATTTCATTCGCCGCAATTATACGTCAAGCTTGGAATAGCCGCAGGGAGGATTTCGAGAGGTTGGAGAGGGAGGTGGAGGAAGAGGGGGTTGGCTAGTGGAATATAGCACGTTGGAAACGTGGAAGAGGCGACTAGCAGTAGCAAGGAATGATGAGGAGACGGGTGGGAGGGATGATACGTTCGCGAAGCTGTAAGGGGGTTTTGCTACTGCCACGGTTTGTTCCATGGGGTAGTGAGAGAGATAGCGAGAAAGAGGGAGAGGAATGGTAGTGGTGGTGGTCGACCGTGCACTACCACCGATGGTTCGGCATGCCCCGGGGATAAATCGCTCGAGCGAGCGAGTGCGCGGTCGTGCTACGCTTTTTTTCCTCCCTTTTTTGGAGGAAGAGTGTTCAATCTGTGGGGAGGACTTTGGTCTCACTCTTTCTCCCTCTATTTCTCGCACACTATTTTCCACCCTCTCTGTCTCTCTTGCCCTCTCGCTGGTGTAAGAGCGACGAAGAGTGCGAGGATAGAGAGAAAGGGTGGAAAACGGAGACAAGAACTGCGGGACGAATACCAGACGGCTAAGCGAACGACGAACGCGCCACCGGGAGAATAAGAGGAATGGTGCCCAAGGGGTACCAACCTAATTGTACCTGGCTGTTCGCCCGATTTTCCCGTTCCTCAAAAAGAGCGAAAGAGACGAGCGTACAGTTTCCACTTTTGTTTTCCACTGCTTGGCTGCGGGCGCAATAGTAACACAGCCAGACTGGCGAATTTCATCGAATTCGTGAGACACGGAACGTGAAATTTATCTCGCTTTTATTCGTACACGCTGATTTCTCCACCGATCGTTGCTGTCTTGTCGATTTTTCATACGAATAAGATGATCGAACCGACGTGCGTAGGATGAGAGAGAGAGAGAGACAGACAGACAGAGACAGAGTCGCGTGATTCACGAGTCTATCGAGCGATATGCAATAAAACTTGGTAAGAAAGACGAGGGAGAAAGAAACAGCGAAGAAAGGATAAGCCGATAAGCCCTCGCGATAATTGACGCTTCGGCTTCGACCCTCGTCTCGTCCACTTTTCGCACCTCCTATATATCAAGATTTTTTCCCTCTTCCACCGATCGAACTTTTCGTTCGTTTCTACCTCCTTGTCGTGATACGTCCCGAATCCAAGCTTTTTTTTCTTTCCCATTCCCTCGCGTCTTTATATCTCTTCACGGTCGACGATTTTCGGGAGTCCACCCGTCACAAAGCGAATTCAACCTCTTCTGCGTTTCGTCTCCGTCGTCGTAACAACCTAGCTTGTACATTAACTTGCTGTATATATTCGTCTCTCGTTCTCTCACTCTCCTTCTATCTGTGTGCACCAGTTTGCAAACGTCACGCCATTGTTTGCCGTTGGCCCGCTCCGCTCGCTCATCGTTTCCCGTAGTAGGATTTCGGTCGAGTTGATATATAGACGAACGTGAGAAGAGGAGAAGAGGACTACGGGGTAGTACGGCGGATTCCCGCTGATCAAATTTCCGCGGGATGGACGTGTGCAAGCAGTCAGACATTGCGGCAGCCGAAGCTCGGTGGGCTTCTCGCCCTCATTCTCAACTCATAGATTTCATCCCTATTTCTCCCTCTTCACGTTCTCTCTCTGTCTCTCTCTCTCTCTCTCTGTCTCCCTCTCTCTCTCTCTCTCTTTCTTTCTCTTTCAATCCGGGGATGCGTACACGTACGCTGGAATGTCGCCGTTGCCATTCGATTTCTCCCAAATAGACGAAAAAAAGCAGCATGGAGAGTGAGGGAGAGAAAGAGAGAGAGAAATTGTATTGAGAGGGAGAGGGGAAGGGTGGGTACTCGCCGGAGGGTGGTTAACGGGCTGGATCTGGATAGAGGAACGACGCCAGGATGGGTTGAAAAGGTGAAGAAAGAGCAGTAGAACGAGTAGAGAACGAAACTAGCGAAGGTCGGATGAATAGACGGGCAGACTACGCCTCCGCGTGCTTACCTCTCCTTCTTCCTTTTCGCCTTCTCATCCTCGCTCGTTCCCGGCACCCTATAAGTCAGACTGCTTTACGTTCCTCGACTAACGCGAGTTTCGACGACTTCGCAGCCAACTTTACGCCGCATTTTCTCCGCGAGAGATGCTCCCTTCATCACGTACAAGCCCCGAAAGCTGGGGTGTAGAAGAGAGAAAGAGGGAGAGTACCATCCACGACCCCGCAAGTTTACCGCTCCCTTTGGCCGACGGGAGCAAAACGTTCCCTCCGTGAGTTCAATCTCGCAGGAGCAACCACGTCCAACTTCACGTGCCCTTTAACGTCGTCTCTCTACGGCCACCCTCCCGTGGCCGTTTTATCTACGATCTCTCTGGGTATAACGCTGTTCCCTTCCTACTCGAACTATACCGTGCGAATAGTTAGCCGAAGACGAATTATATATACATAAAGGGTGAGCTACCTGCTACCTGCCTCTTTACGTATGTACGATAAAGTCTCGCAAGATCTCTGAATTTCAACCCTCTCTCACCCAAATGCCACCCCCATCTCTTACCCCTTTCCTCCCTCGACGATGATGATTCGTGCCGACGGAGAATTCGGGCGCGTGACGTGAATTCGTGAAAATATGACGAGATCTACGAGGTGCGACACACGAGGTCGTGGAGTGAATTTCGGACGATTGACTTCTTACCTCTTGCACGAGATATCAACCGTAGAGAGATGAGCGAATTTAGAGGAAGAGAAAGAAAGATGGAGTAAGTTTAAACTTTGACACGTCCGAGTTACGTTCACGAGGATTGTAAAAATTTTCAAACTTCGAGGATTCTCGGGGAAATATTCCGTTGGGAAAATCGGGAACGTCGATGGAAAATGCCTGGCCCCGAATTCATGCTTGATATAACTCGAGTTCTGGCTTGTACCCGATGCTACGAGGCTTATACCCACAGCCGGAACTATACCTGCGTATGAAAAATTCAATTTCGTCAACCGACGATGGAATACGACGACGAACTGTGCCAGTTAAAAATTTACCTTCGCCACTGAGGAAGAATTCTTCGAGTTTCAACGAGAGAGCGATGGAGAGCGAGGGAGAAGGGAGTTGGAACACTTCCAGCAAAGATTTACTCACTGGGAGATTTTGAAGTAAAGCAGGAAAGGCCGATCTATGCGGCACGGGATTGGTGAATGGGTGGATCGAGGTCGAAATCTTTTATCGAGACCAACACATATATTTAAATAGATATCGTTGCGCGAAAGAAAAAGGAAAATAATTTGAAATTGTCGAAATACGGTATCATTCCTCGTCGCGTATATTCTGGTGAACGAAAAATTGTTCAGGCTAGATTGAAGGGAAAGTGTGGATACGAGGTAAATTCGTTGTCAAGAATTTACCACGGGAGGGTTTTGGTGGAAAACTAGGAAGAAGGATGTCGAGATGATCCATGGGACGAGCTCGTCGGTACGAGGCGAAGCCGTCCGGGGGTGTAGTCTTCGAAGAAAATCGGCTTACGTCGCCTCGTGTAAATAAAGCTCAGGGTGTGCCACTGTTCCAGCAGGATTCCGGAAGAACAATGAAGACGTGGCGAGGCAATGTATAGGATTGGATGAGAAGGAAAGCTAAGAGAAGACAACTTGGTGGAGGTTGAAGGATGGAATTGCCGCAGTATCCTTACTGGCCGCAATTTCAATCCCCGAGACACGGGAAACCGGATCGAAACGACGAAGGGTAGGTGCGAAACTAGAAAAGGGAATAAGAGAGACAGTGAGAGAACGACAGAGGGAGAGAGAGGGAGGGAGAAGCACGATGTGGCCAAGCCCACAACAAATGAAATGGTTACAGAGCCAGGCTCTGTCTTCCGTTCGTCTGGTTAGTCCATCGATCGCTGCTCTTGAGAAATGAGAAATAAATGAGAACTGAAAAAGCGGAAGTAGGGAAGGCTAGAGCGAGAGGGATGAAGAGAGGGAGAGAGAGAAAATGACTGAGAGCGAAGCTGAAGCGAAGAGAGGGAGGAAGGATTTCATTGTTGACTCCTAATTCCACTTCAACGCCTAATTAAGTCAGCCGTTGTCGTTCTCCAAGCTTCCTGTACCGTAGGATACGCTTGACGTTATAAGGGAATTGTAGAAGAGAGGAGAAAGAAGAGATCGGCCGAGGGTGAAGAGTTACCGGAGAAAGCTGTGTGCTCGTTACGAACTCACCCGGCGTAGATTGGAAAATGTTACTAGATCAGGTCGCTCCGAATTACTTCCATCCTCTCTTGCGCTCGCTATCTGCTCAGCCCCCTCTTTCAACTACCCCGTAACCTCTCGAACATCGCCTCCTCAACGAGGTCGAGTTTATCCTCGACTGGATATCAACTTTCTTCTCCACAGCTCGTTTCATGAAAATACTTGTCATTCTCTCTGTCTCTTTATTCTCTATCTACTTCTCTAGTTTGCTCTGCATTATTCCGAGTGAAGGATAAGAGCGAAAAGAAAAGAGGTATAACAGACGTCGGAGATATTGTTCCGCAAAAATATGTATCCTGGGAGTCATGAGAGAAAGGGATTGATTGATTGATAGAGTTTTATTATACCGTAGCATTGCTATAGGGTAACATTACAGAATAAAGCACAATGTAAAAGTTAATACTAAGACTAAGAATAATACAAAAATAAAGATAGACTAAACTAAAGATAGAATGTTGATGTGAAACATAGCAATCATAAGTAAGACTAAACATAAGGGTAAAAATAGAAATAAAAGTAAAAATAAAAATGAAAATAACAGTGAAAACAAAAATGAAAATAAACTGAAAATAAACTAAAAATAGCATAAACAGAACCAAAGATGGAGAATTTCCATGGCGGTGCTTAGCGGCAGAAGCACAGATAAAAAATAAAACATAAACGAGGGATAAAATTTTAGCGAGAAATAGCGAGAAATAAAACATAAAAAAGGGAGGTCGAGCGAGAGAGAGAGAGAGAGGGAGAGACAAACTTTGGAATATATTATGAAGGATATGTGACGACTTGAAAGGCCATGCGGCAGTGCGGTGTCCAAATACTCTTATGCTAAACTTTTCATATATTCCTAGATTCTACGCTTTCTTGGCCAAGAGTACTACAAGTATCACGAAATATTTATCTTCGTATACTACAGATATGCGCATTTGTGTACACGCGATGCAGAGAACAACGGTAGATATGGGCACGAAAGGATTTGAAACTGAGAGAACCGGAGATCGAGAGAAGCTGTTTACCTCGAAAGAAACGGTTGTGACCCTAGTCAAGGGTTATATTAGTATACTTTTCAACGAAAATGTCGTGAAAATAAAGTCAACGAGGTCAAAAGGAAAGGTATGGTGATGACAATTTTTACGAAAAACAAGAGCTACGTATTTAGAAAATTCTGTTAAAAATAATGTCGAAAAGAAGGAAGAAATAGGTTTCGATCGCGCAGGAGCGAATGAAAACCGTGTAGACAACGATTAAAATATCGAGAAGGAAAAAAGCGGGATAGGCAAGGGGTAGCTGCTACGTCGGGTGATGTGGTCGCTAAATCCTAAAATCGGCTTACACCGATACGACGTTTGGGATATAAAAGCTCATGGGTTGTCGATGTCTCACTCCCTTCTCTCCGTACCCCTTTATCCCCCCCCCCTTTTTCTCCTTCTTCCCGTCTTATAAAGCCACAATGCCACCAGCTCGCTCGTTTCTTTCTCGTATTTCCTCGTTCCGTCTTTCTTTCGGCCTCTCCATTTTCTCATTCCGTTCACCCCTTTTCCCGGTGCCAGTCGATTTATCTGTCTCAGTCTCGCGGGCTTTATTTCAGTGCGGCAGAAAAGAAAAGAGCAGAAAGAAAGGAGGAAGGCGCGCGAGGGTATAGGGTCGGTGGTACAAGGGAAGAAACTGGGTTGTGAGCTCTGCAGTTGCGGCACAAAAGGGTGAAACAAGAAGGATCGAAAGGCATGGATGGCGAACCGTAGAGAAAGAGAGGAAGAAAGAAGAAGAAAGAGGGTCGAAGACGATGGACGAAGAACACGCGTCTAAGGGAGAGAGCGAGACAGAGAGGGATGGAAGAAGAAAGTCGAGGGTGGAAGGCAAAACGTAAAAGTGGAGTCACACCGGAGTCTCCACGATGAGAACACCACCAGTGGGAAGAGTTGGCTGGCTCTCCGACACATACCGTACACTATATATGTGTATAGTAGGAGAATATACCATGCTGGTGCACGCAAACAAACGTGCATCAGGAATGGGACGGAGGGTCGGTGGGTGGCCCAGTGAAAAGAGAGAGAAGCACCGTGTATACACACAAGAGAGAAAGCTTCTCCACGACGACAAGCACGAATACTGGAGCGTGTGTACACCTTGACTACAGAAGAGTAGACATACAGAGACAATGTAGCATATAGTTGCACACACGTAAAGAGAACCAGAGAGAAAGAGAGAGAGAGAGAGGGAGAAGCTTCCACAAAGGAGCACGAGAGAACACAGGGCCAACACCAGTGGCACCGGCAGCAGCAAAGACTCGTGAGAGACGAAGCGAAAGAGCAAAGAGACCAAGATGGACGTATACAGAGAGGACAGAGAAACAGAGAGTCTGTTCTCGGGGAATAGAAGTGAAAGGAGAGATGGGAGGACGGATGAAGAAGGAGGGCAGGGGGAGGGAAGGGTAGCAGAGAGCAGAGATTTATTGAGGAGGAGCAGCAGTAGTAACAGTAGCGCAGTGAGAGTCGAGAACTTCTCGACACGGCTTGGCGTTCGAGATCTCCTCTCTCCGTCACTCCGATGATAATGGTGGTAGTATTTGCCGGTGGTGGTGGTGGTTGCGGGTATTGCAGGAATAAAGCATCACTGCAGTCAGTAGGAACTATCCGTTTGTGCCGCCATGTTCGCTGGTTCTATTCAGCTTTTGCCTCCCTTCAAGGGGCGTTGGGTTGGTGGGGCGAGCGAGCGGGAGGAGGGAGGGGAGATATAGAGACAGAGACAGATAGAACTCGCGAGGTGGCAGTAGCGCCACCGGTGTGTGCTCGTCGGACCGACCGACCTGAGGGAGATAACGACTCGGCCCTCGCACGCCTGCCTGCCAGGATCCTCCGAGATTAAGCTAACCCCTACGCGCGAGTAGGGAGCGATAAGGATTCGAGAGCAACGCCACCCAAAGGTCCCTCGTTCCGATAAAGCTCGACCCTGGACACAACCCGACCGACCATCCATCCATCCGACGATCTGTCCGTCACTTCCATCGTACGTTCGTGTTCGGGCGACCAACGGCGTCGCGATCGTTCTTGGCACACTCGCGGGAAACAACGCTCAACATGACGACCGGAGCGAGATGAGCTCGAGGTAGCACGGGGTCGAGCGAAGATCGCAGTAACATTCGGAATGACAGTTACACGATCACCCTAGTCTGGGGGAGGGGGTGGGGGATGAAGACTCGAGAAACGAGGAGATTCAACTGGGGGAGGCAAGGGGCGGAATATAGCGCTTTAATGACGTAAGACATTCGTTACAGCGGTGGAGCGGGCAGAGGGTGAGACACAGTCGTTAATGCTCCGGTTTTTTTGCAGGGGTCGACCGCGATAAATTTATCGCGTATGTATCGCGTTCCTCATTTTCGACGCGTCAAGACGTAGCTAATGAGCTTTTCATTCGAGGATTTTTCAGATAAGCGCTTTCGTTAAGAAGTTATCTTCGTTACCGAGCTTATCTCCAACGACCTACCGGACTAATGACTTATCTATCTTTAGAGAAGACTTTACACGTGCTATTGAAATCCGATTAATCAATCTGCGATTATGAAGCAAAAAATACCTGCTCCTTGTCTAGATCTTTGACGAGGGTTGTTACCTTTGTCTCGAGACGAGATCATAAAAATAATCGAGAATAAAACAATTTCGAGACGAAAGGTAAACAGTTTTATCGACTGTTAGATATATTTCTCTTGTCTCTGTCAAGACCGCAAATTGCCTCCAGCCAAGCCCGTTCCGTAGCTCCACTGTATGTGTGGATCGATGAATGGAAAGATGGATAGTTCGTCAATTCGTAAAACCGAAAAAAAACAGGTGGTTGAAAAAAGAGGGATAAATGATAAGAATCTTTTTCACCGTCAATCTTGAAAAAAACGGAGAAAAAAAGAAAGTTTTGAAAAGTCAAAGTAACCCCGAGCCCTTTTACGTCGGTCCGTTACCCAGGCAAGCCTTCCGTCGAGAATTATGCTACGGGGTTGAGTAACCCCCCAAGATGCCTGTTATAACCCCGAGAATAAAGTTAGCCCTGTTCCAAGACTCTATCTTCGTCCATGACCGTCGGTGCGACGAGCGATGAACTCCCTTTGCACACGGCAACACACGTATACAGTATTTTAGGTGAAAGAGACAGAGGGAGATAGAGACGACGACGACGACGCATCGCGAAGAACAGGAGAGGATAGAAAGCATAGATAGTTAGACAGAGAGAACGTGGAAGTGTTGCAAGAGGACCGATATAACTCCTTGGCCCGAATCGAGTTAGTGTTTCTTGCGATTTAATTGGCTGGCTGGCTGGCTGGCTGGCTGCTCCTACTTCTGGTTGCAGATTCTCAACGCGGCATCTCACCCACGAGCGAGTGAGGTATAAGCATCGGTCGTCCCGTATCCCCGACATATATATACTCCGTTCCTTAGAATTGGTCCCTCAGCCGAGTTAAGCGCGTCGTATCGCTTTGATGTCGTTCGGTCTTCCGTGTGAGTAAATTATCGCGCGGGAATTCGTTATTGAAAAGCTACAATGATTCGAGGATATGCGCATGAGGTTTTTGAAAACGTCGAACGCGAGGAAGAAGCCAAGCCCGAACCGACAATTTTCCCTCGCGCATTCTCTCTCATTATTCCACCCCCTTCCTTCTATATATTGTTTCAATTTAATTAAATATATTCGGTTCAAAAGAGATTTTTCAATTTTCTCTTCGACGATCATATTCAACGGAGTTTGATTGAAAATTATGCGAAGTACGATAGAGGTTAAAATTCAAAATTCTAAGTGGTATTTCGTACTGAGGGAAATCGGCTCTCTCTCTCTCATAGACACACACAACCTCTTTCAGTTTAGGACGGGGGGTTGCGCTTAGCAAAGCGGAAGGAACCGACGACTCGTCCTCGGTGTTCTCTGCTCCAGTACACCGGAAACTATAAGCAACTTGGGGAATGGAGAAGGGGAGGGGGGTATAGAGCGGCGGGTACTATATCCAAGACTCTCTGTCTCTTGTGACGGGGATGTTGTGCGCGGGGTGGGGAGAAAAGGGTAGCCCAGGACGCCGTTGTTAACTGGTTGGCAAACTGAGTTAACGTTTCTTACGTGGTAATTGGCTTCGCCACGGCGCTACCTAGCATCGCTGCCGCATATACCCCGGCTCCCCCACTTACCCACCACCACCACCGCTACTCCCGAATAGAATTGCATACCACGAGCTGTGGCAAGACTCGACGCCCCGCACAACATTGTACCCTTCTGTTATGCCAGTTATCTCGAGGCGTCGTTTTGATTCTATGCTGCCCGGGGAAACCACTGGTGCTATCCACCGACCGTGTCTCATGGCAGCCCGCGAGGGGTTGGAAGATGAGATGGCGAGGGAGATAAATGCCGTAGAGGGATCGATAACAAAGTTTGACTCTCAAGAAATCGTTATCAAGAAATGCGACGTAACATAAGACGTTATGATCAGTAAATATCGGTTTCTCGAAATAATACCACACGCCCTTGTTTCCTACAAAACATTGTTAGAAACTAGGGATTTTGTTTTTCAAAACGATTAAGAATAAGTTGAATTTATTCAAGATCAAAATTCGTGATTCGAGGCAATTTGCCTTTCGAACTGTGTTGAAACGTGGCTTGGGTTTAAAGTTATTCTGTGGTGCTGTTACTGCTGTGGTACTATTCTAGGAGAATGGACCGAATTGGGAAAGGCTTCTCGATATATATATGTATATATCTATCGTGGTATATGTCCACCAACCCCTATCTATATATAAACACTTGGGTGTGTTACTTCTACCTCGTGTCTACCAACGAGTCATGAAAGTTCGAACACGGTCAACGCAATACCCGATAGCTAGTCCATCTCACTTCGATCCTGCTGTTGCTACCGGATACACCACTTTTCCCACCGAACTGCTTTAACAATCTACACGCTTTTCTACGATGAACAGCGGCGTTCCGCGAATCGTTCATTAAAGTTTCAGTCAAGTTTTGCTACCGCGAAGTGAACGCGACCGGTCGTTACCGGAAGCGAGCTCTCATCGAGAATTCGATCCTCCTGGAGTGCGCTCGAAGCTTCGAGGCATTCGCTCGATGTTCGTTCAATTTTTCTGTCTTCTTTTTGTTTTATTTCTTCTTTTTGTCTAGCATAATTCCGCATCGTTGCCAATCTTGATCAAACTGACAACGAAAATCTTGTTCTCAACCTCTCATCGTGCGATTACACATAACGTAGACGAAGATCCACCGTGTGTTATGTGCACATGTATGATCGAGACGAGGGGTAGGTAGCTGGAGAATTCTCGATGTTGGAGGTAGTCTCGCCGCGGGAGCTCGTACAACTGCGCCACTCGTTATCGTTTGCGAACGAGTGCGATTGGATTTCCATGTAAAATTGCAGCTTGGCTGGCAGGAGAAGGAGAGAGAGTGAGAGAGAGAGAGACCGCCCTCGAGCGCCTCGTTTTCGAACCCCGCCACCATCCCCCTACATATATAGGAAACCGTTGTTACAAACGTATCTCTCCCTCAACGTTTTTGCCTCTCGCGTTTTTATCATAAATCCTTGTCTGAAGCGGTAACGTCAACTTTTCACCATCGCGGATGTGGAATCATCGTTGAAATTCGACCTCTCTCGCTCATTCATCCATTCGCTCCATTATACAATACGTACGTATATATTTCCGAACGAAAGAAATATTATCACCGAATGGCCGTTAAAATTTGAAATTTCTCGAGCTACACGAACCTGTCATAATCCGCGTACGAACGGATTCTCCTCTTGTACATCTCGTTTACGAGCGAATTCAAAATTTCTGGTTACGATATTCGTGAAAAATCAGAGAACCTCGCGTGACGTAAATTTTTACGGAGGGAAAGAGTAAGAGAAAGAAAGGGAAAGAAGAGAAACCAGAGTGAACGAGGTGGAACGAGTGGAGTGCGAGTGCGGAGATCCCCTCGTCCATTTTGGTCTCTCGGAGCTCCGGCGATACGCCGCAGCGAGCTCATTTGTGCAACGTCAGGCGCACACCGCGTACGGGGGAGAGGAAGGGACGGTGGATATAGCGAAGGTGGTCGGAGAGAGCTCGAGCGCCAGAACGAGCGAATTTAATTTCTGGGTAACGTTACACCTTGGGAGAGTGAGATCCCGCGAGAGGAGATGGTAGGGGTGGAAGGGATGAGAGAGAGAGAGAGAGAGAGATAGGGAGTGAAAACGCTCCCGCATCGCCATTGTGCACCACCTCTGGTAGAGAGCGAGAGAGAGTAGACACTCGATCGCAGGACTCCATTTGCGGTTTAGCATAATGGGAACCTAACACGGCCGTGGCCCGAGGGCCACCCACGCTATAGCATAGGCCGTGGCTGCTCGTGCTGCTACCGCTCTCATCCGCCCGTCGGGACTTCACCGTCACCATCCCCCTTTGTCCCCCGGACTCAACCCCCTCGCCGCTAACCGACCGGGTTGGAGTTGCAAGAGCAATGGCAGTGTCGTAACGCGGCCGCATTCAGGGGATAAAAATAAATAAGCCGGAAAGAGTAAAGCGCGAGTATCGTACGTACGAGTATATCTCCTCGTTCTATGTTGTACCAGGGGGATGAACGAAAAGTGAGAAATCCGTAGGGAGATCCGACGACTGGGTGGTTCGAGGGTGGAAATGTCTTTCATTCTTTTTGTTTCTTATTTTTCTTTACCTCCCTTCATTCGGATTATCGCGTTGGGTAAAAAATAATTGCGTTATTACTACGCGGATACATGTGTCAATTTATCGAGCCCAACAAAAATGCGATTACTTTTTCGCCAAGTGGGGTTTGGTCCAATTTTACAGTTCTGTTGGTTCGTACGAGATGACTAGCGTTCCACGCGATTACATGTTTTACCAGTTGACGGTGAAGAAAGATAAAGATACGAGGCGGAATAAGGATGAGAATGGGCCGGTGGGGTCGTTGACCCAGGACGTAAGACGAGGATGAGAGCCGGGAGAGAAAGAAGCTTCGTTGCACTCGAGGTAACCCGTATAATAATCGTCCCTCGCTTCCTCTTGAATTTTTCAGGAAGACCGTCAGCTATGAGGGGAGTCGGCTAAGGAATAAGGACGGAGTCGCGCAGGCGCGACACAGGAAGGTGTCCCTTCCGCTGAAAATTATGCCGCGATCCACGAGAAGAATACTATTGAGCCCGTTCCTGCTGATGCTCGCCGCCTCGATTGAATGCAGCGAGGCCTTCAGCTCGCGGCAAACAGGTAAAGATAAAATAAAATCAATTTTAGTTTATTTCGGATTACAACGAGGTAAAAACGAGCGCTAGATTTCGCAATGAGCGACGAGGTCAAGACGAAAAAATAGTCCGAAAGGTCGGTGGAAAAAATCCAAAAAAAAAACATCGCTCTCGTAACCCAATGACGAGGAGGACGATGACGAGGGATTTTGGGTCTCCCAAGATCTCGATAGTAGCTGGTTTCTTGTAAAGAGTCGTAAATCGTAGAGACGCTGTGCTCTCATACCGTGGCACCCCCGCGGCTCTCGAATGGTAATTGGGCCAAAATTTATGCGAGACTGAAAACCCCCGAGGCGCTAGGTATACATCGTACCAACCCCCCTATCGTACGTGTTCCTCATAGTGGGAGGGCTTTTCTACAACAGTAGCGTCAAAGAAGAACTGGGAGCTCTAATCGCGAAGCAAATAAGATTATCTGATCGAATTTTAATGCCGGTCTTGCGTGACGCGTCTGGGCTGATGTCGAGAAAGCTCGCAACACGGTCGAGGCTTATACGGTGAGGGGGTAGTAAGAGAGATCGAACGAGGGGAGGGTCATTCGGTGTGACCACTGGTTCACCCTTGGCTTATAGACCGTGGCTACCACCAAACTCATAACCGTCTTATATTATTTATATAGTCGTGTAGCAACCCTTAACGGAAGAAGAAGAAGAAGAAGAAGAAGAAGAAGAGAGAGTGGAAGGGCAGAGAAGGGGGTAGAAAAGAAAAAAAAACGACGAGAGGGTGAATGTGGGCCTGCAGGGAGCCATCGACGTCGTTGCCTTTCCCGCGCTTAAGCGACGGCCCGGTACACTCCACCACGAGCACAGCCCATAAGTATAGACACGACGGTAACAGCAACGTCGCCAATGCTGCCACGGGAGCTCTAATCTCGAACGGCAAATTTACAACGTATAAACACGCTGTCCTAGTTATCTCGGCCGAGCTTCGAGGGCCTCATTGCTCTTTATTGCGCGGCGCCACCATCCCCGCCCCGCTCACCCTTGCCTATCGTGCTAGCTGTGCTTCTGGCACTCTATACTCTTCATTCAACCCTCTCACGAGCTTGCGGGGGAGGTCTGGGGGCGAGGGGGAGGGAGCATGCTCATAAGAGGTTCTACTCTCGCTCGACGTCGTACCTACTCTTGGTAGCCCGTGCGAAATGGTAGCACCCTTTTGGACGGTATTCCACTTTCCACCCTCTTTCAACCTACCCACCCCTCTCCACTCGAACGTGGCATACTGTTCGAGTATGAAAAGCACGGGCAGGGAGCTGACGCACCATTCTCTCTTTTGGCTCCACCTTTTAAAATCAAGATCCACCTCCTCTTCACCCTCACCGACGAGTTTCCCGACTCTTTTATCTATCCTCGCAAATTCTAAAGAGCGAGTATAAAGATGATGACCCGACGACAGGCACGTGGGAGAAGGGAGAAAGAAAAACCTTTCGAGATTTGGTTCATCACTCTTTTCGTTTTTCAGGCTCGTTTAGTCTCACTCGATGGGGGGGAGGGGGTGATTATCGTAAATGCGAGAGAGCGCGAGACGAAAGTGGCCAATAAATTTTGGGCCACGAGCCAGTGCCAATTTTCCACGATCGACCCAAACTCCTTTCGTCCGTGTCCCAACTGTCCTGTGTAAGGAAGGGCACATCAGCAGTTTGGGCCAAACACCTTCGTTCTCTCGTACCGCGCTCTGCTACTGGACATGTACCTGGCTAGGACAGCGACAGCCAGTTGGGACGTCACGTTGAATGACGCGCAATTACGCAAACCTCCGAAAGCGACGGTGTGATCCTCGCGCGACCCTTTGATCTGTCACCGTAAACGTCGCACGAGAAGAAGAGAATGGGAGACTCTACGATAGCTATATCAACTTTCCCTCGTCGCACGAATCTCCCCGGAGGGCGTTAACAAAACCGCATTTCTAACTTTCTCTCGCATGTCATCCGGTCCTAACTATACCGCTTCCTGGGTTTATACTCTGTAACATTCGAGCCAAATAATAAACTTTTGTCAATTATAAAAACAAGCTTGTTCAATGTTTGTAATCAATATCAAAGAATCCTTCATTATTGAAATAACGTTTTTTTCATATAGATTATTATTTGTTTGAACAATTTCAAAAGACAACCTTTAACTTTCTCGGTGAATGTTTAAAAAAATTAAACGACGAATATGGGACGTGTGTTCCGACAGACAGACGAGGTCGACAGCGTAGGCCACTGTGAGAGCCTACGAATAGACAAAAGGTCATTTATGGTATATAGTTCAAGACACGAAGCGATTATTGTTGCTGGTCGTAACGCTTGACAAAAAGCGAAGAAATGTCAGTTTGCTCGAAATAGAATTGCGAACAGGCATAATTTCGCACGAGTGAGAGGTCGTGTAGAGACTATGAAACGTCAGCACCGATGTCGACATCGAGGACCGAGCGAGGATAGGGACGTAAAAATGAAGGAGTGAGCCCGAACGCTCGTAGGGCACTAAATTCTGTTTGTGTAGAGAGGGTTATAGTCATAGAGAGAACACGACGGTAGTAACCGGAAAATATAAGACCGGGCCAGAATAAAAGTTCGAAGACAAATGGTCTCGCATACTTAGCGAGCACTTGACTGTGACAAACTACTATACGTACTATCTTCCTCCCCTCGACAGCCCTTCTCCATCCCGTCCGTTCTTCTCTCCCTCGTGGCAAAGTCGACTCTAACGCTGCCCTTCCCTTCGCTACTTCACCACTCTACCCTTTCGGTCGCGCTTGCATTCCTAGGAATCCACCGCTGGCAGCTAGCTGCTCCCCCCTCGCTTCATCTCGCCTTTTAACTATGTCCATCGTCCTCTGTTTAGCCCAGGAATTAGAATAACGTACGAGCAAAATGAGGGAGGAAAAGAAAGAGAGAAAAGACGCTAAGAGAAAGGAAATTAGGGTCACGAATGACGTGAAAATTTAATAAGCTCGCCAATTTATTAATTAATAATTCTCCATTTGGATAGCCCGTCCACTCATTAATTAGCCACGAATTAATCACTCATTAACGACGAGACTTTTAAACTAAACGTCCTAACATCGTCTGGAATCTCGTATCTACAATGAAACTGAACAAAAAAAAAGAGAAATTACCAACCCCCAATCATCCCCTGCGGGATCATCCCCCAGTTATAACAATCGAAAAGCGAGAATCCTTGGCGGCTCTCGGTTGCGACTGCTCGCGGTCCTACGGGCTAGTCACGAGAGCGTAGAGAGCAGCCGCGAGCAATTCGAATTCACATTACCGCGTGCTGCTGCTGCGGGGAAAAGCGGCTTTGATATCGGAACCCGATCCCCACATAGGACCGCGGCACCGAACCCTCTACCACCGCAGTGGAACTGTTAATACGGGTAATTCCGCTTTATTAGGTTGAACCGCATTAAGTTTCTGGCTTATTAGGTAGACAGAGCTGGAACTAGAGCCAAAGAGAAACAGAGAGAAAGAGAGCCAAGGTCCACGTACGAATAGTCCGCAAGGGTGAGGCGCGGGAGTGAGCGCAAGCTCGAATCGTGGTGGCGCAATACCAGAGTTGCGATATACGCATTACACTCCACCAGATTTTCCGCGGAAAATCTGAACCTCTTTGTTCCACTTCCATTTAATTACTATAAATTATAATGGGATATGGCGGTGTAATATAAGTTTCTATCGTGCCTTTGCTACAGGAAGTACACCATAAAATATATTACCGTGTAATGTTCCACCCTGTTAAACGTATAGCGGGTCATCTCGGAGTTCTCGAGATACAACGTATAGCCCCTCGTGTATTCGGAAACTCGGTATATTTCCATCGTTTCGACTCTCTGACACAGTTTCGTCCACAACGGGAAAATGTGTTACTACTGTCGTAGGGGCGCAAAAGTGGCCGAGTTTACTACATACGACGATGGATATGTATATGTGCTCTACAGTGGAAATATAGTAATGAAAGATGGTTCAAGGGGTGTGAGTTACAAGCGATATGTATACTTACAGCAAGGGGATGGAAAAAAAGCTCTTCAATTTTACGAGATGTGGCGAAGCAGAAGTGTCTTCATATTCCTCTTCGCCTCCACATACTTTCTTGTCTACCGTCATTCTTTTTTTTCTTCTTCTCTTCCTCCTCCTCCTCCTCTTCTTCTTCTTCTTCTTCTTCTTCGTCTGCTTGTACCACCAGTTCTACTTCTTCCTCGTACAGACCCGACACTCCCTTACCGCGAGCGGTCGACGCTTATTTAACGTTTCGGTGCGGCCGCCTAAGTGCATCGTAAAAGTTACGGCTGAGCGTGAGGGCCTATCCCTCCTTCTTCCACTCCTGACTCGGTGCTACGTCCTGTACGCTGTATGATCTCGCTCACTTCCAACACCCTTCTCTGCCAACGGGCAAAACTTCCTCAACGATAACCCCTCTCTTCTTTTTTCCGTCGTTCCATTTCGCTCACTCTCGTGCCACGTACACAGAAGGAAGCGGAAAGAGAACAGCCTCCGGGCATGTCCCAGTCGTGGCGAAGGTTGATGCGCGCGTAGACATTCTAAGGGTTCTCCCCGACGCGCTTTTATCTAACCTATCCTGATACTTTATGAACATCGAAATGGGCCGGAGTTTTCTTTTCGTATCTTTATCAACGGACGACTCTAACCTCCCGGTTTTACCAAGTACGAAGCTTCTCTCGCGACTACCGGCATTTAAGGCTCCCGAATGAACCCTGAGAGACGGCGATCCCAGCAGTGCGGTAAAAATCTCCCTCGTGTCGATAAAAGAAGCGTTTGTTTCCCCCCCCCCCCCCCCCCCCCCCCCCCCCGTACGAGTTTACTTCTACTTTATCTCGTATAACTTCCCTTGTTTAATTGAAACGTACGAACAAGACCGAACCCGAAGGTTGTTTCGAATAAATTGGACTGGCCAAAAAGTAATTGCGTTTATTTTCTCTATAGATCGACATACATGTACGTGTATTAAAAACGCAATTACTTTTTGGCCAGCCTAATATTTCGAGGAACTTTAACATCCCGTACTCGGTCTCGAGTCCTGGATACGATATTTCGATAATATCGATCCGTAACGTAGGAAGGAGAGGGACGAGTGACGAGAAAAATGAAATATCGCGAGATGAAAGAGGCACGATGAAACTAGCGTGCCCGTGGGCGGATGGGAAATACGAGGTCGCTCATGCGTGATGTAATAACGTTGTTTTTCATGAGAAAAAAAGAAGGAACGACGACGTTTTCTTTTTTTTTTTTTTGCTTTTTTTTTTGCTTTTTCTTCATAGTGTCTGTCACCGACGTATTTTCAGCGATAAACGAGAGAAGCGTTTATGAGTCTCGGAACGAACAGGGGCCTTGGCGCCGAGTGACCGAATTCCTCAAATTCCTCGAAGAAATGTAGCTTTTAATGTCGTCAATTTCGCATCTTCTTGGTTCAGCGAGCTTTTTCATCCCTTCTCTCGCACTCCCTCCTCGTACTACTCGTTCTCCTCGTAACGAATTAAATTAGAAGCCTTGTGAATCTCGGCTTTCGAGAGTGAAACGAAACTCGCGCTCCGCCCGAACGCTTCATGAATTTTCCACTTTTCTCCCTGAGGGACGACGGAGCTTGGAATCCCGCAGGATTCCCGAAAACCGACGGCGGTAAATTTGATCCGTCGTACAAATTAGTTCGAGATGATTCTTATTATTGTTTTACGTTTTCCTTTTTTCTTTTCTTTCTTTTTTTTGCCGCCGTATTCTCCGACGAAACGAAGAAACAAATTCATTCTACACGGTGAAATTAGACACGGCGAACGTGACGGAATCGCCGGAAGCGACATCGCCGAGGCTTATTTTAAATTCGTCTTTTCACTTCGAGGAACAAGAGTATTCTCGTATTTTTGGAAACTTTGGGAAAAAAACCTCAACGATACCGTTATAGAACCGTCGGATCGCGAGTGTCACGTGATAACGCGTGTCATAAAATAAGCCAAACCGGTAGACGGAAGGAATTAAAAGCGTAGGAAAATAAAAACAACCGAAGAAATAAAAAATGTTATAAAACTCGAAATTCAAATCGCGTTCGCGTGTCGCGATAAGAAAGGAGGTCACTCGCGATCCCTGGAGAACAAACGGTCATTAAAAGAAATTCCAGAGTTTTACTAAAAACTAAGTCGATTCGTGTAATAAAATAAGCGAAAAACTCGCGAAGTGCCGGGAAAAATCTAAATTCGTCGAGGAGGAGCAATTTAGAAAAATCGCGAATTTGTTCGTCGAATCGGTTTCTCGCCCCTATTTTCCCTCCACGCTGGCGACACCTTCGATATATTCTCGTCTCTCAGTCCCCCCGTGGTCGTACCCGGCGCAGATGGGAACAATGATACACGTTGAAACACGGAGAATTGAAAGAGAGACGCGTCGCTCATACACACAGGCACACGTAGCATTGTTTTAGATTCCTCGTACGACGCAAAAAGCACACGAATGTAGAAAAAAGCGCCTCGACTCATCCATTCGAGTTCTACCCTCCCGTCTGCCCGTCGTTCCATCGGAAATTCTACAGCATTCCCTCTCAGCCTAAAATCCATATCGTTCGGTTTTCTATCAAGAGGCTTTTTTTCGGCATTTCGACCAGTTTTTTGATATCCGGGCTCCGTTTTATTTCGTCACACTCACGGCGGAGATGGAACCTTGTATAAAAGGCCTCTCTATCTCGACATTGGGAAAACGTTCGTACCAGGAGTATCCTCGTATATACGTATACGTACGAAATAGATAGAGGGAGGAAAAGAATTGGGAGTGAGTCTCGCTCGCTTTGAATTTTGTCGTGCAAACAATTTTGCAGATTCCCGCGGCAAATTGGAGTGACCGCGGAGGCCGCTTTTTATCCACGCGCGCGCGCGCGCGCGCTTCGCTCCTCCCGGCCTATCTCCGTGTTCTCCCTTTCACGCTTTGCACTCTCGTCCGGTATCTCTGTGTTCTTTTCATATATACATATATAAAATATATATGATACATTGGCACATAGTACAGGTTCACGCCCCGGCCCCAATATCGGCCACGTCGATCGGGAAATTTTTTTCGTATCACCTCGTGGAAATCTAGCTCTCTAGAAAACTACCATTCACGTATATATATATATATATATATAGGTGTGTGTGTAGGACAGCGAGCTAGAGAGAGAGAGACGAACACAGCAATCGCAAACTATTCGGGCCTTCTCCACTTGCGGCTATTCTCACCAGCCTTTGATTTTACCCTCCCGGTACAAAACAGTATTTCAATACGATTTTCGAGATCCCACTTGTACGATACACTTGTATCAATGGCAATCGTACGAAAAATCAATACACGTGTCCGTCGTGATTGTCAAACGATGTAATTGATATTAATCTTCGCGAATACGTGTGTTGTATATCTACGCGGGAACGAATATTCATCGAAAATAAATTTTCGAGTGAAAATTTGCATGAAAAAGTAATTTTCGTTGGTATTTAGGAAAGCTCGTATACATACGTATACATGTATGGGTTTACATACACGCAAAGGTACCTACACGTATACACGCAGATTGGTGAGCAGTTTCACGAGAGTCGACGGTACGGTAAAGGGAGTGGGAGAGACACGCGACGAAAGGAGGTGCGTTGGCCATTAAAGCCGAAGTACGGGCCAGCGCCGGTTCGGTCTCTCGCTAATGACTTCCTTACGCACGTAATCGTAAAAGTCTCGTTAGCGATTGTCGGGGCAAGTCAGCTGGTGCGGGCTGACGGTTCGCCACAGGTTCTCCATCACGCACACACATACACGCGCCCGCTCGAACCAGCAGTTTGAATTTTCCCACCGAGTTATTACCAAGAACAAACTCCCTACTCTTCTGTATAATCCAATGTTGGTGAAAAAAGGAAAAGGAAAAAAAAGGAATAACCGCGAGCACGCTTACGCTCGGGGTGCGAAGTCTCTCGAGAGTGACAGAGATCTCGTTGGGAGCCTGTCAAGGGACTCGGAAATATCCGAGTCGTAGGGTTGATATGCAGGTAAACATATACGTAGAGAGGGAGAGGGATGGAGAAGGAGCGCGAGGTGTATATACGTATATTACGATGAAGGAGAGAGATTCTCGTCCGGGCAAAACACGTTTACCGCGTCTATACGGGCAACTCACCCCGCGTCTCTGTTGCACCCTCCGGCTGCTGGAGCGGCGCGATGTTTACTAATGAACGAGAACGCGGCGAAGCCGACGAATAAATTCTCGGAAAAGCCGCAACTTCTACTTGCACACGATGCTGCGGAACGTGGCAGAGCCGATGGGCCGGGTGTGCATGGAGAGCGAAAGCACCCACCATCGTACTACGAGCAGCACCCCCAGCCCTCTACCTCCTCCCGACGCCCTTCTCCGGCCCTCTCCCCGATTCTGCCTCGATGTAAACTCGACTCTACTTCGGATGGCAGGTCCTCCGGTAACTCTGCCATGCTCGTGGCAAGAAAAACGAAGGAGGAGGAGAAAAGAGTGCAAACAGCTTGGAGGGTTCGAGCTCACCTCCCCACGACTGTCGCGAGGGTGCAACTATATTCTCTCGCTCCTGTGGCGAGTCACGGATGGCCATAAATAAAAATATGACTTTGGTGTTTCGCGAAAGAAGGAGAAAAGAGTTTTGAGATGAAAGTAGCGGGAGCAGGGAGGTAAGAGGGAAGGAGGGCGGTTCGGGGGAGGGTGAAAGTATAAGGGACGCATCGGTGGCAAACGGAAGATCCTGAACTTAGCAAGTTCGCGATAATCTGTTATGAATTCGAAGGACGTTGCCACTGCAAGGGTTCGAAGATACTTTTTTCTCATCCCCCTCGTGCTCCCTCTGGTTATTTAATGTGCTCGAGGGAAATACGTGATCTGCAGGAAAATGCAAATATCTTTTTCATGCAAGATATTATCGAAGCTTGTATCAGGAAAATCCGGTAGGAATCCACCAGAGAGAAGTTCGAGTTAAACTAATCTCGATTTCCAAGAGGGTAGTTCCTTAAAAAAAAAAAGAATCCTATTTTATTCTCATCGAATCGTTCATAAATTATATAACGTATCAATACTCGAACTATTTTCGACGTATCGTTTGTACAAAATTTTATCTCAATCATGAATTTCGATAGGCCTCGAACTTTTTTTTTTCTTAATACACCCTCTCAACCTCGTCCCAGTCGTAGTTTCTTCATTAGTACGATCGTCAAGTATCCAAGTGCATACCACGGATCCATGACCCAGTACTTATATACGTTTTGAGAAGGACTGTCGCTCAACTATGCTCGTTACGCGAACATATAACTCTCCACACTTTGCTCTATCTCATTCCACTTCAATGGAGGGTCGCAATAGCATCTGCGCATTGACCCAGCGAATATGTGTGTATATATATATATAGAGAGAGAGAGCGAAGTCTCATGAGCTAGCACGTATAACGAGAGTCGATATAAGGTCCTACACGTCCTGAATGGTCTACCTGAAGTCTCTCTCTCTCTCTCTCTCTCTCTCTCTCTCTCTCTTTCTCTCCATATATAGATTCGTATATATATATATATATATATAGATATTGTAGTTCGTCAGGTAGAAATTGCTGGGAAGGAATGAAGGACGAGGAGAAGAGAGAAAGCTCTCTATCGTTACACGACCTCACGAACCACTTGCACATATAGGTCTCTCTCTTTCTCTCTCCCTCTCTCTCTCTTTCTCTTCGTCTTCCTATGCTTATATAGACCAAAAATTGAGTGTACCATGACGGTTGTAGAATCACTCGATATTCAGTCAACTGTTGTATACGTAGGTACATAGATTGCGAGCAAACAGAGAGAGATATATACGCGTCGACTCGAAACGCTTGGAAATCAACGAGATACATGTAACGGTAAAATCTTCAACAACCTGGATAAAATATCGATACATAAAGGTATTGTAGATTTACTTTACTCGTTGTCATGCCATGTACAGCGTAATATCGCGAATATTTTGGTCTTTAAAATACGAAACAATGCAAAATTAACGAAGGTAATTCTGGAACGACGTTACAATGGAGGATTTCCCATCTTAAAATCTCGGTACGGTGTACGAAATAATCCTTTTACATTAAATAAGCGTAATCACAGAAGCGTAATATCGCTGTCGGTAAAAATATCCAATGTTTCGCAAAACGTTGATTTCGTCTCGTGCTAAAACATGCAAGAGCTTTACCGAGAATTCGAGGCTTTTGTTCCGCGATTCGAGGGATAGAGCGCGATGAGACGATGATTTCAATGATACGTTGAAGAACGATGCGTCGGTGGGTTCAAAGTGGCGAGGGTGCGTCGCGACAAACGTGAATTTCACGATTTGTCGTTTGCGCTCGTTTCTCGTACGCACATGCGGATAGACAGAGAAATCCTTCGAGATTTAATTAGATCTCGAGCGTGTACAGGGTCGAGCGAGAAGGAACGAGGGTTTATATGCGATGTTGGGTGTATGGTGAGAGAGAGAAAGAGAGAGACAGAGACAGACAGAGAGAGAGAGAGAGAGAGATAGAGAGGGAGAGAGAGAGAGATAGAGATGAGCAGACTGTTGGAGAGCCGAGTGCGTGACACAATATAATGAACGACTAGCAGAAGAGCAAATGGTACTGTGCATGAAAGAGAGAATGCACAAGTGTCTCTCTCTCTCTCTTTCTCTCTCTCGCTCTCCCTCTCTTTATCTCACGCTGCGTAAACCTGTCGCACGCTTCGCAGAGCTCGTGCGTCGCGCTCAAAACATGTTTGTTTTTTCCCTAGCTGCGTTCTTTTGGTTTCGTTGTTTTTATATTCTCTCTCCCTCTCTCTCATACATTCGGGAGTATTCGCATTTGCGAGAATCCTCTTTATCAACCGCGAGAGCGTTTGGTCCTCTCTCGTCTGGCGCTCCGGTTACACATGCGCTGCCCACAGATTCACCTCTCCCAGCCTCCTCGTCCACGAGCGTGGGATATGCCGCCACCTATTAAGAGCCGGCGCTGTGCGAAATGTTAGCCTCGTTTGTTTTGCGCATGTGGTTTATTATGTACAATTTTGTACGTGTACGCGTGTGGGTGCGTTCGAGGGAGAGAAGGAGAATGAGAGCGCGAAGTGATATGCGAACGAAAAAAAACGACAATTTCGCGAGAATACTTGCACGCGTGCCAGCCATCGTTGTGTGGTCTTCGAACGAAATGCACAAAACCGTACTATTATTAGTCCTAATAGACCATATGTTACGGGACTCGCGTCACACTGGAATACGAGACGCAGGATACGTCGCTCGTAGACTTTATAGACAGACGGAGCGGAGGGGCTACAGACTTGGAAAGAAATCCGGTCTATCCAATGGGGAAATGGCGCGGGCGCGATTTTGACTGACAGATACAATAATCAGACGCACGTGTCGCCTGACAGCCGGCGCAATGTGCTTAAAGGGGATTTGAAAGTCCCCGAAATTCGAGACAAAATACGGTTTAAATGTGTTCGCAGCGATGAAATGGTCGGAAAACCCGAATATTTACGTAAATTGCAAGATATCGAGATTGTAATGGTGATATTCGTGTTGGGCGGGGAATTTCCGATTCCGTAACCTATAATTGAAGGCTTTTTATACGAAAAAAAAATGTTTATCGTCGGCAGGTGCCGATAGTCGACATTCGTGATTTAGTTTCCTGACTTTGGGGGGTCGGGAGGGGTCAAAATTTGTTTCCGTCCAAAAAGACTTTGTAGCCCCATTTCGGAAACGGAAATTTCCTGCACAATACGAATATCATAAAATAGAGGCATTTTAAAGCCAAACAATATTTGGCCCCATCGCCTAAGCGTTTTTTTGCAGGTCTCGGATTTCCGGATCCTGAAAATCGCGATTTTAAAACTGCCGCTACAGCCCCAAAAATTGAGCTATTCTTGTGATCCTTGGCTGGTTATCGAGTGCTCGGTGGGCTCTTTAAAAAGTTATTAGTGCAATTTTCTGTCGGACGAACGACAAGGGAGGTATACCATCGCGAATAGTCGATTTTTCGAGGTTCCGCGATATCCATAGAAATTGACCATTATTCTATTTCGGTGAATATTGATCGTTTCAAAAGCTGTAAGAATTTATTTCAATCGCACATCCGTCACTGATGACGAATAAATGGATCACTTTTCGCAGGCTCTCGAATTGGTAGGTGAAAAAATCGCAAAAAAGAATATTTCCGGAAATCGCAAAATATCAAAATTAAAACGTTGATATTCGCGCCGCGCTAGAAACTGCTTATCAAAAAAACTTCTAATTTAGGATGTTAAAACAGAAGGTATCAACAAAAAACTTTCAAAACCTGTCCAAACTAATCTCGTTTGACGGTATTAATTTTATTCCGAAAAAAGAAACAACGTCGCGTCGGACGATAATTCACGGCAAGAAAATGCGTGAATGTCGCGAGACCAGAGAAAACTAGTTGTCAAAGTCACATCTCGACGTAGCGAAAGATACGTCGAGTGTCACATTTATCCAGAGTTGAAGATCGTGGCGCTGTAATGCAAGAAGGAGAAGGGGTAGACTAAACTCGACGATAAATTAGTCGAGATACCGAAATAGCCGCAAAGCTGCCTGTCCATTCCAAGAGGCGCGGTCTTTTGTTCATCTCCCTGTCACTATCTTGGTTAGGGGAGGGAGAGGGTCGGGGTCGCAAAAAAAAGAAACAAAAAACAAATAATAGCGCGTGGGCACATAAAGTCACGTGTTCGCGCAGCTTCGTTGCTTTTGACGCTTCAATCGTCATTGCGCACGTGTGTCCGCAAATACACACACGCACACGCGTGTGAATGCGCAGCCATTGTTGATCCACGAGTAAAACGGAGCATCGGCCGAAGAAAGAGAGCTGGAGAGCTAGAGAAAGAGAGGGGGAGGTAAAGTGAGAGAGAGAGAGAGAGATCGAGCTGGAACCACAGAAGAGAGAGAAAGAGACAGAGAGTGGGAGAGAGAGACGAGGGTGAGCATAACAGTGGCAGTACGTGCGTACTTAAGTACACGCTCGTAAACGTGCCGCGGGTTGACATCCGGCATTATCGTTCCATGATTTACGCATTCCGCGACTGTATTTCACCGTTCGCATCTCCTTTCGTAAAATTTATTACGTCGGTGGTATGGAGCTAGACGCCTCGCTCACTTCACATCTCTCCCTCCCACTCCCTCACTCTCTCTCTCTCTCTCTCTCTCTCTCTCTCTCTCTCTCTCTCGCTCTCTCTCTCTATCTCTCTCTCTCTCTCTTTTTGTCCCTCTATATATATACACAGATCCCTCTCTCTCTCAGAGAGAGAGAGAGAGAGAGAGAAAGAGAGAGAGAGAGAGAGAGAGAAAGAGAGAGAGAGAGAGAGACAGAGAGAGACAGAGATCTTGTACTCTTGCTCGCTTGCTCTCCCTCGGCTCTCCGGATTTTTTTTCTATCTCGCACCCTTTATCTTTTTGCTGGCGCCGCGTGGGGTCGCTCATCCTCTATATACATATTTTCCATCTCTCTCTCTCTCTCTCGCTTCCCTACTTTTTTTAAACTTTTTTTCTCCGCATCTCTTTCTCTCCTCTTTTCATCCTCGTCGCTCTCGTTCTCCATCGAGCAACCACGCTACAGTGAGCGCCTACACGGATTACCGCGTGTAAGAGGCCCAGACGTATGTATATAGGATGTGCGATATAAATATATGTATGCTGTAGACAGCTGACTCGACGGGCGATAAATAATCAGATTAATGAAAAATATTTCAGTGGCTATGGGGGCAACCATGTGATTGGTGTAGATGTCTGAATGAAAAAGAGCGAGTGGTGAGGGAGGGGGGCGGGAGGAGGAGGAGGAGGAGGAAGTGAACTAAGATTGTTCAACTACTTTGTACTTGCTCGTCTCAAAGAAATATATTTTTCTCTGTTACAAAAATTCTACTCGAATATTTTCTCTTCGTTAACCAATGCATCGTTCGATATCGAGAGTTATCGAATTATGCGACTGTAACGAGCTACGAGGGAAAAGTTCTTTGTAAGTGAATCGGCTTGTACTTGACGCTGCGATGACGGAAAAAGAGAAGGAGATGGACGTGTACGCGGATATAAATGGAGAGTGTATTGGATAACGAGAGGGAGAGAGAGAGAGAGACAGGGAGCGAGAAGCCTGTGGGAATTCTAAAGTATTGTGAAGGGTCTCGAAAACTCTTTGGAAGGCCCCTAAAAGCCTTTTGAGATACACCCCGAAAACTTCGTTAACGATTCACCATCTTTCTCTTAAAGAATCTCCCTCTCGCTCTCGTGGTTGAAAGTTGTCTCACAGTCGAAATTCGGGATTGGAAAACGGTGGCAAAGATACAAAGCTGCTCCCCTTTAGCTTCCAATATCGATATACACACATACATACACGCACACTTATTTATCTCTATCCCTCTCTCTCCCTCTCTCTCTTTCTCGAGAAAGAGAAAGAAAGATTACGCGAATGAAATATGGACGATAGACATAAATCTTCTCATATTCCATTCACTCGTTCCCAATCACTCAAACAAGATGGTGGAATTTCGGCGAATATAATTTCCAGCCCTTCATAATTTATAGGCCAAACGTCAAGAAAACGCGAAGAATAACTCTCCATAAATAGTTTCTAAAAGTGTACATTTTCATCGTAAATTTTCCACAGGTCACGAATATCATAGCCACTTTCTTTTTTTTTTCTTTTACCACGTGGCAGTTTGTAGCTCGAGAGTCCCATAAACGGGATATATTTTTTAAACATCGTGTTAAGATTTTACGTAGTCGTAAATAATTTAAAGGAGATATTCGCTTCGAAATTCCACGCTCTACTGACCTACTTTCATTCGTCAAACGTAAACAAGGGAAAGGAAGAAAAACTGAATGTTTGCCTGGGGGGTTGGAGGGAAACGAGACGCCGCCAGTTCAACCTTGCACGAATTTGTACTTTGTCTCCCTCTGCGACCTCGAGAATCGCGACGACCTTTCATACACGAAGATTCCTAGAACAATGCCGAGCCTCTTGCTTGCACGCACGAGTGGTCAGCTGTTGTTAAGAGGTCGATAATTTTGTCTCGTAGATAAATATAACTTTACGAAATCGTAGATGTAAAAAAGCTTGGGAAAAAACTCGTAAATTCGAGTGCAATTATTTACATATATAAAAATACAATTTTTATACATTATATTATATTTTATATAAAAATTGTAATTTATATAAAATATATAAAAATACAATTTTAAAAAATAAAATAATAAAAATATATAAAAAATTGTATTTTTATATATTTTATATAAATTACAATTTTTATATATAATACATAAAATAAATAATTATCTTAATAATTAATAAATAAAATACGAAACAAATAATAATTCAGTATTAAATTAAGCAATATCTATTTAATAAATAAATAACAATAAACAATGATAAAAATTGTACCAATACAACGTTGTTAATCAACGAAATAATTATTTCAAGCTCGTATTATTATGAACATTAACTTCCCTGTATTTCGGCTGATTTTCAATATTATCGTGGAAAACTGCTCGACGATACAATGAACAAAAAAAATGAAAAAATTCTCCATTTGCATTTCCACCATAAATACGAAGTACACGTATATACAGTTACAATTTCCACTCGGACAGTTTTACGTATGTACAATATTAATATACCACCGTTTATATTTTATGCACCCTCTCGCACATTCGAATTTCGTATTTCGTATATACATATCTACTTCTCGTTTATTCCCTTTCCATTTATCTTCAATTAAACAAATATTCACGAAAGGGGGATGAACCTCGGAATTTCGTTCATCGCCATAATCTTCCCCGAGTAAAATACACCCCTCTCCTCCCCCAAAGCTTTTTCTCCCGACAACTTTGATATCCCGTCAAAATTTCGTTAAACGTGCTCACTCAACTACCCTACTCTCGTCTCTATAGACGTACTTCGTCCCTTAATATCTCAGGGACAATCGAGTGACGATACTCTCTTGCGGGGCGTTAAATAATTCAGAAAAACTTTTACCCGGTAAAAGTGTCCCTCGACGATTTACCCTCCGTCTGCTCAAAGTCTCCATGCGCCAGCGTCCTCAGTACCAACCCCCTCGCAGAAACCCATTCCACCCTCTACCACCCGTACACCCGTCGATCCATCATTTAAAGACTTGACGCACCTTCGTCGCTTCGACCACGTCGCTATTATCGCGGGTTTCGTACGAAGCGACGAAGATAAAAGAAAAAAAATATATATTTTCGCATGTCCCCGTCATTCTCTATAGATCGTTTCATACCCTCGATATTCCCGCTATGATCGACGCAAAGCTTTTTAAATAAATTCTCATACATCACGATACTGTAATAGCGTTTTAAAGAAATCTACGTAACAACGTCAAATTCGAAAATAAAAATAAAATATTGAACATATAAAAACGAGAAAATAATTTTAATTTTCACTGCCGATATCTAAATAAACATTATTTTTACTCCCTCCTCCTCCCCCACTGCGTTATTATATCGAGTTACGAAAATGTTTTAATTCCCACCAATGTTCGTTCGCGCATCGTTGAGGTGAATCATTGAGATGGGTGCAAACAATGCGAGAGGCACGATAAAAATAAAGTACAAACAAAAAAAAAGAAGGAAGTTGAACAGAGGTAAAAAAAATATCGACATGAAAATTTGGTCGAACGATCGTTGGGATACGCATGGGAGCGATGCAATAGCGAGCTTCGGTGGACCAGAAAAATACACATATATCTAAATGTATAGCTGACCGGCAAGAGAGAGAGAGAGAGAGAGAGAGAGAGAGAGAGAGAGAGAGAAAGAGAGCGAGGGAACAGGGTGCGATCGGTACAAAATTTCTGGGAGGCTTGCCGTTTCGTCTCGCTCTCTCTCTCTATTCACGGAATTATTATTCCCTCGTCCATCATCGGATATCCGTTATTTTAGTATGGCTGTCGTAAAAGCCAGAAATCAATGGGACTGTATGGGAACGTGGAGGAGAACAGGGTGAAGAGGAGAGAGGGTGGTTCTCTATTGCCCAACCGTTCGAGTCGATAGAACGCATCGAACTGCGTTTCTCTCTCACTCTCTCTCTCCCACTCGAATGCGTTCAATGGACCACTAGAGAGCGAGATGCGACGATTCACAGGTATCATAAACGCGGTTCGACGATGATTCCCCCCTTCTCACTATCCCACCGACTCGTTCACCCCGTACATTCATATAGTCGCAGGGTGAGTCCATACAAAATCCATATCCGCGCAAATTCACGCAATGAAAAATGATCCGGTGATTTATGGACGACTTTATTTCGTTTTATTTTTTATCATTGTTACGCCCTTTTGCATCGTGGACTGTAATAGGAACCACGAAACGAACAAAAGAATAAAATGGCGTACGGAGTGGATGGCGAACGCGAGGAGGAAACACAACGCTAGGGGATGAAAGTGTGAAGGCACGAAAATTTCGAAGGTCCGACACTAATTTCAGGAAAGCGTGAGTGTTATGGTGAGCTCGGTTCTCTCTCGCGATACAGAGCTATATAGAAACGGATCGAGGATACGAGGGTGGATTGCACGGGCGAAAGAGAGAGAAAGAGAGAGAGAGAGAGGGTGTTTTGGCGTCTGCTACACCCTCGACGGCGTTATACCCTCTCGCCGAGCATCGGCAAACGACTTGCTAGCACGCGAACTGGCCACGCGCTGGAGGAGAACCTCTCGGTAGAGTACTTCGTGGCGTAAGAGGGACAGGGTTGATAGAGGCCGAGAGAAAGAAAAGGGAGGCGCGAACTACTCGCCAAGTCCATCCGTTACTTAAAAGCCTGCGTGCGACAGGCATACATGGAACGGCGCATGGAGAGGTAGAGTGTGTGGTGGTAGATCGGGAAAGGGAAATATTACTCCCTGGTCTAACTACCCCTAGAGAGAACTTCCCACCCCTTTCCTCCCTCTTGTACTACACCTTTCTATTTCTTCAACTATCATTACATTCTTTACACTTCGTCGATGTAAACCCTACTTTCGTTTCTTTCTTTCCCCTCGCGACATCACTTGTCTAACTTATACACAGCAAAAATATCTCTGTTCAATGTAGAACCGTTCGAACTATGATTTTTGTTTCATTCTTTACAAGATAAGGTAAAATATTCTCAGTATCCCAGAAGCAATTATTCGCGTATTAATCGCGACTGTCGCCGATGACTAAAATTCTCTTCTCTTTACGTCCAGCTTTCCGTATATTATCAATGAAATTACATTGTCTACGCACTCGTATTATCCTCCTCCCGTTCTCTCCTGCCCCTCGCGGGGCCCTGCTTACAAATTTTCCACAAATTTCTCTGTAATTGATTACATTACGCTTGAGCCTCACGAGCCCGGATACCTGATGAGACGAGAGAATATATTGAGGTTACCAGCCACCTCTCTAACCATCCTCTATACCCCTTACCCCCCTAGCTCTTCCCGCCCGAACCTCGGATGTTGTTTCGACGTTGATCGTAGCATATTCGCTCCGATATGAGTCTCAACGTTATCGAAAACACTCGAGGTTTCCGCGATAGACTGTGCAAACAGAATTGTTATACGCGAGTATATAAAGCGCCAGGAATATAACCAGTATATATATGTAGAGGAGCGCGTAATACCGCAGGAATATCGGTTGCCAGGAGCGTTAATGAAATTTGACTTGCGTTAAAACGGGTAGCTACGCGACGGTTGGCACGCTGTCGCTCTCCCCGCAGAGATATCTCTCTCCCTCCCTCTCTCTCCCTCACTCGCTGTCCGATAGCCACACGGCGGTTCACCAAAGACCTGATAACGTTAACGGTCGCACGGAGTTTCTTGGTTAAGCGGACGGCGAGATGAGCGGAAACACGAGACCGAGAGACAGTGCGGGGGATGAGGAGAGTCTCTCGTTTCACCCCCCACGACACTGCGACGAGAGCACTTCCTCTCGCCGAGCTTCTGTTGCTTAATAAACACACCTATACAAATATATATATTTAATGTATACACGTATATAGATATAGATGTGTGTGGAAACCGACGAGCTCCTTTTCGCCCAAAGTACCCGGCCGTTTATCCGCTGACGCTACTTCGCATTTATGTCTCACTTAGAACCCCCAATGGCCAAGGCCAATTTCGTTGGTTTATATCACTCGCACACGTCCACTTTCACGATCTTCAGCTTCGTCCTTCCAACTTTCTCAACTTTGCTTGTTGTATTTTTGTTTTTTGTTTTATTATTATTCTTACTTTTGAAGAGTCGATGTTTTTAATCGATGATTTATTCATGATAGAAGAATATATCATCGTTGATCGAAGTATTACCTCGACATCGCACTATTTAATTTTCTTATCGGACTAGTTTTATCGTAAAAGATGGCACCATAATTTAACGTCCAATGTGTACGTTTCGTTTCATTCGATTCCGCCCCATTGAACCGCGAATAGCACTCAGTCCGAAGTCCGTATAGAACGGATAATTCGACAGAGAATGGAAGAAAAGGTCCGGCTAAAAGTGATCCATCACTTAGGCCAATGTAGGCGAGAGACAGAGAGGATGGCGAGAGGAGACGAGAGACAGAGAGAGAGAGAAGGATAGTGAGAAATAAAAAAGAAACGTATCGCGCAACGAGGGACTAACCAAATCGACAGTGATATTGGCCTGGCGAGGACCGTACGAAGAGACGAGGGGGTTGAAACAACCCTTTCCCCTCGGGACTTTTAGCCCGTGCGGGGACGATCGAAGCGTGTACACTCGCAGCTAGGAACTGATGTATGGCTGGATCGTGATTGAAGTAACCTTGCGGCTTGGCTACTTTGGTTGACCTTTTCACTCATGGTCGCCTTAATACGCTCGCTCGTCTCCGATTACCGGACGTAAATTCGTTGCTCGACACGCGCATACGCGAACCTAGAACGCGGCAAAGAAAGCTCGAAGATAACAAAAAAAAATAAATAAAAGGACTGGACGCTGCGTCGAGCTCGAGGGACGAAAGCAGTGGGTGGAGAGAGGGGAGGAGAAGGAGGAGATGGACGTACCCATGGGATTTTAGAAACAGGCGCGTCCTTCGGGAATTACCGTTCGCGAACCTTCGAATCCCTTTTTCTTTGTATCTTCCACCGATTTCTTCTCCCGCTCCCTCGATATATCAATTCCATTGCCTGGTTCGACTTCATCCCACCCCTCGTCCCCACTTCGCCCTTCCTAGTACCCAACCAGCATTGGAATAAAGTCGGAAAGAGATCGAGGCAAGAAAAAAAAGGGATGGAAGGAAAATCGACCAGAGGGGAGGGAACGTAGCCGCGATCCTTTTGAGTTGCTCGAGGGACGACGCGATAAGTGAAACGAGACGCGAGGGAGAGGCGAGTAGAGACTGCCCGCGGTAAAGAGGAAAAAGACTAGGAATGCAAGGGAGTGAGGTTTTTATATAAAAAAAAAAAAAAAAGAAGAAAAACGAAAAAGACAAAAACCAAATCTCGTCAATGTTCTCGTTTTCTCTCGCTTTCGTCGAATCGAAGCTTCCAGAAGGAGGGAAATGTGTAGATAAAACGATAACGAGCAGTCGAATCGAGAGGTGAATTCTCGACACTGGTGGTCGATGAGAGAAAAGAAAAACGAAAAGAGGAGGAACGATGCTGAAACCTCCGTTCTAGTTTCAACGGCGTTCGAGAGGGAAAAATATTCTTTCATCCCGTGAGTTGGATAGAAAAAAAAACTATAGGATTAGTTGGCTATAATACCGCTGATATGAACGTGCGAGAAAGAGAGACAGAGAGTGAGGGTTGATAGAAAAAGAGTGTAAAAACACGAAGAAACCACGGAAAACATAATAAAACGGAAATAAAGGTAACCGATAAAGCAATAAACTGTAAACAGATGGCGAAAAGCCAGTCTCTCTCTCTTTCTTCTCCTATTTTATTTTTGCAGCCCCAACTCCTCGTGCCCTCTGCCGCTTCAACCCCTTTCGCCCTTTCCACGCTCTCGCACGCGGCCATCGGGGCTAATTTGTAGATATTGTAGGTTGCCTCGTTCTCTCTCTCCCTCTCTTTTTCTCTCTCGGTTTATAGGATCCCTCCGGTAAATCAGCCTTATGGCTCGCGGGAGTGGAGCTTTCGCTCCCCTCGTGTCTCACCCGGCGCAACCGTCCTCCTCGCCCGAAGGACGCAAGAGCTCGGCTTGTCCCGAACGGCCAGGCTGCCCTCGGTCGTTTCTTCTCTTCGCAGGCACGCAAGCTCCATGAATTAAGGGAATACACGAGCAGCCCGTTATTCCCTTATTATCGATATATATACGGTAACTCGCTTATACTTCGTTCCGCTCTAGTCCAAAGTTTCAGTTTTCAACCTTAACGCTGTACTCCCCCCTCCTCCCCTTGATCGCCCACCCCAAACTCCTCTTCCTATTTTCAATTCACCAAATCCAGTCAACTTTACGACGACAATGTTTTACCTGCGATTTTCCCAACTCGCTGTTTACGAAAATCCAAGAACGGACCGCCAACTTTTTAACAACAAAGAGGAATAAATCGTTTCATTGGCTGGAAACGATTATCGGCCGGGAATAAAATGTTGCTAAGACGGAGTGAAAATTTTCGTTTGTAATAACGAGAAAACTTTATCACCCGTTTCCTACGTGCTTCTTGCGAGAAAAGAAACGAAACAAAAAAAAACGAGTGATTTAACGTTGAAAAAAAAAGAATTCTTTTTTAACGCGATATAAATTTTTTTCTTTCGCCTTCTATTTTTTTTCACCACGAACCTCACGTAGACGTTATTTCCAGTTACTTGCGGTTCGGTACGCAGCATCCCGCTGGAATATATGTGTCGGCCGTACCTTACGCGATTACACCAAGTTTGGTTAATTATCCCGAGCGCCTTTAATTATTTAATTAATTCCAACGTGGAAGAGATACGAAGACGACGAAGTAGACGACGAGGACATTTGGCCGTTTTATCTGAATGCTCGTTAGGGGCGAAAGGGTGATAGCGTGCTGGGCAACCAGGGCATTATATGGGAACAAGGAAAACCTCTCTCTCTCTCTCTCTCTCTCTCCCTTTATATATATATATATATATGTTTGTACACATATACACACAGACACATATATACAAATACATTTATATAACACTGGATAGTGGTCATGGGCCACACCTGCGCATCCTGGCTACCCCCCTCCTCTCCCCTCCCCCCATAACAAGGAAAACAGCAAGGATCCCCTTATACGTCACGACATCGCTAAACCCTTCCATTTTCTCCCTCTCTCCTTCTGTCTCATTGAAAACAACCAGTTTCTAGCACCATGCTGCAACCAACGCCATAACAATCTCAAAGACCTGCTACCACCGGTAACACCGTGCACCACCCGTCGATTTCATCGCTTTTACTTCTTCAAACAAACATATATATATATATATATATATATATGTATATAGCCCTTGTCTTTCGGAGACCTTCCAACTTTATTACGAAAACAAAAAACAACGTAATCGCCCAAGCCATTATCATTATTGAGATTACAATCTTAGATCTGGCTGAAGTATGGAAAAGTTGGGATGTTATGATTACCACTATAATGCTATAATGATTTTAGAACGAACTACGTGAAACTTGCCAAGAGAAAGAGGGAGGGAGAGAGGGAGAGTAGTAGAATTGTTTGAAAATCCATTTGAAAGCGCGCTGGAATAACATAATGAGCCTGCGGCGAGTATTAGAAAGAGACGGAGAGCGAAAGACAGTAAGAGAGCGTATGTGTATATGTGTGTGTGTGTGTGTGAGAGAGAGAGAGAGAGAGAGAGAGAGAGAGAGAGAGAGAGACAGGGAGAAAGGAGGTTTCGTACGACTAGCGATCAAAGTCTCAACGGTTTGTATTACAACCAAGTAACGAGTAGCGATAGTGACGAACGAGAAACCAGCATGGGAACCTTGCTATTCCGGTCTATATGCTAAACTTCGTTCATATACTCGTACATGTATCTAGATACATATACACAGATATAGATCCATACTGTAACACAGACACAGACACACACACACGTATAGGCAGTCAAAAACTCTTCAACTCAGGGGCCGCACAGCTCGGGTAATGTAGTCCCGTTATCGTTTGAAATATTAAACGGTGCGAGTTTTATGAAATTTCAACAGAGTTTCACTGTAACAGTTAGTACACCTTCGTACACCTATGGAATGCAGTTTCGAGTCTTTCGCTCTCAGTCCCCTACACCCTCAACCCCCATCTCCTCTCCTCATTCTCTGTCTCGGTTAATATCAAAACTACAAAAAAACTATAAGTATACCCAACCCTAATTAACCCCGACAGGGTGGATTGCACGAGGTTTTCAACGTGACACGTACATGCAGCGCACAAACACGATGCAACATTAATTGCTCTCTCGTGTCGTTGGTCTTTGACCGGAACGAGGCGACGTATAATGTTTCTCCGTGCTTTTTTTTATGAGGAACAAAGAAGAACGGTCAGGGGTGAAATGATCGTCGAATCGAAGCTTTTTTTCTCCTTTTTCTTCGTTTTTTTTTGGAAGTAAGGTTTCGGTGACAAGAGATTGGAGTTTCAGTGAAACGCATGGTGAGACGAAATGAAAGATATTTGTACTCAATGATTCGCCAATTAACTTCAAGAATTGAAGGAGGTTAGAAGATTATTATTTTCGAACTACATCCTTTTTATCGTCGTCCTTTTTTTTATGGGAATCGAAATAAGACTTCGTTCGTTACTTCATCCAAGGTTCCTCTCTCACACGGCGTTGGTCACACTGATTTGGAAGCGTCCATCGCCAGGGCACCCTGGGAAGTGCTGGGACCGCTCTTTGTCCACGAACCACTGTGTCTCTTCCCTTAGCGGGGAGAGATGTACGTGAAGGAAACCGCCCATTGCTGAACGCGTTTCCTCTGATTGAAAACTGCCGATAGGAAAGATATCGATCGAATGAAGGGACTTCTCCCTCTCTTTGCCCTTGTGTCTTATACTTCGCTCTCTTTCTACCTCTCGCAGAATTCACGTGTAAGCTGGCGAGGACCGCCTTCCTGCACTTTCATCGTTTTTTTCCTTCTTCTTCTTCCTCTTCTTCTTCTTCTTCTTCTTCTTTTCTTTTCTTTCCCTCGCAAAGACATCCAGGATTTCCTTCACTCTCACCCCAATCCTCCCTCTCCTTTCTTTTTCTCTCTCTCTCGCTGGTCCCTCGAACGAGGCAACCCCGTGGCGCTTCTCCACGTATTGTCGACGCGGCATTTTCTATTTTTCTATCTCTGCTTATTTTCCCATTCCATCTTTTACTCTGAGCCTCCTCCTTCCATCTATTCCTAGTTTCCGCCCCCTCCACCTAACCACTTAAGCGCAAAATAAAAACCTATACGCGATTCCACACACGCACCCTCCATCCTCTTGTCTCATATCCTCCCACAAGTTCGTTTTACTTGTTCCTCCTTGTGTCGGGTGTTTCTCCTCGGTCTTCCTATTTTTCCGTATATCTTCCTCCTTTTCTTTCTTTCTTTCTTTGTTTTTTGTTTATCCCGATATCTTTCTCGAGACTCGTCGATCGAAATCACGTTCGCGAGATGAAGCTGTCGCACTCGCGCCAGCAATTGTCTACCGTGCAACGGGGGGTTTGGGATTGCGCGGAAAACATTGCGACGCAGTCAGTTTCACCGCGAGCATCCTGTCCGATACAGGAAGAGGAGGAAGAAGCTCGTTGAGACTTCGGCTTGCCTCAGCAAACCTGGAAGCCGGCGATGTGGCTGTTTATCTCTGTATGTGTGTGTATGTGTGGTGCAAAATGTGGTGGAGGAAAGGAGGAGACCGCGAAAATTCACAGGCGAGAGACTCTCGAGAGTCTCGAGGACGCAAAAGAGAAATCGTTGAAAATACTCGGGCACGTGAGAAAGAGAGGGAGATACACATATACACACACAGACGGAGAATATTTCGTGTTGTACACGAGAGAGAAAAAGAGAGGGACATCGTTGGATCGTGCGGTGGCCGGGATTGAAGTCGAGAGGAACCCACTGGGGAGATTCTCTTGGCAAAAATCGCCATGGTCAAAGTTTCAACGGCGTATATATCCAACGCTATCTTCTCTCGTCGTACAAGCTGCCGAGTCAGATTGAGTATGCGGTCCTAGAGAGACTTTTTTCATCTCAGTTCAAACAAACCACCGCGCATGCGTGTATCATCGAACGAAATTGGAGATTTCCTATCCCCGAAATATCTTCGTTCCCCTCGTCACTCGCGTCCCTACGATTGTAGATTCGAATAAATAGCCATTTTAGCCCTCGGCTGGTGTGTTCGCGCATAGAGTGGGAGTTGCGCTGGAGGGAGAAAAAGCACGTCGCGAGGACATTCGCGAATTGATGGCACAAAGGAGAAACGTTCCCCTCCTACTTCAGCTTTCATTTTACTACGTACCTATCTGAATATATAGTTCGTGCCCTCGACTATAGAGATATCGACCGGAATTCCCTGTGGAATGTTATTCGACGCGTGGGCAAACTCGTAAAACGTCACAATTCGAGCGAATTCTCTCTCTCCCCCGCACTCACTCTCTCCGTTTGCCCGTTGTCCGTTTCAATGTGGCGATGTTACCGGTCGGTTCGTTCCAACGGTTCTCCTCTATCGGTAGAAACTACTCGTACGGAGGTGGAGAAGTATACGTCCGGGACGATTTTCCTAGAGTGAGAATAACGCGCCCCTTGAGCGAACCGACGGGCCGTACGTGACTCTTGTCCATAGATGCATATTTGTGACGAAAGTTTGTTTGGCGAATGCGAAATATTCATAGACGTTACGAGGGATAGAGAAAAAGAGAGAGGGAGAGAGAGAGAGGTGGATCTACGTAATAAACGTAGAAAACTAATGAATTAGGAGACCGATACTAGCGGTCTGTAAAAACGAAGTGGGGGGTTGCAATGAGTGAAGGAGTTGCAAAATAGAAAGGATGAAAAGGACCGCGAGAAAAAGAGATAATAAGCAGTAATGGTTCGTCGGAGTTGGTTTATCGCCCGCTGGGATCATGGGACATGCGGAGGAACAGAGACAGAGAGAGATAGAGAGAGAAAAAAAATTGCGAGAAGGAGGGAGAGGGTGCAAAAGAGGGAGAATAGTTACCGGATTCATTTTCCAAATGGAAACATGGGCCGAATGGTACTCGTGCACCCTTCGTTGTGAGCGACAGTTAAAAAAAACGAAAGAAGTAAAAAGAATAAAAGAGAGTCGAAAGAGAGAAAAGTTTGTAGTCGGTACAGGTAGTACATCACGCACAGCTACCCCTGGAATCGGAAGGGATGCTCTTGATGGATAATATATATAAAGGGAAAAAGAGAACGACGAGGGGTTGAATAGGACGAAACGAACCCCTGCAGTAACACACGCGCACGCACGCCGGTAAAGTCTAAATACCTAACTGGGGGAGATTTCTAGACCTTTCCGTTATCAAACACTTCGAGAAGTGGTGAATTATAGTAAAGGGACGAGAAAAGGGTGTGTACGCTCGGGAATATTAGGACGGGCCTGGAGGGCCATGGCGAAAGATCACGGCTGCTGATGTTATATACGGAGTGAAAGAGACGATAATGGGGATGCAAAAGGGGATGAGCGAGAGGAAAGGTTTTCAGGGTTGCAGGAGAGGACGAGATTCGAAAAATACTTTCGGCAGGCTACCGGAAAATTCGGAAGAGCCATGGTAGCGAACCAACGAGAGAGAAAGAGGAAGAGAGCGAGGGAGGGAAAAGCACGGGAGCTTTGCGGAAGCGGATTAGGACGAGCAAAGAGTTCGAAATAAGATTATGCCGCGGGCTAAATCTCTCTCCCTCTCTCTTTTTCCCTTTCTCCGGCACATCTTCCCTTCTTCCAGCGTGCGGACTTTAGCGTTATGCTTGATCGGCCGCAGGCAGCAGCGACGCTATAAAATTCCAGCTACCCTACGGGAAAGAGGGTTGCAAGTCCGTCCTGGAATCTCGAGAGACGACGAGCTGAGGAGAAAAGTTTGGAAAAAGGAAGAAATGATACGGATCCTTCTGTCACAGTAGGATGGCGAGCTTGCTTTTTGCTGGAGACAGTTATGGCCGATGCTGGATTGAACTGATGAGGGGAGTCTCGAGTCGCTCGACCAGAAGATCATACCTCGTTTTCGAGAACTCTCCCTTCTCTTCTTCCCATTTCTTCCTCCCTCCATCTTCCCCCGTTGTTGTTTTCGTCCTACACTCCGTCTTTTTCTCACTCGGTCGAGCACGTTTTTTTTTTCTTCAGGTCGCGAGAACACATAGCGCGTAGCAACATCGAGATAAATGTAACGACCCCTATTCGCGATAGCGCTTAAAGGGGTAACCTTTTTTTTCCTTCATCCCCCTCTGGCGACTCTCGAATCTACGAATAAGTCGGCTCGTTCCGTCCTCGTAATGTGACTTTCCACATTTCTTTCGTTCCTGTTCTTTTTTTCCTTTCTTACTCGTAAATAACGAGAGCGAGAAAACTCGGGCGAAAATTTATGTTGCTACGACGCTGCGAGAAGTCACAAAAGGGAAAGGGGTTGGAAAGAGGGCGAAGTGGACCCTGCGGAAAGGATTTTGCCCGTCTGTATGTTACCGTGTTCTCCAGAGGGAAATAAGGAGAACCGGAGATAATTTACAAATGGCAGGTAGAGCAGACGAACGGATTGAGCACGCACACGCCACTCCGAGAAATATGAAACCCCGGACGAGAGTGGATGGGAGAATTGTGAGGGAAGTGTACGATGACGAATGGTATATGGGTCTGAGATGCATAGAGAAAGTGAGGGAGAGAAGCAAATGGAGGAATGCGAACGCCGTGGGAACTTAATTAATCAAAGCCTGGCGCCTCCTTGAGAGTACCTCATTACGAGAACACGGGCGAGAGTGTACTATCCTCCCCCTCTCTCCAACTATACCCCTCTCGACGTATCACGGTAACACCACCAACGCGATGACGATGCGACTAAAGGGGGTAGGTAGTGGTGGTGTCAGCGAAGGGTGCGGATAGCACTGGTGTCGCACCCACAATTGGGCCGCGCGTCGTGCCTAATTACCTGGATATACCGCGAGAATAGAAGAAAGAAAGAAAAGTACGAAGAGGTGGAGGGGAGAGAGAGAAAGAAAGAGAGGAACGGGTGGATGGATAAAACTGAAAGAAGAAACAAAAAATTGAGAGAACCGCATGCAGCGAAGGCGTGGAATGAAGAAAAGAACTGGGGTAGGAGGAGATATGAAAAAAATGCCGAGAACAATAAATGGAAACGAAAGAAGGAAAACTCACGGGGGTGCGAGGGAGCTTGCTTGCTCACGCGCGCGAATGGCCTCGGGCTCTTGAGAGGGAAATGGTAGAGAGGAAGAGGTGGAGAGTGAGAATGAAGAGAAAAAATGGAAACGCGAAAAGGGTAAGAGAGTGGGAGTGGGAGGGAGAGAGGGGGAATCTCGCATGCGAGATTTTCTTGGCTAGTCGTTTCTCTCATTCTCTCCCTCTCCCTCGTTTTTTTCTTGCTGTTCGCCACGAAATGATGCTCTCTCGCTGTTCTCTATATTCTCCGACACTCGTTGTGGATGAGAACTCGCGAGAAGTGAAACTCGAACTCGGAATGAAAACACTGCGAGAGAAAGAGAGAGAGCGAGAGAGAGAGAGAGAGAGAGATGATTACTCCTGACGATGCCGTGGCATGAAGAAAGTCAGAGTGGAGAAATCACAGAATAGAGTCCACTGGCGGTAGGGAAATAATAAAACGAAAGACACGCGAGAAAGAAAGAACGAAAAAAAGAAAACCGGACGGTTTGGCCAAGATTATTCGCGGAAGCCGCGCGACACCTGATCTTTCCCGGGTATTTCCTTTTTAAATAATTATACCCGTTGAATAAAATGGAAATGAAAAGAGAGAAGGATAAAAAAAGAATGTTAAACGAGTATCGTACCGAGAGATAGAAAGAGAGGGAAAGAGAGAGAGAGAGAATGTGAGAAACAGAATAAAACAGGTTGAAAGGTCAAAGTTGCGGTTGAGGATTGGTAGTAGGAGGGTTGGTTTCAAGCGACACGAAAAGTCTCTTCTCGGACGCGTGTATCCACGAAGCGTCTACATAATGCGAGGGAGTACAGAGAGAGTGTCCAACGTAGCAGATCGGAATATCTATACGTTGAAGGGCTTTTAAATATTCCATCCCTTTGTAACGATACTCCACACGGGCTCCTGCTCTTCTCTCTATCTGACACTCTCCTCTCCCTCTCTCTCTCTCTCACTCTTTCGCTTTTCCTCTTTCTCTCTCTTTGTCCTTTTCACTCTTCTTCATTCGTGTTCTCGGTTCCTGTCGCGACGTGACAGACCTGTAATAAATATCGCACCGAGATGAAAATACTTGGTTGCGAAAGGTGGATAGCGCACCTAGCACGTTGAATGAGGAGCTATGAAGGAAACGAGATAGGGTGAGAGAGAGAGAGAGAAGAAAGGAGAACAGGGGATGGGAGGATACTTGAGAAAGAGGCCGAAAGAGAGAAGGGGGAAAGAAAAGGTGCCCGAAGGGATGAGATAAATTGAAAGAGCTCTCGAAGTTGTCAACTTCCACCCTGTGCCATTGCGAAGAGAGAGAGAGGGAAGGAGAGGGAGAGAGTGAGCAGAGCAAGGTGGAAGACGAGAACTCCGCAATCGCATCGCAACCCGACCGTTCACCGCAAAAGCGTACGGTTTGCGTCTTCTCCTCAAACTCCTCGGTTTCTCTCACTTTCTCTCTCTCTCTCTCTCCCACCCCAACCCACCCCTCCCAGTAATACACCCTTATTTATTTATTTATTTATTCACAACGCTTCGAGGCCTCGTCATTCCATGAATACAATATTAGGTGCGTCGCTCGAGCGGTATATTTCAAAGATTTTCTGTAAAAGTAAGAACGAAGGAAAAACAAATAACGCGCAAGGTGAAAGAAAACGAGTACGAAAAGAGAGGAGGATGAACGCCGGCTCACGGATATTATTTTTGCCTGCCACGGAACAGAGATGGAAACTCGTGTTTCTGAAACGAGAGAATGGTACGTTCCTCGTGGTAGAGTAGAGACGAGTGGGGAGGAGGAGAGTAGAGGGTTGAAATTGATAGGCGAGAGTTCTCGTCACACTACCTCGGCTTTTCTCTTTGTGACAAATCTTTCGATTATACGAACCGAGACGAGGAATCGATTATCACTTGTATTCTGTTCGTACGCGAACTTTTTTTTTCGCTTTTTCTTCTTGGATTGGGGCGAGGGTGAGAATATTTCAGGCTTCGAGATTGAAGCGAAGGGTGAGGAATATTATTGATGTAAAATTAGTATTTCGACTGCGAGACTTCGTGGTGTAAAAATAGATGAAAGACGAAAGTAAATTTGCTTTTTTATTCGTTTTTAAGTTTTCTCTTTTTATTTTAATTTTTGTTTTATTATAAAACTACCACCGTCGAGACGCTACCAGTCTGATAAGGGTGCGTCATTATTTCCGCGAGACGCGACGACTCGATCACATTAATGCGGCCCATAAATCGGTCGCCGACGCATACGTATAAATTTAGTCGACGAAGTCGCGTTTTATTTCTTTCCCACAGGGGTGAGTGAGAGAAAGAGAGGGTGGAGGGAGGGAGAGCCATCAAGGCAGAAACAGCCCCTTGACTTTCGCTCTCGACGAGAGCAACGAGACTACCGGAAGTTTCATTCGCGATTCGTCGCGGAGATTTCGCCTAACGAGAGGATCCTTCCCCGCGCGTCTTCGCTCGTCGCCGCATCGCGGTAGACAAAAGCTTTATGAGTTATTCATTCCGAAAATCACTCGTCGAGAATTGCCGACCGAACGGGAAGCGGGGAGACGGGAAAAGGATAAAAAAAAAGAAAAAGAAAAACCTCGAAAGCTTTTCTCCACACTTCGTTGTGTCTCGTAACCGCAAGGAAGATCGTTCGGTACAAAAAAAAAGCACATATCTCTCGCGGTTAGAGGGAACGAGGGGAAAATTTCATTCGCCGCGACACCGTCGAGAAAACTGGAGATTTTAGCGCATCGTGCGGAATGAGAGAAAGGAAAAAATAAAAAAATCTGGACGAGGTTGAGAATAGAGGGAAAAGAAAGAGAGAAATCCCAACGAGGAGTTCTCTCTTTTCGCCGCGCGAGCAATTTATACAACTCGGTTGGGAAAACTTGTTTGAAGGACTCCGTCGGAGACACGAGTGTGGGAAAGTGGGCGGAGGAGAGAATGAGTAAAGGGAAAAGAGACGTATATAGCATGAGTAATAAGTGGCAATGTGACAAACGAGAAAGAGAGAGGGAGAGAGAGAGAATGAGAAGAAGAGGGGGTTGGAAGAATTTATATAAAAGGAGTGTGGGAAATAAAGTGCGAGTACACAAGCGGACTAGAAGGGGTGAGAGAGAAGAAATGACGTACGCGAGGGGAGAGGGGCCTCGAAAACTTTTTCATAAGTCACTTCGCAGTCGGCATTGGTAGGGGTTGTTCGCGTTCGCCATCCCTCCCGAGTTATTTACTTCCAGACCGTATTCTTCCCGTCACGAAAGATGCGAACAGTGGTTGCCGTACTATACGACGAAACTTACCTTGTATATAGAAATTCCGCCTCGTACAAGTAACAACAATGTAGAAATGGGAGGAGGAGGGAGGTTATTACCTCAGTCAACCTGTGTTCGAAAACTTACGAACTGAAAGCACGCACGATATAGCATTTACGTGCACGTGAATCGTTCGTACGGTTTTCCGAAATAGGAGAAAGGAAAGGAAAAAATCAGCTGTCGTCGTCCTTACGAGTCCTCGATGAGACTGACAATTAAACGATCCGGTTAGAGGGTGGAAAAGGGGATGAAAGAGACGAACAGTTCGTGGCAGCATTAAAACGGTTTAATTCGAGAACAAAGAAGACAAATTTTTTTAATTGCGTCGATTCGAATTTTTACAAATTATAATTTATTTACTTTTTTCATTTTATTCCTCGCGAATTTTACCTTTTTATTACCGCGCGAGCCTCGTCGTTAAGCGACTCGCTATATTTCTCTCTTTCTCGTTTTACCGCTACTTTTATTTCCGTACTTGTAACGGAGAGTGTAACAGCACGAGGAACGAGACACGCACGGAGAATTTTTCGCGGAGCATCGAGGGCGTTGGAAACGAAAGAAACGAGATAAAGCGGACGAGCATCGGGGGTGAAATCGGAGAAGGATTCCAGCTGGAAGTACGTAGGCGCGTAGTGTGAGAACTGTGGAGGTTGGTGGAGCGAGGAAGAGGAAGAGAAAGAGAGAGAGAGAGAGGCGAAAAAAGGGCCGTAGAAATTTCTCCCCCGGGAACAGTGGCCGTTTTACGCGCCATTTCAATCCGTGACCTCGTCATCGGGGAATGAACGAACCAATTTTGGTCTCGTATCGCACGAGGAACGGAACCTGCTGGGAGCTTTTCGAATCCCTTTTTCTCACCGACGTCGACTTACTCCGACATCAATTTTGTTTTGTTTCTTTTTTTGGTACTTTTTTTGGAATCCTCTTAAATACGAGAACCATTCGATATCCACGTGTGTATATATGTATCTATGTATGTATATAATAAAACGTTGTTACGAAATAGTAGGGCTATAACGTCATCATAAATATCGTATTATGTGAATCCTCCCGGCATCTCGCAATAAGATAGAACAAGTATTACCACGAGGGCTGGTTACAGGTTGCAGGAGAAAAATAAAAATTGTATTTCCCAAGGACACGAGTGCGTTCACCAATCCAATATTTTACCGCAAAATGTTTTTTTTTTTCATTTTCTCCGTCTCTCTCATTCGGTCGATTTTTCCCCCTCGTTGGTTCGCCACGAAAGGCGAATCTCGGCGTGCGACCGAACTGGAAAAATGTTCGATGTCGCGACGTCCACGATTTTATCGGTTCAGATCCGGGAAGAGGGTAATAGGGGAGACGGGATTGGGCGAAGGGGAAGGGCGTGGGCAACTTCCCATTGAATTTGCCGTTTGCCTCGTGTATCCACCGGTCGGTTTCCAAGACCGGTAATTTTAGTTTCCGGTCAGCGCACCGGTGAGAGCAACGCCAGAATCCCGGGGTCTCTCGTACGGCCAAGAGGATGTATCCCTTTTGCTTTATTTTTCACGAAAGATTTTGTCGTCCTCGCTATGTCGTCGTCGTTTATACTTCGTACACGAAGGAACGACGAGAAGCGTCGATTAGCTTCCGTCATCGCACTTTTCGTTCTCTTGCATCCTCCCCACTCCCTCCTCCCTCACCAAAAACGTGACCGGACCAAAAAACTCTAGACGATGGAGGAAAAATAATTGTTTATTCTTTTCAACTTTTATTATTTACCTACGATTGAATATGACACGAAGAAGGCCACTTTGCAACGAGAGTTTTGAACAAAAACAACGGGGTGAAAAAAAAGAGAACAAGTGAGATCGGTAACAGTCTCGCGTTGCTTAATTCCCTTAGTTTCCAGCAGTCAACGAATCGCAAAGACAGAGAAACGCAATAGTGGGAGTACGTTGGAAGAGATGCAGAAACGAAATGCGATTCCGAGTTCGACGGTGCGCGGGATTGAGAGACGTCACGCGGGGAGGGACAAGCAAGCGAGGGGGTTGGAGGGTAGGGGATAGAAATGCTGGTGAAGCCAAAGTATCCATCTCTCCGTCTAGCGAGTGAGAGGTTGAGATATAGAAAGGTACCGAGGTTTGAGAGAGAAGGCAAAGTCTGCTATTGCGCAAGCACAGCAATATCAACTTTCGGCCTGGGACACACCGACGCGTACACCCCTCAACCCCTCGGTACTCGTAAAACTTTCCGGATTCCAACGGCTGACAGCTGTCAGTGGCGGGAGAGCACGATGAGAGAGTGAGAGAGAGAGAGAGAGAAAGGGAACTAGAGTAGCTCCTGCTGTTGCACAGCGAGACCATCTCACTCTATATCGGCCATGTCCCCAGCGCTGTCAAAGTGTCGGGGCTCCTGCCTCGGTGCCACATTCTTCCCTTTCCTCGGTTTATACCGTTGCGGCTCTCGCTTCTCTCTTTCACTTTCTACTGATACGTATATACTGTAAAAGACGCAGAGTTTGAGAGAGAGAGTGAGCTTTCATCGTTACACTCCATATAGTACAGGAGGGACAAGCGATTCGGAAAATAATTCACTTTGCACCGCGAGAGCAGGGAGAGAAAATCACCCCCGTTGGCTAGAGGTCAGAGGCGCCAACCACTAGTCACGAGAAACGTCCCCTCGAATTTTCACGAGATCAGCGATACTCTCGTCACGCTCTAAAAACCTTCTGTTTCCACATACGCGAGAATCGATTTCAAACGTCCGTTTGGCTTGATAACAATTAACGTACAATGATATAATCGAGCAATTAAGAAAAGTTGATATACAATGAAACTCAAATTCTTTCGCGTTATCAAAGATTAGCGTTGTCAATTATCATAAATTTACGTTAATTACAAGCAAAAAAAAACAATGAAAGAAATATTAATCCTATCGTATTTTTTCGAATTAACGATCGATTTTTCCCAGTTCCATCGAGTCGCAAATACGTTTTGCTTTGTTTTTTCACGTACTGACCCGCTTACACTATTTGATCCGATCGAATAAAAAAAATCTCTTCCGTCGATCCACCTACGACCCCTCGGTTGGACGAGATCGTGGCAAAAAGACCCGCGGCGTAGAATCGGTTCGAGGTATTTCGAGTGGAGAAATGTGGAACGAGAAAAAAAGAAGGAGAAAAAAGAAAAAAAAACGTTTCGTCGCCACGAGCGAAAATTTCGTACGAGGCAGAGAACGTCGAAGCATTTTCGTTCACCCAGCTGGGATTCTCGGGGACAAATCTCCGTTGGGGAAATTGATAGTGTTGATTGGAGAATTCGCCTACACTCGTTTCAAAGCGAGCGTAGAACGAGAAAGAGACAGGGTGGTATGTTAAAAAAAAAACTAAAAAGAAAGAACGAACGTTTTTTTCCCGCTCGTTTGGACAATTTTCTCAAAAGCGATGATACGCGGCTTTGGTATCGCGCCACTTCCGGTAGTCGCGGGGATAGTTTCGATCGTTTATAAAGACCGACGTCTATACGCGCGTTTATGTAACTCGTCGTATCGACAATCGCGATAAAGGAATTTGAGGTGACGAGTCTGAAGCGAAATCGAGCACGTCGCGTACGCGCGTGTCCGATGGAACGCGTCGTTAACACTCGACTAATTTCCGCGGCCTCTGACGGATGGGATGCGAGAGGTATACCTTGGGCCTGACGGGTAAGAGAAGTCTGGTCGAATTTCCCTTTCGGAGCCCGTCTATAACCGAACCGGAAGCTCGACTGCGAAATACGTCTCGAATTCGTATCGTATAAATTCCGCCATTTTCCCTCGATCGAAGAGCCCGTACGAGCGGAATAACGATCCGGTGTATATAACACGAGCGAGCAAGAAAATCAACGATAATTAAAGCTACAAATACACTTTTATAATTACATATATATAGATATATATATAGGTTTGTGTATGTGTGTATGTGTGTGTATATATAACTGGGTTAATTAAATTCATTCTGTTAAATATGTATTGTGCTTGTATCCAATTTATTTTTCAATCATCGCCATTTAACAACGCGTAACAATATCGAAAGCCATCGCTGCGCCATTGTTGATCCGTCGAGCGACGAAAATAGGGATTTGCAATTGGCAGTAATGGACGTGGGACGTTGGTGGAGGAAAAAAAAAGAACGAAGAAAGAAGAAAATCTCGTTCTACCACGTGGTGCCAAAAAAAGAAAACTTCGAGGCTATTCGTATAATAAAACCGACGTGGGGAGGAGGTTTTTCTTTTTCTTCTTGCTCGTAACGGTCCGGAAAATTAAGAAAATTGAGCCTACGATGGGGTCGAACGAAAATCCGTGTGACTCGGGGGAGAACGAAGTAAAAAAAACAGAGACGCGGCGGTGAAAAGGGCTCGTTGGAGGGGCCGGAGGGAGAGAAAGGGAGAGAGAGAGATAGCGAACCGGTAGTGCACGACATCGCGTGCCGTCTTAATCAAGAAATTTCGTCGTCACGTGACGCCTTCTCCCTCTACCCCGAACGACACTGTTGAGAAAATATATTTCGGGGATGGCGCGCGGTCGCGGCTTTATATAATACTCGCCTCTCGTTGTAGATCGAGGGGTGGTTTGCCTTGCGAAGGCAAACGCTTTTACGTCTGTATATTACCATTACGTATTACGTACGTGTTTTCTCTACTTTGGTTCGCCTCTCGTTGTACACGAAAATCGCCCTCTTACTCTTCTCTCCCCCTCTCTCTCTCTCCCTCTCACGCTCGCTCTTGGCTTCTTCGTAAAGCCAGCATTCGCCATTTCGAGGGTGAATTACGGGCGCTTGCTCAGAGCTCTCGCCTCGTTAGAGAACGGAGAGGAGAAAGAGCAGGAGAGAGGGGTGAGCTTTTGTGCAAGCCACCCTCCCTCCACCCAACTCCCTCCCACCCTCTTGTACCCACGAAACCTCCACGAGAAACTACGAAAAGTAATGTCTCTTCTTCTCTCCTCTGCCGTGTTCGTTTGGTGTATGGCTCTGTGTGAACCGTAGAAAATAAGGGATGTACAACCGCGTGAGAACAAAGCTTTTCGGGGTTGTGTACAAGTAACACTCCAGTCACGTTACTCAAATTCTCACCGATCGATCGAATACGAAAGAAAAATTTGAGAAACAATTTCTAGCTCTATGTTTCGAACGATACAAACGGTTGACATTTTGTAATACGGACGACACAAAGTCGATCCGCGAAAGTAACATAGAACTCAAGCTTAATCCGCGTTAATAGATAGATCAACGAGATCTCGCGAGGGCGAAGGGATAAAACGGATGTCCGGTCGGTACGTTTCCCTCCACCCCGAAACCCCGGAGAGGCACCGACCGGAAATTATCCCGAACCCAGAGGAAGGATGAGTGCAACGAAAAGGGTGTACGTAGCAAGGGATAAAGGGGATGAAAATTCGAACCATGAGGCCGCGAAGAGGTTGTTGTTAATCGAGAAATAGTTCATCTAGGACGAGCTTTACTTACACTTGGCTGAGTGCACTCCCTCGTTCTCTTTCTCTCTCGCGAGAATATAAGGGACTGCGGAGAAGGGCAAGAGGGTGAGAGATATAGAGGATATGTTCGCGGAAAGAGAGAGAGAGAGAGGGAGGCGGCGTAAATTAAATGCCACGTACCATTGAGAAATAGTTTGCGTCGTATATAAACATAGCGGAATAGTTCGAGAGTGAATAACGGCCTCTCTCGCGAGGGTCGTTACGGGAGGGGAGGCGAGAACGTTAGACGGGCAGGAGGGAGGAAAGTTGGGAGGGGGTGCAGCACAACGAGAGAGGCAACGAAAGTAATGAGCCCCTAATTGCACCCGTTGCATGTGTATAAGTATATATAAGGACGGTCGTGAGTCGCGGTTCTCCAACGGAGGGGTAACGTGTGTTACGCGAATTTGCGTCTCGAGCTTACGGTTGGGGGTAAGGGTTGCGTATTCTGATACCACGTACTAATACCAGGCGCTCGAGGAGTCTGCGAGTGACGACTTGTGTATCACGATTTATATATATGTGTGTGTGTATTTACGTAGGCGTCAGTTAAAAAATAAATTGAGGCAAGTTGACAGTCCTGGGAAAAAAAAAAACGTCAAGAGTAATGTCTAGTAGTTGTATATACGCGGCAACTCGAGACTCACAGTACCGCGACACTCGACTTGTGCAAAAGGCGATAAAATTCACGCTACGGCGAACGACGCAACGACGACTATAAAAATAGTTTACGGATTAAACGTATGTAAATAAATCTAAAAAAAAATATCAGACAGACATTGTTGTAAATAAATAATTGGGTTTTAAATTGAATGTTAATTTTGTTTGAATTTCATGAAATTAGCGAGAAACGTTATTTCTATTCGAGAAGGGGGGTTAAATTTTTACGAATTTTAGCAAGGGCCATTTTAGTTAGTTTGAATCCCATTGGAATTATCTTTGTTTTTCATTTTTAATTTGAATTTCTATTCTTTCGTCCGGAGATTCGCTTCTGGAATTTTTCCATTCCCACTTATTAATAATTCCGTGAATTTATCGACTTGAAGCTGTTTTAGACCCTCGTTCTCTTACGTTATATTTCTAAGTGTCGTTAATTTTTAATGAATTTTAACAAGGACTGTTTTAGTTAGTTTGAATTCCACTGGAATTATCTTTGTTTTTCATTTTTAATTTGAATTTCTATTTTCTCGTTCGGAGATTCGCTTCTGGAATTTTTCCATTCCCACTTATTAATCATTTGGTGAATTTATCGACTTGAAACTGTTTTCCATCCCTCTTCCTCTTCTATGTTATGTTTCTATGTATCTCTCTCCCTCCCTCTCTCTCTCTCTCTCCCTATATATTGAGTTGGAGTCGTTATCCCTCGGAGTTGGCACGAGTGCGATGAGTGCTGAACGTTTTACCGCAAACGTATGTATACCACACTCTGTACGTGCGGTTTTACGAGCCGGGACCACTCAGGAGGGACTGGAGGCGCAGTTCGAACCCTTAACGAGCGCCACTTTCGTCCGTACAACTTTCAGTCGCTTATACATACCTAGTCGAAGGGCAAGTATAGAGGAACGATGAGGAAGAGAAAGAGACTGAGCGAGAGAGAGAGAGAGAGAGAGAGAGAGATAGAAAGCGAGGAACTAAAAGAGCGAGAGAGAGAGAGAGAGAGAGAGAAAGAGCTGATACGCCAAAAGACGAGAAAGGTAAAACCCACAGGGGCCCCCCAAAACTCCTAAGCTACTCGTAACGCTTCATCCTCTCTCCTCGGGGTTCGAAGTCAATATTTATACTATAATATCGAGTCGGGAACTAACGATTACTCGACGTCGCGACGACGTCGTAGTCTCGTCGTGGCTGAAGTTGCAATAACTCCCGAGGGGATCAGAGAAAGAGAGAGAGAGAGAGAGAGAGAGAGAGAGATAGAGCAAGAGGCAGGAGGAAAACGGATATAAACGTCAGAGAGAAAGAGAGAATGTATATGACAGAGAGAAAAAGAAAGAGAGAGGGAGATATAGGGAGGAAGACGAGTGGAGAAAAGAAGGATAGATAAAAAAAAGGGGTGAGAGAGAAAATTTCCCGGATTAAAACCCTCGACGCGTCGCAATAACCGCGAGGACTCTTCGGGGCCTGGTAGAAGCCCGTTAAGCTCTTCGATCAAGGCCTCTCCTCGGCTATACTCTTTAAACCTCTCTCGCTTTTACTCCTTTTTTTTTAAACGCTTCGACTCGTTTAATTTTTTTTACCCCCGCTGTTTTTTTCCATCTTTTAATTTCTTTTTTTGCACGTTTCTTTTATTTTTAGTTTTGGTTTGTTTTGTTTTTTTTTTTTTTTTTGTCAACGAACTCTCCGGACGTTCGCGACAACACTCGCGCGAAAGGATCTCACCCTACTGTGTGCCACGCGAGGACAAAACGAATGTGCGGTTTTCCGGTGTATATCGAATCTCTCGGGTGAATTTATCGAGAGGGGGCGCGAATGGTACCGAGGCGGGATCGGCATGGAAATAAATAAATAAATATGGATCTCCGATATACCGGTTAGCTCTTTCGGACTCTCGCGAAAAATTCTTATCTGCTCTCGTGCCGCGTACGGGGTGTCGAGGGTGTGTTTGCGCCTTTCTCCCTCTCTATCGCTCTCGCTCACTCACTCGCTCTCGGATCGGTTGATTTATACTTTTTAACCATTTCATAGGGACGCTCGATGTTGTATATATACGCGGGGAGAAAGAGACATGCCGAGAACTTTGTGCTTTCGGATACGAGGGGGTGCGAGACCCCGAGAGCTTTCTCCTTTCTCTCTCTCTCTCTGGTGGACCAGCCGAGAGCTCCCACGCTGTTCGAAGAGTTACTTTTAATCTTTATGCCCTCTCTCTCTCTCTCTCTCGTTCACTCGCTCGCTCCCTCTTTTGTGGTCTACACACGCCCTCACCACCAGCCGCGTATTGTGTCCGTACGAGAATTTGCAAACCCCCGTCGAACGTTCGCCCGGGCAAAAGCGCGAGAGGAGTTTCCTATTGGGTGTACTAGCTCTCGCTCCCGCGGGTATCGAGAGCTCTGCAGATTTATGGATTCGGGGAATATAAATAAAAAATGTGCGGCTCTAGCATGAGAAAAAAAAGAGGGAAAGGGCGGAAGGACTGGACAAGGGAGAGAGAGAGAGAGAGAGGGAGGCAGACGGTGAGACAGAGAGACAAGATGGAAAAACGCGAATATATGGAGTAAGGAAAAAAAACGTACAAGAAAGCCATCGACCGGGAAAAAAACAACGTATAACTCGAAAATAAAAGATTTCGAGATTCTGTGTAAAAGATCAAAGTGATTGTTTCGAGCGAGAAATTTATTCGTTTGCCTAACCTTGATATTCCATTAATCAATAACAATAAATCAACGAAGTAATTAATAATAATTTCATATCGTTACAAAATCCCTGATATATTGCTATCATTTATTTCTCGTATTTTTTTTTGTGAAATAACTATTTACCCTCGCAACTGTTGGATATAGAGGGTTGTTAGAGGACGGTAGGATACCTATACGATGGACTCGTGGAATTTTGGTTATTATCGGAACTATTTGCTTCGACGACGTGAATGGAGAAATGGATTGGGGCGAAGGGGACGAGAGAGGACTGGGAGGGTGCGCGCAGTGAGGACATAATTTAGGCAAACTGATAGCGCGAAGTCACCACCCCCCTCCCTTCCACCCATATACACACATATATACGTACATAGAACTCGCCTCCCCCCTCGGAAATAATCTAGCGGATTCTCATCTCGCTCTCCCACGGCCCTTTGTGTCCTCCGCGTCGAGACGTCTATACGACGACAACCCAGGCTCTTCAAAGCCACCCTCGAGGGGGGGATGAGAGAGAGAGAGAGAGAGTTCCGCGTCAACTCTGCAATTCGTCCCCAATTCTAGAACGCACACTGTACTCGATCGAGGTGCAGAAATCCATCGTCTACGTCCCTCTTATCACTCCCCGGTTGACGAATATATACGTAGGTATGTGTGTGTGTATGTGTGTGTGTGTGCGTGTAGGTATGTAGATATATATATAACATGGTGAGTCGAGTCGCGCGCGCCCCAAATTACTTCGTCGCGTTGCCGCTATGTTGGGACTTTACGCTTCGTACCGCGAACAATAATTGTCGAATCCCCGATTCTCTCGATATATTAATTGAATCGTACGATATTGCTTCATTCAATTATAGCAATATCGCCATGGCGAATAGACAGGGTGGAAAATATTCACTCGAATAATTTAACTCGCGATTGCTCCATTCTCTTCCCAAATTGATAATTTACCATTGACAATTAAGAAATGTCACTTTTGAGGGTGAAAATTTCACCCCCGATTAAAAAATCTTCTTTTTTTTCTGCTAGACAATTTTTCGTGGTTTTTAAAAATATCTCGCAATTCTTTGTTTCAGAATGCGCGTTTCCAACGAGATGGGAGGGCACGTGGTTCCAGAGCGGGGTGAGACAGCCGATTCTCATATCCGGTAATTTGTTGTCGAGCAAGGGCAGTTGCTTGCACAACGAGGGAGACAAATTTCTTCTCGTCGATGAGTGAGTATCTCTGCAGTAATCATAATAACAATAATAACAAAAAATCATAAATATAATAATAATAATAATAATACTAAAATTATATTGGAGCGACAGAAATTTTAAAAATATATGTATAAAGCCCTCTGTAATCAAGGGATGTTTGATATCTGTCTGAACTTTTGTGTTGGAATAGGACGTGATTACTGTGAAATTAGTGTATGATGAATTGACAAAGGGACTTTGTACGCGTGGGGAGAGGAGCTCGAAACGGAGGGGTAGAGAATACAATGTCGCGCGAGCGTTCGCCGATAGGAGTCGTCTCTCGGCGGCTCTTCGCTTTGCTCTTCTAACTCTCTCTTAACCTCTTCGACGTCTCTGTCTACGCAATTAGCGAGTACCAATAATGGAGAATTTGAGAGCAAAACGCTCGGTACATACGACAAGGCAAGCGGGAGCATAGTACCGCGGAACGAGCAAAAGCTGGCAGTGGTATGACTTTAGCCCGGGGGTGTTTCGATAGGGGTGGGTGAACGATCGAAGGCGAGAGACGAAGAGAGAGAGAGAGAGAGAGAGCGAGTTCGAGTAACGAAGGGGACGAGGGGATTAAAACGGAGGGAGATTCTACCGGCTAGTCCGTTGTTCCTTATCCGTTCGCCTGGCAAGAATCGTACAATGGGCCAACCTACGTACACACTGACGCAAAAAACATTCTTCCTGTATTATACACGAATGTAGTAAATATATGATAGCTAAAAGAGAGAGAGAGAGAGAGTCCATTCTTGTTCGCGATGGCCGAAGTCTCACCGAGTCCGGGGACCCTTTCAATTTTTCATTAAACGAAAAGGCACGTTCGAGTGGACCGAATTGCTGCAAAGTACGAGAGAACAAAGACCAGCTTTCTTCCCGAAAATTAGAAAAATTCCTAGCGGAAATTAACAAAAAGTATTCGAACAACCGTACGAAAAAATGGAAAAGATAAATCGAAATTTCCTTTTTACCGCTTCGATTAAAAAAAAAAAAAAGATGTTTGAATAAAACGATGATTAAACTCGATGTTTCGCGAAACATTATTTTCTCCCAAGTTATTTGTTCTTTTTCCCAGGTAAAATGATGTTGCAATTTATGCAAGTATAAATCACTCGAATCGTAGGATTGCCAGGCCGTTCCTCGAGATTACCGTGCTACGTTCGTGCGCAGCGTAGATCTTTTATGCAATTTTCGAGACTCGGTAAAAAAAACAACAACAAAAAAAAACAAAAATTAAATAAATGAAAGAAAAAAAACGAATGCGTTTAATAAAGCGAGTAACGCAGAACGCTGTTGCACGAATGATATTTGCCCTTTCGTCCGTTGACGTTTTTGCGCCCCCCCGCCCCTCCCACTTTCACGTCGCAAAACGCGATTTCTGCTTCAATTTAAACCTGCGGTCGACCCTTTCCCTCGTCCGCGTCTCTTCTTTTTTTACCCCCGACGCGTAAATAAGCGGAACAACGACGTTAATCAATTTTTAATTACGAGAGACCGTTGCGCGCACGGTCTATGGGACCGTTTTGTTTTTTGTTCCTGCCTCTTTCTTCTTCCTTTTGTCCTTTATTTTTCTTGTTTTATTTTTTTTGTATGAAAGTGTGGCGACGATGGCGAGACGATGGAATGATGTGGGGAGGTTGGGGGTGCAACGAGTTGTTGAAACAACGTTAAAATGCCGGTAATGCTCGTCCATGTAGTAATACCGAACTATATAGATATAAATCTGTGTATGTATGTGTGTAGAATCGCGCTTTTTACTCGAGGCACGAGGAGTTATTTGGCTGTCGTCACACTCTTTGCACACGACTCTCTCTCTCTCGCTCTCGCTCGACCCTCGGCTTACAAGCGGGTTAACGAAGCTTTTGTGATTCGCGACCGGGTGGAGGAGGAAAAAAAAGTAAACCCCCTTCGCGAAATGAGAAGTCGGCCGGACTACTTTTGACGTCATTATAAAATGGGGGGAAAAAGTAGCCGGAAATAAGCTCGATAAAGAGGCGAAGAGTGACGTCGAGCTGAAAGCCACGGGACTCGCGCGATTGAAAATAAAACAAAACGAAACTACCTCGTAAAAGTGAAAAAAAAAGGAACAGTGAGTCGACAAATTAGTAGCCCAAAGGAAATTCGTCGATTAAAAAAAGAAAAATAAAACGTTCGAGCTCGCGTTAAAAATTCGAGGGTCGCAGCCCCTAAATTCTAGTCTCGATTTCTCACCCCCCAACTGGAGGAGATTGTGGATTTTTGATTGAAAAAGAAGAATGAAGCGAGCGTTTAACATTTTTGGGGGCACGCCCAAGAGGGAGCCAGTCTCGGATTTCAGACTAACCCTTACCTTATCAACCCTCTAGCCTGTGGTGCTCTCGACGAATTTCCTTTTTTGGTACGTTAATATTCGGCATAGGTATATATATATATATATATATGCAAGAATATTCAGCACCCTCGACTAGCAGCCCTTTCGTATATATATTCACTGCGAAAATGAAAGGTTCTCGTCATATGGGAGAAGGGTCGAGCGAGGGTGCAATTTTACATATACATATATGTATATCTATATTTGAGCAGAGGGAAAGAAAGAAAGGAAGAAAGAAAGAGATGAGAGAGAGAGAGAGAGAGGGAGAGAAAGAGCAAGAACCGACGGAACGACGAGTGAAAGAGGAAGTGCGATTACTACATGACATTCCCTCGCGTAATTTGTCTCTGTTTTTCCCTCTCCATCTCATCTCTGTTATCTCTTCGACTCTCCATATATAAACAGAACTCCTGACTCCCGGCGTAGCTTCATACGTATATAACGGAGTCCCCGAAACGCGTTTTCCAGGACTGCGACTCTGGAAAATCGTTCCGTCTCAGTCGCTCGTTCTACGTGTGGCATACCCAGGGTTAATCTGGATAATTGATTCGTGCACGAAGCGAGGCGTTACTCTATATACGCTCGCTCCTTGCGCAATCTCGTTTTCCCTCGTTACGCTCTCTCTCTCTCTCTCTCTCTCTCACTCGCTCTGTCCTTTCTCTCTCCGTCTCCTTCTCCCTATCCTTCGTATTCTCGTTCGTGCGATTTCCGAGATAATGCAAATGTCCTCAATCCTGATGATCCAAGGCGCCCACACGTCGTACGAGAATAACGTACAGTTATATAGACTCGCGGAAAATCCGGTGGCCTCTTGACGTCGCGGAGTAATTAATGCATATTATCTCGTTCCATCAATTAGTCGCATTAGTACACGTTGAACATTTATTTCTTCGATTTAAAGAGAAATTGAAATTTTTGGAAAAAGTGGAAATTTTCTCGAGGCAAATTTGTACATAATTTCGACTATACACACATATATAATAAATATAATATAATAATAATATAATAATATAATATAATATAATAATATAATAAATAGTATAATAATTATTATATTATACTATTAAAATATAATAAATATAAATATACTAATAAATAGTATAATAATTATTATATTATACTATTTATTATATTATTATATTATATTATATTATATTATATTATATTATATTATATTATATTATATTATATTATATTATATTATATTATATTATATTATATTATATTATATTATATTATATTATATTATATTATATTATATTATATTATATTATATTATATTATATTATATTATATTATATTATATTATATTATATTATATTATATTATATTATATTATATTATATTATATTATATTATATTATATTATATTATATTATATTATATTATATTATATTATATTATATTATATTATATTATATTATATTATATTATATTATATTATATTATATGATATTATATTATTTATTATATTATTATATTATTATTATATTATATTATATTATTTATTATAAATGTATTATTATATTAATATATAAATAAATATACAATAAAATATATAGATATATATTATTTATTAATATTCCCGTATTGTATATTTATATATTACCTAATATTAATTAGAATAAATATACTAATACGGAAATATTCATGAATAATAAATATAATATTCAACTGTATTTGACAATCTATCGCTAATGCGAATTAAAAATGAAATACTGAATTATTGTAATTGCACCCGTACGAAGCGAATCTTAGCCGAATCGTATTATCGAAGAGATTCGAGCGTGAATAATTGAAAAACATCAATATCTTGTGGTTAAAATTGGCCCGGATATTCGCATGCGCGTAAATGGAAGGCAGGAATAATAACGATGGAACGTGCGTGATTGCCTCCAAATGATATTAATGATGAAAATAATCGTTAATCACCTTTTCTTGTTACAGAAAATCGTGCTACCGTTGCGTCGTCATTCATGAGAAGCACTCGAACGTACTTCAGTACAAAGAAAGTAAGTACTTTCTTCATATTTAAAATTTGTTATCACTCCTCCTCCTTCCATCCCTTGCCTATTACTCCTACCATGGCCACCATCCCTCGGATATATTCGCTATCTTTTGTTACAACAGTATACGCTTTCTCTCCACAAGCTTGTTTCATCCCTCCCCCTCCCACCTCTTCTCTATATCTGTCTTTTATCCGCTTCGAGTTTCGACGTCGAGAGAGTCGCGAAGGAGAAAGGTGTTCTCGTACCTGCTGCTACTTCTTTTCACCCCTATTTTAAAAGAAGGCGGGAGCGAGGGAGAGAGAGAAAGCTGAACCCGCTTCTCTATCACTCTCTCTCTCTTTCTCTCTCCCTCTCCCTCTCTCGCGATCAACTCTTTTTTTCCACTACCACTTGAACACTATACGATGATGTCGTCCTCATTTTCGCATACCACTCGCGGGCGTCCACGTCGTCGTCATCGATTCCTCGATAACGATTCGCCCGGAATCGCCCGGAAGACTTTACCTATCTTACCGTACGATATATATATATGTGTGTGTATGAAAACGCCCAAGCCAACGGAGAGAGTCGATCCTTTAATTAGAATGCCGATCGTTAATTAAAAGCGTCATCGTTAAGTCGACGAAGTCGTCGGACTCGCGGTGTCACTATACGATGCAGCTACTACGGTGGAGATCCAACCTTGTACGAGTATTGAACCTCGTATACCTTCATCCATCAACGTATATATATGCACACAATGCTAGAAAAGCCCAGGCTGATGTTGGAGAACTGCCGTTGGTACTTTCAGAATGCGTTCAAGTACGAGCGAGAACGAGAGAGCAAAGCCAGGAACGAGGAAGAGGCTGCTTCTTTTGCTACGTAGCTATGTATATATATATACATATTATCTAGCACATATATATAGTACAGAGCAGATCTTTGCCAGGCGAGAGGCCTCGTTTCGAGTCTAGAATTATTCGAGTAGAACTTAACGACGTTCTCCTTTCTGAGCAAACGTCACGAAGACGACGAGAGGCGAGCGGTCGTGGATAGAGGTGGAAAAAGGGGATGGATGACGATGAGCGAAAGAGAGAAGAGGTTGGTAGGATGGAAGGGAGGAGGGTATGGTTGGACCAACGAAAAGGAGCAAAGAGGAACCATGGCCTCTCTCGAGGAGGTGAAACAGCTCGAATCCTTTCCACTCGAGGCATCAACCATCCCTGGCGCAATGCAGCAAAGACAATTAAGGTCATCGCACACGTAAAGAGGAAGATGCCTGAGCTAGCTACCCTCCTTAGCAGGTACTCTTAAAAGGTGGCAAAAGTATCATACAACCCCCCGCCAGGTTGGACACTTCTTTACCCTTGGTTTGATTCGGCTTTTACGCGAAAATGCGCGAACGATTAAATCAATTTCTATTCACGCGAGTCGTTGGATAAGCCCTTCGTGGACAGAAGCGATCGAGGGAGAGTTGGATATCTGGGGTAAAAATGTCCAAAAGGGACAGGAGAGATGAAAAAAAAAACGAACGTGGGATCGATGGAAAAATTACTCGGGTCGTCGTTTCTACCTTAAGCTCCTTCCCATCTATCCTCAACTTCCTGTCAATCTTCGCCCATCTATCCTGAACCAATAGTTGCCATACGTGAGCCAATAGAATTTTCAATGAGCCCTATCGAGATATTTTTGATCGATATAACAATGTGTCCGTGTCGTTTTACAATTATTACCGAGATTTCTGTATACATTCCCGCATCGAGGGGCCCGAACGGTAATTTAACTAAAAAGAAAATGGTGAGGGAGAGATAAGAGAGAAGGACCAACGTCAATTTGTCACCATCGAAAGCTTGGATTATAAAGCGAGTGGAGGGGGAAAAAAAGACGGAAGAATGACGACGAGGACTGTTTGACAGGAGAGGAAAGATGAAGCTCGACGAGGGTGTCAGGGTGGTTAGCGGTGAGCTGAAGAAGTAAATATGGAACTCGCGGAATGAAAAATAGGTTATCCTTCGAATAAGAAGAAGAGAGACAGAATAGAGGGATGGGGAGGGTGGGAACGTACGAGAGGGTGGAAAATACACGTTCGCGTCTCGCGATGAGAGAAGATGAGGGTTGTGGAACGTGAGCGCGGAGATGAATTCGCGGGGAGAGGGGCAAAGCGAGAGAGAGAGAGAGAGAGAGAGAGAGAGAGAGAGAGAGAGAGAGAGGAAGAATTGGAGAGCCGTGTGGTTGACTTTTCACGGTCTACCGGAGAAATAAGCGCATACGTAGAAAAGAACGCGACGTTTTTTCGCTACGTAACCGTACGTGCGACGTCGTCGTAGCTTTTCGTTGCTTTCGCAACCCTAGGCTCCCTCTCACCGCGTGCACACACACGTTGCATGACACACGCGAGAGAGGAAAATAAAAGGGTGAACGGAGAGAGAGAGAGAGAGAGAATTCTGCTCCGCGACGGGCGTCGCAGAACCTGAGGGCTAGAATTTTTCGACGATTTGTCAAAGTCTCCCGTCCCACCGTCCACTTCTGCGTCCTTCACCAAAACCGCCAACCCCCTCACGTCCGGGGAGTTGCCGTTTCTTTCTTTTCCTTGTTTTTTTTTTTATTTGTTTTATTCTTTTTTATTTTTACTCGGGCTTCTCTTTTTTTCTACCTCCTTTCTACTCTTTTCTATCGGATTTTAATCTTCCTGACGTCGTACACCCCTAACGCCAGCGTGTCTGACTACCCCTCGACTCGTGGCTTAAGCACGATTCGAATTAAATCGTTCGGAATAAATTCCTTTTTTCGGGCAATAATTTCAAATTATGATTCGTTGAAATTGAATTTAACACGAGTTATCGAGCAATCTAAGCGAAATATTGATTAATACAAAATTGATAAGGGTCAAAATATTGGAAAATAATTAACAATAAATTGTTAGCAAAGGAAATATAAATATTCCAAAATCTTTCCAATCGTTGAAATTGTCATTATTGTTGCAAAAAATGTTACTCCGATCGATTATTTCTTCGAGTCGTGCCCATCGATGCTTCGATACGTTTTTCTACTTTAACCCCTTCATCCCCTTCCTCCTTGCCCCCAATACGTTAACCCGAGGAGAGTCCATCGTAAATACTCGCGAGAATGTGTACGGTCGTCAAGAACGTGAAGAAAACTTCACGAGCCCGTTCGTCGAGAACCGTCGACATCGTCGTCTGACCAGGGAACCGAGGGACGAAGGGTAGACGAGGAATGGAAGGGTGGCTACCATTCCAAATCACTTATTTACTCTCTCTCTCTCTCTCTCTTTCTTCCTTCCTCGTTCTTTTCCACGCTTCACCGACAAAAACATGGCATTGCACTTTTTCGCGGGATTTAATAGTTTTAAAATGGCAAGTTTCCCTCGGTCTTCCCTCTCTGTTTCTTTTTCTCTTCTTCTCCCCCCCCCCCACCCTCCCCTTCTCTCACGTGGTTTCGAAACTCGACCGCGGATGGTCTTGCGGGAAAAGTCGAGCTCGTTGAGATATTGCTCGCAGTGGAAAGCAGACGGGACTACAGCACGGCGACGTCTCTCCAAACGAAAGAGGGAGAGAGAAAGAGGGTGAGGGTGAGATCACTAAGAAACGTCGTAGAGGAGAAAAGAGCGAAATATAACGAGGGGTTGGAGGACCATTATTCTTCCTTGCTTTGCTTCCATAAAGCGAATTTGTTTCTCCTTACATCAGTATCGTCGGTTTTTAATAAAACGAAATTTTTATAATTCCATCCCCCAACTCGATTCTTCTTCTTCTTTTGTTAACAGCCTACTGCCACAATAGAAATTCGTTAGCCTCGCTATGTTCCTACATAACTGGGGATGCGCTTCTCTATTCGATGTTCCGGGAGGAAGCACCGGCGGTTGCGTGTCCCTTCCGGGGTCCTATGACCTTCACTTACAATCGAGGTCACGGGACGTGTTCCAGCCCTCAGAGCAACATCGACACTTGCACGGATGACAGCAGGCTCCTCTTCAAATACCAGGCATGTCCGGACGTACCAGCTTCGGAAAGCGCCGGTAAGCCAATCAATTCCTTGGAAAATATATTTCTAATTCGTTATTTCATTATAAAAAAATAAAATTTACTCCCGAGTATCGTATTCGCGTCTACGATTTTTATACCGTAATTTCCGGCTATTAAGAAAAATGAAATGAAACGAGAAAAAAGAAGGAAACGTTTTGAAAAACAAAAAATAAAGAAAAAAATTAAAAAATACTGTCTCGTCACGAATTTGGAGTTTTCGACCGAAAAGCGAGTCGCGTGAAGCCAACGTTCGCACGAAAATCTCTATCGATCCCGGGGGAGACATATTAGTCGACGTCTCGTGCGCTCACCGGGCCCCTGAAACAAACGCGAGGCTAAAAGCGAGGCACGCCATCGCCTCGCGCGAGAGAGAGTCACGACGAAGCTATGGTAGAAGCTGCCTGCCTGCCTGCCTGCCTGCCTGCCTCTGCTCGCGGAGCTCATCGTGTATTACCCTCCCCGTAGACCCGCCACGCTTGAGGGATGTCGTTGGATCGTCGAAACGATACTTTAACGTCGCGATAAAGCCGAGACGAGAGAGAAAGAGAGATAGAATAAAAGAGTAAAGAATGTGGAACGCGCGCGTGGGTTTGAAAAAAGGGGTTGAAAACCTTTCGTCGTCCCTTCGAGGTCATCGTCGAACCCTAGTACGAAATATTCCCATCGAGGGTTAAAATAAATTCACCTAAAAAAAAGAAGACAAATTTTCAAAAATATTAAGAAAAAAAAATTTTTATTTTTTCAAAATTAAGGGAATTCATGAAATTGTATTCTTTTTTTTAGTTTAATTATTCGTTTGGATCGAATAAAATGAAATCGAGCCTAATTCGCGTTTTCTTTTTTTCGTACGAACTTTGGCTACGAAAGAGAAAAAAAAACGTGATCGAGGGACGAATTAAGGGGGCCTTTTGACCGGCGCGTTTCTGACGAGGTAGGGAACTAGAACTCGGCGAGTAAACCGCGAGAATCGTTCGAGATGCGATTTAGATAGGAAATAAAAGAGAGGAAAGAAGGCTCGCGAAATTCTTTAGCCTTTGCAAAACTCTCTCAGACGTTCCGTTCGTTGATTGTTCGGGTTAACGGATCGAGGGGTGCACTTATATATCGTCGTATTACCTATACACACATCTAGTGTGTGCCACGTACGTGAATGCGAACTTATACAGAAGTCCGGAGAAAGGTATGGTACGAGGAGGTAAGTTGATGTCGGCTCGTGTGGTTCGCGAAGATAGCGTCGGTTTCCCCCCTCTGGAGAGGGTGGCTTCGAGACGAGAAAAGCGAGACCGCGTATAAACCACGCCCACGCTTCCTCGCAACGCAGCCAGACACTTTGAGGGAACGTGATGCGCGATAATTGTCGGTTTGGAGAATCGCGAACGGGCGAGAAACGAGGCACCTGTACTGTACAATACCCCTTAACGATGTGTATATATATACAAATTCTTCCATCTCGATGATAGCCCGGAACATTCCTAACCCCCATAATTCACCCCCCGAATTTCCTCGGGTGTACGAAATAACTCAAACTCGGATGATCGACGTTGATTCGCGGTTTGAATAAAAATTGGTAGGGATTTAACGATAAGGTGTACAAAAAAGGGCAATTTTTGTAAGTTAGGTACTACCTAAAATAAAATAAATTAATAAATTAGGTTAGGTAATACCTAAAAGAAAATAAATTAATAACCTTTTTTTTTGGATTTTGGACGTTGATTCGCGATTTGAATAAAAATTGGTAGCCATTTAACGATAAGATATACAAAAAATTGAAATTTTAGTAAATTAGGTAATCCCTAAAATAAAACAAATCAATAAATTAGGTTAGGTAATACCTAAAAGAAAATAAATTAATAACAATTTTTTTTTTATTTTGGACGTTGTTTCGCGGTTTGAATAAAAATTGGTAGCGATTCAACAATGTGTATAAAAAATTGAAATTTGAGTAAATTAGGTAATCTCTAAAATAAAATAAATTAACAAATGAGATTAGATAATACCTAAAAAAAATTAATAAAAATTTTCTTTTTTGGATTTTGGACGTTGATACTCGGTTTGAATAAAAATTGGTAGCAATATAAAAATAAGGTGTACAAAAAAGGGCAATTTTTGTAAATTAGGAAATAATAATGAAAAATTTCTTCGGTATTTTGAATTTTGTATTTATTTTGGATTTTTGATTTAGTCGAGGAACTCGAGTGCCTGGCAACATGGAAGGAGGGTAGCAGTCGTTATCTCGTCGGACGTTTGCATCACGGTCACTCGTCGAGCAACGAGGATCGGTATCGATGTTTCGTTTACGAGAGAGCCGGTCAGAGCGTCGGTGCTGGTCTCAATCGTGCAGCCATCCTCGGAACATCCACGATGGACCACGAAATGGGTCTTCCAGGTGCCCCTATACCCGAGGGCGCGCCTGAGGTATATCGCGTTGCACAAAGCGGCGATGCGACGTGCAACGGTCTTTTCAGTCCGATGGAGGGCTCGAGAACGATGACTCTCACCAAAGGTAATTTTTAGCTAGATTTAATTTTTGTATCGCGCGATATTAAATCAGAAATTTCACTCGTCGCGTACCATTGAATTTTTGCAAAGTCTTTTGATTCGCGAAATACGAGAAAGTCGTTTCCTGTTTGGAAAAACTTCTATGAGAAAAACTTCTATGAGAAAAACTTCGATTCTAAAACGTACAAAAATCAAAAGACTTCCCAAAGTCCCAACAAAAAGAATCCTTCGAAACTGCGACAATCACGTTTGCAACAGTAAAGAAAACAAGAAAAAGAGAGAAACACGATTTCTTTTGTCGAATCAAAAATTCTCGCGATCATTGTGTAGGATGAGATTTTTCTTTTGTTTCGCGTTTTTTTATTGTAAAAAGAAAAAAAAGGAATGAATGAGAAAAAGATACGAATGGGACGGTTTGTGTGGCGCGCACGATGCAGTTTGAAGCAGAGATCGCAGTAGTGAGAACTCTCGCGAGGCCGAGTGCCTCTTAATATCATGAATCTCTCTCGCTCTCTCACTGTGCCGGCTGTGAGTGCGGAGAAAATGGATTAACATTAAGCTCAACGGTAAGCCCTTTGACTAGGGTCTCCTGCCTGCTCGCGGAGTGGAGATCAGGGCGGTATTATATCTATATATATATATAATGCTCTCGTTCAGAGGGAGAGAGAGAGAGAGAGAGAGAGAGAGAGAGAGAGAGATACCTATATACATATTGCTTCAGCTATCTTTATCTGACATATATAGCACACTAACCGTTCAACTGCGCGAGAGCTCCGCTCGAAAGTTTGTTCAATTAGCCTGGCATCCTCGTAGAGTCAATACCAAGGGAAAATTACTCGGCTCTGGGTTTTCATAACCGCTTCTCTCTATCTCTATCTATCTCTCGCTCTCTCTTTCTCTCTTTCTCTCATTCTCTCTCATACATACATATACTGTCCGTGTGTACTCTATGCTGGGGTTACGAATATAAGACACCTCCAATCTCTCTCTCTCTCTCTCTTTCTCTCTCTCTCTTTCTCTCTCCCCCTCTCTTCTATTTGCATACACCTATAAATAATATATCTATGTATATTAGACGCGTTAAGTGAGAGGTTATGAAGCCTCCAAAGAAGATACGCAGCAATAACTCTGCCGAGACTCTAAATTATTGTTTGCCGAAGAAATTTGATGCTGCGCACCTAGCGTCGAAACTTGGAACTCGCTCGTTCCCGGACAAACGCACGGGTCGAAAAATCTTCGCGCTATTAATACCGATTAAAGAATTGAAATGAAAATGTGAATAATCTTTATCACTCGTGTCGAACTAATCATCGAACTCAATTTAAATCATCGAAACAAAAGAGCGATACAATTTATTCCATACGAGCGGAAACAAATTTAATTAATCTTAAATTATCGATGTATTATTTTCGATAAAGAAAAATTATAAAAAGTCGTCTCGATAATAAAGATACGCCTCGCGACTTTTCGAAATTTTACGACGATAACCCGACGCGACGATGTGTTATTTTATCTTCCGAGAAAACGCTTTTTTATCGCTTCGCGGGAAAACGTCTTATCGCTCGGTCGCGCGCGACAGCATAGAACGATGAGACACGGGTGATCTGGTCGGCTTTTTTTTTTATTTCTTTCATCCTCGTCTCGGGGCTTGACACGAGCTGACGGTAATTGGTATCTTGGCAGCACTAAAATTGAGCCTCCACCCTGTACGAGTATAACGTCGTGTGTATAATGTTAGAGCGTGGAGAGGGAAGGGGGTGGACGATTTTATCACAAGGCGTTAAAATGTGAGAATTAGCGAGCTCGTATATCCCGTAACACTCTCTCTCTCTTTCTCCCTTCACATTCTCTATATATGCATATATATAGTGCATTGTAGAATACAGTGAGGCCATGAAACATTCTACTTCTCGCAATTTTTACGACGAAGGAATTTGTATTCGCTCGCCACTGAGTCCAGGCATCTTGGTTACACGCGTTTCTATTGTGTGTAAAGAGGAAACATCCGCTATGTAATAGCCAACGTATAGGTAGATAGATATACGTGCGATACGAAAAACATCCCTCGAGGGTTCGAACTCTTGGGGGTTGTAGTGGAAAAAGGGGTAGTAGAGGGATGAAGGGGTGGGTTGAATTATTCGCATTCTTCATTCGAGCGTCGTGCGAGCGGACAAACGACCGAGATCGTGAGAAAGAGGGAAGAAGAAAGCGGCAAGAGACAGAGAGGGGGGAGGGGGAGGGGGGTGGAGACTGAAAGCGATGCAACAATGCTTTTATACGGCTCGTAAAAGCGAGTGAACGAAGTGTCGAATACAGGGAGGAAGGTAGAGAGACCCGTAGGGTCTCATCTTCACTCGTGGATGGCTTCGACGAGCCGCAGATTTTAGGACTCTTCGCTGAGGCGACTCGTGCCGAGGGAGAAAGAAGCGAGAACGAAGACGGGACGAAGATCTTGAAAGAGGAAAAACAAAAATGGCGGCTTTCGTCGAGAGTAAGGGAAGAAAGTGACGAGTGTGACGCGACAGAGTGAAAACGATTTTTCTTCTCGCTTGCCAGTCTCGTGTCGACGCTCGCAATCGCCCTCTAGCGAATTCAACCAGAGGGAGATGAAAGAGAGAGAGAGAAGGTGCGTTCGCACACTCGAGAATCGAAAGCTTTTCGAACCGTCTGCAGCAAAAGCAACAACACCGTTGAGATTTTATCGGCTGTCACAGTCGATGTCCTTGGCTGCGAGACCGAGAAAAGCTTCGCGCGACTTTATCGCTCGCGAGCGAGGGTTATAGAGGGCGCTTCGGTGAGAACGTAGTCGAGGCAAAGGAGTTGGAAGAAGAAAGCGGGAGGCGCTCCCGTTAGCTATCTTCTCGAGTGATTTCGAGGCGCGAGGCGAGATAGCCAAGCGAGACAAAAGCGATTGCTATAAAGTTCCAATTCGTCTTCGAGCGCGAGAGATAAGTCGAGCTTCCTCTCTTTCTCTTTCTCTCTCTCTGTTTCTCACCCACTTTTGCCGAAGAATGAAGAGGTAGGAAAAAGACCGAGAGCCACGAAGAGACGAGAGAGAGAGAGAGGGGGAGAGGACAAGAATAAATAGAAAAATGTGGAAAAGAAATGATCGAAATGTCTTTTTGTCATTTTTGCAGAAAATAATTTTCAAAGACGTTGCGAAATATCGGAAGTGTGAGAGTGGAGGGGGGAGAGTTTGAGTGATATCAATAATCGATCGATCCTTCTTGTTCTTTCACTATTGAAAAATTAGATGATTAATTTGTTGTCGTTGAATCGAATGTTTCAGTCTCGTCGCCGAGCAAATGCCGTTTCCCAAACTGGCTGACAGGACACACGAGCAGTGGTCTCACGTGGCACACGCTCGATCTTGCACGATCCTACACTTTTCATCCGCGGAACGCGAGTCTGCACGTGACGCGATCGAACGCGAGCAGTTCGAGAATCGACGCTGGAGCATTTATACCTCAAGACTTTCCCGAACAGGAGGAACAGGACGTGACAATTTTGTGCAACGGAATTAAACAAACGAATCCTGCTCAGACGATGACGATAATGGTGGCACATTTTACGGTTGGATGGTGAGTCGATCATTTTTACAAATTTGTCCGACTAATTTCAAAATTAAATCATCTGTTTTAACGTGATTGAATTTAATTTTTTTTTTAATTTTTTCTTAATGTTTTTAATTTTTTTTCGATTTTTCTTGAGGAAATTTTATCGTCGTTACTCAAGCCTCTAACTCAAGATCTCCCATACATATTTCTCGTATAATTATTTCAACACCCAAAGCGGTTTTGTGCGCATGACGTTTTATCAACACCAAGACAAAATAAAATCATAAATTTTAAGCCGATTAAATTTAATTGTTTTTTTTATTTTTTGTTGATTTTTTTGGATTATTTTTCGTATTTTTTTCGAGGAAATTTTATCGTCGTTACTCAGGCCTCTAACTCAAAATCGCCCATACATATTTCTCGTATAATTATATCAACAGCCGGAGCGGTTTTATGTGCATGACGTTTTATCGACGGGACGGTCACGTGGTCGAGGTGCAAACCGGAAGTGCAGTCTCCCGTCCGGAGGAAGCCTGCAGTTCGCCCCACTATATGGCTCACAGCGTTCCCTATCTCACCTTAGTCAGTGAGTAATAAATTATATATTCTCTACCGTGCATTTATTCATGCGCGTTTTTTTTCTCTTCTTTCCTTTTTTCTTTCTCTATTTTTTTTTTTAATTTTTTTATTCATCCTCCTTTATCGTGTTTTCCTCATTTTTCTTCTTCGTTTTTCCCCCTTCTTTTTGCACATCCGAGCCCAAGCGACACGAAGTTCTCGCTGAACGCGTTCCCGTTCGAGTTTCGCTAATAAATTATTTTACGTACGCATTTTTTATAACTCCCTCCTCAACACTCAACTGCCTCAACCCTTACTCCCACTTCTCATCCCTTCCCCAGCTCGTCCAACCTCTCGACCCCCAGGGGTGAGTCCGAACCAAACGTGAGAGAGAAAGAGGGAGAGAGAGAGAAAGAGAGGAAGAGAGAGCGAGAGTGAAAGAAAGAGAGAGAGAGAGAGCGAGCTCTAGATCCTCCGGCCTGAAGAGTACGCGGTCAGTAACGCGCGCCAGTAACTCGAATTTTTACTCACCCGAGCTCTCACGTCGATGAGACATCGCGCTCTATATTCATATATGTATAGACATATCCGCACTCGTAAACCATATAACCGCGCGCACTGAGCACTCTCTCTCTCTCTCCCTCGCAATTTCTCACGCACACATTTCCATCCACATTTTCCGCATCCTCGCATCGTTCAAAGAAATCCAATTGTTCACGAACAATATAAATAATGAATATTTTTATTCCCTCTGCCTCCTTCCATCTCGTATCTTATCCCGTTCACTCGTTTCTACCCACAGCGATGTATCGGTTTATTGCTTGTACAGAAATAGAGAAAAAATAAAGGGAGAGAGAGCAATATCAAAAAAAAAAAATGAAAAACAAGAGATAAAAAAAAAGAGTAAGAGAGTAACGAATTTATACGAGAATAATGGCGAGGTTGGGAACTTATCGTGCAGGTTGTAGAGGGCGCAAGCAGACGCGCCCCGGGTATCCGGGGTGAGTTATTCTCGTACGTACAATTAGGGAATAATAACCTGGGAAATTGCCTTTCCGCGATGGTCCGTACACGGTCTGGACCCCTGTATTGTGGACCTCGATGGCTTCTCTCGTTCTCTCTCTCTTCCTCCCCGCTCTCCCCCTTTTCCTCTCACCCTTCTCCTTTCTCTCTTTCCCTCTCTCCCATCGTCTCGGTTTTTGTCTCGCTCTCTTCATTCTCTTTCTTTCACTCTTCCATTATTATCTCTCGGTTCTCTTTCACTCTTGCACCTGTGCAGCCCTTATTGCGTTCTCGAGCTTCATTCCGTCTCTCCATTTTCCGGGCATGTATAACCAGAGAACGTATTGAACGTGGAATTTAAAATGTACGACGAGAACGATGAAGAGAGAGAGAGAGAGAGAGAGATGAAGATTAAAAAATACGTAAATACTCGTTATACCGGTCACAATACCTACCTATCTCATTCCAGAAATTTTTCATAATCCTTCCGACCGAGATTTCCCGTCGTATCTGACCCCGTTATCATCGTTTCTCAAACGCGAATGCAACAGTCTCAAACGAAATCCATTTTTTAAATCTCGTTATAAACGACGTTAAAAAACGAATAACGACGCATCGTACTCGTTTAATCCATTATCTATACGCACGATAACGGACATTTTCTTTTTATTGATTTACCCGAAGCGAAAAATAATCGAAACAATCAAAAAGAAATCTTCGATCGTCGTTCGCGTTCAAACGAGTGCGAAATACAAAATTGTACTTGTTTCCGTTCTCCGAATTAATCGAAACGAGAAAATGAGTTTAATTTATTTCCGTGTTTTTCACCCCCGTTCATCTCGCCCCAATCACCCCACCTCGGGCTAAATAAATACGAATGACGAAACGTTCGTACGAATCGAGCCGAAGTAGCGGAAAATTTCATTAAAATTCAATCCTACGATATTAATCAGATTTCGAACAAGCCGATATGAAAAAAAGAAACAAAATTGTCCGATGAATTTTGCTCGTTTCTAATTAATCGTCGGATCTTTCGCGACCACGTGATATATCACCCCCACCCCCCACCCCCCAAAAAAGGGGGTTGATTAATCAAAATTTGATCGATCGATTTTGTCTGCGCGAGCGTTGTTTTTAAGCGTCGTACTCACGTCGTAGTTGATTTACTCGTTGAGACTTAAAGGTCTCCTCGTCGCGCGAAAAGAAGAGAAACGAAGAAAAAGAACACGATGGAAAATCGAGAGGCTGAGAAGGAGAAAAAGGAGGGGGAGGAGGAGAAGGAGGCTTGGAACAGAACGTCGAGAGTACGTACATGTATATATGCGATGTAAAGAATAAGAACTGCTGCGCCAAGCGGCTTCGTAAAAAGTCTCGCTGGAGGGTTTTCAAACTCACCGGTGAAGTTCAGAGTCCTGGGTCCCGAGGATTTGGCCGAGAACGACGAGCCAGAAGAGTCCTGGAACACATGAACAAAAAAAACCTATATATATATACATACGTGTAAGAGTAAGGAGGGTGAGAAGATACGGTAAGAAGAGAAAGGGAGATAAAATTTCTGACGATTCGAGAGACGAAGAAAATGCGAGAGGGAAAACCTTCCGTTATACACGCGAAAGCATCAAAAGTCGTGCCCACGTTTCTTCTTAGGTTCTTCTTTTTTTTTCTCTTCTTACTCAGGAGGAAAAACGGCTTTTCCAAAATCCTATCGGTAATCCTCCGTGCGGACCAGACTCGATTTATTTTTCATCGGATTCGTGGTTGATCTATATATATATGCGTATATATACATGTATATGTATATGTATAGGTATATAGGGAACAGCGCGTGGCAGGGCCCACTGTGTTCAAGAAATCGAGTTCGAGTTATCGGCAGGAAAATTCAAAGTTGACTTCTACCTATCTCGTTTCCTCTTGCCATTCTCGTCCACCAAAACTCCACGATCCGACTCAGCATCAATAAATGATTAAACTTCTCGGGGTTTCTCGGCTTTACTTCCTCGCTACCGTTACATTATTCGACGTGATCCGATGTCGCGATCACTAAATTTCGTCAACTTTTATTCCTCTCGATAGGATATTTATTATTTTTTAACATTTATTTTTCTCTACCATTCAGACAATAAAGTATTCGATTAGATTACGCTCGAAGGACGATTGGATCAAGGAGCCTACGTAACGATATATTTTACAAAATTGAAATCAAATTCGTTTTACCAAAAGTTCGACGATTTTTTTGTTCATTCCCTTTGTAAAAATAGAAACAAAAGCTGTACAACTTTTATTTCGTGCGCGTATAATATGTTTCGTCGTGTATTATACTTAGAATGACGTCCAACCGGTAGAAAACCAATCGTCGTTAAATGACGTTAAAATTTCCGGGACGTTGCTGAAAATACCTGTGACAAGGGATTGCCAGCAAATAGCCAGAGCGAAGTGAACGAGAGAGAAACGGAACATTTTCATCAAACTACAATCTCACATGCACAAATATTCACATGCATATTGTATTTAACATTTTACAATAGAGTCCAGCCGTCAGTTTGGGTAAAATGACAAGAGTATAAACGCGAAATACACATAAACGCACACGTACATTTATTTGAACGACCTATATGTGTCGCGTATCGATATACGATGCAGGATTCGAGCAGACAGAAACCATCGGTCGAGGAATATATATGTATATGCAGTTTGCACGCAACTATATAGAGAACGAGCGAGGGCAATTTTGAGGCAACGCGAATTTACACTCGTAAAGCAAGAGCTATATTTGCGATCGTCGGCCTCTTCGTCAAATAATTATGCGTCATTCGTACTGCACACTATACACGTATACCATTCAATACGACATACACGTGTATATACGTATATAGAGATACACATATAGAAATTCAGCATACAACCCTCGTGCCAAATTCGACAGCTCCAAGTTGCATATAAATGTGTCCCGTGCCGTGACACTCGCAAAGGTAGTTCACCATTCAAATATCGGTGGATACGTATGAACTCTCGCTCAGCCTCGATCCTCCTCCATCCTCCTCCATCTCCTTCTCGGACTCATCAAGAATTCAATCCTCGTTTATCCGACGGAAACGTTAAGACATTACGCGTTATCACCGATGCACATTCGTAATTTCATTAAACGAAATTATCGGTGTCTTCTTCGACGAATTCGCGAATTAATTTCCTAATGGACCTCCAACGTGCGCGATGCTAGAGTCCATTACGAATGAGGAACGCGAGATTATCGAGTCGTTTATTTCCGTTCTGTCTTCGGCGAATTTTCACTGACGAAGCTGGGCGAATCTTTTCGAGACAAAAGAAAAGCGCGAAGGGGTTGTTTTTGTGATTTAGGGATGATTTTTGTTTCTTGTACGAACGTTGATGACAAATTGGATTTAAAAGGGAGACAAAAAACGTCAGGATTTTGATGCTTCGGAGAAAACGAAGCGAGAATAAGTCTGGTTTTGGTGGGGAGCGAAGTTAGCAATAATACATCTGAGAGTAAATATATACCGGAGAAAAGGACTTCGATTTCTTGCAGTAGCCCGAGGGCTCTCTCTCTCTCTCTCTCTCTCTCTCTCTCTCTCTCTCTCTCTCTCTCTCTCTCTCTCTCTCTCTCTTCTTCTCGCGTTGTATAAGGTACTATTTCACCCACATCGAAGCGATCGGTTGCTCGCCGTTTCGAGTCGTAATCCCGGTGGGAGTTATTGGATTCGGTTTGATCCACTGGTCGCCCTCTACGTCCCTTCGTTTCTCGTGTATGCTTTCGTCTCGATATACTCGCAGGTATGTGTATCTGCAAGTCCGTGTATTCTTGTACGTGTGTGTATGTCAGCGCACTTCCGAAAGATCCGTAGGGTGCAGGGTGGACCGAAGTTTCGGCAAGTTTTCCCGCGATTCGTATTTTTCTTCATCCCCTCACCAACCCCCACTTCTACTGCTTTTTCGAGATAGTTCCACCCCTCGCTCACTGTCTCTTTTTTTTCTCACTGGCCCGTCTCGATCCCTTCCTGCAATTGAGATTTGAGGATCGAAATCGACCGTCGAGAAACGGGCTTCGTCCTTGAGTTACGTAAATCTGCGTAAGACCATTCACCCTCTCTCACCCTCTGTCGGGGTTTTCTACCACTCGTACTCCTCACTCTCTACCTCTAACTTCAGCAACTTTTAATATCAAACGATCCTGGCTATTCCATTTACCGCACGATATTCTCGTGTGTCGCAATGCAGAGATCTCTCACAATCCAAATCCATGGTAACAAGATTTTTATGATTGAAATAAGGGCCGATGGAAAAATGTTAACCCTCGACATGTTTTCATCTACGTATAATTGGGGAAAGTATTTCGAATATATTTGAAAAATATTGATCGTCCACGCGAATTTAAATATGTTTTTTCATACAACCAAAAAAAAAAATAAAAAAATGTTTTCCCACTCGAATTCATTTCGCGCCAGTCATTTCCCCGCTTTACTCGAGAAGAAAGCGGATTGGTGTAAATTTTATTTCGTAAAAATAATTGGAGATAGTATTTCAAGTATATTTGAAAAATATCTATCGTCCACGCAAATTTAAATATGTTTTTTCATACAATCAATAAAAAATTTTAAAAAATTCCCACTCGAATTCACTTCGCGCCAGTTATTTCCCCATTTTGCTCGAGAAGAAAACGGATTGGGGTAAATTTTATTTCGTAAAAATAATTGGAGATAGTATTTCAAAAATATTTGAAAAACATCGATCGCTCACAAAAATTTAAATATGTTTTTCATACAACCAAAAAAAAAAATTATAGATTCGTTTCCCCAGTCGAATTCACTTCGCGCCAGTTATCTCCCCGTTTTACTCGAGAAGAAAACGTATTGGGATAAATTTTATTTCGTAAAAAGGTAGGGCCACGCGAACGATAAATCTCGCGATTAAAATCGAAGATTCTCGCCGAAGATGAAATAGGGCAACCGGAGCAGTCGCACCGAATGAAAAATGGAAACTCGCACGGCAAACAATCTGGGCGGATTGTATGTTTTGTTTTCTTTTTTTTGTACAGTTTTCCACCCCCGTACCTACACGGAAAACGCGAAAGCTCATAAACCATTCCGGCGAGACAATTGAGCCGTCCTTTTTTTATTCCCATCTCCTTCATTTTAAAAAATTTTGTTTATTATTATTATTTTTGTTTTCTTTCCTTACACGGCGGTAAGAGGAATTACCGTTTTTCTGTGGGGGAATATTTCTCATCACGTCGTATCTCGTCGTATCATGGTAAGATATATTTTTTAATTATCCGCGAGTGGGGAGAAATTTATTTCGCGCGAGGGAACGCGCCTCTGCGACGCGAATATAACAACGAACGTTGAACACGTTCTCTTTCGCAATACACCCCATGTGTTTCGGAAGTCAAATACGCGATATATAAATCTCGTAGTTAAAATTGAAGTCTTTAAAACAAAACGACACAAAAAGAGCCTCGAACCATGTCGAATGAAAAATAGGAACTCGTGTTACAAAAGGTCTGACAACGAGGATAGGTAGAAAGAGGGTGGGTTAGGGGGTGTGAGGGAAGGGATGAGAGTTAGGGGAGGATTGTGTATTTTCCAGTTTTCCACTCTCTCGTTTTCGCGACGTAAAACCCATAAACCATTCCACGAGACAATCGTGCCCTGTTTTGTATTTTTTTTGTTGTTTTCTTTTTTTTCGTTTTGTTTATTCTCAACCCCTCCACATTGGTACGATTCGTACACCAGTGTATTTCTTCCATTCAATTCTCTTTCTTTCTCCATTCACGTTCGTGCGACAGAACTGAAAGAAAACGAGAAAGAGAGAGAGAGAGAGAGAGGAAAACCGAACGAGACGGTAGAGCGAGAGGAACGATAGAGGAAGTCGAGGGGTGTTATAGAACAGACAAGAGGGTGAGAGCGAGTATCTCTTGCTTTTATGACCGTTCGGCTCGCTTTTCGTTCATTTCTCGTCACACCGAAACATTCGTATTCCGTTGACGATCGCGAATTACAGTTCCTGTGAAAAGCAGCCACGAGGACTGCTAGGAGGGGAAGGGGCGGGTCCGGGGGAGGGGGTTGAAGAAGAGGGTGGCTGGAGGAAGTTGAGCTTCTTCTCGCCGTCTCGCACTATTGCAGATCCCGTCTAACGAGGACGACACCCCGTATCTCGTACAGTGCTTTTGTGAGCTATCTCGCGAGAGCTTGGACGTGAATTCAGGCCATGAGAGAAACCGTCGAGAAGCGAGAGAAAGAGAGAGAGAGAGAGAGAGAGAGAGAGAGAGAGAGAGAGAGAGAGAGAGAGAGACCGAGGGACGGATTACGAGAGGAGTCGCAACTTGCGAGCGAGAGCCCAATGCTACAGTAGCAGCACCATCGGCGAACCCTGAGAAAAGCGAGAGAGTGCTCGAGAGAGAAAAAGTGAGAGAGAGAGAGAGAGAGTCTGCCCGGGGGCCACGCGGAATAACGAGTTCGAATCCCCGAGCAATTAAGCTGACGGTCACGCCAGGTTTCGGGCCGCGGGGGTTGAAGAGTTAAAGGGACCGAGGTTGTGAGAGAAATAGGGATGAGAGAGAGAGAGAGAGGGAGAGAGAATGAAAAGGGAGGTGAGGGCTTGGGAGAGCCGACTAGAGAGCGAGAGCTCCCTGGCTTTTCTCCGGTCGGTCACGCGCCGAGGAAAAGCCGAGAGAATAAGGAGACACGAGAGAAAGGGAGAAAAAAGGAGGAAAAAAACGTAAATCGGGTGCAAAAAACGAGAGAGAGGACCAGGCCGAATAAGCCGAGATTGCTCCAATTGTCGAAATTCCACGCGAGTTATACACGTACACCGGTACTTTCACAGAGGCAAGAATTTTTATCCATCGACCGAAAAAAAAAGAACACAAAACAACCTTTGCCCTTCGGATCAAAGAGTTCGGAATCGTCTATATCGTGATATAATATTTACACGCGCGGACGAGGGGGAAAAAAAAGGAAAAAAGCGAGGAACGAGTAAATGGACTGAGACGAAGGTTTTCACCGCGTTGTAACGTCCCTTTTTCCCTTTCTTTTCCGTGCTTTGACGGTAGAGAGCACGCGAGAAGGAAGATGACACGAATAAAGTACGCCCTATGGCAAAATGTCGAACGCGAGTAACGGATCGTGAGGGAGAGAGCGAGATGGCGACACCGGCGCCGGAACATTCGCGATTCGAGTAGCGGCGCGTGTGTGGACGCTCTTCGTCTATGGCGATAATACAATAGAGTTAAAAAAAACCCAGAGAGGAAGAAGAAAGAGGAAGCGAGAGAGAGAGAGAGACAGAGACAGACGATGAAAGAAAAAAAAACTGGAATAGAGAAAGAGGCGAAGGGATGAGAAAATCTCTTTGCGCCGACGAATGGGTGAACGGGGGTTGAACGTTGAAGGGCGAAAAAACTAGACAAGAACACATATACGCCATAGACACCGAGCGGGCGAGACCTGGCGAAAGAAGGTTGGAGAGAGAGGAAGAGAGAGACTGAGAGAGAGAGACGGAGTTATAGAGATGAAAAGAGGAAGAGAGATAAAAGCTGCGGAGGAGAGGGAAATGACTCTCGGGCTCTCCCGCACACTGTCGCTCCTACGCTTCGATGGTTAAACGGTGCAACGCGGTCAGCCAGTGAATATATTATATTTTTAAATCCCGTCTCGCGTATGTACGACATAACCTTTCGCTCGCATCCACACACAGACCACACATACGGGTATTTACAGAAAAATACGTATACGTGTTTGTACATTGGCCGATGGTACAATACGCTTGTAGCTCGTACCTCAGTAACATTTTCTCTCTCTTCCTCTCTCTCTCTCTCTCTCTCTCCCTCGTCTATTCTCATCCGGGTGCTGCAGTGCCGGACGAGTCGGAAACTGTACTCTCTCTCTCTCTCTCTCTATTTCTCTCTCTCACTCTGTCCCCTTTTCCGATGTACAGAAAACGCTCGTCGCATTATAGAATTCGCGGATATGCTGGTGCAACGGGCACAGAATTTGTATGAAACACGCGTGTTCCACAAGTATAATACGTGGAACGAAGCTACAAGTCCGAGAGAGAATTCGTACCAGCACGTACTGACTATATGTGAGCTTATCTATGTTAATACACATATATATATATATTTAAATATACAAGGCCGCTATAATATTACGTATTACAAGCTGGGAATATTATAGTCGAGCGTGTATAGATATGTCATAGCCAAGTTAGTGTCGTGTACGTCCGCATAACTGCGCGATACAAGCATTTTCGTGTAATTCACGTATATATATATATATAGATATATACATACTTTCAACTACGCGTACGAGGACCAAGTGCAGTAGAATATATATCGGCCGTGTGTTATAGGACGGTATCATTAATCATTAGTCTCTCGTACGACGGAACAGCGAAATTCAATAACGCGGCTTGCCACGAATAATTCTCGACCATATCAACCCTTCCCCCTCCCCTTTTCGTCCTACCATCGACCGCTTCTACCCCCTCCCAGCACCACTCCCACTCCCATCCACCATGTACAAAAACAACCTATATATAAAATATATAACCAAGACGTATCTACAATTATGTACAACTTGGAATCTTGGCCATATATGTATATCTATATATCTATATATCTATATATCTATATATTTACATATCTATAAATCTATATATCTATATATCTATATATCTATATATCTATATATCTATATGTCTATATATCTATATGTCTATATATCTCCATATCTATATATCTATATATCTATATATCTATATATCTATATATCTATATATAGAGGGAAAGAGAGAGATAGATAGATATAGATATAGATATAGATATAGATATAGATATAGAGATACAGGGATATATGTGTGTGTGTGTGTGTGTGTAATATATGTATATATGTACTATATATATGTAATTCTTGGTGCACATATGGAAAAAGGACGAAATATGATATATTCGAAATATTTCAGTTCATATATCACGTGTACGTATGTTCGTGGCACATTCGCGTGAAACGCGTACGTGAAAAGATGAAGTGCCCTCTATATATATTTATATAACTATATGTGTGGGTGATTGTATATATATATATATATATATATAGGAGAGTGCATACAATGATGCACAAGATTTGGCGAAAAAGTTATATATTCTTGATACATATATATGTTTCGGCCTTATTTTCGTTTCTTGGTAGGTATATGCTCTCAGCACGTTCGCTTCTCGCCGCACTGCATTACAGCAAGCTGTAACCAACTCGGTAAATATATATAGAGAAACAAATTTTCCTTCGCGAAGGGAGAGACACTCACGGGCGATACTTCATACGCGGGCCGCGACCTTCCGCAGATTTTGCGCAACGAAGCAGCAAGCTGGTGTACCGTGAATGTGCGGGAAGGGAGGGGAGGGAGGAGGTAAGGGAGAGGGTGGGTTCTGTAAAAAGGAAATACGTAATGCACGGGAAGAAAAAGAGGAGGGAGAGACAGTTTTCCATGACGTTACGACTCGTATACGTGAACGCGAGAAAATATATACGAACGATATACCAAAGAGGAAGAGACGTAGGAGGAGAAAGTGGAGAAGGAGAGGAGTAACAGATAAATGACGCGAGGTTTATGTGTGTCTCGCGTATTACACACGTTGCACCCGAGATACAAAAAGTGAGGGAGAAAGAGGACGCGAGAGAGCTCGTGCACATTATTACGTACGTATAATGTGCCGAGCGGCAAAAAAAAACAGTGCAAAAGGAGGTAAAATAAAAAACGAAGTCGTGGGGGTAAGCGCGCCCGAGGAAGAGGGCGCTGGTGAAAGGGAGTGGGGGGAGGAGGCCAGGGTTTGGGGAGAGCGCGGGTTATTTAATAACGAGCCTCGTAAATTCGGCCCCTGTCGCCGCTGAGAGAGAGAGAGCGAGATAAAGAGAGAGGAGAGGGAGAGAGAAAGAGAGAGAGTAAGAAATTCGAAACGAACGGGGCCAACGTTAAAACGTAAATGAAAGTGGCCTCCGCTTTTCAACCCCCTTGCATCCTCACCCTCTTACCCTTGCCCAACCCTCTCCCCACCCCTCATCCTCTACTCTCAACAGCCTCTTTTCTCGGTACATAGGCAAGTATAGAGACGGTGATGGAAACGAGCTGGATGACGAAGTGGAGAGAAACTAGAAAAGAGTGCGGTGCCATGTACACACACAGTTACACACACACATAGATATATACGTCCTTATATAAATGTAGAAAAAAGTGGGAGGAAGCGTGAGCGAGCGAGCGAGAGAAAAAGTGGTGGAGACATTTCGAAGTCGAGAGAGCGTTAAAGTTTGTTCCAACGTCAGACTTTAAGGAGGTTGACGAGATCTCCTCGTTTCATGCTCGATGTCGCTACTGTATCGCTGTGTGTGTATAGGGGTGCGTCTCTCCTCTACGCCCCTCTCTCTGTCTCTGTCTCTCTCTCAACATATACCTGTATAACACAGCGGTAGATTTTCCGTTGGCATCGCGAGCGTAACAGACAGCAGCTCGGAGTTTATTTCATTGGACCGTGAGGAGAGCGAGTATATGCGACGAGTGCACAGGAGCGAGAGCAACGAGAAAAAAAAAAGAAGAATTTTCCGGTCCTATCTCCGCAAGTTCACGATTAACGTCGTAAAAGTGTGCGGTCGCTGTGAGAGGAGTCGTAAAACGCGCGAGGGTGAAAAAAAAGAAATATAACGGGACACAAATCGTCAAACGCCGCAGCATCGCTACTTTTCTCTCTTCTTCTCACCAAACCCTTGTCATTGCTTTGGCGAAGAAAAATGTATTTTCCTTTATTTCTGTTTCACTCCAGTTCTTTTTTCTCTCTCTCTCTCTCTCTCTCTCTCTCTCTCTCTCTTCTTTCCTAGCGACGAACGCGATGTTTACTCGCACGAAGACTTTATAGCCACGGCCCTTCTTGTTTATACGCAGATATTTGCGAATATTTAAGATAGGATTGACGCGAGGAGCGAGCCTGCTCGAAGTAATTGAATATTACCTTTTATAGGAGGAAGGGGGTGAGAGGGGTGGTAAGATAGAGAAGATTTGCGAGGAAGAAAAATGAGTAACAAAAAAAAAAGACGGAGAAGAGAGAAAAGTGTTCGGGAGCTTGACTCGCTTTCTTCCGTTGTCTGTAGGTGTACACATATTTGCTCCATCACGAAAAGATCGAGTACCGAGGGTTGTACAGCTGTGCTGTATTTGGCGGGAGCGCAAAGTACGTAACAGAGACTTTTTTTGTTTCGTCCTCGCTCATCCCTCCCTCTCTCTCCTTCTCGCGGACTTTTGAAACTTTTGACTCAATCCCTCTTTCCCTCACTCTCACTCTCGGTCTCGTGCTCGAGGAAGGGTGGCAGACTCATTTTTCACGAGTTCGGGAGAAAAACCATACGCGCGAACCAACGCTCACAGACACAAACGCGCCATGGGGTGGGTTGGGGAGAAGAGTGGGGGTAGGGGTAGATTTGGTCCAGCGTTGTTTCGAGCCGGAGTTCCGTCGGCGTAAATTTGAATTTCTGGTCGGTGCGGCTCATACCATGCCGAAACGAGTTTAAAGGTGGGGGTAGAGGGTAGGTTTTGCTCCAGTCCGTTGGGCTACGTGGAGTAGGGGGGTTTAGAAAAAAGAACGAACGGTGAATATAACCACGTCGCTGTCGCGAGTTCGCATGTGGCGCGAATTTTCGGAACGTCCCTTCGTTCCTTCCTTTCTTTTTTTTTTCTTCTTTTACTTCGCAAAAGCAGTTTCGCGCCACGAAGAAGGGGAGCACACTCGCTCCTCCGCCACGGATTACTCGTTTTGCGAGGATCGCTTGTGTATGTGTGTGGGGGGTGAGTGGGAGAAGAAGGAAAAACAAGTTTACCAAGCGTCAGAGCAAATCTGGGGAAGAGAGGGAAAGAAGAGAGAAGGAGAGGTAGTCAAAGTTTTCGGTCATGGCCTTATATGCTCGAAAGAGGCGCGACGAGGATAGGTTTTCCCTCTCCTTCCCTCTCTCACTCTCTCACCCCTCGGAGCGTAATTGTTCCAGCCGCGGCTGTTGGCAGTTAAGGGCTGGTTTTCTAATTACATTTCGCAACTCTACGCCAGCGCAGTAAACCTTCCCCAACACGCGGACCTCGTGTCCGACCCCACCCCAACACCTACTTTCACCCTCGCAACACTCTCGCGCTCCCTCTCTCTCTCTCTCTCTTTCTCCGTTACTACTACGCTTCTTGCGAAAGGGAAGGGTGAGGGGCACGGTACAAACTTTCGCACGACCAACTTGGAGGGAAAATCGGACTTTTGGCTCTCTCCTCCATACCTCTACCCGGTAAGCAGCGCAATATACGGGGTGTGCACCCCTCTTTACCCTCCTACACCCCCGAAGCCCCTTCTTGCGCACGAGTAGTATTTTATTAATAGGTTACATAAGGAGAGTTAAACGAGACTCGACAGGCATAAATGGAAAACCTGGGAAGACGATAGGCAAACAACGTGAAACTTTAAAAATGGCGCGGATAAGCGCCAAGTATCGAAATTCTGTCAACATGTTCCTTCTTTTTGTTCTTCGTATTCTTAGCTCGGTAATAATTTATCGTTGAACTGGCGGTTTAACGAGTTTCTCGTGTTAAGACGGGTGTGAGTAAATCTGTGAAAAAAAAGTATAGCAGGGACGAAAATTAAAACCGCGAAATGTCGAATACGACGGTCGTTAGTTATAGATTTCGGGTTGAATTTCCCTCGAGAATTGATCAATTCGTCATCAATATTATACGCAAGTGCATTCATCAACTAGTCGTGGTGGTCGCGAGCGCTAATTAGTAATTACCGATGGACCATAATTTCAGTCTAATTAGTCCGAGCCAACTATGGTCGACTTCGTTCCCCTTTCTCTTTCTACTCTCTATCCCCCGGCACCGACCTCGCTCTCTCCCTGTCTCTCTGTCTCTCCCCCTCCCAGATCCGGGACACTTTTTTCCATCTGCCATCTCTCTGTTTCTCACCCTCTCTCTCTCTCTCTCTCTCTTTTATTTGTAATTACGATTCTTGATTAGAACGATAAATCGCTCGTGAATTAAACCGTGAAATGTTGGGAGCGTAACAACGAGAGGAACGAACTCGACACAGTGAGAGAAAGACAGAGAGAGATAGAGAGACATTGAATTTCCGGCTTGTCAGCCAGACGGCTGTCTATTCGAGGGGAACGAGTTCAACATTGTCCAGAAAATCGAGAAAAATGAATTTTATTCAAACAAAGTTTGACCTAGACGTCTAACGAATATTCCATTTAATTCGCATAAAATATCTACGACATTAGCGCTTCGCAATCTTCATAAATGGGCTCGCGTAATCGAATTCGAATTAGCTTCGATTATCGTCCATTTATCGCGATACGGGAATAGCAACGACGATCCCAGCGTGAAATAATATCGCGAGGCTCGCCACGGGAGAAAACCGGTCAAAGGAAAGATTATAGATAGAAGCGAGGGAGAACGAGAGAGAGAGAGAAAGAGCGAGTGATTGGATGGACCACTTAAGAAAAGCCGGCTTGCCAATCGTTTCGCCCTTAAATACATTAATCCCCGACTTTTATAAAAGACTCTCGTAGATCGGCAGCGTGGACAAAACGAAAAAAAAGAGAAGAAACCAAAAAAAAAAAGAAAAACGTCCAATAATTTCCCAGAGGAGCACTCAGAGACCACGTCATATAGCGACGTTCCATTCATAAAAAACGAAAGTCTTCGCGAATGGCCCACCCAAATGGAAATGAACAAAAAATATCCCAACTCGCGTTTACGTAAAACTCCATGCCCTACGTAATCGACCTCCCCCCTCCCTCTCCCTCTCTCCCCGCAATCACCCGAACCTTAGAAAATTCGAATCTTCCGGAAACGTATCGTAAAAAGAAAGTGCCAAAAACATTATATAGACGAAACAAAAGAAAGAAATTCGGAAAATCTGGGTTAGTCCGTTTACTCGATGGTCCGTCTATTCGTTTCCTCCCCTCCGGACTCCTTTCCCACTGTACTATACCCTACAGCATTCGCGAGAAAAAGAGCTGAGTAATAGACGCGAACACTCGAAGCTACACGGACACGGTGAGCACGGTAAGCTATTATAGAGAAGATATAGTTAGATCCACGGGAGCGCATTCGTCATTGCTTTAGCCCGTTCCTGGTCAGCACCGTGGGACACGGTAAAAGAGGTCGGGGATGGGTAGCTCGTAGAGGGAAAAGCGAGGGATGGAGTTTCGCGCGATATTCCCGATAGACACTCATACCCTTTTGCCCACTCACCCCATTCGTCCCATACCCCCGGACCCTCCCCAGCCACGACAAGACCCCGGTAATCGAATTCGCGAGCAGGTATATCGCGTCCCATTCTCTCTCTCTTTATATATATATATATATATGTAGCCACTATCTTTCTCCCTCGTTGCGCGACACAACCGAATCTCACCGCGATCCATACAGTTATACAAAAACGTTGGTCGGTGCAACAGTGGAAAACTGGCGCAAAAGCCGGAAACTACCGTCCCGGGAATACCCACGGCCATATACATTACGCGACTGGCGGTATCACCGCGAAAGTTAGAATTTCACGTGGAATATTGTGGGCCAACCGGTTACGTAATATAAATTTATTCATCTGTTATACATGAATTATAACGTTTCTTCGACCCGCGCAAGAAGAAACCAACGGCGTGCAACGTCGCGATCGTGATTGTCCAATTCAGCGATTTTGTACGAGCCCTATTTTATTGATTTATTTATTATTGTTTGGCATTGGAATAGGGCTGGAGGTTGAAAGGGGTTGAAATCCATTTTGTCATGACTCGAGTGATTTATTTATTATTACGTTTCGCGGTGGATTGCCGAGCAAACGAAAAAAAATTGCATCCCTGACGGGGAATATATTTGATTGTGCGTATTTGTGCAATTGGTGCGTGTCACTGATACGCGATATCGCATTTATCGTATTCGCATTAACAAGTTTCGTCGATGTCGAAGCAAAATACGAGTGGCAACGCACGTGCTCATGAAGGAAAGTGGAGTCGAGCGAGTGGGTTTGAGTCGATTCGACTCTCGAAATAAGGTACGAGGGTGAATGGTTGAGGATCGAGGGTTGGGGAGGGGGGGGCGGAATAAGGGTTGAAAATGGGTGTAAGAGGGGGTTGAAAAGGAGGGGGTGGTGAAGGTAGGCGACGATTGCACACAATGCAGTCGTAGCAATCCCTCAACTTGTCACTTACTCACCCTCTCCATCCCCTGCCAACTTAGAGTCTTCTCCTCATCCTTCCATCGCGTTACATAGCGAAAGTCCACGCGTCTATATTCCATACGGCAAAAGTCTCTCGCGCGAGTTTTCACCGCTCATTCCTTCGCTCGATGATTCTACCCTTTCTCTCTCTTGCTCACTCGCTTTTTTACTCCTTTCATCCCTTCAAACCTTGCCTCACCATCCCCCACCCTACTTACACTTCGCTCTTTCGCTTTCGCGTCTCAACAACCCTTTCATTCCACGATACGACGAACCCTTTCATCCGTGTGTAGCCATTTCTCGCGGGACTCCGCGTCCGACGAGACGAACGGGAGGGCTAGGAGAGAGGAGAATGAGAGAAAAACGACCGTGCGAGCGGCTGTACGAATCTGTGTGTGTGTAGGGGGGAGAGAGAGAGAGAAAGTGCGGTAAAGTCTGGCACATTCGACCCCGCGAACGGTGATACGAAGTGCCATGCCTGACGAAATATTCGCCAGCGAGGAGTCGAGAAAGTCCGGAAAAGAGGGAGGAAAGGAAAATCCTCTTGTCTCGCAGCCGAAATAATATCCTCGAGTCTCTGCGAAATTGCGTCGTGTCAAGATCAACCCTGTTTTGGATAAAGCTTGTCGTCAATTTTCGAATTTTGTTATCGAATTTCGTTATCAACGATAAAACGATAAAAAAATCTTCGATTATTATATTATATTGTATTATAAAATTATGTTAATTAAAATTAATATTAATATAACAATCGAAGATTATTATATTAAATTATAAAAATTATCAAATTAATTAAAAAATTTTCTCTCTATCTCATCCCCTAATTATTCCACAGAAAAACATTTCCCCTAATCCAGAATAAATCTTTGTGTATTTAACCCTCGATCGTATTAAAACACGTGGGCTCTTTTGCGTCCCTTAAATTTTCGCGCGAAGCATTGGGACACGCGTCGAAATCACGGATAAATTTTCGTAAACGGATATACAGACATAGTCGTGAAACGAGACGAGCATTTCGATACAAATGGCGAAGGAGGAGGGGGAAAGAGGAAGAGGGGTAGGACAGGGGCGAAAGGGGTAGCTAGATTGTACATGAGAGAGGAAGTGTACAACCCAACGAGATGAGTCGTTCGTGTATGCAACGAGTTTTTTTCGCCCGAACAACTATGCAGCAGCGGGAGTTTGGTACTGTAGCACGTGGGTTTGGGTTTACGAGAGGTGAAAGTGGGGGAGGGGGAGGGTGGAATTGCGTATATGGTGGTCCGCTCTGAAATCCGAATGAAACACCGCGCCGGTTGATTGAGGGGTCGCGGGTAAAAAAAATCACTGAAATTCGTAGACCTCGCTCGACAAGCTTTCCCTCGACACTCGCAAGCTCGCCGCGCGTACTACCCGGCCCTCTTCGTTTCTCTCGTCACGCGAATGCAACGGCGACAGTTCGTTCATCCGCGATTCGGGGGAAAAAAAGTACGTATAAAGCTTGAATATTCGAACGGTGGAAAAAAAGAGCTGAAAAAAACGAGGACGAAAAAAAGAGAAAAATCAACGCGAATTCTTGTTTCTCTCATCTCTCGCGGTATATACGCATTTTCAAATCGCGGCTTCGTTCGTACGTAATTTTTTTTATTCGTCAAAACGACGTGGACTCGACGTAACGCCGCGAAAATTTCGTTTAGTTTCTTTCGGAAATAAAATCGAACGAACGAGGGAGCGAGAGAGGAAAATCACTGCGGGGTGAAAAAAAGTTTATATATATATGAAAAATAAATGAAACGTGAAAAGAACCTTTCCGTTGCACGCTGTATAGAAAAATCGTAGTGAATCAGCCGCCCTCTGAAAATATCTCTCTTCGACTCTGATTGAAGCGAGCGAAAGTGAGAGACAGAAACTGAAACAGAGAGAGAGACAGAGAGAGAGAGAGAGAGAGAGAGAGAGAGAGAGAGAGAGAGAGAGAGGGAGAGAGAGAGAGAGAGAGAAAGAGAGAATGAAAGAACTCTCACGCTTTACCAGAAGTGTGTCTCGACGAGAGAAGTAGCAAAAGGAAAGTCAGCCCAAAGGGTGTACGTAGAAGAGATGTCTGAAGGCTGAAAGGTGGTCGCTTCTCAGGGACGAGAAGGGAGGTAGAGAGACGAGAGAAAGGAAACGAACACCCTTAGAGTACAATCAGACACAGAAGGAGAGAGAGCGAGGCCTTAATTCACCTGTCGCCTCGAAAACCACTTCGCCGCTTCGTTGAGCGTGCCGGATAGACCACGAGGAAAAATTCATGCTCTCTGTCTCTCTCTCTTCCTCTCTTCCTCTCTCTCACCCGATGGGAAAACCGAGAGAACAGAGGAAAAGATTTTTTCTTCTGCTCTATACATATATATATATCGTTCACGCACAGAGAATTCTGCTGCAACATATATATATATATATGTTCCAGTAGAATTCTCTCGCTCTCTCTCTCTCTCTCTATGTATATATATAGAGAGAGAGAGAGAGAGAGATATTTAAATATATACGTTGCAGTAGAATTCTCTGTGCGTCAACTTTTTTCCTCTCTGAATTGTACATTCTGAATTTTGTACCTCTAATATACACTATGCGTATACATCATCAGATGTGCATGTCTGTTGATATACACTTGATATATACATATATATATATTTGTATGGGTGTGGGCATGTATATGAAATATGCACAAGCCCACCTGCTGTAGACGAACGGTGGTGCGAAATTTGCAAGCAAATTGCCAATTCGCAGTCACCGCGATACGTCGGTACGTAGCTTGTATTCTATATACATATATATATATATATATATATATATATATATATATATATATATATACATTGAGCCAGCAACAGTTCTCTTACGCACACGCGGATTTTCGCGGAGTTCTCTATTCACCGTCGGAGCCATTTCATTAGGCGATCAACTCTCAATGGTAAAGCTCCAGTCCGTAAGTATATATATACTTATATATGTATTGTTTCTTTCCTTTTTGTTTTTTTGTTTCATGTCCGTCGGACCATTTTACAAATGCTATTAGCGTTAGGACAAAAGGGAAGGAAGTAAAGGGCTGGAACGAGAAGACCGCGGAGTGAAAGACGATATTTTTGTTTCCTCTCTCTCTCTCTCTCTCTCTCTCTTTCTTTCGTTCTCGCGTGGTTTCAAAGTCTTCTTGTAACACAAGAAAGTCTCTCCCTTCAACTCGAATCTTTTTTTCTTCTTCTACTTCGAAGAGGTGGGAAGAGAGAGAGAGAGCGTTTTACCTGGGAAAGAAAACCTGGAAAAGTTTCACGGGGAATCAGATTTCCGGTATCTTCGAGGAAAGTACCGAAGTTTTTTATGTAATAATTAATTGTATAGATATAGATAGAATTTGTTTCGATTAATTAGAAGCCGAGTTGTTACAGTTTTGTGAATAAAGGTGAGCTAGACCGTGATCGATCGTAGAATAAATAATTCGTCGATTAATAATTTTCATAAGGAAAAAAACTTAATTCGAGACACAACTTTGATACTTGATGAATCTTTGTTGAAAGGTTTCACTATCGAAGAAGCCCGGTATCTTCGATATAATATCGCGTTACTTACTGCACGCGCATCGTGTACCATTCTACTCTTTGATAAGAAAAATTCTGCAAAGCGCTGGAGTAAACGGGAAACCTCGCGATGGGCTACTCACGTATGTTCTAAAAAAAATGTCCCCTTTGTCCTCTCTGCTCTAATACTTTCTCATCTTCCGCTGGTTCGATGAGTGTCTCGCTTGTCGTTGAAGGATCTTCGAAGCTCGACATTCTGTCGGGCGACAAAGTCCTTCCTCGAATGATGAAAATGAGAGAGAGAGAGAGAGAGAGAGAGAGAGAGAGAGAGAGAGAGAGAGAGAGAGAGAGAGAAGGAGAGATAAAGAGAGAGAGGGAGAGAGAAATAGCCACACGAATGACAAGGACGAAAGGGAGACGCGAGATCTGGCTTTCGCGCGCCCACAGAAACGACCCCGCATGCCTCTTCAAGGTGGGATATTCGTCGAAAACTCTAAAACCCATCAAAGGGAGAGAAAACCAGAAGCAAAGCTTTCCGGGAAAACGAAGCGAGCTACGTGTGCGCTCGTGTGCAGACGGAATCGATGTACCCGATATACAGCGATTTATAGAGCTCCAAACGACGATATATACGTAGATCGATAGAAGAGGAAGGTAAAAAGAAGCTATGCGACATAGACGTGGAGAGAGGGTAGAGGGTCGAAGACAGAGAGAGAGAGAGAGAGAGAGAGTGCTCTAGGAAGAAAACCTTTTGCCAACGTTATCCGGCAATTCCCGGGCTTCTCTCGTCCGCGAGAAAGCATCGCGGTGCACATCTTGCAGTTTCGGTTTTTCCACAGTGGAAAAGCCGGAACGCAGGGAGAGTGCGAGGGAACGAGGGAGGTACTGGCCCCGGGACGGAGTTACGTTGTATAAAAGAAATGAGGTAAAACGTATAACGAAAAGCAACAGCCGAAAAAGCAGAAACGTTGGAAGATAGTTTATCATCCTTTTCACGCACGTAGGCGAGACACCCAACCTTTCGCCGTATCTCACCCACGACTCGTATGGAAAGAGGCAAAAACGCCCTTTACCTTACTCCACGTTCCTATTATTATTATTATTTTTGTTCCGTAAATACGGAAAATCGATAGCACGTTCTCGAACCAGTTTCGGCTAATTTCCAAAAGATTAGCTAGTTTCACGATTTAAATTCGACAGATGGAACGATTTTGAAGAATGTAATTCGGACAAATCGGAATTGAAAATCGATCACAGAAATGAAAAAAAAACAAAATTATTTCTTCAATTTTCTCTACGCTTTTATATCGATTTCTGTAATTACTTCCTAGTAACGAGACTCCGATAATAATTTCGAAAACAGAAAAACATCTGTTGACCTCGGGAAATTTGCAAAATTGTCATCCTTCGAAGTTCTCTTGACCATTTGTCCCGTCCGATTCTCGAGAGGCACTCGCTTCTCTCTGCCCCATTCCATTTTCTCAAGTGCCTCTCTCCCTTTGCCCTCGTTGTGGTACTTCGAATCTCTAGTTTCTCCTTTTGCCCTCACCCTCTCGCGAACTCCCACAGCTGCTTTCCCTCTCGCGCCCTCGTATATTGATTATATAAGCGACCGAATGTACTAACTCCGCTAAAAACATTCCACGGAACGCATACATACGCCCACACACATAGACATATATATTTATGAAGGCAAACACACATATATATATACAGATGATCAGCCCGAAAGCCACCCCTTCCAAAAACAGCGGGAACGAACTTACTCCGCGCCAACCCTCCACTTTCGGGCGTCCTCGAGAGGGCGCGAACACAGCGAAACCCCGGCGAACATTGGTAGACAGACGTCGGAATGTGTGCATTTCGACGGTGGAGAGATACCGATCTTCGAAAAGTTGCCCCGGGGGTACTTCGCATCGAGGATCCGCCGACGCGTAGCTTCATTTCCAGCATTAGTCGCCCGACATCGTCGAGGCGTCAATGTCGTCGGTTCTTCGCCCTCGTCCGCCCTTCTACGAACTTCTCCTCCTACTTCTTCCTACCTCCCTCCTCCATCAACCATTTCACAAATATTTGTCCTAAACGCGAGTTAAGCGCAGCCATTCGCGACAAGTACGAGAAATAGAAAAGAAAACACAGATAAAAACCTAAAATGAACGATGCAAAAGCTCTCGCGGGAAATGGCTGAAGTGTCGAGAAACAATTTATCACAATACCGAGACACGAACAAGGGTGCGTTGCGGTGTTGGAGGTTATGATAATCCACTTCTGTGATACGAGACGCGTCCGGCAGGGGGACACGCGACGTAGATGGCCTCCAGCGTCGATGCGCCATTCAGAAAGGAGAGACGGAGCGAGGAAGTTGGCACAGCGTCGAGGGTGAAAAGGGAGAGAAAACCAGTCGAGATACGCCACGAGGGTTGTGACATTGGGGGTATTATGTGGGAAAGAGCGAAGTAGGTGACGCGTATTGGATCGCTCTAGCTTCTATATACGCGTTTATATACGTAACTAGACGTATATGTATATATAATAATGGCGAAAGGCCTGCTCGATAGGCAAATCGCGCTTGCACTTGAACGGGCACGTCGATTCGTGGCTTGGAAGATTTCGAAGCGGGTAAGGCATCGTACGATCGAGGGTCTCGAAAGGACCCAGGCTGTATACACTGCTGCAAGAGAAAGACAGAGACACCGAGATAGGGGAGGGGGATGAAAGCTCCAAGCAAGCGGAGTGGATGGCAACGAGGGTTTATATGCCATAGGGTTTTTGCCATAGCTCGTTTAATAGGATTTATGTTCGATGGCCTCTGTGAAGCGCAATGGCCAAGTCTCGCGAAGGGTGTATATCGCGGGGTAGCTATACACTGTATATATAGTACAAGGACTGTTCGAAGCCTCAGCACGTGTTGCACGAATGCCATATAACCACCCCCTGTCATTAACCACATGAAAACAATTAAGAGCTCTCTCTCTCTCTCACTCACTCATTCTTGTTCTCTCTCACTCACTCTTTCCATCTCTGTCTTTCTCCTCATTGCCTCCGCGTATACATTAATGTATGTATGGGCCTGTTGGCTGGTGAACTTACTGCAGTTTCTCTATATGTACATTCCTATGGGTGGAGTGCGAAAAGGGGTATCGAGGGTGGTAGGGGTAGGGGGATGAAACAGGGCGAGTAATTGCTATCCGCGGGCGAATGAGACTTTGTGTATCTACCTCTCTCTCTCTTTCTCTCCCTCGATCGTTCTCTCCCCTCCCTCTCTCTCCCTCTCTCTCCCTCTCTTTCTCTCTCTCTTTCTCGTACATCGACCAATGATTTATCGACGTCGATAAATTTCAACGTTACGTATAGGTGCATTCGCGATTGTGCTGCCCTCTCATTCTCTCTTGGCAACTCGTTAATCCACACGTAGCTCGTATTTGCTTGCCAGACAAAGATTTATAAGGTATGAGGCCATAGTGGCAATGGCTTCGATCCGAACGGAGAATATAGGAACCGGGGGTCGCAGGGCGAAGCGTGATAAGACGCGGCAACATTTTCGACGATTGGAAAACCGTGTAAAATCGATCGTTGATTAATTACGGGCGTAATTTTATAAAATGGGGCTGATTTTTATTCGACTCGTATTCTCCCTCGACCGAGGGAAAATTCATCGTGACGAGAGACTTTTTATTACTTTTGCAACCAACCCCTCTTCGCCTCTTGCCTCGAGGTTTTCCGAGCAAGTCGAGGGATGAAACAAGATGATTAAACGTTCGAAAGAAACGTTTCCGTTCAAACGACGATCGGGAAATAAATAATTAATGATTTATCGTGACTCGGCGTTTCTTAATTGCGAACACATTTTTCGATATCGCTGAATTGCACAAAATTTCGTTATTTACGTTATCGACGAAAAAAAAATGAAAAGGAATTGATAAAACTTGGCGATACGCTGGTTTTCTTTTTTCGATCTTTTTCATCCCCTGACTTGTCGCGAATCCGGAAATGAGTAATTTGGACGAATTTAGCGCGCCGATCGCCGTGCCAGAATCGCGACTATATACGCGTGTATATGGATTACTCCGTATTTATGCCTTTTCCATCTTTTTTTCTTTCGATCTTTTTTTCTGTTCTCTCTTCACCCCTCCACGGAGTTGGAACCCTACGTTTTTTTTCGCTCGAGGGGCATGACTCGTCCACTCGGCAAACTCGACGTAACGAGTCCGTGTGCCAAAAGTTGCTGGCCGAGAGAAAGGGAGACGCGAGGCGAACGGAGAAAGAAAGAGAGAGAGAGAGAGAGAGAGAGAGAGAGAGAGAGAGAGAGAGAGAGAGAGAGAGAGAGAGAGAGAGAGAGAGGAACTGGAACGAAACGTCGAATAAAAAAAAATTGCCCGCAGCCAGCCGGAACATGGCACGGTATACAAGCGTATGTCTACAGTATAGTATCGGGTAAATAGAAAAGACGAGGGCCGGTGGAGAGAAAGAAAGTACAAGGGAGGAAGAGAGAGAGAAAAAAAGCGTGACAGCTAATCAATCACGCCCGGTAGGATTCTTGCGGGAGCTAGAACTGTGTCCCGTCGAATACTTTTCGCAGATTTTTCCGTGCGAGAATCCCTTTTTTTATGGGATAGAAAAATAATTTTCCATCCCTGGAAAAAGGGGCGAACGTCGAGGGGATGGAATACGAGAAAAGCGCAAATATCGTTCTTTTTCAATTTCTTCTTTTTTCATTTCGATCGCACGGTTATATTTTCCATCATTCGTACTGTAGACCGAACAAGAATGAGCGAAAGCTCGTATTTTCGTGCGGAATCAAAATTTACAAATTTTCGAAAATTTATCGTCAAATTATTGTAACCGGATGGCGAGGCTTAATTCTCGTAACTTTCCCGATAATTTTCCAACAATCAAATACTTCGAATAATTCATCCATAGACTGAAATGTCGATATTAATGCGTTTAAACAAATAAAAAACGAACGAAACAAAAAAAAGGAAAACATTGAAATTAAGATAAAAACTAATATATTCATGTATATTAAATGAATTATTTGAGTTCTCTCCGGAATTAGTGCAATATACGAAGCGTGGTTTGGCTAATGGTCTGACCGGGAAAAACGCGAAAGCCACAAAGCTGCATAACGAACCATCGTTCGTTGAAAGAGCGACGAGGGAGTGAGGGGTTGAAAATAGAGGGTGGGTAGGAAAAGGGGAGGGGGGTTTGAACGATGAGGCAAAGAGAGAACGACAAATAGCAACGAGCGGAGGTAGCAAAAAAATTGTACCATTACCAGAGAGAACGCACAGCACGCCAAAACTTTCATCTCGTCTGGCGTGTCATTGCCCGTCTGACTATGACTGAGCGTTTCTACTGGCGTTTTCCGTCCCACCGTCTTGTCACATTTTACGAGTACATACACACATACAGAGACACACAGTCACATATATATGAAGTAAATCGATCTCTAGCGAGAAAAGAGAGAGAGAGAGAGAGAGAGAGCACGCGATATTTCGAATTCCCGCGATCGAAAAACCGCTCGTCCCATCGACCAAACCGAAAAAGAGAGTACGAATTTGTTCCCCCCCCCCCCAACTCCCACTTTCAAAAACAGAATATTTCGCGTTTAAATACAAATGTACAAGGTTTTATTCATTGATCGTTATCAACTTTCAATTGCGCCTGATGACTCGCGGTTTTTATGATTACGTGCATTTATATATTTATATGTATGTATATATACGTATCATACGTCAAATAAAATCATTACCGGACATTATTAATACACGAGGGGGTTTATAATGTTTTATCACGATGAAAAGTGTCAACTTTGGGCAGAGAAAGAGTATCAGCGTGCGAGGGATATCCACGGGGCCGTAATCCGCGGGCGCGAAATAGAGTCGGAGGTGAAAATACATTATTTCGACCGCGTGGACGATGCGCCATATACGTATAGGTATATATATATATATGTATATAGCGTAGTGTAAAGCTTACCGCTGCCGCTTTTCCTCCGCAACGATTCCAGCAGCGTTCGCCTCATAAATTTGAGATCGCCATGTATGTGTATAATATATATATATATTGTGTATGTATGTATATAGGTGTGTGGATACGTATAATATAGCAATGGCAGATAGTGGGTATTATATGCCGAACGCGCGGACGGGCACACCGCCGCAAAATCAAATTCATGACCGTCCCAACGCGCTGGTGGAAATTTTTAAATACCCATCTCACTCTCTCTAGCTTTCTCTCTCCCTCTCTCTCTCTCTCTCTTGGCGGTCGGAGCATTACTCGAATATTTCAGCGGCCATCGCAATGGAAAAGCTCGTTCTTTCGGTCTCACTTGCGCGCATGCCACGGGAAAGCACGAAGAGACGGGTAGACACACGACGGTAGCTTGGCAAATTTGCTCACGTTTCTTTTTGGGTTCCATCGTCCTTCCAGCCGGGGAAAGACGGAAGACGAAACAGATAAAAAAAAGGGGGGAAATGAAGAAAAAAGTAACGGTGGAAGAAAAAACGAAAAAAATTGTCCGAATTTTCATCTCTGTTGCCGCGAAGGAAAAATCTCTCGCGATGTGGAGAGACGCACGCGGTCGAGAGAAGTACGAAAGTTAAAGCGAGATCGAGAGCCCAAGAGAAAGAAAGATAGACGCGGGTATAGTAAAATGAAAGAGTCAAGCGAAAACACAGGTTTAAAAAAAAAGCGAACGAAAAAGGAGAAAAACATCAAAAACAAGAAAAAAGACAGAGAAAGAAAGAAAAATCGTAAAAGATATAACTGTGTAGTACACGTGGCGAGCATACGCGAAAAGGGAAAACGAAATTTTTCCTCTCCCGTTCTCTCCCCCGGCGCACGTCTCCGCTGAAGAGAAAGTAAAAAACGAGGATTCTTCTTTCTCCTATATAACGCGAAAGAGAGCCCTGGCCAGAATTATCCAGTACGTTTTTTTCTCTCTTTCCCTATCTTCCCACCGTCTCTTATCCTCGCTCTCTCTCTCTCTCTCCCTCTCTCGCTCTCTCACACCCCCCTCTCATCCTCTCACTCGTGGGGCACGCTGGTAGAAAAAACATTTGCATACGACTCGCTCGTTACTCATTTCGCCGTACGTGTGCACGCGTGTGCTCAGGCGCACGCGTGTTATCTTCTCTCTCTCTCTCTCTCTTCGTTCTATTTTAGAGTCCGTTTCTTCTATTTTTCCTGTTCATCAAGAACGCTCTCTCTCCTGGAGATGACCACAAGGATTATATATATATACATATATAATATTATGTCATAATATATTATAATATATTATATATTATACATTATATATTATATTATATTGTATTATATTATATTATATTATATATTATATATTATATTATATTATATTATATTATATTATATTATATTATATTATATTATATTATATTATATTATATTATATTATATTATATTATATTATATTATATTATATTATATTATATTATATTATATTATATTATATTATATTATTATACTATATATATATATATATATATATATATATATATATATATAATTTGAGTCTGATCCGAGGAAGCCACATAGTGGATTTCAAGTGTGCTTCTCGATATACATACGCGTGCCTACATATAAATACAGCGGCCGGCTCGTTTCTTGCTTCGTCTACGAGAGAATCTCGACCAAGCGTTTCTTCTCCCTGGCCAACTGCGGAAAATTGCATCGCGAGCCAGCCCGAGTTTCCGTGGGCCTCAGGCGGAAGAGAAAGAGAGAAGGGGGGAAGGAAAGGAAATACCGCCCGAGGCAAGCGGCATGTTGAAGGCAGGCGAGAAGGACTTCGAGCCCTTCCATTGCTTTTCCTTTCTCATGATATGGCCCTGGGACCACGCTCGACTCGGCTCGCTCCCTCGTTCCCTCGCTCCTCTCTTTTCTCCGCGTCGACGTCGTCGCTCCTTTCCTTTTTTTTTTTCTTTTTTTAATTTCTATTTCACAAAATTAAGCTCTTTTGGGCTTTTGCCGGGCGAAGCATAACGAGACGGACGATTTCTATATCCGCGTGTGCATACGTAACGAGGCGAGAGAGAGAGAGAGAGAGAGGGGGGGAGGGATAGGCGAGATAAGAGGCAAGAGCGTATAACGCGATACTCTCCGCGTTGATTCTGACAGCGAGAGAGTTTTATACAAGTATATAGTTATGTATATGTATTACACGCTACGTAGCCTTCACTTTTCCTTCTCAGCTTTATTTCCCCTCACTCCGCTTTGCTCGTTCTCGACGAGAGGCAGAAGAAGAAAAAAAAGAAAGGAAAAGGGCAAAAAAAACGAATAAAAGAAGAAAGTGAAAAAAACGAACGCGTCCAACGAAGTTTTCACGTGCTCGGCAAACCTGCCTCGTTATTATCATCGCGTATTGTCAGCAGAAAGAGAGAGAAAGAGAGAGAGAGAGAGAAAAAAGGAAAAAGCGTAAAAAAAAGAAGAAGAAGGAAAGAAAGCGAAGGTAGAAGGACGTTCCCAAGCTTGGCTACCCTCCTTGAGATAAAAAAGAATCAAAAAAGGCAAGAGAAAGGAAAACGAGGACGAAGAGATTTTTTTCTTCGCGCCGCGAGATTTATCCTCTCTCGCGTATTACACGCCGTGGAAGCAATTTGCATTAAATGGAGAAAAAAATGGCACACCCGGGCGCGTACTCGGCCATTATCGAATTACGGGTCGTATCGCGTTATTTCGGTAGTGGAAATTTTTTTTTTTTTTGTATCTTTTTTCTTCAACGCGAGAAAGTAAAAAGAGAGAAGATGGAAAATGGAGGTTTAGTCCTAGGAGAGACTCCCATTGAGCGAAAGAGAGTTTATCTCGTCGACGCGTCTCTCCCGTTCTCCGTCATATTATTTTTATGTATATCAAGCCAATTTTCTGCTAGGATCTACCCCGACTTTCTCTCTCTCTCTCTCTCTCTCTCTCTCTTGCTCCCTCGTTGAAGTTTTTTTCACAAGCCTGGGAAGCTTTTTTCCCTCGGAGACAGACGAAGAGAGCAGCCAAAATCGCAATGCGAGAAATCGTTTTTATGTCAAAGAAGCAGGCAGGTAGTCTACTCCGTTTTCACGGTGGAATCGCTTCGACTACTATCTGTCTCTCCAGACATATAAATATACATATACATACAACATATATATATATATATATAGGCGTATAAAAATATATATGTCCATTTATACGAAGCCACCTTTCTGATCCAAAGTACCTCAAGGGGGACGAGGTCATCGTACAGTAACCTGGGAATAAGAGGCTATCGGTGTCATCCGTGGTGAAAAGATCCGATGCAGGAGGTTTTAATATCAAAGCCGCACGATAAAGAACATCGAGGCGCACGAGTAGGTAGAGAGGAAGCGCGAAAAGTTTTCGTCTCAAATTCCCTAGACTCTGGGTGCTTGTCGCGCTTGTCGAGCGTACGAAAACGAGAGAGAGAGGAGGGAGGGGAGGGGGGGGGGGGGGGGGGGGGGGGAGAAAGAGGAAGAGTCTTTGAACTTGACACGGGTCACCTGACATCGTTGAATGATCAGCGAGACTTCCGGTAAAGACGAACGATTCGGAAGGAACGTTATCCCTTTGCCATTTCTTAACGTCGTGGAAAAAGCTAGTTATCAAGATCTCCGGACGGAGAAGGATAAAATAAATACATATAGAAATATATCCATGGGTAAAGAGGAAGATATCCTGGATGGAATTCCCGCGAAATCGCTGTCGCGGAGTATGTAAGAAAATCGCGAAAGGGAATTGGAGGTACCTGCGGAAATCGAATAAAATTCCTTCCATCTTGCATTTCCGGAACGTTTTTTTTTTACGTATTCCCCAACCCTCGCCTCCTTTTCTTCGCATACCTCGAGATTCAAGCTCGCGGGAAGACATACGTGGGATCGACGAGCAAATAAACCCGCGAGAATAACGACAGTCGCAATTCTTTGATTTTTTCTCTTTTTTTTTCGAATAAAAATTAATAAACACGGTCCATTTGCACCCGAGGCGAGTAAATTTTGTTGGTTCAACGCGATAGGATGCTCGTAAAATATTTTATCACCTACGTACGTGTGTATAACGTTATTTCCATTTTTTTTCTTTTTTTTACGAGCGCCTTTCACCCCCGTGTATCGCTTTTTAATACTTACCAGGGGGATTGAACATCTTAACTTGTCTCGCGTGATACCGATATTCTCTCGTCGTAGGCTTCTATGAAATATCGACGATGAACTTGTCACGCGGATTTTGTAATATTTTGTAGACACAACGTCCGAACGTCTATAAACTTATATATATGTATATATGTGTATATAAGTTTATAGACACATATGAAACATTATGTAGCTACGAGGGAAGTCACCACGAGGGTGAAAAGTAGCCCCCCCCCCCCCCGTAACGCCCCGAGACCGACACCAAAAATCATTTCCGGTCTACATCCGGTCGTACGCAAGGGTGTATAGGAAATCGGAGGGTGGGTGAGGAGGATGAAAAGTCGACACAGGGTTTGTCCGGAAAACGCAAAAGACTAACCTAACTCTCCTGATCGATGGTTATTTCCGACCGATCGAATTGAGGGAGGAAGTCGCATGATTCTTCGTCGACTCCCTTATTCGACGAGGAATTTTCATCACTGGTTGGAAAGTCGTCGTTCGATATTAGTTGGAGATCTTGTTGGCGATCTTTGCAAAAAAAAAATGAAGAAAAAGTAAATAACGCGAAAGTGTACAAATTTTATAGAGATTTATCGTTCGAGCGAATAGAAAAAATTTCCTTCGACGATACTTGTGTCTCGGGGATGAAACGAAGGAGCGAGCCTACTCGCGTCCTTCCTCCCTACTCGGAAGCTTAACAGGAAACATCCGTCTCTCTGAAATCCCACGAGGCTCGTCCGATACCACGTCTAACGAGTCGGAAAAGAAAAAAAAATGGAGACGCGTACAGCTAGCGAGGAAAGGTAAAAGAAGAAGAAGAAAAAGGGTATCACGCGCACACCCCTACCCTCGTCGATTTCATCGATACCACGATGCGGCCCAAAGACGAATTCCCTCGAGCGAGTACGCGCTTAATTAACCATAAAAATATAACGAGTCACTTTCTCTTCACCGTTTTCTTCTTTTTTTTCCATTCCAGCCTCGGACTACCGTCGCGTTATCGATACGTTGCCTCGCTCACGGCTCTTGAGAGGGACAATTTGAAAGAAAGAAAGAGAAAAAAAGCACGAAGGCGAAAAAAAATGCAAGGAACGATCGGAGAAACGATCGGGGGCGAGTTCGACCTATAGCTTGATAGAGAGAGAGAGAGAGAGAAGGATAGAAAGTGACCACGGCGTTCATAGCCCGTCGGAAAATCGCTCAGCGTACCAGGATTGAAAAGGGGGTTGCAGGTCTCCCGGTCTCTGGCAAGTTCGAACTTCGACGGGTCTCGCGAGAGTAGTCGAGAATGAACGCGTGGACGATTTGTCCACCTCTCTGGCTCTCTTATCCGGGTCGGGCTCGTCGACTACTACCGGGTGGTACGGCGAGCTGAAGACTTTATACGTATATATAAGCAGTTGGCCGTATGGGCTTGAGAAAGAGCTCGGAGTAAGTTTGAGGGGTGGTTGGAAAACTGCCTTCGAAGAGAACGTTGCAGTCCTTCTGAACGTATATATATATATAGTGTAGAAACTCCGGAGTCTGATCCGCAGGGTGTGCGAGTCGTCGTCAGATTTGTCTCGTTAGAGTTGGCATTGTGTCCTCGGTACGGCTGATCCGTCCCTCGATTCCTCTCTCTCTCTCTCTCTCTCCGTCGTTTTCCTGTTCTCTTCGCTCTCTCATTATCGACTTCTTTTTGTCTTCTCTTTATAACCTTCGTCCCTTTTTCCAAAAGCCTTCTCCATCCGTATTTTTCCTCTCTCTTTCTCTCTATCTCATTTTCCTCCCCCAACCCCTTGCAGCTCCATTGCTCACCCGGTCTCTCTCAATGTAGCCCATTCTCTAGCTCTCCTCTCCCATATCCTCGATCTAACGAGCTTCCATTATTGCCCAACTAACCACAATGCACTTTGCTTTGTTGCCTTTATTCGATTCCTGGACACGCCCACCACAAGGACAGAAACGCCAGTCTGCGTACAACAGGATCCAGGGGTTCGAGGGGTTGCGGAAAGTCTCCTCGACCCCTAGGATTTGGGATATAATTTCGTTTCTATCGTAGACTACGTGATCGAGGGATGGAAACAGTGGGAGGAGGAGAAATCGCTTATCGACTTAATCGAGCGGATATTTCTAGCGATGATCGTCGCGTCCCTCCATTTTTCAAATCGAAACGAACGATTAATAACGAAACGTTCATTGTTGTTTTTTGTTTTCTTTCCTGTTGCAGCGAGTTCTCCAGAGCCAAGACAGTGTCCTTATCTCGGTAAATTTACGGTTACCGGCGGTAGCAGAAATCAACGAAATACCCGCGAAGGTCGTAAGAGCGTTCAGCAAGGTGGACAGGGTCGACGAGAGCGCGACAAGGTCAGACACTCGGACGATCATCGCGGACGTAAGTTGGATTTCGAGGCGGAAACGAGACGAGCGAACAACGAGTATCTCGTGCACGAGCGTCAAGGTAGAAGAGCTAGATCGGATCGTTCCGGAAGAACTCGGCCGGAAACGAGCGACGAGATCGCAACGACGAAGAAAATCGGCAAGCCACCGGACATCGAGGCGATACTACGCGATCTCGCCAGTGGTAAGACGCGCAAGAGTTACGAATCCACGATCGTTATGGATAACGTTCGCGCCACGCGAGACGCAAATTCAAAACGTGATGCTAAAAACGAGGAAATTGAACGAATTCACGGACGAGCGACGATCAACGACGAGGAAATGTCGCGACGACGCAGATCCACCAGACAACGAAGAAATCCAAAAATGGAAGATTTTCAAGTGGACATGGACGATTTTACTCAAATGCGACGATTCTGGACGACGGAATTCGATCGGGACAACGGAAATTCGGATCTTCTCAAAGTCGACCAGGATTACTTCGGGGATTACGAGATCGACGAGAAACCGCGTAAGAGATCATCCGCGATCGGTTACGAGCCATTTTTTCTCACGTATCGCGATCTCGTGAGAATGAAGAGAGACCTCGAGGGTCAGGATGGACCCAGAAACGATGCGGAATACGCGGAGAAGAGGGAGAAAAGGGAGGAGGAAGAGGCGACTTGCAACTCGGACGTTACAATGCTCACGGTCGGTTGCTCCACCGCCGATCGGATGGAATTTCAAAGCGATTGCGTCGACGATGACGCCATCACCGGTGAGATTGTTTCTCCATTCATGATTTTTTTTTTACAATTCGTCGAATATTTACTAAAAAAAATCAACTTTTTCCACGAAAATATCAAATCTTCGTTTTTCTTGTTTTTTTTTTTATCAAATTCTTTCCCAATTTTTATCAGGCTAATTATATTTTAAAATTAATCATGTATTTGTTTCTTTTTTCATCCATCCAGCGTATTCCTGCCATGGAAGATGGTTCGATGCGGAGGGGACTCAATTCGTTATAGCGACTCCCCTCGCGCGACGACCCAGCTGGTCGAACGACAATAATCGTCCGCAGCCCTACAGAAACAGCAGAAGACTTTGCTTCATGTACCGCGAGAGCGGTGGCGTTGTCAGTTTGACAGCGAGCCCGGTCGCCTGTCAAAGAGAAATTCCGCCGCCGCCACCGATGTTGGCTTTCAATGCCACGAGTATCGGTGAGACAACATTACCTTATTTTCCTTTCAATCTTTCATCAATCTATCTTTACATCAAAAATCCGCTTCGACAAATGACAAATAAATTCGTAACGCACATTCTCGAAACAATTGAATTTTCATTAAACGATTTGTTCAATTTTCATTAAAAGAACGAGGTAAAAACTATATCAATATTGAGAATCGACGATCGCTCGGAGATAAATCGTTCGTATGGATCGCAATGGCGATTAAATTATCGCGCCGATGACATCGCGAATGAAAATTTAATTACTTCGATGAACAAATGATTAATTTTGTCAAAGGATTCGTCGTTGAACGATTTAATTGTTTACAATCGATCGGTCGAAAATTGATTCCGCACTTAATCGCATCGCGATACATATTTCTATACGTTTTTGCATTACTTTTTTTTTGTTCTATCTTTCATTTTCCAGGTCAATGCATGGAGGACGGTAGCGGGGCGCAACATCGTGCCTCGTATCTCGTGATATTACTGACGTTCTTCTGCCTCGGGACACTCAGGTGATTCTAAGCGTTTATTAACAAAAACGCGATACGAGAGAACGACGAGAATAATTCGAGGCGCATGCGCTCTGTGAACGAGACGCGAAGAACGAGAGAGCCTCGTAGACGCGAGAAGCGCTGAATTCCACGTTTGAATAATTCGTGTGGGGATTGAGGGGAAAAAACTGAAAAAAAACAATGAAGAAAAAAGAAAATTAACGACGAAACAACCGAGAAATTCTCCACGAAAACCTCAGTATACGTTCGTACGAAACCAGATGTGAAAAAAAAGAAACTTTGTAATATAGCGACGGTCCATAAAAATCCGTGGATCGCGAATAAAAACCAAAAAATAACAAAATCCAGAGAAAAAAAAGGCACATAAAGAAAAAAATATACGAAAGAGAGGAAGAGGTAGGAGAAGAAGAAAGGTAGAGGGGGGGAAGGGAAAGAGAAAACGAGGCTCGTAGTAGCGACCGAACGAATCGTAGATTTTACCTAACTAGCCGCTGGCTCGTACGATAAAGATTCGCGAGGCTGCGAGACGACCCTATCGAGACGAAATTGTCGGAGCGAACGACTGGACGATAAGAGGAAAAATAAAAAAAAGAATTTATTCTTCGTACGCGGTTTTTGGGGCGAGATACGAGTAGACGAATGTACGAAATTTCGTATCGATAGTATCGTAAGAAAGAAAAAAAAACAAAAACGATATAACGAATAAAGTTAAAAAAAAAAAAGAAAAAAAAACAATCGTCCCACGAATCTTTTCCCGTTCGAATCGCGTAGGTTTTTTACCGATAGTTATTAGGCTCCAGTTGATAAAAATTGAATAGAGCTAACGATACGAGGATGAAGCGAGAGAAAGAGGGAGGAAGAGCGCGAGAAGACTATAAATAAAACTAAAATTGAAAAAAAAGAATGATAAGAAAATAAATAAAAATAAAGACGTAATTAACACTATGGTTAGGCCATATCAAGACGCACGTCGTCGCTAGACCCGACGATTTTCCCATTCTGGACTCTCTCTCTTTCGTTCTTCGATATTTTCGCTGAAATAAGACAAAAAACATAAAATATACACGCAAAATACAAAAAAAAACGCAAAAAATCACAGCGCGGCGAAAATTGAAAAGAAATAACAAAATTGAGAGTCCATCGCGCGTGAATGTTGATGTTTTAAGTTAGAGCTTAGATAGAAGCTATTACCTAAGGATACGAGAAAGATAAAAGAACGCAAAAAAAGCAAAGAAAAACGGGATGGGAGCACGAGTAAAAAGAAAATATAAATAAAAACATTGTATCGAATAACGGCGACGAATGTCTGTTTACGGGGATGAAGAAAAGAAATGCACTCGCTCGCGAGCGCGTTAGATTTTTAAGGAAGGTGATTTCAACGCAATACAACATACTGTGTATAATTAAGAATTATTCGATATGAGAAACGAGAGAAACGAGGGAAAGTGTGTAAGAGAGAAAGAGGGAGAGAGAGAGGGGGAGAGAATGGAAAACGAAAATCCGAAATAATTCTCGCGAGACGTAAAACAAAAAGTGCGTTTTTCATGTAAATTGCTGTAGCTGTGATCAGTTCTGTTGCGCAGAGATAAAAGTTCGAGTTTTCGAAATGCGAGACGAAAGAGAGAGATAACTTCGCTCTCCCTTTGACTTCAAAACTCCCGAACCCCCTGTTCGATCAATTTTATTTCCATTCTCTCTTTCTCTTTCTCAAAAAAAAAAAGCAAAGAAGAAAAAAAACACATAAATAAAAAGACGTCTCTCGCGCCGATTTTTATTTATCGAACAAAGAAAAAGGACGAAATTTATTCTAGCTTTCTCATTTCGACTTGCCGCCAACGAGTTGGACGGTTCGAAGAACGAAAGGAAAACGCAAGAATGAAGAAAAATGCGTGTTTCGCGTCCCAAAGCGCGACGGGAAACAAACAAATAATGAAAATACGAAGAGACGACCGTCGATTCTCGTTGCGCGTTGCAACGTTGTTGTAATCGATAAGCAATAATAAAAAGAGGAAATAGTCGAAGAGCCCGGCTTGATCGCGTAACATACGCGAAACTTGTCTCTCTCGACGAGCCAACAAAAAAAAATAACAAAAAAAAACACAAAAAAAAACGAAACGATATTATTAATCCAGAGATGCTCTATTATTAATTAAACTATCGATTGAATTATCGTGAGAAGGTAATACGAGAGGCGATGGGGAGTAAGTGCGAACGTGAGTTTTGCGTGAAGTGAGTGAAAGAAAAATAAAGAAAACAAGAAAAACGAGCGAGCGAGAGAAAGCACGAGAGAAAGATAGAAAATGAAAATCCAAGAAAACACGTGAGAGTGTCGAATGAACGGATATTATTGTAACTTATACAGAGTCTATATTGTATTATTGTACAACCATCTTTATAATAATTATAACCCGAAACAAGAGAAACCCGATTGTGAGAAAAGGAGTTTATAAGCGATAAAAAAAAACGAGAGTTGTACAGTTGCGATTAAATAATCAGGAAAGTTACACACGTGAAATCGAAGAAGGAATGAACGACGAAACAAAAATCTCACACATATATACACACACACACACACATATACACACGCAGAAATAAGAAGAATATGGAAGAAGAAAAACGAAGAATAAACTGTCCAATTGCTATTTTAACATTTTTTCAGTCGACGACGTGAAGTTAGATCGTAAAAATGAAATTACTCAGCATCGAGATCGACGGGACTAGATCGAACGCTCGACCAATAATGTAAAAAAACAAAAAGAAAAACACAAAGAAACGACTCAATCCAAGTCTCATCGCGTTGTTGGACCTCGTGGCGCCATCGCGCTCGAAGAACAACGCTAAAATTCATCAAGAACAACAGTGACAACAAAAACTATGAAAAAATAATAAAAAAAAAAACCTTGAAAATATAATTTCGTCGCGATAAAACGGAACGAGCTCGCCGAGTGGGTTTCCTTTCTCGCTCGATTATTCACAACCCCCCCCCCCCTCTTTTCCCCCTACGAGCAAAACCTACGAAACCAAGGATTAACGAACGAAGATACGAGCAAGAAGAAAATGGAAGAATAATGTGTTTTTGTGTTGTCTTATTTTTTAGTTTTTGTTCTTTTTTTTTTAAGAAAATGGTCAGAAGGATTAGAATTTTTTTAGTCCGTAGATTATTAGCGATTGTAAGTACTTTAGATCGTTACAGTACCTAAGCTCTGCGTATTAAGGATTTAAATTATAACGTGCGATGAAAAAATTGGGTGACGACGAAAAAATGAATGTCTCGGATTGGATCTGTAAAATGTTCTAGCTTTTTAGGGTAAGCTCATTGTGAAAGCAATCAGAGAGAGAGAGAGAGAGAGAGAGAGAGAGAGAGAGAGAGAGAGAGAGAGAGAGAGAGAGAGAGAGAGAGAGCGAGAGAATGAGAAAAATGTTGCATAGTCGTAAAAGGTGGCACGTAAAAATCCGAAATCACGAAAAATCATCACGAAGGATGATAAACAATTTTACACAATCAACGATAGTCGAAGTATGGAACGTCGACGAATCAAAAACAAGAACGCAATCACGATGATTATCAATTTATCGCCATGGACTATCAGAGACAACGAGAGATAGTGTTGTACACCGGTCGCAGAATTCGCCGATCGAAATCGTTATTATTTTTTCCACAAAAAACACAAACGCGACCCGTATATCCGCCCGAATTATCGAACGCGATACGATATTAACGCACGAACGAACGTAGCCAACGTCTCGCGAATAATGCAACGCGCGATACGTTGATTATCACTATCGGCAGATAAATCAAACCCCTTCAAGCTTACGATTTTCACATTGAAATTCTAACGAAATCGATCTCTTAACCAAACATTTGTTTTCCCAAAAAGTTAGGAAATCTCTCGGACGAGTTATCGTTTTAGCAAAAAAATAAAATAAAAATAAAGTTTATTGGCCGATATAGAATGTTTTATTTTATTTTTTTTATTTTGTTCATTTCGAGGTAAACCGTTACGCCCTGATAACAAAAATTCAGAAACCCTCCGGCGTTTATAAATTCTGGAAAAATTCATTATATTCAATCTCTCGATACGGGAAAAGCGGACAATCTACCTCAAATCTGGAAATATTGCATTTTCGCCCCGAGGCGTGAAATATTGAAAATTTTCCTTCGTTCTCTACCATGATCGGTCTATTATTTTTCACCTGTCGGTGACAAATGCATCGACCGAATTATAGAGAGTACGTGATAGAGGCCGAGAGAGAAATAGAGAGGGAGATAGAGTAGACGCGAGACCGTAACCGCAGAGGCAGAGTTTCGTCGGTAATTATCGAAACGTCATCAAACATTGTTACACTGTGACTATCGAATCACATTGTGTGTTCTCTATAACAAGCAGAGAGAAGAAGAGAGAGAGAGAGAGAAGGTCATGAAATTCGGTCCAGGTAAAAGAGGGGAAAGAGGAAAATCAAAATGGTGGTCCTTCCCGTTTCCACAAACATTATTATGTGTCGCTTAATGAGATTGATGCAATCAGCGCGGATCCGTTTAATCCTGCCACTTCACTAAAATCTCTCTCTCTCTCTCTCTCTCTCCCTCTCCCAAACTCCATTCCCCGGGAGATAGCACGAACGCGAAGCTAGTCGACCGTAACAAAACCGCGAAAACGTTTATCGCTCTCTCCACCCCTACGTACAAAAAAAAGCACCCAACGAAGAACCAAAAAGGAAGAAGAAAAAAGGAATACGAACGAATATTTCAACAACAATTTGACGGATGGAGCGTCCTCATTAACTCGTTCGCCCGGTTTTCCGTACTGTGCGACGAGCAGGAGCGAGTGAAGCGAGAAAAAGCCTGCCGAGAGACAAATTTTCGACGCCCAGGGTTATAATCGCGAATGGCGCAACTCTCGGGCTACATATACACGGACATACACACACAGGTGAAATAGCCACTGAGCGATTTCGCCGGGAGAAACTAATTTCGAGCAATTTTTGGTAATTGCAGCGGTCTCGGTATATATAACACATTATACGTATGTATATACATATACATACACACACACATGTATCTGGGCTTGTTAGGTCTCTCGCGTGGAAAACCAGTTATTACACGTAGTTATATTTCGGACCCATCTTCGAATAATTACCATCTATTTATCTCGCACGGTTTATTCCCTGTTATACGTATTTCTCGTTCTCGTTTCGTCCTTTTCCATACTCGTTTATAAACCTCATTCAAGCTCGCTCGTACGATATTTCGTTTCTCCTTCGAGGATCAATATTTTCGAAAGGATTTGTGAATACGAACCGAGTTAAATGTGCCGAGTACGTTTTTGGATATTTGTTTTTTGTGTTTTTTTCTTTGAAAGGGAGGATGCTGGTAAGATCGCGGGTACATAAATTATTTATAAGTGCCCGAGAGAGAGAGAGAGAGAGAGAAGAGGGAGAGAGAGAGGGTGGGCAATGGTGTATGAAGAACGTGCGAAGGACTCTCGACGGCGTTGTTTGCGCTTCTCCATAACCGCGTCACCACACGCGCGGGGCGCACACGCCCCTGGGCATTATGCTACCATGTATTATTCGCGATCGCGAGTCTCTGTCTCTTCCTTGCTCTCTTTCCCTTCGTCCTGCGACCGAAAACTCCCATTGTCGAGTAATGGCGTGGAAGACCATTCGCACACTCGCGGGCCAAGGGTGAAGAGCCAAAGATCGGGGATGGTCCGTCGTATATCGCGCGGGTGACATTGTCCTCCTTCTTTTTTGTTAAATTTTCATTTCAATATACGAAAAAATCATCCGAATTTTCAACAATTTTACCCGAGAACGAAGAAAAAATCTCACTCAACAAAAAATAGTTTATTATTATTGTTACCCAAAAAATAAAATTCATTTTTCCCGGACGTAAGTGGAACAGCTAGGATCGAGAATTAACGACGACAAGTCGGGCGCCGAGATCTCGAGCCATCAGCTACGAGATATTCGCGAACGATCCGAGAAATCCAGAGAAATAACGTCGAATTGCGAAAATTACTGAGGCAGAGGGGAGGATCGAGTATTAGATAACGGAGATAACGCGCGGATCGAAGCGATGACACTCGAGGACTAGACGCTTTTCCGAAAATGCGTGATCGTACGTTCGAGCAACGGGAACATTCGGGAATTTCGTCACCCCGGCGCGAGACTACGAAACAGCGAAACGTGATAAGGGGATGGAGAGAACGGAGGGTAGAGAGTCGAGTCGGGGGGAGAGAAAAGGGGATGCGGGTACGGAATTTACTGCGAGAAATCCACTGTCCCGAGGATACGACCCCATAAAACTTTGACGAAGTTGGATACGTCCCTCCCGTTCCCTCCGTCGCATAGAAAATCTCTCTCTCTCTCCCTCTTGTACCACCCCTACCTCCCATCCACCCTCCCGATCTCTCCACTCACTTCATACATTTCCCGATTGATCGATATACACAGCGATGTATATAAACCCGCCGCGGCTCGATACACTGTCGCAGTATCCCAACGCGATCCGCATATACCCAAGAAAAACAACAAACAAACAAAAAACGATTTTTTTCAACGTTCATAGAACAAAAAGAAAACAGAACAAAATCGAAAAAAATAACCCGCAAAATTGTTTGTCCAATGCTCCAGGCATTTTTACGATTTTTTTCTCATAGACGTTAAAAAAAAAGCTATAAACTTTTAATGAGAAATACGAAAACGGGTGAAAAATATTAAAAGTAAAAAAAATATTTAATGAATGTCCCCGAGCTCTCCTTTTTTTTAAACAATTTTTCGTGAAACGATATTACAGGGAGGAGGGTGCTTTTTTTCCTTTCTTTTTCTTTTATAACGAAACTGTTTTCTGTAAATTGAAATATTTTTTTCGCGTATAAAGCAGTTTTTTGTTTTACTATCTGGCCAAAACGCCGTAACGTTCGCTGTAAAAATTTTCTGACGCACTTGCATGCCTGTTGTTCCTGCCTTTGCGACGTATCTTACAGTACTAGCACACACACACAAACACGCACACACACACACACACACACACACACACACACACACACACACACACACACACACACACACACACACACACACATACACACGATATATAAATGTATACGCGCGTGACTTATTTTGTCAAACGAGTCACGTACGCGATTCCACGGGCGGTATAATTCCCATCGCGATTTCCGCAATCGCGTTAGAGACATAAATGTTCGACACGCGAGGGGGATTTCGCGAGTAAAACAACGCGCGGTGGCAACCGTCACGAAAACGTTGCATAACGCGAACGATACGAATCCGACGATATTTTCAATGATCGAAGATTGCAGTCATGAAATTTGTCCTGTTCGAAAATCACCGATTTTACGAAAATTCGTCGCGAGCGCGTGGTTTTATCGAAAACGAAAGAAAAAGGATATAACAACATGAACCAAAAAAAAAACAGAAAATCGCCCGTCCGAACAATTAACCGGAAACAAAAAACAAATGAAAAAGAACCCGCGTACGCTAAAGTCGAAGTCCGGGGTGAAAACTTTCGCAAAAACCGGATAGAGTCGAGCGGCGCGAGCGCGATTTGGCAGACGGAGCCGTGTTGCTCGTTGGGGGAAAAAAACACGGTGTTCTAACGGACGAAACGGTCGAGTAGCGAAAAAAGATGAAGATAAATAAAAGTGAGACGGGAGAGAGGCAAGAGGAAGAAGAAGAAACGAAAAGAAATGTACGAAGTGTACAGAGAAGATGAAGCAAAACGAGCGGCTGTAAAGGGCTCGCGTTGAACGAAGTAAAACTGGTAAGAAAGAAAAAATATACCCACCAGGGGGTTGTAAAACAGTAAAAAAAAAAAAAAAGAAGCAGGAAAAAAACAAAACCAACAGCGAGAAAAAAACGAGGTAGGGTAAGATCGTAAGGGAAAGAGAGAGAGAGAGAGAGAGAGAGAGAGAGAGAGAGAGAGAGAGAGAGAGAGAGAGAGAGAGAGAGAGAGAGAGAGAGAGAGAGAGAGAGAGAGAGAGAGAGAGAGAGAGAGAGAGAGAGAGCTGTACGAAGAAAAAAAAGGATCGATCGAAAAGAAGAAATCTTGTAAAATCTCTCGGATGAATGATGTTAAAAAGCAATAGAGCGTGATTGAGGTGAATATGAGCGAACGATGATAGGAAAAGAGAACGAGCGTGAGCCTATATATAAACGAGAGGGATTGTTCTCGTTGTGTGTAAAAGATATTGAAAAAAAAAAAAAAAAACAAAACGAAACAAACAAAAAATGAAAGAGAGAAAGGAAGAGAGGGAAAGAAAGGATTGAAAAAAATGCAAACAAAAAAAAATGATTAAGAAAAAAAAATGATATGTGTGTAAGCTACCTGTGCCTTGTAACAAACTATATATATACATAAACTCTCACGGTAATCTGAATGTTCGCGCGTGTATGCGTTACTTCTTTCTTCCTCCACGTGTCCACGCCCGTCACACGATCCCGATCCCATCGTAACGTCCGATGAACTTTGAAAAACGAGACGACACTTTTTCTTTTTCATTGATTTAGTAATTCGTTCTTTCCAATCTTTCATTGATAATTGCTCTTAATTAATCGTTCAATCGTCTAATCTTCGATTGGGCGCGCTTGAATTGCGCACGCCTCTATCGATATTCGTGCTTGTACGAGGACTTCGCGAGAGCGAAGCAACGCTACGAAACAAATTCGTATGGGAAACGCGACGACGAACCGGACAACGATTTATTGGCACGACTTGTCGCCAATTGCTCGCTGACTGGACATAGAACGAGAGAGAGAGAGAGAGAGAGAGAGAGAGAAACGGGAGTGAATGCCCGGCCTGGTTTGATTTATATCTTTGATCGTAATACACACTCGGGCGTATACTGCCACGAGCATTCGCGTACTACAACTCTCGCGGTTAGTCATCAATCTACTCGGCTATTTATAATCTAAATTCTTGTACCGTCCGGCTGATGACGCGTGAGAAAAATCGCCGAGTCATTGGTAACGACTTACGCTTCGTGTTTCAATATCTCCCGATTATCCGCCATTAAAGCGTAATTAATCAAAGCTCAAACATAAAAATTGTCTAATTATCGAAACGATCGAGAATTATTAATGAAATTCGATCGATCGGAAACAAAAAACGTTGAAATTATTGGAACTCGAAAGAACCATCGATTTAAATTAAACGAATGAAAATTTGAACTAATCGATCTCGATAAATAATTAAATCTCGTCGTTAACGAGGCAACAAAATCACGTTCGGAACGTGAAAATTGAGGACGAGTATTGTACGCAATTATTCGCAAAAATGTTCGTTTTAACACGTTGTAATTTACAGCACGCTAAAGGTGGAAGGAGGGCGCTAATTCTGCATAGTATACGATATCCCATTGAGCAATCAACCGCAATCGCGTGTCTGTTACTTCGACCCCACTGCGAACGGATATACGACTACGACGACGACGGCGATGACTGATCCAATTTACTGGTAGTACTGGTGTCAGCCAATATTCGCAAGAATATATCCGGCTACGTACAGGAAGGACAAACAGCCAGTGACAGTCGGACGTGACGGTACACATTTCAATTTGCTACTCGCAAATCTCAAATATATATGTATATATATAAATATATATATACGTGTGTATGGGTGGGTGGATGTGTGCGTATATTTGAAAATTTGGGTTTACAATCGATATCTGATTTTATTCATCCATCGGAGATTCTCCGATTACTGATCAAACAAAAAATCCGTCCGAATGTTCCGCTGGATTACTTTATGCGAAGATTCGTAGATTCGATAAGATCGAAACATTCATCGACAAATTTATATTCGAAATACGTTCGATTCTCGATTCCATCTGTTCCATTCGTACCTTTCGCCCAGCCTTATAAAAAAAAATCGACTGCAGACCCATTCGTCCAAAAATAATTTCAATCAAAATCACGTACTTTCGGAGGAGAGTAATTTCATTGAGACCCAGATTCGTGCATTGCAAATACATTCGGCGTTGCATATTTCAGTACATCCCCCTCCCCCAACCCTTCGTCTGTTCTCTCGGCTATCTCATTTAATCTTTTTCATTGCCAACGAAAATGAATCTACGGGGGAAACTCGTTGGAACGTTGATCGAGCTTTTACGCTGCGCAATTCAAAATCCTCTTTCGCAAATGCGTTTAATCTCCGATATTATAATCCAGTTGATCTCGTTTTTTTTTTCGATTTTCTTTTATCCTTTTGTAGATATAGATATGTATGTGAAAAAAAAAGAATTTTGGAAATCCATTTCGTAACATTTTTCCACGATGATAAAAGCGACGTGAAAAAAAAAGCGTAATACACCCCTTTCAGGATGCGAATATGCGGTAGAATTTTTATTTTTTTTTTTTTTTTGTCAAAACGAAATTCCTTTTGATATTTAATATTTCAGATTCTCTCGATCGGCGAGTGCATCCGTTCGGCAAAAGAGTGTTGAAAAATCAATGAATATGATGTAAAATCCCGAGCGAGAATGGAAGACCATTTCGCAATGTAAATTTCTAATTCGCATTCGCCGGTATAACGCGTTCCCTCTCGCGCGAGGCTTATGGCTCGCTCAATTTCCATCGCTGTCCCTTCCGTTCCTAAACATCGTAATTTCAGTTCTCAGAATTTTGTAATTAAAACTGAAACATGCCCGCAAGACGTAAAGGATCGTAAATGCCATTACGCACTAGCGTGGAGGGAGACGAGGGGAGGCGTAGGGCCACGAGCGGTGGTTCGGTTGTTTCCTGGTCTACGTGATGTCGTAATCGTCAGAGCCTCGTCGTGGTTGACCAAAACGAGGTCCCGTGTGACCGCACGACGACGAGAACGAGGACCTTATAGGTAATACCAGCGAGGGAGAGAGAGAAAGCACGGAGACGGCTCTGCGAATGTTTCGTATGTAACGCAACATTACACGTACCAAGAGGGTGAACGAGGGAGAGAGAGAGAGAGATGGAGGAGAGCATTGTCCTAAACTGAAACGGCCACACGATGCGAAATCACCATGAGGTCCGGCATACGGAACACGCACCGCAACCGGACAGTGAGATATACATCCCGATGTATATCGCGAGAGAAGCGTGAACGTTTCGAGATTGCTTCACTGTGTGTTTCGCCTTCGACCTGGAGAGAGGTATACCGGACCTCCACCGCTCCTCCCTCGACTCCTATGCAATGTCCCCGTATATATACAGACAGGATATATATATATATATATATATATGCGAGTATGTGCATGTATGGAGATATCTGTCGCTCCGATCTGCCTCGTACCAGGATCGATTGAACACCAACCCCTTTCTCTTGCGGGGGTGGCACTGGTACGCGTGCCAGAGCTGGTACTGTCCAGGCGTAGCACGTCCGGAGGAACCTTCCGCAAAGTAATTACGGGACACGCCGAACGGCATCCTCGGATTTCCGGTGGTCAACGACGGTTTCTCTACTTCGTCCCATATATATATGTTTATAGATATGTGTGTATGTGTCGGCTGTGTGTGTGTGTATATATATATAGTTGAAGTTGGCGTTATAGGCGGTATAGCCAGTTTAGCATCGCGACAGGGATCGATCGACTCACATTGGACACGTGCGAGTGTATGTGTAAGCTCGATACTGGGCTTCGAGATATTGAGATATATATATATATTATATAATATATATGAGGATTATTGAGGGTAGTAATACACTCTGGACGTCGAAGAGAATCGACAGACGAGACGACCGCGCTTCTGCCTGACACTGACCCGCTTAACGCGACGAGTCACTCTCTTCGCATAAATAGTGACTTTGATATTCGCGTTGAATGAGACAGTTTCTGTAAAAATGGAAAAGTTAATTTTGAATGAAAAAAATAATGAGCGCTCGCTCGTGAATGTTCGTAGCGACATATAGCGATTTTTAAAAACGTCATGGTAGAGAAGATTGAATTTACGAGGCGATTGGAAATTTGTGGCTGATGACGGGTAAATGGGTTGGTTTTTTTTGGTGTTTGGATTTGTAAGTGAAAAGGACGAAAAAGTGAATATTTCTGTGAATTGCGATGTATCGAGGTTATGATAATGATATTCGTGTTGCGCGGGAAATTTCCGGTTGAGTAACCTATAATTGAAGGCTTTTTTGGGGGAAAAAATGTTGACCCTCGGCAGGTACGAATTTTCGATATTCGTAATTTGCTTTCGAGACTTTGGGAAGTCCGAGGATCGGATTTGTTTTCGTCTAAAATGATATTGTAGGGTGGTTACGGAATCGGAAATTTGTCGCTGATGATAATTCTGACGTTATTTTGACGATACCTCAAAAATTCTAGGAGAAAAATGCAAAAATAAAACCGAAATCGGGATTTATCCATTTAAGGTCGATAAAATCTGAAAATTCTAAAACGAAACCATAATTTTCTTCTTTTTCGGGAAATTTTCGAGAGATATAGGAACTTAGAGGTTGAGAAACCATTAAAATTCATGGGAATGAAAAATGGTCAATTTCGAATATCGCGAAACATCGAAAAATCGACTTTTCTCTATGCTGTATCTCCGCTCCCGTTCGTCCCACAGAAAATTTCACGAACAACTTTTTGAAGAACTACCCGAGCACTCAAGAACCAGCCTAGAATCATCCGGATAGCTTCATTTTTGTGACCGTGGCGATCCTTCGAAAATTGCGATTTTTGGGACCCATAAAGAGGACTGATAATTTTGGGACCTGCAAAAGAACGCCTAGGCGATGAGGCCAAAATTTGCTTGCTCCAAAACGCCTTTATTTCATGATATTCGCATTGCGCAGGAAATTTCCGTTTCAGAAATAATCCAACAAAGCCTTTTTGGATGAAAAAAGAATTTGACCCCCGATAGGGCCGATAGTTGACATTCGTAATTTTTTTTTGCCACTTTGGGGGATCCAGGGGGGTCAAATTTTTTTTTCGTCTAAAAAGACTTTGTTGGATCATTTCTGAAACGGAAATTTCCCGCGCAATGCGAATATCATGAAATTAAGCCGTTTTGGAGCAAAGAAAATTTGGCCCCCATCATTTCGACGTTTTTTACAGGTCCCTTCCTATGAGTCCCAAAAATCGCGATTTTCAAAGGGTTGCTACGGCCACAAAAATTGAGCTATCCGTATGATCCTTATCTAGTTGTCAAGCGCTCGGCGAGCTTTTCAAAATGTTATTCGTACAATTTTCTGTCAGACGAACGAGAACGAAGATACAGCATCGCGAAAACTCGATTTTTTGAGGTTTCGCAATATCCATCGAAATCGGCCATATTGAATTCCGGTTAATTTTAATCCTTTCTAAAGCTCTAAGAACCTATGTCATTCGCAAATTTCCCCTACAACAAGTAAATTATTGTTTAATGTAAAAAATTTCAAATTTTATCATCGACCTTAAGTGGATAAATCGTTATTTACAGTTTTCTACGTTTTTCCCCAAAAATTCTTGAAATTTCACTGTATCCTCATTTCCAACGAATATTAATCGAATCAATATATTTGCATTATTACGTATGCAAGATTATTTGTACCAAAGACGCGACGCAATACATTTCCGTCCTTGTTGAATATCTTGAAACGACTTTCGATAAAAATTCGATCAACAAACGATTAAGAATTGCATTCTCGGCGGTGGCGATAAAGAATATCACGTGCGCATTCACGTTCAGACACGAAGCTGTACTTCCTCTGGTAAATACCTACAACTCCTATACGAAAGATCGTCATAACAATTCATCACGTGCGTTTGAAAGATGAGAATACCGAGTTGAGTTCGAGACAGATAGGAACGTATGTATTTTTAATCAAAGACCGACTTATCGATATTGTTCGCGATATGCACCCATACGATAAAATCATTTCCTCATCATCGACGTGCGATGAGCGATCGATGAATTGCAGGGAAATAAAACCCAACGACTCAATTTTATTATTGACAATAATAATTCCATTATTATTATTGTTATTGTTATTATTATTAATATCACTATTATATCTGGATTCGACCCCAACAAAGCGGAAACCAAGGGGAGGTAACGGTCCCACATTCCTATCCCACCATTCTCACCTACTTTTAATCTCCTTTCCCTTATCACCCTCGCGCGTGTCATCCACTCCTCTCTTAAGGGAGCTTTCCAGTGTGACAGCCCGAAAAATCGCTGTTTTTCGCGATTTTTTTTTTTAAAGAAAAAATAATCTAATCGGTCTGGTTTTTTTTTGTATATTAATTGGGTATTGAAGAATACAAAACAATTTTTTAAAGATCGATTTATTTATTAATTAATATCTATAAAAATGATGAAACAATTGTTGCAGAAAATGCACTTGGATATGGTGTCCACGTTGGGGGTCACAATTTTGATCTGAAACAAAAAACACAAAAAGATTATTGATCGGTATATAATTGGCTCTCGTGCTATGGAGGCTTTTTTTTTTTTTTTGCAAAAATGGCGCCGGTTTGAACAAAAAGTATCGATTTTAGCATTTTTTTTTTGGCAGTTTTTTTTACAAAAAAATAGGAAGATGTCAAAAAAAAAAAGCTTCCATAGCACGATAAACAATGACGTTAAGAATATTGTGTAAAAAATTCAACTCGATAGCTTTAAAACTCTGCCCTCCAAGTTGGACACCGTTTTGAAAAATGCTGTTTCGAGAAAAACGCGTTCAAAGTTTCAAGTGAGGAAATTTTAGGTAAATCGTTTACTTACGGTCAATCAGCGATGCCAGGTCCATACAATATCCCTTCTGCTTCTTCGAAAAGAGTGTACACTATTCGATAAAGCAAAAAAAAATAGATTTTTTGAAAATTTCACACTGTAAAGCTCCCTTAAACTCTTTCTTCCAGACCTTTTCCTAGCACCCTCCCTCCTCCATATTCCAAATCAACTCTGCGCCCTAAACCTTTTACTCACCCACAATCAAATACAATACAGAGTATTCATCGCTGATATAACTCAATTCGTTTATTCATTCGTTTATTATTCTCGTCGCAATGATAAAAATAAGAAAGATATTAACGAGGGACGATAGACAAGATTCATTTCACTCGATGGAATCCACAAGGCAAACTCCCATCATATGTGTTTCTTACCGTACCGAGAAACAATGTAAAATAGGACCTTGTAGATTCGCTATGACGTTGCAGAAAAATTTCAAGTCATCCCGTCTATTCCACTTCCTTGTTATAATTCCGGATAAATCTAAATCCGATACCAGTCCGTCGATCGAGAACAATATTCTACAAAAAAATCAACGAACTTATGACTCGACGTGTTCTCGGGCAATAAATTGCAACGAATAGGAGGATATGATTAGGGAAATTACAAGCGCTAAAGATCGTTCGCGTTAACAGTGACGCAAGGATTTACGCAATGACGAGCAGAATTGGATCGTAAAATGAAACAAAATCGTCGATTCATGAAGAATGACATCATCGACGTGGTCAAAATCAAAAACAAGCAAGGGAGACAATCGCGATATTCATCGGTATTGAGAACGTCCGGCTAATCGGATGCGTGGAACAATATTTTTTTCACCCTACGATAAGATCGATATCAGCGATTATCGGTAGATTATCGCGACACAATTAATAACAACGACGCAAACGACGTAGGATGGATGAGTCTCGTTTTATTATTATCATTATCTCTTTGAACCCAGTAAGTACAATTAAAGTAGTCGTATCGATACAGTGTTTCCGCTAGATTTCACTGAAAATTTGCAGAAACATTTTTTCGTCTCATATCTACGTATGTGTAAAATGTCAAGGGCCTTTATCGACTCAAAAATCACGATATTTTAAATGTAATTTTAAATATCGAAAATCGTAATTTTAAAATCGATCGTATCTTGAAAATCGTAATTTTTCACAATCTCACACAAAAGCCAGCGTTAAATATCGCAACATTATACAACGAGTACCTCGATTATTTGATCGATGAAGCCTGTTGAAATTTTGCACACATTTTTATATAACATCAAAGAAACTTCGAATAGTTTTTATAACAAATCTTATGGGAAAAAAATTCATGATTTTGTTTATCATATAACAAATAAACTTTACGTAGGATCAATTTGAATTTTGAGTATGTTGTTCTTTAGTCGATTTGCAACAACTTTTTTTAATAAACTTAAACGCTCAGTCCACTTGGAATATGAGAAAAAGCAAAAATAAAATTTTACTCCCCCCCCCAAATGATTTTACAGCCTGAAGATAATATTGTTGTCTCTGTTCTGTTTTTTTAAATCGCTCCAAAAGTTCGTCTCGAATTCGACGTCAAAAATATCGGTAACCGGTTCAACCTTCGCGATCGCGCTAGCCCCCCGCCAAGGCAAAATATCCACGAGCGATCGTCAAGACGCTCGCAGCTGCGTTCGATGAAATTTGATATATTTTTCAATTTCCTGATTACACAAGTGTCACGAGCAACCATGTGTGAAAACGATTCTGATAAAATCATCCGACCGATTTTGTTTTGTCCGATCTAATTTTGAACGCGAGAAACGAAAAAATGAAACGCGATTGCATCAGTTTTGTAACAACCGATTTTTGCACGCGCAACCGTCTCGCGTTGAAGAAAAATTTCATCATCCATACACGAGTTACGTACCTCGACATTATCTATGTACCGGACGTGTCGCACAGTAGTAAACGTAAAAAAGATAAATTGCAAAAGCGTTTCGAACGAGGGTCACCAGTTGCAAGGCGAAACGCGAGAGGACGATGCAAAAGAGGAAAAACCCCGAAAGATACGTCGGTTGATTTTGTAACGCGGTAAACAATAGCTCGATTCTATCAGGTGAGTCGACGAGACGAGGAAGATTGCTCGCGACCAGCGACGAAACGAGATCGAACGAAATAATAAACAAAACAAAATGAATTAAAAACAAAATAAAACGATAAAAAAGTAAACGATCGCAAAATCATTTCAGAAAACGGGTTGAAGTGAAAAATAAAATAATTCTAACTACCATTCGCTAAGTTTATTTCGTTTGGTTTGAAAAAATTAATAAAAAACTCATATTTTTTTATTGACATTAAAAAAAAAAGGCGATCGTCCGATAAAAATGATCGATAGTATCGAAATATGTTTGACAAAAAAACAACAATCGGTTTTATAAGCACGATGATATAACGGATATAAAAGTTTTGATAACACCTGTGACACGTGCGACGGTTTGTAAGTTGTGAAAACTGCGTTTTTGAGCCTTTTAATACGATAAGGGAAGAGGAAGAAGACGTATCAGTCACTCGCGTCTCGTTTAATCCGCGCGCGAGCGAGCTAGAGAACGCGAGGTTGATACGCGATCGCGGGAAGGAGTGGGAAGTCGAGCCCGCCGCTCTCGAAGAAACCCGCGGCGGAACAAATTTATATATGCCTAGCGAAGTGCCGGCGGACCGTCATTGACGATATATCGTTCGCGTGACACGACGCCGATCCGACGCTCCGCGAACGAAAACCGGGTGTCTACCGCGATTCGATTTAAATTAAAAAGCAGAAAAAATACACGAATTTTAATTCACGAATCATCGAAATTTTAAAAAGTGCACCGACAACGATTTTATCATCGATACAAAGTGTTCACCGAGAATCGTTCGAAAGTGATAAAAGATTTGCGAAGATCGGCAAGATCGATTGGATTTGAAAACAAAAATTTTCATCGAACTAACGAAAACGACGGATAAAATGGTTTTCAAACTGTCGGTACGATAGAGCGAATGAAAATTATCGATAAAAGTATCGATCCACGGACTCGCGAGTAAGAAGATATTCCCATAGACATCGAAACCGGATCCAAAACGAGTCAAGGACGTGTGCGAGAGCAGAGACGAAGCCGCGAGACGGCTAGAAATTATAAGCGAGCTCCGATCGACGATCGAGTGACCACGATCGTGTTTCGATCGATCGAAACGCTCGTTTTCGTAAGATCGCAAGCACGCGCGTACGTAAACAGGAGGTAAAGAAAGTAACGTGTAGAGCAAAATAGCAAAGCAAACGGGAGTTTTATCGTACGGAAAATAATTTTTGAAACTCGATCGAGCGAAATAATTAACGTCGCGCGCGAAATTTCTTCGGCTCGATTCAAAATCTCGTCTCGTCGATTTAAATTCTCACCTCGCGTCGATTCCATCCTCGCGAGAATAAAAATCCTTCGAGGCGTGGAGGAAAAATTGGAAGGAGACGAAAAAAGAAACGAAATAAAAGGAAAAAAAAACTAGACAAACTCAAGAATCACGATTTGGGGTCGTGTTCTCGATTCTCGCATCCTGCCGAGGTCAAATCGATCAAACTAATTGAAACTAAATTCTCCGCGTAGCTCGATGATCTTGCGATTTCGCAATCGTTTTTTTTTCTTCTCTCTCTCTCTCTCTCTCTCTCTCTCTCTCTCTCTCTCTCTCTCTCTCTCTCTCTCTGTTTTTTTTCTTGTTTTACTCACGCGACACAATTGGACTACGCGTTCGCGCATGAATATTTAATGGGAGTTTCAAGTACGCGAATAGAAACGATCGATTTCGTCGTGGAAGGGAAAGACGCGTCGTGCCCGAGAGCGAAGAATTTAATCGAGATGTTATAATTAATTTCGAACAAAAGAGGAAAAAATAATCTTCGACAAATATTTGAATTAATTAATGGAAGAATTGTTCTTTCAACGCCGATTTAAATAAAAAAACAAACAAAAAACCCGCGAAAATTCAAATCGACGCCGGTAGCCCGTTACTTCGCGATTCTCTCGAGGTCTTTGAACCTTTTTCCAACCGTCTGCCCTCGGTGAGCGCGACTGGTGTCAAGTTTCGATGCAACGAATCTTACGTTCGGAATATTTTTTTGGTGGTATAACGGAGAGGAGTGGAGGGAGGTAAGCCGGTACGCGAACCGCATACGTCATTGTATTCGCGAGATTGTGAAACCGCGAACGAGAGGAACACGAGACAGCACGTGCGGCCAGCGAGTGTTTTCTCTCGCGGACCAGAGACTCGAGGCGTACGTTTCCCGAACGAATGCTTACGGTACCGCCTATGTGTGACTGCTGTTCGCAACGCTAATTACCATCGCGTCCCCCTCTTGCCAACATTCGTAATATCCGCGCGTTAACGAGACTAACCGAAAGACCATTTTACCGAGGAAATTTAAAAAAAAACGCGTTTTCCTTCGATCGTGCACGGTTACGCGACTAATCGTAATTGAATAGTAGAGTGACCTCCACGGTTGAGCGAACAAGACGAATGGCAATGAGAGAGAAAAACAGAAAAAGAGATCGAAAAACATTTTTTTTTTTTCGACAATTTTCGAGGCAATGGAAATTCGATGGGGCGAGAATAACTTTCGACTCGAACAAATTTATTTCGCTACGAACGAATTTGAATTTACGCGAAGCGAGACAATTGTTTCGATAAGTGAGAATGTTTTTTTTTCTGAATTTTAACTTTTGAATAACGTAACTTCGCGCATTATCTTTTTGATCATTTCTGTTAGTTCGTCCGATAAGGAAAAACGATTAGGCGAAAAAATGTAACGAGCAATCTGTTTTATACGTGAAAACAAATCTGAGTAAATCTCAAGAAAAACAAAAAAAGAAAATGGCTTTTGTCGCTCGTGTTATACGCTAATTCTTATCGTTGTCTCGACGAGACATCGTTGATAAGAATGATGAAAAAATGGGAATAAAGCAGGAGACGACGTTTGAGCGGTCGGATCTTTTCATTGACCGGCTCAACTCGCCACGATCAGACGCGAGATAAGATTTCGTCTTGTCGCGTTCGATTATCGTACGTTGATTAGTGCACGATAAGAATTAACAAATACCCGTGATGCTTCTTACTCACGAGACACGACTACCTGTATTTATCAAAAAATTCAAAAAAAATTCGAAATTTATATTTACGAATTTCGAATCAGAAAATTGCCAAAAAAAACAGGATTAAGATTGTCAATATCGCGATTTATGCGAAATTTAGCCACTCCTCGACGCTCTGACTTTGGCCACAGTGTCATCGACCTCGGATTCATCCTTCGAGAAACTTTCCTCCACTTCGAGAAACTTTCGAAGAATTTTCAATTCATATTCATATTTTATACGAAAAAGAGGATCTATATTTTAATAAGTTAAGATAAGATCGGATAAATTCATCAAATAAGTTTAAATACAAAAAAATATGACGATTACAGTTTATACATTTGCATTGAAATTCGATTTTGAACGTTGTAATCGTCTGTACAAATTTGTTATACTTTTTAAAAGCGTTTTTGAAACGAAAATTCGGATCTTTAGATGTTATCCTCTTTAAAATTTCATACTCCACTGACCTAGTCTCGTTCACCGAGCGAAAACGGGAGACCCGGCGAAACACCGCGACGCTACGACGCACAAATCGTCTCGAGAATCTTCGGCGAAATTTTAGCAAAATCGAATTAAAATCAAACGAATGACTTATTGGGGGTTCAACTGTATAATTGCATATATCTAAAATTGCCACGTGCGTAATCTGCCAAGGTGAGACGTGCGAGAATTATAATATCGGAGACAAACGAGAAAAGAAATATTTATTCATTGTCTGAGGGAAGTGTTCACTCAACCGAAAATCTCTGACTTATCTCTCTTGTTTATACATATATAAACTCGTCTTAGCCGCGATTGATAAAATTAAATCAAACAGCGCGTCATCGATAACAATTAAAATCCATATCCGATCTTTCGCCTCCATAATAGGCGAGGAGAAATAACAATAGAGAAAAATATAAACGAGACGTTTGAAAAATATTGATAATTCGAATATTCTAAATAAAGGAGAAGATTTCGATCGATAAATTAATCAAAAACTTAATTTCAATTGTCTCATCATCGATGAGAATATTTCTACGGCAATAAAAACAACGAGGAACTACGATTAATCGATTTTTTGATAATTGCACAAAATTGATTTTGTAATTTTGTAAATCCAATCCTCTCGATAATAATGTAAATGCGGCCCTGGTTTGGGGCAAACATTGGCGAGTCAATTGTGAAAAGATCCGTAATTACAGAGGTTTGTGGAAGAAACGAAAAAAAGGGGAGGAGTCCGACCTGTAAAGTCGAATTTCTGAATAAACCCGTGAACAATGTCGACAATTTTGACCATGAGGCGGGTCGTTCTTCATCGACGATGACTCATTACTCCCCACGAAGCCAATACTTTGGGGATTATCGTCCAGTGGAAAATTTCCATTCCCAACAAGCCACCCTTGCAGGGGCTGTTCGAGCGACCCAAAATGTACCAGGACCCTCTCCACGGTCACGATACTTTTCGTACCCGAGAAAGATTAATGCGAATAGACCCATCGAGAACAAATAATCCGCAGTCGAACAAAAGCGACCTCGACCAGCCCAAAAAAAACAAATGGACGTACCAAACTCATTCTCCTTGATTTTCTGTACTTTTCCACTGTAACCGACGCGCACGAATTCCCACGAGATCGATGATACATCCACGTCCGTCTCTTCAAAAATCTCCCAAAATACAAAAATATAATCGTTGACTATCGCGTAAACACGACAATTTTTGAAAAACTCTAATTCGTGAGATAACGCGAGAAACGGTCTCATTAAGATTGCCTCGTCGGGAGATAATTCGAATCAGCCAGTGGAATTGCAACTCGAGGTCCGAGAAATCAGCGAACGTTATTGCAAATCTGTGAAAGAAACGAACAAAGAATGAGAGATAAAGTGAGAGAAAGAGAGAGAGATAGGAAAAATTCGAACACATCTGTTCTCCCGTCTCGTGCAACGCGATAAATCGGTGCTGTAACGATTCGATATTTCTCTTATCATCGATACCCAATTCCCCCGCATTGCCGTAACGAATGTTCAATGGTCGCGTACTTTTTGTTGCGCATCTCTCGCGAGGCTATGAAATAACGTATATGACTGTTTAAATTATAAATGCGACGTTAAAGCGTAGGACGAAAGATGGAGAATGTTTTAGCGAGAAAGTTTGTTCGGTCCCCTTAAGGAACGTCGTAAAGTCTCGCGAACTCTCGAATATACGCGTAAGCTCGTATTATACATGCGTTATACATAATACATGTTACAAGGAAACCGAGATAAAAAGGCCGAAAAAAAAGAAAAGCAAAAAAAAAAGTTCGGATGAGAAAACGCTTTTAGGTCGACGTGAGCTTCGAACCGACAAAAAAAATGATAAGAATAAAACCAAAAAGGAAGAAACTAAAAACCTTCGTCTCGCGTCTTTGGCCAGGACCGAAAGTTAAATGTTTTAACGAGCTTCTCGGCGTGTACGACGAGGCTGAATTCTCTGACCGATCGTTAGGCTTGATGAACGAGCGACCAGTAATTTTTAACGATAATTCACCGAGCAAAAATCCCACGCCTGTTCTACATACTTCGTTCTCGTCTTCTTCGTCCCTTTGCGCGGTTCTTCCAGTCGAAATTATCTCGATAAACTTCGGAGTGGGAAGAGATTTTGCTCGTGACGATAACGATAACGATCGAGATTTTTTTTTTCTTTTTTACGAATTTACAACACAAATCCGATCAAATTTTTGTGGGACGAGATCAACGAACGAATTTCAATTTTTTTCATTAAAATCGCTAATGTCCATTTCAAAAATTGCTTTATGGTTGGATTTTACGTTCAAAATTTGTTTTCAATTTGTTTTTTTCGATTTTTTCTTTGCCATTTTAATTTCTTTTCTTTTTAATAAATTATTGTTATTATTTTTGGATAAACGTTATTAATAACGTTAACCATGTGGTCTTTTTTGCGTCCCCTTTACGTCGGTGTCGAGTAATCGCGCGAATAAGCCGACTCGGGTTTGATAATACGAGAAAGTGTCGATTAAACTTGATAAAAGAAAGAACATAACGGGAAAAGAGATCGGTGACCCTCGCAAAACACACAGCAAGATATGTTTTCTCAATTTTACCACGAATTTCCTTATTTACTATTATTTATTGATTCTTATTTTTTTTTTTTTTCGTGTTTCTTTCTGTTACTTTTGTTTTCATATTTTTATTGACTTTTTTTTACCCGCCAAACAAAGAAACAATTCCTATCTCACCCTCGCGTTCCGCATATTTCCCGATGCGGAACAGCGAGGGGAGAGAAAATGAAGAATAATTATCGAAAACGATTCTTCGCGGTTTTTCCGAGCGCGTAAAATCGCTCAGAAAGTAAATCGAGCGTCGCAGCAGGTCGTCTATCGATTTCGTTGATCGATCATGCGAACGAGAGAGAGAGAGAGAAGAGAGGAGAGAGCGGCAAACGGGCTTGTCGGACGAGCCATTTTCGGGAGTAGGTCGAGGCAAAGAGAGAGAGAGAGAGGGAGAGGAAAAGAGGAAGAGAGAGAAGAAAAAAAGCACCGCGAGACCAACGGAGCATCGAGAATCTGGCGGTTTAACGTTCGATTACCGAGCGGGCATCGGGAAATCCCGCACAAAGAAGTTTCGCGAGAGCGAGCGAGAGAGATAGAACAAGAGAGGGACCAATTTTTCGAGAGACACCGGGGGCGTTCTCTCGATCGGGAGTCTACTCGAGCGTGAGATCGAGAGCATCGCAACGAGCGCGCAATTTCCAGTCGCGATAACCTGATAGTCGAACGCTGTATGCCGGAAGCTACAAGCTCGAATGAAAAAAAAAACCACCCCAAAAAAAAAAAAAAGAAAATAAACCAAGAAAAAGTAAACAAAAAATCGTACGAACCGCGTCGTAAAAAATTTGGAAAACGCTCATATCCGTAACGAATATTTGTGATTCGATCGATTGGATTTTTTCCAAAAAGTCATTAAAACAGCGGGTTGTGTTCAATAACAAACAAAAAATGGAAAATCTTGTTTTCGGAGTAAATACGCGGAACAACGATCGCCAAAAACGTTATCTTCGAAATTAGTGTCCATATAAAAAAAAAATAATGAAACAACGAATATTCCTCAAATAACAATGTTTCGTTTGGTTTTCATTTCGAGATGTTCTCCGATTTTTTTATTTTCTTTTTACATCGAAAATTCAACGAGGGTTCTTTCGTCACGATCACGCTCTATCAACTTTTTACTCTCGTCGTACATTTTTTATGCTCGTCACTCGGACGTTCGAATTCGAAGCGATCCCTTACGTTGCGAGGATCGAGAAAAAGAGAGAGAGAGAGAGAGAGATCGGCAATCTCGATGAGGCTTCACCGCGAAGCTTGACCCAGTAAGGAAAAAGGAGGATCGTGATATGTGTTTGTACGTATTTTACGTGTCTCGTTTCTATCCGTCGGTCCGACGTTCGTTTATCGCTGAGGAAAGATACGAGAGCGAGAACCGCGACAAAACGTGCGGATCGAAGCTGAATAGAGGATTCGTACGTAACGTAACGATGTGAGCAACGAGAGGAGAGCTGATCGTGTCTCCATTAATATGCTGATCGTTCCAAGGCAAAAGGCCACTTTGGGCCTCGATCGGCTTCTCGAAACCCATTTCTCTCCCTCTCTCTCTATCTCTCTCTCTCTCTCTCTCTCTCTCTCTCTCTCTCTCTCTCTCTCTCTCTCCTCTCTCTCTCTCTCTCTCTCTCCCTCTCTCGACGATTTCTCATGTTTGATCAACCTTTCAACGAACGTGTACGTCCATTGATTAAGGCTTTTCCATCCTTCCATCTCTATCTCTGCCACGGCCTCTTCCTCTCTTCCGGTTCTCCATCCACATCACTGAACCATCGACCAATCGACTCTCCATATCTCGGTTAATATTAGCTAGAAAGGGGCTTTCCAGTTACGAGGAAGAAGTCATTCCACGTTACAACCCACAAATGGAAATCCATAGCGGTTGCATAACCGCGATTACCAAGACAAATATTGTAACTATTCCCATACCGAGAACGGAAATACTAGAGTTTGGACGTTCATTGACCAATCACGTGTTTATGTTTATTCGACCGGCTTGATTAGTCAACTGCCAATTAATCCGAGATTCCACCTTTTCCTCGTTTTCTATTCTTGAAAACAATTCTTTTTTTATGTTTTCTAATTCTGTTTTCTAATTCCAACCGATTATTATTCCTGGGTGTTTCACGTTTGTTCAACCGGTTCGATTAGTCAACTGCTAATTAATCCGAGATTCCATCTTTTCCTCAATTTCAATTCTTCAAAAGAGTTCTTCTTCGTTTTTCATCATTTTTTCTAATTCCAACCGGTTATTATTCCTGAGTGTTTACGTTTATTCAATCGGCTCGATTAGTCAACTGCTAATTAACCCGAGACTCCACCTTTTCCTCAATTTCAATTCTTCAAAAAAAATTCTTTTTTCATAATTTTTTCTAATTCCATTTTCTAATTCCACCCGATTATTATTCCAGAGCAAAGTTTTCTATAAAAGGTTACAAACGATTTTTTTCTAGCTCGCTGTAGATAAAAAATACAAGCATCACAAAAAAAAATGCTTCAAATTTTTTACATTCGAGTCAAGGACGACATTATACACAATGTTATCGGTCGATAAGAATTTTAAAACCGGCGATTTTTAACGAGCTAGCGGGGTAAACTACGCTAGAACAACGATTGGCATAACTCCAGAGCGTATTTCTTTCTCCATACGAAATCAATCGTTTTTACCGTAAACTGTTCGACTCGAAAGTGCGTCCTCAGTCTTGTAGACATCATTGCTCGTGCGAAGATTATACAGCGACTCGTTTCGTGACTCACTGTTATTAAACGGAAGAACGATAACCCGTTCGATAATATTAAAAGCGAACGAATAACGAAATAAAACTAAAAAAAAACGAATAGCGATTTGACAACAAAAAAAAAAAAAATCTTTTTTATCTATTTTTCACATTTTTTGTTATTTTTATTTTTCACTCATATTTTCGATGAGATAGTTCAGAAAAATATTTAATTTAAAGATTTGACGCCGCTTGGGCTCAACGCGGTTGCACTTTGAACGTTGAATTTCGAGTGGAAAATTTTTATTTTCGTTTGGTATAATTTGTGAATTTTTTTAAGTCATTATTAATATCGGAGAAAGTGTTTAACTCGTGTGTTTCGAGAATTGTGAAATTTTTGTGTCAATTAAGAGAGAGGAAGAAAGAGGAGTGTTAATACGATCGATTAATATTTGCAGAAAGACAACGCGACGATTTTCTATCTTTCATTCTGTCTCTCTCTGTCTCTCTCTATCTCTCTCTCTCTCTCTCTCTCTCTCTCTCTCTCTCTCTCTCTCTCTCTCTCTCTCTCTCTCTCTCTCTCTCTCTCTCTATCTCGCACACGTTCTCCCTCTTCCTGCTACTACAATGATGCAAACACGAGTATTCCATAAGAATGACGTTTCGTAAAATTTTCCGCACTCTGCCAGGCGTTTGTACTGCTCGTCGCGAACACAATAACGCCCCTTGCTCGCTCGCAATTCTTAATCAACAAAAATTTACCAACTGAATAAATATATAATTGACAATGAAACGTATTTTGACAGTAATGATGAAATTGGCGAGAATACGATACGTGTCGTTCAGTGTGACGTGAAGGAATTACTTCCGCGTGTTTGACGTATGGATAAATTGAGGTTAACCCGGAGCTATGTTCCATTTACAACGAAGAATAGACAAGATTTTTCGTTAATTTATCATGCATTTGTTTGGAGAATTTTGTATGTACTTTCCTGAAATTATGTTCGAACGTGTTGGGAAGTAGTTGTAAATTTAAGGTTATTGGAGGTTAACCATTGAATCTCGGTGTTCAGGTTCATATTTTTATTTCTATGTCGAGCTAAATGTATTATTGAAATTATTTGTGTATTTTATGAAAGTTATATTTTCGTAATGTTTTCAGTTAAACTTCAAAATGGCAAGGACACGGGGTACTTGGTTAGCGATGCTCCTCGGTGAGTAAGCGATGCACGAAGAGGGGAAAATTTTCAGAAGTATATGTATTTAAATGCATTATTTTCGTGTTTCAGTTCTGGGACTGGCATCCGCAGACTTTGAGGTCGATGATCATGATTTGAAAATAAGACCGGGAGGGAACGGTTTCTTTGTTTTGAGATTAACGTAAGCACAAGTATTATTTACAAGGGGGAAGGCAGAAAGCAACATGAAAAAGCAGCGTGTGCTGTGTATTCTTATTACTCTTTCACATTGATGAAATTTACTCAATGACTAGTAGGTTATTCACTTCTTCTGAAAGAGAGAGAGAGAGAAATTGCATATAAGCTAGACATCATATATTTTACACAAAGATTATGAGCCATTGCTTGTTCAATTTTAAAGAAACAAAACCTGTATAGATTTCAATCGGTGTTCTGTACGAACTGACACAACTTCCTAGTTATTGCTTGTATCCACTTAAACATGTTATTCATTTTCACAGCGCACCATTGACGGCCAATGTAAATATATCGATTGACGTTCAACATCCCAGCCTGCTAAGAACAGTACCCGCTGTTTTGAATCTGACAATTGACAAAGAGCATCCGGTACAATGGAACATTACCGTAATGGGCCTAAAGCCAGGATACTGTACAATCAGTGCAAATGTAACACCGAGTAGCGTTACACCGTAAGTATGACAGACACTATTCTAGATCGTCTTAAAAAAAAAAGAAGACATAAATTGTGCAAGTAAAAGAAACAAGTATCGCCTGACAAAGTTCCACACTAACGTACCTCCTTTGTCGCCAAGATTCTATGGGAATATCCAGAGTTCAATGTCGAGCGTGCAATTCGTCGTGACATCCTTAACCATTCATTCGCGAATTGAAAAGGACAAATTGTGTCATCGAGATAATTATCATCTCGTCGCATTTACAGGAGCTTAAAGAATCATTGTATCCATGAATAGGCAAGAATTAATAGGCAAGAATGTTCAAATGTCGTGAGTAATTGTCAAAAAGATTCCGATCTAGAATGTATCTAACCGATTGTCGAAGGAGCATGATTTATTATCTCCCCAGATAGCCTTTGTTGACCTCGACCTGTCTTCGAATCCTACACTTAGCTTCCCGTCAGTCGGCTCTTGGATATTGAGGGAACTAGACCTCCTAGAGCTCTCGGTCCCCTCCCCTTTTACTTGACCCCTCAGAATATCGCGCGGTCGCCGAGTGCATCTTAATTTTATTTCAAACGTTGCCGCGGACACTTTGTCACAGTTGTTTATATATTTCCCTCGTAACTGTTTTAAACGTGTGTATGATACTTTAACATTAAATTCTCGATTAAAATAAAAATTATCGTTTCACAATAAACTTTGCATTTTATACGAACTCTCGGTATACAGGACAAGTTTTATAATAAACACTCATTTTTTACCGCGATTACGCTTATCGACTTACACCCTGCGGCAGAATCTTGCGAAACTCAAATAAAATATAAAAAAAATCCCCAAAAAGTGTTCAAGAGCGAATTTATCGCGTTTTTATGTGCAGTGTGGCGAGTTACATGATCCGTGATAGATTGTCCTTGCAAAATGGGCATTTACAGAGACATTATTATAACGCGTGATCAGCTCAGTAGCCTGAATTTCAAGTAAGATTTATTTCCATTCGACGAATTCGTTCGAGTGATTATTAATCAAAATTTCCAATAATTATCGAATCTTTTAATTGATTCAATAACGGTTGTGTATAAATGGGAGAAAAACATATTTCATGGAAAGTGAAAAACTACTATGTTCCTGCGATAAGTTTATTCTAATTGTGTTTCAGTTTCTCGGAAGCATTTGTGAGAGTAACGATTGAGAGATCGGATGCTTTGTATCATGTCAGTGCCGTCGTCGGGTGGATGTACTTCCTAGCATGGAGCATAAGTTTTTATCCTCAAATTTATAGCAACTACAAGCGAAAGAGCGTGGTTGGCTTAAATTTTGATTATCTATCGCTCAATCTCGTTGGTTTCCTTATGTACGCGTTATTCAACTGTGGACTTTTCTGGATACCTGTGATCGAGGTACGATTATTTTATCTAAGACGAATTGTCTCTATATCCGTGAAAAATCGACCGTTCGATACGCTCTAATCAACCCCTATCGATTTGTTCTTGCAGCAACAGTATCGCAGTCGAAATCCAAAAGGGCTCATTCCTGTCCAAGTGAACGATATATTTTTCTCGCTACACGCGGTAGTCGCGACTGTTATCACCGTGGGACAGTGCTTTGTTTACGACGTAAGTTATCAAACGAGAAGAAAAGCGAATAAATCATAGCACATTCGAATATCGATTAAAATTCTCTAATCTCTTAATTCGTCGATTATCAGATTGGAAATCAGAGAGTCTCGACGACAGCTCGTATCATTCACGGAATATTCGCTTCTTTCGTGCTAATCTCAGGAATACTGGGTATCGTTCACACGATCTCTTGGCTCGATTTTCTATACTACTGTAGTTACGTCAAATTGGCAATCACGCTGATAAAATACGTTCCTCAAGCGTATTATAATTACAAGAGAAAATCGACAGTCGGTTGGAGTATTGGAAATATATTTTTGGACTTTACCGGTGGTATGTTGTCCATGCTGCAAATGATACTCAACGCCTACAATTACGGTAAGAGAGAACAAGAATGTTACTCAATATCTCTTAAAACAAAAATTTCCGAACCGGATTTTCTAAGATATTTATTATTTCTCTTGCAGACGATTGGGACAGTATTTTCGGCGATCCTACGAAATTCGGTCTAGGATTCTTCTCAGTAGTATTCGACATATTTTTCCTAATTCAACACTACGGCCTCTACAGGTACGTCAATGCTAATGGATACGCTTCGAAAAACACAAATTCGCTATTTAGTAAATACGAATCTCGCATAACGTATTCGCGACTAAGTATGGCAGACTCGGAAAAATACGCCTAGTGGGAGATATCTTTTTTTTGTTTAAATTTCTAATCAAGTTGCTAAAGATCTGTGGTAGCTGGTGGGATGATCTCGAATTTATTGCATGTTCCTATATTTATTATATATTTATGCGCATGTTTTACCTCGTTGCATGTGATTGTACAGGCTGAGCTAAGAAAAAGCGCATGATTACTTAGTGTAACATTAAATTGTGGGAAAATTTAAAGATCTGAGGATATTTTCCAATCGTAGGAACGATTTAAATGAAAAAAGAAATAATCATTGTATCCCCTGTTACACGCATTGCTATTTAGTTGCTTAATTGCTGTTCGATAAGCGAATGAATCTTGCTCGATAACAGTATCTATTCATTTTGGACTGTATGTATGTGAGTCATTGTGTGCTGGAGTACTGACATTATGGGATCTGGATGGGAAAACAAAAAGAATCTTCATTAATATAATTGATATTACTCGTCATCGTTGCAGGCATGTTTCCGATAAGTTATGTACGGCATCCCTAGAACCGCTAGTATAATGCTTGTATATAGAGGCAAAGGAAAAAAGAAACGCAAAGGACACGAAGAGCTGTTTTACACGGGGCTAGAGAGCAAGCATTTTAAATTTTCCAGGCATACCAGCAAAAAAGTGATCGACCTGAACGGCCGGATCTAGTCGGAGGATATTCGCCAGCGCGTTTCTAATTTAAAAGCTAGAAATGCCATTTTGCCCATGTGCGGTACATCCGCCCTATCGAACCGTGATATTTACACCAACGTGCATTGCAACGTCATCGAACGACATTCCATGGATTTATGAATCTCAGGGATAATAATGCATGACGAAAAACAAAAAAGAACAGTCCCGGGGGAACTCGATGGGATGCACGATTTGTGGGAAATGTTGTTTTCTTTAGAGAAATTTTTTTACTATCGAATACTCGCATAGAGGAGTGACTGTAAGATATTACGATAGTTCGATCGATGGTCCGTTAGTATTAATTATTTGTTTGGGACATTCGTTTCTAATAAGTATTAACGAGTTTGAAGGACTGTCTGGAGGCGGTCTTTGTTGTTTCTTACAGAAACTTCGGACATATCAATTCCGCGATACCTTACAACTGCCATTGTCGCACAGTATTGTTTTTCTTTCTATTTCCTATGATGTACAGTACTCGTTTTGTTATTCGAAGCGAGCATGATTGTTTGCTCTCGCGTGAATCGTCGCGATTTTATTCACGGCGCGTGTGTATAATTGTTTTCAATGATATGTTCGCGAGAGACGGAAATTGTGCAAGCGGTTTTTTAGTATTGATGAGCATGAGATTTGGTCCGAGAAAAAAACTGGGATAATAAAGCGAAACATCTTGTATTTTTCTTTTTTTTTTCAATACGTCGATCCAACTAAATCCTTTCTCCTTTCATGATTCATGTGTTATTGTCAATTTTAGAATAATAATAAAAAGATAATTGTATACAATTGTATCAGACCCGCTAAATCCTCTGTAGAGTGTGAGAGTGCGATGATAGAGTAAATTGACTGTGGAGAATTGCACGTTTCAAGGGATACAAAAAATAGGAAAGATGAGAAAGATGAATTTAAGGCAAAGTAAAATAATCAAGATTGTTGCATGAAGCATGAAAGAAGAATACAATGAATTTCTTTACCGCAATGCATGAGCAGCTGAAGACCCACCTAGTGTTGTAGTTGTAATCTTAAATACCTTGAGAGCTAAAATAGTTAAAGGGATTTGTCTAGAGCTGCTTTTCAGATAAACCAATGAACTGTATTTCCATAGTAAGAGAATTAATGGTGCAGGAGTGAATTTTTTTCCAAATAGATTTAGTTAGATTTTTTAAGCCTGCGAAAAGTTATAGCGCGCAAGAGAGAATTGTAACAAAACATTTTCACAGGGATCGAAGGGAGTATATCGATATACCGGGAACCTGCCAAGAGGAATATCAACCTGAAGACTCGTCCAAGCGGATTTTGGAATTATAATTGTGCATTGAAAGAAGAAGAACGCGAAAAAGACTAATTAGCATATTTATGTAATTGTGTATGATAACGATTAAGACGGACTATTTATTTATGATGCGATAATACTAAGTGAATCCCAACAAGGACAAAAGTGGAGTGCTGCTGATGAACATTTGAGAATCGCGGATAATTTTCACCTCGCATGGGCGAGAATCACGCTTAACCAAGCGTTGTTTATTGTGATAAATAATTATACAAGAAAAATGTGTTTGGCTCCGTTTTCGTTGTGCACCGCAGCAGATATTACCACAGCTTCGTAGATACTCTGGAATTCTAGTGTCGAGGGTTTATTCGCACTGAACATTTTTATTGTTATTGAAAACAACAACGCACGTTCGGCCATTGTTTGTATGAAAGCTTTGATCGCGCGTCATGGAACTGATTTTAGGATGCGCGATATCACAAGCAGTCGGCATAGACGTCGTCTACTTTATGGACGCAGACTGTTCTGGATCGCGACGAGAATATTTTGGGGTAAGCAAAGGAAGGAATACGATTAAATAATTGGATTGCAAAAAGATTTAGATCTTACAATGGGAAATCGTAAACTTGCACAAATCTATATAAAATGTTGATTTCGAGTACTCTAGAAGTTCTGCTGTGACTAATTTTGAAAAACTTAACCTACATTCTGTCAGACAGAATTGTTTTATTTATTTTGTAAGAGAACAGTTTGCATATCTCGTTACCTAAAGAATAATTTTTTTAATATCTTTACAGGATAAGTTCGCATCTGGCTGCGCTGTTAAAAACTAGCCAATGTTTCAACTTCAGAGATTGGGGAATGTGTAATATCATGGGCGTAGAAAAATCTTGGAGCAGCGACTGGACATTAATTCCCTTTTGGAAGTGGAGCGTGAGGCTAGGATAGGAAGGCGTAAGACCAAGAACAGAGTGACAATAGTGGAGTAAAACAATGATTTTTTGAAGCGTCGAGGCTAAAAAAGGATCGGATGTTCCATTCAGCCATAAAACTTCAATTGATAAACAGTGGGAATACTAGGAACATGCAGAAAAGTCTACAAGAGAACGTATCCTAAGGTTTCATACTACCAGGGATGGCAACAGCATATACTTTTGCAAGCATAGAAAACTCCCAAGGCTGCCGCTGGATATTAATACCCTTACGGAAGGGTAGCGTAAGGCAATAATGGAAAAGTAAACGCCAAAGAATAGTGACATCGATGGAAGAAATTCGTAATGATTTTGCAAAGTGGCAACACCTCAAATATGCCACTGATAAACAATTGTTTTTAATGTGTATGTAAGATAGTCTTACCATCCGCATTATCAAAGAGAAGAGTGGATGGAATGTAAGACAAAAAGAACAAGTCTCAGATGGAAGATGAGGTGTAATGTTTGGCACCATAAATCAATGTTTATCCCTGTAGCAAATTATTAACAGAATTCTCAGATGGATTCGAATAGAACATTATAACAATAAGAATTATAGGATTGCCTTTTTAAATAAAGAGATAAACGAAGAAAAAAGTTAGAATCTTTTTACGAGCCTCTGAATAAAAAACCCACTATTTATTTCCCCTGTTCTAATCAATAGAATATAATTGCAATCAGGGTATTTTGCAAACGGACTGTAAAACAATAATTAGTTGCACAGACGTTCTGACGTTTGCAAAAAAACTTGGGTTATCTTAATTTTCAGAAAGTGAGGCATCGGCTGGTATAGTCGTCATTTACTTTATCTGATATTAAGTAGGTACACACGTTGTCTACTTTCTCGACGCCATACTCTTCTGAATTGCTAAGGAAATGTTGTCAGGTAAATGAATAAAATACAGTGCAACAACGGTTAAATTATAAAAATTTAAAGACTCCAAAATAGCAAATTATCAATTCCACCGAATGTGCATAAATTCTTAACGTGTCCTATTAAATCAACGCTGCAAATACTAATTTCAGAAAACCTAACCTATATTTTGTTAGCCCCGGTTGTGGAAGTGATTCTTACATTGTTTAATTAATAAAATTTAATTAGTATTTATGATTATTTGAGAAATAATTTTGTACATATTTTTGCAGGATGACGGCGTGTGTGACAGCATTACTGAAAATTGGCCAAAGGCCACAAGTTTTTACGCGACATCTCAATTGCTGGACAGTAGCAATAACAAAAAAACACAGAAAAGTCTACGAGAGAACGTATCCTACGGTTTTCGTATTACCTGATGGTAGTAGTATCAATGTACAGTATCATGAACCTAGAAACATCGTGACACTGCCACTGGACATTAATACCCTATCGGAGGAGGAGCGTAAGGCAAGATTAGAAAAACGCAAGCCAAAAAGCAAAGTGGTAATAAGAGAAGAAATCGAGGATGATTTTGACGAGAACCGATACCTTAAATTTGCTAAACAATGAACGATTCTTTTCTTATTTATGTATAAATTCATTCGACCGTTCTTACGAATTGCTTCGTTCAAGTGACTGTAGAATATTGCTGTAATAGATCACCTTTTATCAGTGCTACATGAGAAAACTGTGTTGACGGCATGATTAGGAAAAAAGTTTCCGGCTGGAGCAATTCAGTGTTGGATGTAGAAACGGATTATTAACAAAATGATCACTGTTTCAAGAATCTAGCATTGAAACAAGAAGAACGATGCAAATGTATTGTGAAATAATGAAATAAAAGAACAGTTGAAAAATATATCAAGAAGTTACTGAATACAAATCATATGACTATTACGGATACACATAATTGCTCACGTTTCCTCTTCGCGCAAACAGAAAACCGTGTCAAATGCAAAACAAAGATAAAGAGTTTCCCGTACAAGGCGCAACACGGTGTCTGGTACAGGAAATGAATTCTCGTGATTGTAGCCAGCTTAGTAGAATAGTAAAGAATGGTGCAATTATTTAAAACAAAAAGGGATAAGGTAACATTGGACTGAAACTATTGGAGAGTTATTGAATAACAACCAACAATATATTTTCCTGCTTACAATCAACGTGATATCATCAACAATTTCGTTGTGCTATGCAACACGCGATCGTGCTATTTTCCAATTGCGCAATTCTTGCTGAATATGAAAAAACACCTCTCAATGTTGAAAAGTTCTATACCATCTGGTCGCACATAACCTCACAAAATTCGGAAAATCGTCTTGCTGACTATCCCGTTACATTCACAGTCGATGTACACACTTTTCTATATTTACCTGTAGGCAACCTAGTTCTACAGGTCGCATGTAGGTAAATATAGACAACTATGTGCACAGACTGTTGATGTTTATCCGTGGTCAGAGGTGTTTTCGTAATGGCCCTGAACTTGCTCGGGAGAAAGAAAAGGAAAGGAAAGTTATATCAACAAACCCGTGGATTCTCGCAGGATTCTGAGGTGTCAGAAGCGTCCACACAACATTTTGTATCTTTCTCTTGCGTTGATTACAATTTTCTTTCAATCGTTTCTACTAGAGAACCATCTTCTACACATCCACAATAGTGAAGGTAGACTTGGAAACTTCGGAACTCGTTTGTTTTCGACGCGCGGGACGCGGTCCAGTCGGTCCAGTCCATTGTGGCTCACAGTGCGCACCTTGTGTCGCGCACCTTACCCCCCCCCCCTGTGCCTCACGCGCGGAAAAATTTGAATATTGGTTCAAATCGATTCTTATATAATTACTAATGTTTCTGTTAGTGTTAACATTCAATGTAATAAATAATCAATCTAAAATATTTAATTCGACAAAATCGTGATACATAGAAAGCCACGTCAACAAATTTCCATTAATTTCCTCATATTTTTCAAAAATCAAAAAATCAAAATTTTCATCGATTTTTTCTAACGCCCATTCCTACGAATACAAATAAATTAAAACAAACATAGTTCCAATATTTAAAAAAAGAAGACAATGAGAATAGTAAAAATGTCTTCACCACCATCATCCTTTCGAAAATAAGACCAAAGTAAACAAAACTAACTCATTCGAGGCACAATAATAAACCAGTTCAAGAATGTCTGACCACATCAAAATCTTTCCACTTATCAAACCCTCTCGCCAATAACTCAAAAACTCTTCTCTCCTATCAATAAAAACATCGAGCACGTTCTTATCGTCCAAACAATTTCAATTGCACACTAAAATTCTCGTCAAACAAAAACGCGGGTGTGTATTACACTCTGTCCACTCCGATCTCCAAAAACGACTTTCACCCGTTGCAAAGAGTCGCCTACTCTCTGCAGTTGCTTTACAAACCGTTTTACATTTCTTTTTTCGTTCTCTCGTTTCATTTTTTTTCTTTCCAGGTGCCGCAAACCGCACGAGAAAAATTCACGAGTGAACTTTCGACGGTACGATGGGACTCTCGGCTTTCAAATCCTCGATTTGAGTACGCTCCTATGTACATAAATATATACCACGTGTATTCGTCGTATTAAATATAGTTATATGTATACATCGACGTGCACGCTTAAAGAGCAAAAGGAGAGTCAACGAGCGAAAGTGAGGCGTCACCAACCACGAACCCATCCCCCTTCGTTCGCTTTATCGGCTTCTATTTAATACCAACTTTAATACAGTGCAACGCGTACGTAAGCTGATCCTTAGACAGTCATCGAGCCGCACCGTTCATGATTTTATTTCCACTCGCTCTTCTTTATCGCACGATGACTGCTTCTTTTAATAACACATACACAAACTTTTACGTTCATAAAAAAAAAATCTATCTATATAAAACGAACGAGAGATCGCCGGAAGTAGTGGAAGCGAAGTCCGGTTATTCGAACGCGAGCGTTCTTCGTGAAAGCTCGATGATCTCTCCAGTACCAACGGTTTTATAATAACAATGCGACGAGTGCTGAAAGCTTAATGATGATCGATATGTTCCACGACGAAAAAAACATGAAAAAGGTCGAGATTAATTTATTTTTTTTTATTTCTTTCTTATTCTTCTTGCTTTTTCACGCACGATTATAAAAATGTCATAGAATTATAAATTATACGTCGAGGTACAACGAGTACTGATTTATAAATGCATATGTGCATGTCGGTGCATTAGGACTAAATCATACATTATACAGTTTTTCTTCAAGGTCCCTCGGGTCGATTTCTCTGGAGACATCGGGTACACGAGAGAGAGGGGGGAATTAAAAAACAACTTACTGGATTGTAAGAAAAATATATTATTCAATTATCATTCCTGTGATTTGTGCATGAGAAACGATGTTACAGCATCTGGGAAACGAGAGACTTTGTAGAACGGTGGCTGCGCGTAGATACTCGACGATGATGCTGCGGTACGAAGGAGGAATAAAACGCAAGAAGTCACGAGCGATGGGTCCTCGTTGCACAACGATGTAATACAGAGATGTCCTAACGAACGATGATTAATCGTTGATTGCGAGAGGATTGCAGGCTCGTCGATCTTTTTGCTTGTGGGATAAAGATCGCGCTTCCGTTCTTCAATGACGAGTCATAAATAATTTCATCAGCTTTATGATTATAGTTAAATTAATGTTTATAATTATAAAATTGATTTTCTTTTAATTAGTTTGACATTTGTTCGTAGATAAAATCATTTAAATTTCGATATTCGTAATTATCGATGGAAAAAAACCGCGAATTATTTAGTTCGTTGGGCAATCGAGATTTCGATCAAACCCTCGAGTATAATTTCACAATGGACAGTTAACGATACGATACGCAAATCGATCGTAACGCGACGCTAGCGTGGTCGTACGTGCGAGTGAAACTCTCGGGTGTATTGCGAAAGCTCCGGAAAACTTCTCTCGGTCCATGTTGGTCAACGCGAGGGCTCAAAGCTGATCGAACGCGTATCAAACGATCAAATGTCTTTGGAACACGATCGTGCAACGATTTCTATTCTAATGCAACGCGGTCTTCTTTCATTGTTTCAATATTTTTTCACACGATTGTTGGGAAAAAAAACATCATCAAGCGCGTTATTTTGTCGCTTGATGACAATATCCGATCGGAACACGCGGTACGTCTGAGTCGAGCCTGGCGGTTTTCACTTGTCGCGACTTCCAAGGAGAAAACGCTCGCTAATTTTCGTACGAGGTAGAAGTGCGAAATGTTTATTTTTTCAAAAATTCTTTTTCTTGATACAGAACGTTATTCGCTCTCGACGCTGAGAGTTCGTTGCTCCGAGTCTCGATATTTTTTCCGAGTCTAGAAAAATCATCAAGGTAAAATATTAGCTTCGTGAAAAGGTCGCTAGGTTGAATAAACACAGGAATGTCTTGATCGTCCAAAAAGCCAGAGCTTGCAGAAATCTACTCGTCACTTTGTACAAAATGAAAATCCTCCAGAAAAACAAATCGCGCCTCGTGCAATATAATTTTCAAAAATTCATGAAGGATAATTATTCGCAATTGTCAATTGAATTTGAACCAAACCACAAAACGTACGAATAATTCATATCTTTTTCCATTTCCTTTTTTTTTAAATCATTTTAGCGCACCTCCTTTTGTTCACTGTTATCGTATCGTCTCACGGAAGTTTTGCTTCCTGCCTCGGAGAATATCTCTCGGGTTGTACCTGCGCATCGGTATTTTATCATCAAGTGGCAGCATGCGATATTGGTGGTACCCGTACGAGCACTCTCGTGCTCGACCACAAAATGGAGCGTTGCATCGACTGGAAGTGCATGCGAGCCAGAATGTATCGATATAAATATATATATATAATATATAATATATTATATTATATTGTATTATATTATATTATATTATATTATATTATATTATATTATATTATATTATATTATATTATATTATATTATATTATATTATATTATATTATATTATATTATATTATATTATATTATATTATATTATATTATATTATATTATATTATATTATATTATATTATATTATATTATATTATATTATATTATATTATATTATATTATATTATATTATATTATATTATATTATATTATATTTTATTTTATTTTATTATATTTTATTATATTATATTATATTATATTATATTTTATTATATTATATTATATTATATTATATTATATTATATTATATTATATTATATTATATTATATTATATTATATTATATTTTATTTTATTTTATTATATTTTATTATATTATATTATATTATATTATATTTTATTATATTATATTATATTATATTATATTATATTATATTATATTATATTATATTATATTATATTATATTATATTATATTATATTATATTATATTATATTATATTATATTATATTATATTATATTATATTATATTATATTATATTATATTATATTATATTTTATTATATTATATTATATTATATTATATTATATTATATTGTATTGTATTGTATTGTATTATATCATATTATATTATATTATATTGTATTATATATTTATATATATATATATATGTATGTATATATACATATGTATATATAGATATTGCCAGCCCCTCGCACCCGGCTTGTAAACACCGTTTCTTCTGGTAGCCAGTCACCAACAGGTAAAGTCTGAGCACCGTCGAACGGTGGGAGTCAGTTCTGTTATAGTAGGCCACGAGGCAGGCCAAGTCAGTAAGCGCGTTCCTGGTTGCATGCTCGCAACTCTCTCTTCGCTGGATTAAGGCCTTCGTACGATCCTCCAACCGACGTCGCGAGACGTACACCACCGTGGATATTTTTCTAAAAGCCACTGCGACGATCGGCAAACGCGTGGATTACGTACCTGCCTCGATTATTTATTTTTTTAAAATTATTATTATCAAACATTGATACAAATTTTTATTCTTCAATTTTTAATTTCAATGAATCTTTTATTTTTGAAATATATTTCAAGCGATTGTTGACAAAAGGATTTTACAAACCTCGACAAAACGCGAATAAACAAAACGGAGAGAGAGAGAGAGAGAGAGAGAGAGTCGAGAGTCGTCAACGAAACGCGAAAAAATTCGTGTGGAAATTTGAAATACGCGATTTGACATTGGAACAGGAAGAAAATATTTGACGTTTGAGGATTTATCATTCGGTTTCGAAGTTAACGAGGATCGCACGTCGGAATTTCGGAACATCGACGCTTCTTTGTCCGCGATAGTCAATTTTTCGATATATCGATAACGAATAATGCGCGAGTAAGAAAATTACTTTAAGAATCTCTCGTCTTTACGATCGCTTTTCTTTTTATTCCCGTATACGAGATCGAGGAAATGATTCGAGGTGAAATCTATCAGTGAACAAAAAAAAACGAAAAAACAAAGATTGTAAATTCGTCGAAGAATTCTGTGTAACGTGTACGCCTGTGTTTGTGAGCGAAATTGTGTGTTCGTGGAAAGCATGCTTTTATATATTTCACGGTGAAAGTGTAAACGAAATTGGTTACGGAAACGTCACGCGCGGGCCTGCACCTCGGTCCCCGCGACGCGTTGTTTACGTCTCCCTTTAATCATCCTCGCTCGTCCTTATCCGACGAATTATCGCGCAAAAGTGTTTATCGAACAATAAAAAAGAAAACAAACAAAAAATGATCGTCTGACGTGCCGGGACCGTGCCGTTCGTACATCCGAGAGGATCGCCAGCAGGAAACGATGGATTTCTGCTAAATAGGTCAGCGAGGAAAAATAGAATAAGGAGACAGAGGAAGGGAAGAAAAATCGCGCGATCGTCGAGGAGAAAGAACCTACGATGATTCGCAAAATACTGTTAACCCTTTGGATACTTCCTTGGATCGGTATACTCGGTGAGTACATTTTTCTACAAAAATTGTCGTCTTATTATCAACGCGAAGAAAAAAAAACAATAATTTTTGTACTTTTGTACAAAATTTTTTATAAAAAACAAAAAGCTTCGTGTCTTTCATACGTTACGAATTTATTTTCGATCGTATTTCGAAGGATTCCTTCGTTCCCTGGTTATTATCAACACTAACAAAAAAAAAAAACAATTAATTTTGTACTTTTGTATCAAAATTTTTATAAACAAATACGATCGTGTCGTTCAACGTTACAAATTTATTTTCGATCGTATTTCGAAGGATTCCTTCGTTCCCTGGTTATTATCAACACTAACAAAAAAAAAACAATCAATTTTGTACTTTTGTATCAAAATTTTTATAAACAAATACGATCGTGTCGTTCAACGTTACAAATTTATTTTCGATCGTATTTCAAAGGATTCCTTCGTTCCTGGGTTATTATCAACACTAACAAAAAAAACAATCTATTTTGTACTTTTGTATCAAAATTTTTATAAAAAAAGACGTTCGTATCGTTCAACGTTACAAATTAATTTTCGATCGTATTTCGAAGGAATCCTTTGTTCTCTGGCAGCAAATAATATTTTGTATTCCCTGCTCGACCACTGGAACTTACGTATCGAGAAACGTCAAAGGATGAAATAATGCAAAAAAACAAAAACAAAAAAACGATTTAGTGAAATTTATTCCACGAGACTGTCGAAGTCGTACGAAGATTCTGTGTATGAAATCTCGCGTTGTCTCGTTTTCGTGACGTATCTCCTATCGTTACAGACGTATACGACAATTTTTATTTCTGCATACCGGCGAAACGAACGACGAGCAACGACTGAGTTGAAAATCGTGAGGTCGTTACTAATTGCGAATGATCGAACGAAGACGGTCTCGGAATTTACGTTACAATATTATTACCTGTATTCGATGTTTGTTACGTATAAAATAATAAACGTCCTATCGTTCGATCGATGAACGTTCCTGGATTTTATTAATAAAGTATCGAGTTTTTTCGTCATCGACGTTGAACTCTTTCGACGGTGAATCTCGTCGTGTGCAACGACGCGCAACTAACTCGACGAATAACGAATAATTGGGAGGTAAGTCACGAAGTAAGACGAGCAATCGGGCGTGTGCTCGCTCCTCGAGATAATTTTTTTTTTGCAATTTTTTTACACGTGTCGCGAATCATTCGGCAATTTGTCGTTTTTTTTTTATAACAAATGGAATATTGAACGGCGTTATAATTCTTATCGGGAAATAAAAATGGTTGGTCGAGAAAAAAAATTCCTACCTTGTTTCTTATTATTTTATTTTCTGTGGCAGACCCCTCGAAGCGTTTTAACAAATTGGCAGAGATTGTTCCTAATCGCGCGAAACTTCACGAGAGTCTGACCTAGACGAGGTCATAGTCGGATCAACGAATTCGTGCTTCGAGAATGATTTCGAGGGAGGGAGGAGAGGGATAAGCGATTCTCTGAAATTCGAATCGCGAGCTCTCGTTTCTCTCCTCCTACGAACTCTGACCTCGAGTCGTCTCGTTGAGGTCTGCGGATAAGAAAATTTGCCAGTTTTTTTTTTCAAGATGAATTTTTTCGAGGGGGATTTTTTTAAAATTATTGTTCTAATATGATCGTTTGTTCTCGATTGAATACAATTAGAATCCGTCGAACGGATTAATTAGAATTTTGTTTGTCTTTGCAACAAAAAAGATATGAAGGAATTTGAAAAAATTATTTTATTAATTAGTGCCAATTGAACTAATTAATTAGAGGATTCTTTTATCCTTGCCAAAATAAAAATATCGAGAAATTATCAACAATCAATTTTTACTTTTAATTAATTAGACCCAATCAGTAAAAAAAAAATTAATTCGTTTTCTTTCCAGAAAAACTAAAATATTTAAAAAAATTAAAAATGAATTTTGTAATTGAATCCACGAAACAAACAAATTATAAAATTATATCATCTCTCAAAAAAAAGGAAAATATTGAAGAAATATGAATAATCAATTCTTACATTTTATTAATTAGAACCAATTAGTAAACAAAATTAATTACCTTTTTTCCCCCAAAAACAAAATCAAAAATGAATTTCGTAATTAAATCCACGAAACAAACAAATTATAAAATTTGATCATCCTTCAAAAAGAAAAACAAAAATATTGAAGAAATATGAATAATTAATTCTTGCTTTTTATTAATAAGAACCAATTAGTAAACAAAATTAATTACCTTTCTTTCCCCAAAAACAAAATCAAAAATGAATTTCGTAATTAAATCCACGAAACAAACAAATTATAAAACTTAATCATCCTTCGAAAAAAAAAAAAAAAAAATATTGAAGAAACATGAATTCTCAATTTTTGTTTTTGTTTATTACTTAAAATAAATCAATACAAACAAATTTATTAAATCCTTTTCCTTTCGAACAAAAAAAAATCTCTGAAAATACCGAAAGAAAACAATTTTCGCATTTCTTAATTACACGATATAAAATTAATCAATTCAATCGACGATGAGCAATCGAACCTGCGTACTCGCGTTACGAGAGGACAGTGAAAGCGATTTTTGTTTGTAAATTATACGCACGTATTCGCGCATTATGTACATCAGTAACAAATTCATGCTATACCAAATACGTTAAAGCGTAGGAAGAGTAAGGAGGTGTAAGAAGATGTACGGAGCACATGTACGTCGTCGAATAGATCGTCGAATCCAACGAGGAAAAGTACGAAGAATGCACCACTAATGCAACGTAATAATGCAACATAATGCATCGTGTCTACACGTGATTTTTTCAACAATATAACGATACGCTCGTAACAAGAGGAACGAAGCTTATTCCTACCCTCAATATTCATCGTATCTGCATAAGATTTCTCACAAACTCGATTTACCTCATCGCATGGAAAAAATCAATTTATCAAGCTCGCTGTGGTTTACACATAAATTTTGTTTCCCTCTTTAAACACGCGTGACAATTCTCATCGCTCGTGTCCTGGAAATCAAAGTTTCTCCTCGATTCATTATTCATTCTCGTTGAGGAATGACGGAAGTGAATATATACCCGTACGCGAGAACTTCCGCCGAGAGAATCGTGAATTTACAAACCCGTGCGTAAATCTTGCGATTCTATTTTCTCTTTATTTCGTCATGTTCTTGCAGTTTTCTCTCTACTGCTGGGAAATTTATCGAAAGTTCATTTCCGGTTTGATCAAATTCTTTTCCGTAGGATGAACGTACGTTTGTTTGTTTGTTTGTTTGTTTGTTTGTTTACGTTGAGCGAGTCGAAGTCGAACGAGCGAAAAATCGAAATGATATTTTCAATTTCTTTTTCCGGATCGAGATGTCGATATTTTCTTGTTTCATTTTTTAATATCGACTTTACGTAACTCGAATATCCGTGACGAAAACGTCTTTCACTTCCGGGATTTTTCGGTCGAGCTGGAAACCTCTCACCGTCCCGTGTCTTGCCAATTTGCCGATTTCTTTCATTCTTTTTTTTTTCTTTTTCTTTCTTTCTTTCGCATCCATATCGGACTTTTATTCTCCGACGAAAGCGACGAGGTGAGTCAGACCCGGGTTTGTCTTACCTCGTAACTTCGCCAGAGAGTAAAATCATTCGTTGGTCGAGTTATATTCGTCGGCTTTCTCCCTTCTCGGAAATTAACGTCAACGATGTCATCGCTCCTCGATTTTTCTTCGCGAAATTAAGGAAATTCCGACGTATCGCTTGTCTCGACAATTTCGCGGCGTTTGCCGCACGACGAATTAATTTCATGCGTACAAATTATCGCGGTCATACACGTTCCTTCTAATTCGAAAGATTTCGTCCGAGCTCGTTCGTCGCACGACCTAATTTCCGGAATAATTTGAATACGAATTTACAAACAGAAAAAACAGACAAATGGACGAGCCGGAAAGAGCTCGGGTGGAATAATAAAAAAATTAAATCGACGGTTTAAAATTTGACAGATTGGTCCACGTCGCGGCACGCACCGTCGAGTCTTTTCAATTTTCATTTTCAAAAGCCTTCGAAATTGACTCACAAAAAGTTGATTTATTGTTCTTCAGAGTTTTAACAAATTTCAATATTCAACCGAGGTTTTCATAACGGCGTGTACATTGTCGCTGAAATTTCTTTTCGTTCCGTCGATCATTTTCAAACAAAAAAAAAAATTGCAAAAAAAAAATATGAAAGAGAGAAAAATTAAACACAAAGGACGAAACGCTGTCTAATCGCGCTAATGACATTTCTCATCCAGTTTCAATTCTCTATACGCGTCCGCGAGCACAATTCCCATTGTTCGCGAGACGCGACACCGTAACGCCAAATTAAGGAAACTAAAATTATGTAATTTTTTCGTCGGTCACTTAACTCGTGTAATTACGAGTATAATTGTCTCGCGAGGGAAACGCGAAATATCAATTTCACAAGAGAAAGAAATAAGAAAAATCTGTCACCATACGTGACGAATATTCGATTTAAGGAGGAAATAAACAAAATAATTGAAGGTTTCGCGAGGAAGAATCGCCCTGGAACGTCATCGCGAAACCGCATTTCCGGTACGGACGATTCGTCGTCCGAGTTTCTCGGGAGAGTGAGAGGTTTCCCAATTTTCGATGGAACATTCATCGCTGACGCGTGAATAATAAAAAAAAATTCCCGAGGAAAAAGCAGCGCGTTATTGCGACAAGATCGGATGACAGGAATTTCGCTGCTTTTTGCATCGAGTCCACGAGACGAATATTTTGTTTCGTTCGAATTCGAACGGTCGAACGTTTCCAGAGCTTCGGTAAGGCACGAAGACGCGAAGCGTAACGCCTATGGCTGCTGTGAATTACCGACTCGATGGTGCAAGAAGAAGAAGAAGAGGAAGAAAACGAAGAATAAAAAAGAGGGAAAAAAAGTAGACGGACTACCGTTCGTTTTCCCGCGGTCCATTGAACCAATATCGCCGCGAGAGCGAGTCGTTACGAACACCTGTTGCCCGCGTAGACCAGAAGAATTTTTACATACCACCGGTCTCGATATCGAGGCGTATCCAACGGGATATTTTAAGCGCGTCTTGCGAATGTCAAGAGATTAATTTTTGATTGTTTATAGTTTGGTTTGGTGTCAAGTGTAACGCGCGAGGCAAGAAACGAAAGAATTCTTTGTTTTCTTTAAGTTGGTGAGGAGGAGGGGGAAGTGCACGCGATGCACCACGAAATGCACTAATTTATGCGATGCGCTGGTGTATAGTAGAATGCACTAGTTGGTGCATCACGTGATGCACTAATTTATGCACTACTTGATCCGCTGTACGATGCACCACGTGATGCACCCACGTGATACCCTAATGCACTACGTAATGCACTAATTACTGCGCTACGTAATGCACTCTGTGATGCACTGTATAATGCGCTACGTGTTACACTAATTTGTGCATTAATTTACAAATTACATGGCACGCTGATTTATGTATTAATATTGTGTATCGTACGGTGTAGTAATTTGTGCGTTGATTCGTGACTTGCATTGTGCAATTATTTGTGTATCGATTTGTGAATTACATTATGTATGGATTTAGGATTTTATTCATGAGTTGGATCATGCAGTAATCTGTAAATTTATTCGTGGATTGTATTGTGCAGGTAATTTATGCATTTATTCGTGAATTGCATTGTGCACTCATCTGTGCATTTATTCGTGAATTGCATTATGCACTTATTTATGCATAAATTAATGAATTGCATTATGCACTTATTTATGCATAGATTCCTAAATTGCATTATGCACTTATTTATGCATGAACTCATGAATTGCATTATACATTTATTTGTGCATAAATTCATGAATTGCATTATGCACTCATTTGTGCATAAATTCATGAATTGCATTATGCACTTCTTTATGCATAAATTCACGAATTGTATTATGTACTTATCTGTGCATTAATTCATAAATTGCATTATGTACTTATCTGTGCATTAATTCATGAATTGCATTATGCACTTATTTATGCATTAATTCATGAATTGTATTATGTACTTATCTGTGCATTAATTCATGAATTGCATTATGCACTTATTTATGCATTAATTCATGAATTGCATTATGCACTTATCTATGCATAAACTCGTGAATTTCATTGTGTACTTATCTGTGCATAAATTCGCGAATTGCATTATGCACTTATTTATGCATTAATTCATGAATTGCATTATGCACTTATTTATGCATTAATTCATGAATTGCATTATGTACTTATCTGTGCATTAATTCATGAATTGCATTATCCACTTATCTATGCATAAATTCATGAATTTCATTATGTACTTATCTGTGCATAAATTCGCGAATTACATTATGCACTTACTTGTGAATTGATTCACGAATTACATACATTATACCCGAGCTTATGCATAAATTCATGAAACGCATTATACAGAAATGTGTGCACCACACGCTGCACCAACTTAGGCATTAACTCCTGCCCAACCCGTTGCACTTAATTATGCACCTACGTGCATACACTACAAAAAAAAACCGTTTCAACGAACTTTTTCAAGTGCAACAGCCCGGTTTTCGTTCGAACATTACACGTCCTCCCATGATGGAAGCCGCTCGTCGTCTTTCACACGCGTGAGTTCGGTGACCTCGGTCGAGACAAGAGACCAGTCTCGGGTCACCGGTAACTGTGCCACCGACAGATTTCAAGAATTCGAGCGTACGATGATGAACAAACTCTTTTTTTTTTATTTCCTACGATCCTACCTTGTCTTCTCTCGAGCTGACGAACTCGTCCACTTACCTCTCCGTCCGTTATTCTCTTTCGTCATGCCTCTTTCACGCTTTTATCTCGCCCATAATTAATCAAGCCAGTGAATTATCGAATCCCACTTAACGATAATGGACACTCGCCTGGTACGACTTTGCGTACGTCCAGCCAGTTTCGACACCGAGCCAAGTCCACGAACGGAAACTCAGCCGACTACTTTTCATATTGCGACATCGAAAAATATCCCCGCGAACCCTCGATTCTCCAAGGTTATCGCAACTCGAACCTCGATCGATCGAGAAATCGATCGATTTGAATGATCGACAATCGAAAACATTTTTTTTCCTTCATTATTCTCTCAACAAACACTACGTTCTCTTCCATAAAAGAGCTCGTTATATCATCGGAATTTTTTTTAATTCCCTGGTTATAAGATCGTTAACTTCCGGAGAGGACGAAAAAGCGTGCATACCGTGGCGAGACTTGGAGAAATACCGTTGCGTCTCCTCGTAAGCGTTCTGCCAAGACCGCGAGAGGATGCAAGAAGAAGGTGCATTGTCTCGTAAGACCCGTTAAGCCTCGTTCCTCGATCCGCTCGTTCGGCCTATTCTCGCCTTTATACAAATGTATTTGTATAGGAACTTCTCAGTTAATTTACTCGGATAACCGCTCGAGCAAGGACAAAAAGCCTCGTCTCATCGGACAGAAGACGGTCTTCTCGCTGTCGTGAAAATTGGCCGAGGGAATAATACAAAGGATACCGAAGGATAAGAACGGGAAGGAGGGAGATAAGTGAGAAAACTCTAGCTTGAAAGACGCACGCGGATTTGGTACAACGACTTCGATATACGACCGGAGACACACGCGCAAAAACAGGCACAAGAAGAAATATGCAAGTCGCGACGAGTGACGAGACGACGTCCGACGATGGAATAAAAAGCCGTAATACCGGGACTCGAAGGCCTACATAGATTCGTAACACGGTCATCCCCCTAGAAACCCAGAATCGACGACGCGCTATTCGTCGACAATGGGCTAAGATTAACGGTACGGCGTCAAATGATTTATTTTAAATGATCGTTTCCTTCGAAATTAAACGTTTGATCGTCTATGAATAAACCGTTTTCATTTTAGTTTAATTAATTTAGGAATTTTTGGGAAAATTTGGAAATAAAAGTTATCGGAGGAAATACCGATTATTAATTCGGAGCGTTCGAGTTGGGATGTGATAAAATCGTGGAAAATAAATCAACGTTGGAAAAATGTGTTCACGAGCTTGGAATTTAAATAGACTCGAGCGTTGTATCGATAATTTATGATTTTACGAAAAAAATATGATCGATCTTTAAAAACGATCGATCTCGCTCGAAGAGAAAGGAGACAAGAGCGTGCGAGAACGGAATAAATATAGTTTGTGTTAAAAAAATATTGTCATAAAAAAACGAAGGAAAAAAGATAATATTGCACAGTCGTTGCCTCGACCGGGATTGATTTTTCTTGTACCCGCGAAAAATTGCGCAACGCCCGACAATTATTATACGTCTCTATCGTCACAGAGCGAGAGACAAAAAAAATGTTTTTCGTGTCGCGAAGTACGTTCGCTGTCTTTCCCAATCTCCTCGATCTCTATGTGATTTTGATAATTCACGGTTCGCGAAATATGTTTTTAAATAACGAAGAAAAAAATAAGGAGAAATGAAACAAACTTCTCAATCTACGTGCTCGAAATTTAAATTTCATGCTTGATAAATCTCGATCTTTGATAATCTCGTTCGTGACTTTTTCGGTGTGTTGCCCCAGAGACAGGAGGATGTGGGTCGTAAGTTCAAAAGTTGCGTTTCTTTCAAATCCTCGACGGGGAGAAAACGATGAAATTATGAGCGCTGAATCGCGGTCCCACGCGATACGAGAGAACGAATGAGACTTTTACACCCTCGATTCATTCGATGAAAAAAATAAAGAAACAAACAAACAACGGAAAGAAAGAGCCATAAAAATCCTCCTGACAATAAGAATTACGAGGTGTGGCAATTTTCTCACGACGTTACTCGTCCTCAAACGTAGGATCGTGATCTTACGATTTCTTTCATTGTTGCAAAAATATTTGACTAAAAAATGATGCAAATTTTTTCTTTTCGTTAATTCGCGATTAAAACAAAAATTATAAATTTGCAAAATGTTATTTGCGATAAAACAAAGTTGTATATAAATTTCCTCTCAACTTTATTCATTCTGAAACGTCAGATCATGATCATATGATTTCTATCATTGTTGCAAAAATATTTTTACTAATAAATTATGCAAATTTTTCCTTTTCGTTAATTCGCGATTAAAACAAAAATTACAAATTTGCAAAATGTTATTTGCGATAGAGCAAAATTGTGTATAAATTTTCTCACGACGTTATTCATCCTGAAACGTCAGATCGTGATCGTATGATTTTCTTCATTGTTACAAAAATATTTTTACTAAAAAATAATGCAAATTTTCTCTTTTCGTTAATTCGCGATTAAAACAAAAATTACAAATTTGCAAAATTTTATTTGCGATAGAACAAAGTTGTGTATAAATTTTCTCACGACGTTATTCATCCTGAAACGTCAGATCATGATCATATGATTTCTATCATTGTTGCAAAAATATGTTTACTCAAAAATGATGCAAATTTTTTCTTTTCGTTAATTCTCGATTAAAACAAAAATTAAAAATCTGCACAAATTCTTTGCGTCCGAGTGATAGTCCGTTGTAAATAAATTCTTAACCATCCAACAGTCATCGTACGTTGTCGTATCCCAATGTGAACGAGTGGCGTATCGTAATAAATCGGCACGTGTGTCGCGCGTGAATGAGGACTCCTTCGCTGCTGAATCAGAGTCGATTAGGTACCTACATAATACGGGCGGCCCCTCGTCGCGTTAGAATCACAAGAAAGGGAGAGAGAGAGAGAGACTTTACGTTTTACAATCGTCACGAAGCGATCGCACCTTCGAACCGTTAACGCATCACGCGTTTTGCGTCACGTATTTTTACTCGGGTTTAGCCCGAGGATGTTATTACGTTTTGCCGATTTCTCGTATCTCGTAAATACGAGTTAGTATCGGCATAATATCAAACATGATAATAGACGATCGATAATAAATTTGCATCGTAACAAAATTTCGAATTTATGAGAAAATTACTATTTTATTTTTTTATTTATTTGTTTTTATTAGGAAATCCCACCGAGGCACAAAAATGGTCCAGCGTCCTCGACGAGTCGTTGGACGAGCGTCACGACGCGGAGATTTTTCGCGCGGTCGTCGAATCGATGAGACAGTGGGAAAATCACAGGAAAAATCCTCATCGAACGAAGAGAGAAGCTTCGAGGGTTTGTTACGAGGAGGTTGGCTGCTTCGAGGACACTGGACCTTTCAGTTATCTCGAAATGCTGCCGTCTCATCCAAAAGACGTTGGTACAAGGTGAATAACCTCGTTTCCTTCTTCGAATAACTCTTTTTTTCTTGCCATTCGATAATTTTGTTCATACTTGAAGAAAATTTTTGTTTTAATTAATTTGTATTTTTTTCTTTTAGATTCTTTATGTACGGTAGCAGAAAAGCGAGATCGGTTCCCATGGAAGTGCCTGCCGACGATATCAACGACAAGGCCAATAATGCCATCGATCCCGATCTTCCTACCAAGGTCATCGTTCATGGTTTTGGATCGGGCTGCGAGCACGTTTGGGTTTATGAAATGCGTTCGGCTCTAATGTCGGTTCACGATTGCAACATAGGTAAGACACAAGAAAAAATGTTCTTTTCAATGAAACTTCATTCAATAGTTCGAGGATAGAAAAAGTATCACAGACATTTTGAAATTTATTTGGTCACCAAAAAAAAAAAAGAAATAAATTATTCTTTTTCGCCCAAAGCTTCGCACTTTTACGATCGTACGACGAACAATATTCTTGTACGTTTAAGTTTGCGTCGACTGGAGCTTGGGCAGCGCAATACCGAATTACGTGAGAGCAGCGGCTAATACTCGCCTCGTTGGACGACAATTGGCAAAATTAGTGAGAAGCTTGAACGTTCCATTGGAGAAGGTTCATCTGATAGGTTTCAGTTTGGGCGCCCATGTCGCAGGTTTTGCCGGTGCCGAATTGGCGAACGTCTCGAGAATCACCGGTAAGTCAATGCGAACGATCGAATCGTTTTCGAATCATCGTCGCGATTTTCCTCGATTAAAAAAATTAATTTATTTCTTGAAAAACGAGATGAAGAAAAAGGAAAGATTGTTTTTTAATGTGAGAGATTACAATCAAGTATTCATTTCACTGATTTCACCAAGTTTAAATCGGAACGATCGATAAAACCAGGCGGCTTCAATGCCCGGACGATATCATTGAACGTCCCATATTTATAAGCGTATATACAGGGTGAATTTCATAAAGTGTAACAGACTTAACTTTAAGATACACGGGATTATTACAAACCAAAGTCTCAAATATACATTAGCGATATTTTTAGTAGTTTACGAGATATAGAATGTTTAAAGTTGGTCCAATCGAAGCGCGTCGCGAAGTGTTGGAGCCGCCCACTCGCCGCCCTTTCAGCCAATGCCCGAGAACAAAAAATGACTAATAATATAATAAATAAAATTGACTGCTGTGAATTTTGCAAGCCCAAATGTAACGCCCTACACTGTGCTATCTCTACGGCTAGTGCGGCAGTGGGCGGCTCCAACGCTTCTCGGAGCGCTCTGATTGGACCAACTTTAAACATTCATATCTCGTAAAGTATTAAAAATATCCCTAATGTATATTTGCAATTTTTGTTTGTACCGATCCCATCTACCTTAGAATGAAGCCTGTGATACCTTATGAAATTCACCTTGTATATGTGTATTCTTCTATTTCTCTATCTATTTCTTCCTATATATATATATTCTTCTATTTCTTCATATATATATAGGTTTGTTCGAAAGCGAGCATAACGATCGCTCGTTACACGAGACTAGCTATCAAACGCTTTAAACGTACGTGGGTCTATATATCGTAACGAAGATATACGTCCGGTGATGGAAGTTTTGTCGAGCAGACCCCGAGGGCGAATAGAAACCACAACGAGTCGTCACACTCGCTTAATTGGATCGAATCTCAACCGAACTGTTCTCGAGAACAGTTGGAAAAATATTTTACTTTCCTATCGAAGCTGCTCCCATCCTCTCGATTGAATATTTATGAAAAAAAAGGGAAACAAGAAATTACAGGAACAACTTTGTTTCAAGATCGATGGAGGATGAATTTAATTAATTTTTTATTGTCAAACGTGTTTGTTTTGTTTTGATTTTTTTTAAATTTGTTATTTACACTTTTTACGAATACAGGTCTGGATCCAGCTGGACCTCTGTTCGAATCCCAAGATCCAAGAGCGAGACTCGACGAGACAGATGCAACTTTCGTCGATGTTATTCACAGCAACGGTGAACAATTGATTCTCGGTGGTCTTGGCTCGTGGCAACCTATGGGAGACGTCGATTTTTATCCAAACGGTGGTAGAATGCAAACTGGCTGCTCGAATCTTTTTCTCGGCGCGGTTTCCGACATTATTTGGAGTGAGTTTGCATCTTTTTAATTTTTTACATTCTACCTTAATTCATTCTCTCACTCGGCTAATGAATTATTCGATAATTAATCGTTCCTTCTACGATAATTAATTCAAAATTAATAACCACTAGCTATACTTTCATTATTTTAAACCACGCTTTCTCTTATGATATTTTGCATAATTTGATTAAATTGTTTTCATTCGTTTCCGGAAATTAATTGAATTGTTGATTTATTTCATATCGGCCGACCTCTTTGAGATTACTAAGCGATACATTCGTACGTGAGAGAATCCAAGAGAAAGAGCGAGAGAGAAAAAAAAGGAAGATATCTTCACAAAAAGTTTAACGATCGTTTCCGTCGTTAAGTAGATTAGTCTCGTGTCGATCGGACCAACGATATTCGAATCGAACGTTGAACTCTCGTGCATCTGCTCGAGATTCGGTATTTCCTGCTTTTCCTTTAATTTATTTTTATTAAAAAAAAACACACACACACATTCACATTTTCTTTCATTATCTCACATTTCAAGACCGAATTGGAAAGGAACGAGCCGGGCCGGGCACGCGCGCTCGTCGTACGCATATCGGACACGAGTTATACGTTCGCCGACGATTAGAAAGCTACGCGTCTCGCGTCTCTCTCGAACGTTGTCGTCGTCTCCTTTTCACTTCGCCGGTTGCCTACCGCGAGGTACGATCGCACGAACGTTTTGTAGCCGTGAGTTAATACCGGATCGTTTTACCTCCTACGCCTACCTGGAAAACCGATCCGTTTCGACGGTGACGACGACGACGGGTGTACGAAATGGAACGATGATATATCTATAAAATTCAGGAAAGTGGGTCATCCTCGGTTCTAGGACACCCACGATATTAACGAATTTCTGATAGAAAGGCAAATTAGCCGAACGAAGAATCTGGGAGAGAAAAAAAGAAGCTATTAAACAAAACTAAATGACTCCACGACACGTCCTTGAGACATCTTTCATTTATCTTTCGCGAGAAACAAATCGAACTAACACCGATTCGACTCTTCGATCGATCGCGAAGAGACTTTGACAAAATAATTAGAAAGCGAAATGAAATTATCTTACGAAATTGTCGAGATGACGGGGCGAAACGTTAGCCATTAATAACGAAAAGATCGGTAATAAAAAAAAAACATTTGCCAATTTGGGGAGAACGTCCTTCGAGCACGGTTAGAACTTTGTACGTTACGTTATTTACGAATAAGTCCGAGGTCGAGAGGATGATGCGTGTATCATAAATAAATGACAGTGAAATTTCGTAATCGATTTGATTTAATAGCGATTAAAAATAACCGATTTTCATGAAATTTTGTAGGTGGCTCGATCGAAGGAAGGTCCTTGTGCAATCATCGAAGAGCTTACAAATTATTTACCGATTCGGTCAGTCCGAAATGCAGATTTCCCGCTTTTCCATGCGAGAATGGTTACGACGGTTTGCTGAAGGGCGACTGTTTTCCTTGCGGAGTCAACGGGGCGGAACGTCCCTGCGGCGATATGGGATATTACAGCGACTCGACCAGCGCTCGTGGTCAACTTTATCTCGTGACTCGCGAGGAGGAGCCCTTCTGCGCTCATCAATATCAGGTCAAGGTTTACAACAGTCGGGGCGAAAGACCAGCGAGAAGTTACGGCAAGCTACAGGTCACTCTCGTTGGTGAGAACAATTTCAACGAAACTTTCACGATGACGAGGAAAGACGACGAGGAACTTCTCGTCGGTGCTGTCCTTCAAAAAATCGTCGTGCCTCATCCAGCGGTTGTGAATCTGGAAGCGATCGAGGTAAATTAGAAACAGAAACAATTCGCTCGAACGTAACGAGATTCTTACTCGAGACTTGTCCAAAGTACAAGATCGACTCGATGTTAACTTGGCTACGATAACAAGATTCTTATTGTATTTCAATGTTTCGTTCTATATAATGACAGTTATATAAAAATACTTTTGCGCAATGCTCGCGTCACTGTGAAGAAAATTGCGAATCGAACGTAACGTCTATGTAACGTATAAACGTTGGGAAAAAGAATATTTGTCGAGAATCAACAATGTTCGAGTTATTTTCTACTGTGGGGAAATGTTAAATATTCAAATCTAGATAGAAATTATGATGAATTTTTGAATTCGAAAGCGGAAAAATTGGAGATATCTGGGTAAACGTATTGGAGTCGAGTGGCAAAGTACTTCTGGATAAACGAGGCAACGATATGTAGAAATCTTTATATCTGTCATTGCCAGAGTTTAATCGTCGAGTACCATAACGGTACACCAAGTAGTCCATGATGTCCTTATTCGTCCGACTCCAATTCCATACTCTCGTTTCCAGATCAAGTACACGGCCTATAGCGGTTGGATATCGTCAGGTCTCGTATCATGGAGCGTCGACAAGGTCTCCGTTCTCGACAGTTTTGGCAAGAGTCTGTCGGTCTGCATGAGAGGTTTGATTCTCGAGTCCGGGCGAGCTGTCTATCTACCCTTGTATCCAGGAGAATGCAACATTCCCTTGGAAATGGAAAATGCAACTTCGAGTAGTAACGCAAATTCGACTAATTCAGCAAAACTGCAGATGGAACCGGTGGAAAAGAGCGACGAGCCAAAGTCCTCGGTTGGAATCGGACCTTTTACCAAAGAGCAGAATTATGAAAGGAAGGAAGTTCGCCAGAGCGAATCCGATTCTAGCGAGGAAAACAATCGTCCTCAAAAGGGAGTCGGTCCATTTACAAAGGATCACAATGTTACACCTGCGAAAGAGGAATCCGTTCAATTATCCTTCGTTCCACAAGACGGTGAGGAAAATGTAGATAGTTCAGAGACGAAAAAGTCGAGTCCTTGGTCCTACGTTGATGTGAGCGAGGCTGGTTCCAATTCATTGGAGAACACAGAGGCTGAGAGTGGAAGAGGTTTTTCCGGGTCGAATTTCGTGCCTAGTAGCACTTCGGAGACTCCGCCTAGGACGACAGACACTACGACCATGGAATTTCTTCGGGAGGTTCACGAGCCGGTTTTGCAAACAGCGAAGAAAGAGACCGGACGTTCTATGAGACTGCCCGAGATTACCGAGCCAATCTTGCGACCTCGTGCAACGAGACAAAATTGGAAGAACGACGGTTATCTCCAGGACGAGGCGAAAGGCGAGATCCTCGAGGAGTCACCGTCCTCCAGTTCCTCTCAAGCTACGAGATCGTTCACCGTACAATTTTTACCGGAAAGACTCGCTGGAATTCTCGCTCAGGCTGAGAGATACGCCAGGCAAACTCTTCTGCCATTGATATCTCAGTACACTCCCAGTTTCGTGGGTACTGCTAGACAGGTGAGAGTCAAGTATTTCCCACCATTGACGGATCATGACGATTCCTTCATTGTCGAGGAAGTAACTTCGACTGGTAATACGGAGAGAAACAACGAGGTCGATGTCAATGACAATCAACGTTTCAATGAACCGAATACGTTTGTCGAGGCGAACGATTCCTCGCGAACCGGTAAGGAAATGGAAAGTTTGGAAATAGTTGGAGCAAGACGAGAGGAGGGTGAAAAATCGTTCGATGTGCGAAAATTGGAATCTTTCGAGTCGATCTCCGTGACTGAGAAAAGCACGGAAGACAGTTCGGAGACGAAAGAGGAGGGTGAGCAAGGTGACTGGATACCGATCGAGAGGGATATCGAAGAGGGTAAACCCTCGATCGTAACAGCCGATATGAATTCTTCAAGGGCGTCGAGTCACGAGAAGTACGAGGGTAAATGGTTGAGCGAGGATGTAGAGGCTTGGAGTCCATCGATCGAAGACGTCGAGGCTGGTCCCGAGACGAAGATCGACGATTGGGTACCGATCGTCGATCTGACGAGGAACAACAGCACTTCCTTCGATCTAAGATTGACAACCAGCGACAGACAAAATTCTGTGGAGCCCGAGACGTCCGCAGCGTCAAAATCACCTTGGATCGTACTCTCAACGACCTTGAGAAATCTCGAAGCTTCCAAAGTTAGCACGGAATCCTCCGAGACTGTCAAAGTCGAATCAACGACCCCGAGATCGACCGAGGAATCCAGCACGACGATGATGTCACAAGGTAGAAAATTCATTCCCTTGGTCGATTTCCAACATCGCGATAGTTTCCTGATGCCCAACGATGCCAAAGAGGAACCAACGAGCACCGAAACGAGCTCGACCACCGAGGTACTTACCCACATTCAGAAAATTCCTGCCTCGAGCAAATCTCGCCAGGACACTTCGACCAACAAACGTGCTATGGTATTTCCTTACGCTTACGAGCGCAAGAAGGATCCAAGGACGAGGTATATACCCTTACTACCGGAGGACGAGATGGGAAAGACCGATCCTCTGATGGAACGAGATCGTTGATGGCTATTCTCGTTTGAAAATATTGCATAGACGGTGTTGGATGAAATTGCGCCGAGAAACGCGAGACAGTAGGGAGCTCGAGGCAGATTGGGAGCTCTCTTCAACATTGCTCGGGGCAGATCCGATAATCTTGATCTTCAATGATTCACGGAAAGACAATTCTTCCCCGAGAGGCTGTTTCTGTGTCGATGGAAAATCGAACGTAAAGTGACAAACGTTTCCCTTTTTCCGGGATACGCCGAGCGTACTAAGGATCGAGGAAACGAGGAGTTTGTGACGCGATCGGTGTTTGTTTATTTTCTTATAACTCGAGCGAAAAAGTCGTGACTAAACGAGCCAAAAAATTGTTTATCGAACGAACGTAGAACAAAAAAAAGAATTAATATCTAGCGAAGCGACGAACACTGGGATTGGAACGTTACGTGTATTATTATGTTCTTTTTCTTTTTGCTTTTTCATACGGCTTTACGAAAAATGGCTTTAAGGGTTTCAGTAAAAATTGGGAGCCCTTAACTTTATTATTCTTGTATATAGGAATCTTTACAATATAACATAGCTTCGCTGAAATCCTCTTACGTCTCGTTCGTTACTGTTACTTGGTTATTAATTGTTTGTTATTATTATTACTTTTTTCTTTCTTCTCATTATTATTATTATCATCATCACCACTCTCCCCCACACGTCTTTCGATGCGTGTATGCGAGTGCGTGAATTTTTTCGTCACTCCCTCATTCTTCTTCCCCCTTTTTTTCTTTTCATTTATTTATACATGTCGAATAAGATGATTATGACGTTTGACGCCTACGGCGATTTTATTACGGCTATTTAATTCTGTTTTCTTTTATTCTCGTGTATTCATTTTGTTTATTATTTTCCTCGTTTTAAATTCATTTTGTATATAACCCGCGCCGGAGTAAAAAAATGTTCACAGGCCCAGCCACATTACGGTATTTTACATTTTTCGCTATTCTCTCTCGTAGACGATAATAATAATATTATAATAATAATAATTAATATATTATATATGTATATATAATATATACAGTCTAAGGTCCGATTTACGTTGAGAATCCATCGCGGACGTTGCGATGGACAACAGCGCACGACGGACGATAGTCAAATGTATGGAAGAGATGATTTGTGTTGATGTAGAACATGTTCTTTTTTTTTCTTTAAATAATATGCCTGTTTTTTATACTTAAAATACATAACGTTCTTCTATTTAAAAAAAAAAACACTGTCAACCCTCGCACACCTCGGATACAAATCTTCGCTCTCATTCTTCTCGACGCATACTCATTCTCATTCGATTTGTTTGTTCCGTTTCTATTTTTTTTCCTTTTTCTTTTTGTTTTTCTTTCTATTCAGTCAACGAATGCCCAGGATATGCACCACTCCTGATATGTCCAAACAGCTACGTATAAACGCGCAGTCGACTTTCGCAGATTTTTTTCATTTCTCAATATTTTTATCTTCCCTTCGAGTGACTTTTCAGGTACCGCAGTCGATTTCACGAATCGAACGAAGGCGTATGTTACAATTTGTCCGTTGATTTTCGTTATTCCTCTTATCTTTTTTTGTTCACGGCTGAGACAGAACCGACGCGCAAAATACTACGAGTCGAAGAAAACTACCTTATCGTCGTCGGCAATGTCGTTGATCGTTCGTCCGCGCGAAAGGAAGAACAAAAATAGCAAGAAACGAAGATATCTGTACAAAGTTTCGTTGGGGAAGAAACAAACGATTAATATTTCGAAAGTTCGCTACTTACATACATATTTAACAAACATGCAGTCTTATTGTTTTCGAGGATCGCGATTGATCGCGGTTTCATCCTCGATTGGTTTCTTCTTCTTCTTTTTTTTTTACTTCTGTTTCCCTTCTTTCTTTACAAATCGTTAGTCTATTAGCTCTATTACGAAAAAATTTGGTTCAATTCGTCTTTGACAAGAGTGCGATGTTACGATTGATTTTGGTACAAAGCCGTGAGTTTTTTGTTTTGTTTTAATTTTCTTTTGCACATCGAAAACCGGAACGTTTTTTAGTCAAGTTATGTTTCTACTTTGTATTGTTTTTCTCTCGCTCTGTAATATCGGCATTTGAATATTGCCAGCTCGTAAATAAACTTCGAGGAGCCACGAGAATAGTTTCTCGCTCTCTCTCGAACACGCTCGGATCTTCATCCGTCTGATCTTTTTACTTTTTAGTCTCTCGTATTATATTTCTTTTCGTTTTAATTACATAAGATACGAGGCTCCGCGTACAATTCCTTCTTAATTGTTCTCGATGAATAATCGCCACGTTTACACCTCGTACGATCGTTTGTTTTTTTTGTTTTGTTGTTTTGTTTATTTTCGTTCTTTCATACAACCGACTCATTCGCTCGAACTCTCGCACACGTTGCTTACGACACTAAGTTTTTCTTCTCTTCTCCCTCCTATTATTCAACTTTATAATTCCATACTACGACATACAAAATATAAGGCCGCCACATTAATACACTGACTAGATCAGTTTCATATAGACGCTCTCAGACACTGGCAATACTCCGTAAAACATTATTGAATTACGGTGATTCTCTTTTTTTGTTTTCGTTTTGTTTTGTTTTTACCCATTTCACCTCTCACCTCCTTCTTATTCTTCTTTGATCAACAAAAATATCCAGGACACAAACTCTCTGTGACAACAAAATAGACTATATATATATATATATATATGTATATTTTTCTGACTTGCGTCCTGAGTCTTAAACATTAGCATGCACCCTTCACGAACGCGCAATGGATGTAACTCGGATTTTTTTTTCTGTTTTTTTTTTCTTCTTCTCGTTATATTAGCTGGCGAATAGATAGCGGATATATTTCGAGTACGTTCATTGTGCATAGGCCCTCGATGATTCTTTTTTTCCTTTCCTTACTCTCCTTATCTTTCGCCGTTTCTTTTTTTTTTTCGTTTCTCAAGGAAGCTGGATTCAACGGAAGCATTTGGTAGTGGGACTGGGGGGGTTGAAAACTTAACGGATCAGTTCTCCTGGAAGCAGACGTGAATATGTTCTGATATTATTGGATATCGTCGAAGGATCAACGTTAACGAAAATCGATCGTTTCCGATTTTTTTCTTCAACGTTGAGAATCAAAAGCAACGAATCAGGGGATTTGATGTGACAAAAAGGACGGAGTTTCTTTTTTTTTGTGGATTCAACTAGGAACTAGCGCGCGCGAAGCACCGCATCGTAAATAAAAGAAAAAAGATTGAACAAAAGAAAAAAACATTGTTACGAAAAGAAGAAAAAAATAGAGCGAAAGGCTTGGAAGAAAATTACCAGTTCGACCGACCGGTGTTATTGCGAGAATCTCGGCGTGCCGTATGTAGAATCAGGGAGTGTGTAGTACCAGCACGTATCTTCGTTCTTTTCTTTTTTATTATTTTCGTTTTTTTTTTTTTAGTTTTTTTTATTATGTAGATAGATTATCAAAAAACATCACAGTCACGTTACTACGTTTTGGTGAGACTTCCGAACGAAATCAGTACGGCGATTTAGCTTTGTTTTTTTTTCCTTTTCTTCTCTTTTTTTTTAATATAAAAAGTTCACCGGTGACCGCGCACGAGTCGACGGGACCTTGCATTTCATAAACCATTTAGTCGTAACACGATTGATCGCACCGGTAATTTGCTGAAGCGAATTTAATCGATCGAGTGTACGACGAGACCCGCTGTCGAGCTCCCTCGGTCTTTCGTGTATTTTGTTTGCCTTCGCTCTCGTTACGCGAATTTTCCCAAGTGCCGACTCGTTGTTTTACGATGATCGTTGCCGGCGGTAAAACTCGATAAAATCGATCGAGGATACTTCGCTCGTTATCGCGAGACGACAAAAAAAAAACATGATAATTTTATCCGCGAATCATGGATCGATCGACCGAATCGACATCGTCCTCGGCTCGACGACATTCTTTCTCCGGATCGAATTTCATCGAAACTTTTCAAGCTTCTTCGTTGACACGTAAATTCCAAAATTATAAATTACAATAATTAAACGAGGAGGAAGAAAATAAATTAATGGCAGAGTCGATAGGTTCGATCAAAATAAATATAAAAAAAAACAACAACGCACTTTCATTTGGCTAAAATTTGATAAGAATTCTTTCCAGATTATTGCTTTTGTTTGTAGACTTTGCCACTTAAATTAACGAGGTACAATTAACATCGGCGTGTGCCAGATAAAAGCAACGTGTCCCGTGTAATAAGAAGAAAATATATCCAAACGTTGCGAATGTGATTCGCGAGCCATTGCAGAAATCTTTCGCTTCGTTAACCGTCGCGGTAAAAGAAAGAAAAAAAAAGCACCGAATCGAACGAACGTTATCGAGTTTTACCACGAGAAACAATTGGCCGGAAAGAAATTTCGCAGAAAAAAAGGCAACGCAGTCGCGTCAGCGACGGAACGTGGGCACGATCGCGAGTGCGGAAGAAAACAAAAAACAAACAAGAAAAAAAAAAGAAAGAAAGAAAAAGAAATATATAATGACTCTACTCGCGCTTCTCGCTCGAAGTAAGATTACAAAAAAACAGGTCTCGGCTTCGAGCGCACGAAAATACCCTCGCGGTTTCATTCATTCCTCCTCGTCGCGTTCCGTCAAACAGAGACGCGAGCATTCGCACATGTACAAATCGCGTGTCTGGCGCTCGGGCAAAACACTCGACATTTTCGCGTATCATTTCTTGTCGAACAGTGGCAATTTGCTACGTACAGCACCCTCGCAAACGACGAGACGTTGAGCCGCGGAGATGCTGCAAAGTGGCACGGTACCTTCGAGGCTGGCACGAAGCAACGAAATTCTACTCGGGCCAGCGTCGAAGCCGTGATCACCGAGCCTCAAGCTACCCGAGGTCGATTGTTTTCTCTCGAAATACTCGACTATCTTCGATATTGTTTTGCTGGTTGAGCCGATACCGCCGAAACGATCCTCCCAGCACGACGAGTCGCCACCACCGAGACTCGCGATATCCTCCGACGAGTCGGTGTAAATCGAACTCGTTCGATGATCGTCCAAGAGGAAAAGGCTGCTGGCCGCCGAGCTGCTTAACGTCGAAGCGTGACGACGATTCGGTGGTTCTGGACTCAGATCCTCCCCGACGCAACTCCAGAACCCGGACTCGCAGCTTCCACGTCGTCTCGGTTCCCATCCGTCGCGGAAGAGCGGATGCGCGAAGAGACTCGCAGCGCCCACCTTCGTAGCCACCTGCGAGAAACGAATTCCGTTGAGCGTTCGTTATCATTAATCTCGACGACACCGACTCTGTCGTCTCTTCCTCCAACGCCATAATCTCCTCCTCCTCCTCCTCCTTCTCCTTCTCCACCTCCTCCTCCGTGCTGATTACGCAAAAATCCTCCTACTCCCCAATCGCCGTAGAAGAGACGAACTCGACATCTCACCTTCTTCTCCCATTTTTTCCTCGCGGTTGGACTGCTCGGCTCCGAATTTGGCTTCTTCCTCTCCAGTATTTTCGCTATGCTGTCGTTCTGCGCCGGTTTGAATTTCGAACTCACGCCGTCCGTCACGCTCGGCCTGACGTCCTCCAACGAAGGTAACTCAAGACAACTCGAGAAAAGATCACCGAGTATCTTCTTGACGCCACCGAGAGCGTGAAACGGATTAGCCGTCATCGGACGATAGTGAGGATCTCTTCGACTCGCCAGCTCTGCCACCCGTCGCGCTGAATGACATCTCGCCTTTTCAGAGGGTGTCGCGTTGTCACAGCCTTGCGCATCGGCCGAGTGACTTCTCAATCGTGCCGTTCGCCTCTTGATACCACGACCCACCCTACCGATCTCGTCCATGCTCGTCATCAGCGCCGGATCCGCCGATTGTCTCTTGCCCATGCCAGCCTTCGAATCGTCCTCCATCGATACGATGAGGTTCTCCAGAGTCGACACTATCTCAGGAAACGTCGGACGTGACTTTGGCTCGTACTGAAAAATAGAGACAATTAGTTGAGCCTCGTTGATTGTCCTATCTTTCTTAACGTACCCATTGCAATTTAGAAAAACTACTTCTGTCGACAGACAACCAAACGTCACGACTCACCGTGCAACAATGGAAGGCCAATTGTAGAAACGCAGCCGGAGGATCGGCTGCAGCACAGATTTCAGCAACCGCTAAATAATCCAGGCCAAAATTGTCGGAACGTGGCAAAACGTCCGGATCGGCGGGTACTCGCCCAATGAGCTCGCAAACGACTATGCCGAAAGAGAAGATGTCCGAACGATGATCGTACCATTGACCCTTGAGACACTCCGGTGACATCCAGTAAGGACTTCCTACCGTACTGAGACGATAACCGGAACTCGGATCAGGAATCTTTGCTGCTAGGCCAAAATCTCCTACCACCGCCGTAAGATCGTCGCTCTCCTCGTCGTGCTTTATCAAAACGTTCTTCGACGTCAGGTCACGATGAAATATTCCACGACTGTGAAGATAGGCCATACCCCGTGCCACGTCGCGCGCAAGATTCATCCTTACGAGATGACTCAGTGGCGTGTGCCTCGACATTATTAGCTGCTCCAAACTCCCGCCGTTTATGTATTCCGTGAGAGCGTGAAGCTGACCCTCGTGCACGCAAACTCCCATGAACCTGGTGAGCAATGGAGATACGACGGCTATTAGAGCCATATAAAACAGACGTTTACGAATTTCCATTGAGCTACTTTACAATAAGGAGAGGGTTGAAAACAAGTTGAATTAAGGGAACAAAAGCTACAAATAAAGACTCCCCTACATAAACTTATCAAATTTAACCTATGATTTCAATCCAGAGGAAAAACAAGAAGACAAATTTCAAATAAAAAACTTCAAAACACAAAAAAAGAAATTACATTACCCTAATTTGTATAAACTCGATTAAGCCAGTGGTCTAAGACATTACCAAAGAACTGTACACGAATCAAAAACAGCATGAATTCTCGTAGATTGAAGAAAACAAATATAAAACATAATTATTTACCGAGAGTTCATCTTCCTTTCTAGCCTTCTCTCTCTCGCCCAGTATTTTCTCATTACGAGCGCAGAGGCTTGAATCAGTGTGGCAAGCAAACTGGAAACCACATAATTGTCTCGTGCAATCGAGACAATTAACAGGTTGACGGTTAGCGTTGCAATTATCTCGAATGAGGAGACAATTATATTTATATGCGCGGTGGACGTAAAGTCTTCGTGTTTCTTGTTTTTTTTTTGTTTGCACATATACCTCGCTCCAAGAATTTCTAGAGAAAAAATTCGCAACGTATTTGTTTATCGTTGCAGGCAACGATACAGCGACGAAACAGTCGCAGCTATCGGGAAACCGTGTGCCGAGTCAGCTGAGTGAGAAACGGGGAACGTTTCGCGGAATAGCAAAGGCGTTTAGAAGCCCCGCCTAGGCCAGGTTACCACGAGCGGCCGTAATTCTCGAGCATATGAGTAAATACTACGAGGTTTTTCACGACGTACGACAACGTAGCCATATCCGTTTTGCGCTACCGCTTGCGATGCACGACCGATCGGTAACCGACTCGGTTAATCTACTTCCGTATAAAGTCTCGCGACCTTGAGGTCCTCCTCTTCGTCCTCCTGTCCCCTCCACGAGGTGTTCCGAGTATGGTCAAGAATCGAAGGTCTCTGACCCAGTTGCACAAGCCGTACACACACGACCGCAACAACCACGAGAGAGAAGAAAGCCCCGCGTTATTTTTACTTTTTCTTTTTTTTTTGCGTTTCGCCTTTACGCCCGTACCGGCCCAAAGCGAAACCGCAAAGTGGCTCGGGCAATGTCGATTGCGCAACGCATGCGCGAAATAAAAAAAAAATACGGTAAAAAATCAAAACAAAACGAAACGAGAAAATGACAATGAAAACAAAAGTACGAAACGAACGGCGATAAATCAACGGGCATGAATCATCCGGGGGAACGTTCGTTCTATTCGTAGGAACGGGAGGATCGTTTGGGAAGTTCGCAAAGAGGTGAAAAACAAAAATTTGCCTTGATTTATTTTGTTGAAATCGCAGGGAAAATTTGAATCGAAATATTTTCTTTCGTTGAACAACGGTGAGAATTCAGAATCTTTTTTTTTTTTACAGTCGATAAGAAGAAATATTCTATCCAGCGCGAAAAGGTCGATCGGTATCTCAATTCCGCGACGGGGATTACCCGAAGGCGAGCAGGAAAAAAAGCGAGATCCAATAAAACAAAAAGTATAAAAAAAACGACGAGGACGAAAAGAAACTTATCGCTCCGAGTCTCTTATCGGCGATGGAATTTACGGCGTTTCCACACCGGCAAACAATAACACCGATCGCAAATCCGCGATAGTCCTCGTGCGATCCGGATTAATAGCGAAACGCCGAAAAAAAAGAAAAGAAAAAGCTTTCGCTCGTTTCCATCAAAAATTTTCTTTCTCTCTTTCTCGTATAACTTTGATAAGCCGCCGAGTTCCTAATCGGCGAATATTATCGACGTGGCCCGACGGGAATCCCCCCCACCCCCCCTCTTCCCGATCGAAAGTTAGCGAGATCGCCCTATGGGTCGTTCCGTCTATGTTCGAATTTCTTCTTCTTTTTTCTTTTTTCATTTCCAACGTTTTTCATTTTAAATTCCTGTTACGGTCGCGTCCGGTCGAGCCCACCGTGAGCCTCGAACTCGTCGAGCATCGAGAAAATTATACGTTTCACGAACGCGGGACGATGATGACACGCTACCGTGGATCGATCGGTGAAAACCACAGTCATCATCGGCCGACGGGCGGACAGACCGTCCCGCGAGTACATCGTCTCGTCACACATCGCAAACAGAATTCCCATACGGCGATACGATCCGCGACATCGTGGCATACATCATCGTCGCTTCGCGATGCATAAACGAGACATCGAGATGAAAATTGACGGCCGTATTAAACATATCCGGAGAAAACGATAAACGCGCGCGCGCCCGTGCGTTCTCTTTCTCTCTTTCTCTCTTCGGAAACTGGAACGAGACGCGATAAAAAAATAATGTTAAAAAAATTACGATAATAATAATAATAATAATGCGCGTGATACGTATATTAAATTATACAAATAATTTGAAAAATAAAAAAAGGAAGGGGAATAAACGACAGAGGCAACGAGAGAAAACGTCGGCTCGTCGGAAAGAAATAAAACGCATCTTATCGTTTTACGCGTATATGGAGAAATAAATTTGTACGTGTGCGAATGTGAGAATTGTAAAAGACAAGTGTTTCGTACATTGATAAGGAGAGAGAGAGAGGCCGGGAGTATGGTATGTCGTGATAAATCGACGTTTCGCAAAGTCTCGATCGACGCGCCGTTTCGTCGATAAAAGACGAGAGACACATTTTTAGCTCTCGTTTATCGTTACGACGGAATGAACGCGTTGCTACAAACGTTTTGGACGAATATTTTCATATATTCTCCGATCTTTTAATCGAGAATGAGGAATTTCAATTAAACTGGAGATTTTTTTTGTTTTTTTTTGTTTTTGCGTTTTAGCGACGATCTATATTTCAATTACGAGTTTTCAATGGAGTTTCGAGAGAACAATGTATTTTCTCGACGAAGCGGGGACGAGAAGTAACGAATATGGGATAAAGTAAAAAATGTAACTCGAGAGGAAGTTGCTCGAGCGAGACATTGGCTCGTCGCGAAAATTCGTATTAGAGACGAATTGGAATTGGATAAAGTTGTATTATGTTTCTCCCTCCCTTCGACGTTTTGAAGTTTCATAGAATTTTAACTAGGTCAGTCACCCCCTTGTTTCTTTTTATTTAATTTCTTCATTTTATGTTTTTGCATTTGTTTCTATGTAATTTTTGTTTAATCTTAAATTTCGCTCCAATTTTATATTTTATCTTTTTTTATTCATTCTCCATTTGGCTCTAATTTGTATTAGAGACGAATGGAATTGGATAAAGTTGTATTATGTTTCTCCCTCCCTTCGAGGTTTCGAAATTTAATAGAATTTTAACTAGGTCACTCACCCCTTTATTTTTTTTATTTAATTTCTTCATTTTCTAATTTGGTATTTGTTTCTATGTAATTTTTTTTAATCTTAAATTTCGCTCCAATTTTATATTTTTTGTTTTTTTTTTTCATTCTACATTTGGCTCTAATTCGTATTAAAGATGAATGGAATTGGATAAAGTTGTATTGTTTCCCCCTCTCTTCGACGTTTCGAAATTTCATGGAATTTTAACTAGGTCACTCACCCCCTTGTTTCTTTCTATTTAATTTCTTCATTTTCTAATTTTGCATTGAGTTCTATGGAATTTTTTTTAATTTTAAATTTCCCCCCCATTTTATATTTTTTCTTGTTTTCATTCTACATTTGGCTCTAATTTGTATTAGAAACGAATGGAATTGGATAAAGTTGTATTATGTTTCTCCCTCCCTTCGACGTTTCGAAATTTAATAGAATTTTAACTAGGTCAATCACCCCCTTGTTTCTTTCTATTTAATTTCTTCATTTTCTAATTTTGCATTGAGTTCTACGGAATTTTTTTTAATTTTAAATTTCCCCCCCATTTTATATTTTTTCTTGTTTTCATTCTACATTTGGTTCTAAGTTGTATTAGAGACGAATGGAATTGGACAAAGTTGTATTAAATGTCTCTCTCCCTTCGACGTTTCGAAATTTAATAGAATTTTAACTAGGTCACTCACCCCCTTGTTTCTTTCTATTTAATTTCTTCATTTCCTAATTTTGCATTTAGTTCTCTATTTTTTTAATTCTAGATTTAGTTCCAATAGTCTATTTTTTTCACGTTGCATTTCGTTCTAATGTTCTATTTTCTTCAATTTCTTACATTTAACATTTCGCTCCAATTTTTAATTCGCTATATAGGTCGTTCTCGTTAATACCCGATCGAACTGCCGTTGATTTAACTACGATTAGGAATATCGGAGCGTTCAGAGGTCGAAGGTTCTCGTAGGGCTTCGATAAAACGGAATCAGACCTTCTGGCAATATCGGAACGGTATTTTCGTGACTGTTTGCAATCCGACCCAACCCAATCAGGGATTGGCCCGTTTCTCGGTACGGCAAATGTGGTAAAAGATTCTCGCGTTCGAGTTGAATATGGCCATGGATACCAACACACCGCTAAGAGATTCTCATCGACCCGATGAAACCAAAGCAATGATAGTCGAGCTCCGTCGAAGCTCAGCTCGGCGAGAACGCCAATGTGTACGAACATACAAATATAGATACACGACAAATACATACAAACAAAAGTATATATATATATATATATTTATAAAGTACATTTTTGCACGGTGTAAAAATGATAAAAAAAAACAGAGGGAGTAAAAGAGGTGAGAGTACATCGCAGGTGAGGACAGCGAGACGAGAGAGAAAGCGACGAGGAAAGAGAGAAAAATAAAAGCACGCGTCTCAACATATATATATATATATATCTGTGTGCGAGAAATAAAAAAAAACACCAGAGAGTGAGAAGAAGTATCAGCAATAAAATCGCCGAGACCAGCGATAAACAGATCTGAATCTGGGCCAAGTGTTTGTCGTCGTCGTCGTCGTCGTCGTCGTCTTCTTCTTCTTCTTCGGCGAGACACGAAGCGCAAGATTACATATCTATATTTATACATACATTTACAACCTTACCAGCGGATATAATTCTACGTGTGTTCGTGAAATTTATGACGAGCAGGTTCGTTTCGAGAGGAAACAACGAAAAAAAAAAGAATAATCGGATTTTATCTAGAAATTCGCTTTCGAACGAATCGATAAAAAAAAAAGGAATGATCGAATCGTTCGATGGATTTTGACCGATCAAAATTCTTTGATATTCGTACAGGAATTTAAAATTGGATTCTTGGTAACTGTAAAGAATTTTATTCGCTGTCGTTGTCGTTTATAGCGTTAAAATTAGATCGCGAAAAGGGAAAATTTTTGTTTCGAACGAAAGTTGTGTGTTGCTTGTTGTGTCGTTTCGCATCGAGAAAGAGGCTGAGGGGAAAAGGAAAATATTGCGAGACCAAGTTCAAAGTGCTCTGCGTGACCGTGAAGCCTCACGTGCGTGCAGCCGAAACGACTTATCGGCCAATAAATTCCCAAATATCGAAGGCGTCGAGACGGCGAGCGAGCGAGCGAACACGTTATATGTATGGGGCGTTCCGTCTTGGTTCGTTGATTCAAAAAGTAATCAAATCTTGAAAAATTTGGAGAGAGAATCGATCGTATCGATACGACAATTTTACAGCGATACAGATTATTTTTTATCAACTTCTACCTTTTAAAATCGCCAGATTTAATATTTCTATCAATTTTTTGATACGATCGATTGTATTTTGCAAAAGTTTCGTCGTGTTTCAAATTCGAACGAGACAGAAAATCACAATATTTTCTACTCCAAGGAAACGAGATTATTCTCAATTTTTTAAACCGAAAAGATAAAAAAAGAATTTAAAAACAATACAATTTTTATTGTAATTTCTTTAAATATAAATTTGTATAATTTTTATAAATTGTACAAATATTATACGCGATCCAGCTGATTTATGAAAATATCTAAACCAATTTTCCATTAACATACAATTATTCGAATTGACATGAAACGCCCCATTTACACACGTATACACATTTATACAGCCTTGAGCCAACTCGCGGTCTTCGAAGAGTCATAGTCTCGTCTCGGTCGACAAAAGTTGTCGCGAATTTTCAACGATAAAAGCTTCCGCGAACGAAAGAACATTTTTCCCTCTCGAGCGAGTCGATGAGGATGAATTCGTATCTGTTGTTTCGTTCTTTTTTTCTTCTACTCGTTAAAACCCATTATTTATGCAACGTTTTATCCACAAGAAACATTAACCGCAGGCGTCACGTGTTTAATGGACGTAACGACTGTTGCGAGAATTTTTTGTCTTCTTTTTTTCCCTTTGTTTATGTTTTTTTTTGTTTTCTTTTCCTTAAAACTGGCAACGATTCCGTCGAGTCCACGCGATTGTAAACGTCCGCCTAATGACTCCGATTGCTCGATGAATGGCGCGAAGGTAGGAAGGAGGGGACACCTGTAGCTTCGACCATGGACAACGCAGATAGCTCACATGGTTTTTGCACCGAGCGTAACGAGCAAATCTCGGCAAATGCTCTAGAAGTTAGTAGGTGTACAACAAACGATGGCAAGCTCGTATCTCTAATCGATAAAACTGTTCATTCGATTTTGCACTCACCTAAGTATGTTCGGATGACTCAGTTTGTTCATTAGCTGCACCTCTTTCAGCATGTTTGGCCTGTTTGCCGGCAGCTGATTCATCTTTAGGACCATCACCTGACTCGTTACTTTGTGGGTCACCTGAAACGAAAATGTCGGAAACGTTAAGATTTTTGATACGACGGCCGTAAAATTTAGCGAAAACGAACGGATGGAGATGAATCTTTTATCGAAAACAAAAAAAATCGTAATACGATTATTGAAAAAAAAAAGATGCGCCTAAATTTTTTACGAGAAAGTATAGCGGGTAAAATTGATGGTTTCTCAAGCTTCAAGAGCCTATGTCGATCGAGAAGTTCCCGTACAACAAGAAAATTGTGATTTCGTTTCAGAATTTGCAGATTTTCTTGACCTAAAGTGGAAAAATCGTTATTTTGGGTTTTTGCGTTTTTCTCCGAGAATTTTTGAGATATCGGCAAAAATAATGTTATATTCTTCATCAGCGATAAATTTCCGATTTTCTAACTACCCAAGAAAGTCTTTTTGGATGATAAGAAATTTTGACCCCCGGCGGGGCTAATGGTCGAGATTGGGAAAAAATTTTCCAACACTTTGGGCGGTCGGGAGGGGTAAAAATTTGTATTCGTCCAAAAAGGCTTTATAGCATCATTTCGGAATCGGAAATATCCCGCGTAACGCGAATATGATGAAATAAAGGGGTTTTGGAGCAAAAAAAAATTTGTTCTCATCGCTTAGGCGTTTTTTTGCAGGTCCCTTCCTATGGGTCCCAAAAATCGCGATTTTCGAAGGATCGCTACGGCCACAAAAATTGAGCTATTTGGATAATCCTTGACTCATTTTCGAGTGCTCAGCGAGCTCTTCAAAAAGTTGTTGGTGCAATTTTCTGTCGGACGAACGAGAACGGAACTATAGCATCGCAAAAAGTCGATTTTCCGAGATTTCGCGATATCCATCGAAATCGGCCATATTGAATTCCGGTGAATTTTAATCCCTTCTCAAGCTCTAAGAGCCTATATCGATCGGAAATTGCTTGCTGATAACGAATATAGCACTTGCATTTCTCTCGTATAAAAATTAATAACCAAAAAGTCGAAAAAACCAGAAATTTTGCAATTTTTTCAGATTTTTGTTAAATAAACTCGAGCTATCGAAGAAACGACTGCAATTTTCGTGCTGTACGGTAAAATTCCGATGAAACTCTATCCTTTTTAAGTAATACAGATAAAATTAGAGATAATTTTTGAACAGACAATTCGTGACAAAGCCAGAATTTGCGATAATTCGTAAAATTAAATCGTATGCATAAATATATCGCGTCCTACTATCGTATAAAATTAATGAAATCCACGAAGATTATTGCGCGACGGCCAAGTTCACCAAACTTTTACAACTAGCAACTAGCTACATTGTACATAGGAGTACATTGCTGTATAATCATCATCGCAGTTGTAAAGTTGTACGTTACTTTCGACTCCACATACGGTAGTTTATAACGATGGAAAAAGAAACCGCGATTGCGATCTCGAGACGCTTTGAACGATTGTATATGCAACCGTATAAAACAGCGATAATTTCGGGTCAGAAAAGAACGCGCGTACCTCGCGAAACCGTTTTTTTTTCTTCATCGATCTCGATACGTATTGCGATAAATATTAATGCTGTGGAATCATGATCCATTGGAAAGTCTCGTCGAGCCAGAGAGTCGTAAGAAAAAATGAAAAAACGAAAAAAGACTTAAGCATTAAACACACGTGCCGTTCGTATCGTGCGTAGGCAAATTATCATGTACGGTCTCTATCAGCCTCTTCGTCGAACGCGAACGATCGCACACACAGAAACACACAGACACGGACGACGCCGACGTGAGACAAAGTCGAGAGCTAGACCACTTTCGCGCTCCCTGGCTCTTTGGACTCTCAAGAACGATGGATGTAGAAAAAAAAATAATAATGAGAAGACTCGTTTGCAGGGGAGTTCGGGTACGAGCTTCTTCGCTCCTTTAATACGCGTGAATCCGGTCTATGTACTTTGGTATACCGCGGAGGGTTGTAACGTACGCCAGGTGCGTTTTACATGCGCGAAAGGGTGCCGAGAACTCGTAAGCGGCGAGAAATAATTATAGTGCGCTGTTACATTGAAAGGCTGTGGAGAAAATAAATCGAAAGAACGGAAAAAACACAGTTTTTCACAATAATTTCGGATTTTTTGAAAAAATTGATAACAAATTGTGAAGATTTCTTCGTATTTGTAAATATTACAAATTTTCGTATGTGTACTATTTTAACTGTTCGGTTATTGATTTATTATTTTATTTATTTTGCACGTTTTTTCATTTATTTACTCGTTTCTCTGCGTTTTTCGTGTCTTCATCCTCGAGGGTCCTGTATTATCGCACTTAACAGCACTTAAAATTTGCAAACACACGTACTGCATAATAGTGAGCTCTTACATTGAAACGCCGTCTAAAAAAAATCGACAAAAGAAAGAAAAAACACAATTTTTTACAAAAATTTCCTAAAAATTTTGAATTTTTTGAAAAAACTGATAACAAATTGTGACATTTTCTTCGCAATTGTGAATTTTACAAATGTCCGTATGTGTAAAATTCTAACTGTTCATTTATTAGTTTATTATTTTATTTACTTTTCAAGATTTTTTCATTTATGCCTTCGTTTCTCTGCGTTTCTCACATCTTCACCTCGACTGTCCTGTATTATTGCACTTAATGCCACTTAAAATTTGCAAACACACGTACTGCATAATAGTCAGCTGTTACATTGAAACGCCATCTAAAAAAAATCGAAAAAAAAAGAAAAAACACAATTTTTCACAAAAATTTCGAACTTTTTGTAAAAACCGATAACAAATTATGAAATTTTCTTCGCAATTGTGAATTTTACAAATGTCCGTATGTGTAAAATTCTAACGGTTCATTTATTAATTTATTATTTTATCTACTTTTCAATTTTTTTTCATTTATTCGTTTCTCCGCGTTTCTCGCATCTTCACCCTCGACTGTCCTATATTATCGCACTTAACAGCACTTAAACTTTGCAAGCACACATACTGCATAATAGTGAGCTGTTACATTGAAACGCCGTCTAAAAAAAATCGACGAAAAAAAAAACACAATTTTTCACAAAAAATTCCTAAAAATTTCGCATTTTTTGAAAAAACTGATAACAAATTATGAAATTTTCTTCGCAATTGTGAATCTTACAAATGTCCGTATGTGTAAAATTCTAACTGTTCATTTATTAGTTTATTATTATATCTACTTTTCAAGTTTTTTTCATTTATTCGTTTCTCTGCGTTTCTCGCATCTTCACCCTCGACTGTCCTATATTATCGCACTTAACGGCACTTAACGTTTACAAACGCTGATACTATATAATAAAATCCGTGTTATATATATTTATCGCATACCTGCATATACATAAATGTAGACACATATTTTAAAAAAAACACATTTTTATATCTATATGTGGCGCAGGTGGAACCACCGGAGAAAGTTCAAACTCTCTCACGGCGTGGTCTCACACGACGTACCGTGTGTACCCGGCTTCGCGTACGATATCAATGGAAGTCTGGAATTCGTGTATCGGTGCCGGCAATTAATCTCATGGAATTAGAGGCCATCGCACAAGCCTCGTTCCCTCAAAGTCCCGACCCCCCTCTCCCTTCTTCGATCTGTCTACTACGTATATATCATCACCTTCGCACGCGCTTATATTTAGCGATACGCATTAAACTCAGAAGGTCTATGGTTCACTCGCTATGCATCGCTTTTGCAACACGCGCGAGAGTAGCTTTTGTTTTTTCTCTTCTTTTTTTCTCTCCTCACGTGTAATAATGAAACGAGAGTCGCGATGCCGCACAATGGCTCATTCTCTTTATACGAGCGCGATATCACCAGATTCTCCGGATCTCCCTAAAGAGAGAGAGAGAGAGAGAGAGAGAGAGAGAGAGAGAGAGAGAGAGAGAGAGAGAGAGAGAGAGAGAGAGAGAGAGAGAGAGAGAGATTGATAGAAAGAGAAAGAGCAATGAGAAAATAAAAAAGTGAATGGAACAACTTTTCTCGGTCTCTCCCATTGCTTGTGTTAATATGTTAAATTCTCTCTTCCGCCTCTCTCTCTCTCTCTCTTTTGCTCTCTTTCTCTTTAAGTATCATGCAACTATTGTATTTATGAGATATGTGTGTGGGACACATTTCGTTATACACGAGCGTTAATGAAACTTGAGAAATTTCGAATGAAAAAGACGAAAGTGAGTTGAAGAGAAAGAGATAGAGAGAAAGAGAGGAACGAGGAAAATTTCTCACGAGTGAAATCTCTCTCACACGTTAATGAAACGGATCGAGTACGCTGTATTAGCAACGATACAGGACGCATCTCGTTGACGTCGAGAGAGTCGTCTCTCGAGCATGGACAAATTTCTATTGTAAATTTATGAACAGAGAGAGAGAGAGAGAAAAAAAATGTATATACACAAACAAAAAAATAAGGTCAACTTGTACGGAAAAGATGAGAAGGGAAAAAAAATTGAAGGATCATTCGATACGCCGCGAGTCATTCGTAATTGCGTGACCGCGAACGATCAAATTGATCGTGTATTAATGCTTGCTCATATATATATATATATATATATATAATGCACTCGGAACGATCGTTTAGTCGAAGCCTTTTCGAATTTCGAAAAGTCTCAAGCCTATCACAAATTTTTCTCTCGTCACGCCGTATGCAAGAGTGGCATATCTTCTTCCTCTTCTTCATTTCTCTCTTTGTTGGTTTTTGTTCTCTCTTTTTTAAAGAGTATTTTCTTCAAGCGAGCATTTATTTTGTTAACACTAATTCGAGATCTCGAGAAATTAGAAAACTCGTCGAGCGAGTGTGTCCATGTGTGTGTTTGTGGGTGTGCGTATGTTTGAGTGTGACTCTGTCTGTTGTGTGTGTGTGTGTGTGTGCGTGTGTGTGTGTGTGTGTGTGTGTGTGAGCACAAAGATATAATTTCACTCTAATGAGGTACGAGGTTGGAATGATTTACACTCGGGATTCAAAATTCCGAAAGTCATTTCGTACGAAACGGTAAGAACGATGTGATTTTCACTTTTACGAATATCACTAATCGTAACAAAATCCTCGATGATTCGTGCGACATATTTGAATTTTTAGAAATTTCTGGTTTCTTTTTTCTTTTTTATCGTTTGGTTTGAATTGAAAAGATTTATCGACGGGGATTATATTTAACCTTGTTAAATTTTGTGTCGATGATAAAATTTTTATGGAATTTGAGCGATTTAAGGGAATTTGACGATCGATCGATCGATCGATTATTGGGGTAAAAAATTTATAAAGCTTTCAACATGTTAGATCGTAACCTCGTTTACGCCCTCGAGTCTCTCTTTTTTCTTTACCTCTCGGTACTCTCCTTCGTATAAATAGTTGCGCGAGCTATCGGATCTCTGTACATCGTTATTCTTGCATAGGCGTGTGCGGGCGGTCGAGAACGGAGCGCGCCGAGAATTCCTGAATACTATTCTCTGTTGTACGATGTGGCAAGATAGAATTATCCGTGAGATATATCGAGAATGAGAATGAGAGAGGGAGAGAGAACGATACTTCCGTTAGAGATGTTGAGACTCGGATATTTTCACTATGCAGCAACGTTTATGTGTTTATAGGGAGAGAAAGGGCGAGAGAAAGAGAGAGGAAGAGAGAGAGAGAATAGATAAACAGGTATAATCTTCAGAACGTCAAAACGGATTTAACGAGATAGAGAAAAGTAATAAAGACTCTTCGCTGACCCTTGAACCTTCTTTCCAAGTGTCGAGAGGTATACGACGTTTAAAACACACACGCCCGTGTGGGAAATTCCTGTGTTCGGATTAACGTACGACATGCCACGTACGATTATTTAACACCGTAGAGAGAGGGGAAAAAGGCATTCGCTGACCGTTGCGTGGGCGTTGGTTCGATGCACGTTCGAAACGATTTCTCTCACCGAGAAAATCGTCGATTTTAACACGTTCCACCCATGGATGGAAACGAGAAACGATCGAAACGCCATCTTTTTTTTTCTCTTCGAGGATGTTTAGAAAAAAAAGAAGAATCGTCAAATCATAGTTGACGATCGTTCGTTCGAGAATGAAACAAAAAACGAACGTGCCAAAATCCACGCGTTGGCTCGGAGCGATTTTTAAACGACGATTTTGTAATCAAGGATGTACAAATCGTTGATTTTAACACGATTCACTCAGGATGGAAACGAGAAACGATCGAAACGTCATCTTTTTTTTCTCTTCGAGGATGTTTAGAAAAGAAGAAAAATCGGTAGACGATAGTTGACGATCGTTCGTTCGAGAATGAAACAAAAAACGAAGGTGCCAAAATCCACGTGTTGGCTCGGAGCGATTTTTAAACGACGATTTTGTAATCAAGGATGTACAAATCGTTGATTTTAACACGATTCACTCAGGATGAAAACGAGAAACGATCGAAACTCCATCTTTTTTTTCTCTTCGAGGATGTTTAGAAAAGAAGAAAAATCGGTAGACGATAGTTGACGATCGTTCGTTCAAGAATGCAACAAAAAACGAAGGTGCCAAAATCCACGCGTTGGCTCGGAGCGCTTTTTAAACGACGATTTTGTAATCAAGGATGTACAAATCGTTGATTTTAACACGATTCACTCAGGATGAAAACGAGAAACGATCGAAACTCCATCTTTTTTTTCTCTTCGAGGATGTTTAGAAAAGAAGAAAAATCGTTAGATGATAGTTGACGATCGTTCGTTCGAGAATGCAACAAAAAACGAAGGTGCCAAAATCCACGCGTTGGCTCGGAGCGATTTTTAAACAACGATTTTGTAATCAAGGATTTATAGGTCGTGGGCGAGCACGTCGGCCAAAAGTTACTTATTGTTTTATTTATCGTACTTTCCTTTTTTATTGTTTACTCTCGTGGCTATAGAACGCAAGAAAATGGAGTTGAGCAATTTTATCGTGTTTCTATGCAGGACATTTATTTTTCCTAGTTGAGGAAGTGTGCCAAATTTGGTTCTGAGTCGCAAGCTCTGTCAAAAGTTATTATCCGTTAAGAAGGACAGACAGACGGATAGACAGAGACGAGGATGGACAGACAGACGAACGAGCAAACCAACATTCCATCTCCCTGTTTTCACGTTAATTTAATCGCAAAATTGCGAAACAAATTATCTATTGAAATAAACAAATCAAACAAATTGAGAAATTTATCGTTCTGACCAAAAAAAGAAAAAACAATGATTATATTTATTTTTCTTTCGTCGTAACAAAATTTGTTCCAATAAATTGTTTCCGTTAGAAAGAATTTTCATTAAATTCTTAAGCTCTCGTTTTTTTTTTTATTCTCGTTTCTCGATGAAACGTATGGGACGGTGAAAGAAAATAACGAGTCCCGAGAGAAAATTCGAGTGGAAATTGTGGTTGTTGTTGCGCCGACGAGAAATCGAGAGGGGTGGTGGAGAGGAGTTTGGGGGGTGAGCAAGAAGAAATAGAGAGAGAGTTTTCGCACTCGCGTCAGGGAGAAGAAGAAAATAAAAATTCTGGATGAATTCGCGAGAGTATATACGTTACAGCCAAGATTCCTTGGCAGTGGCTGACTTAGTTGGATCTCGGCCAAACGATGACGAATAAGAGATGGCGAGGAACGGTTGAGAGAAACAAGGGGGACGAACGAGACAGGAAAAAGACAGGGGGAGGGGGGCTAACGCCAATGTTCGTTTCTATGTTACGGGATACCGGTAAACATTCGGAACCGGCGCAAATCGAGAATTTTGTAAAGCTTCGTATATGTACGATCGAGAAAACTGCGAGAGAAGCGAAGACAAGACTCGAGAATTGTTGGACGTTGGAAAAACGAGAATGGGAGAGGAAACAATTTTGCTTCAACCCACTCTCGAGTTAATTTTAAACTTTGTTTTTATAGACCGAGAAAATTAAAAATATCTGGAGAGAGAGAAGGTAATTTAAACAGCTTCATTAATTAGTAATTAATCAACCAAATTAATTGGTAATTAAAAATATAATTAATTATTCAAAAATGAATTAATAATTGTTTTATTTATGAGAGAATTTTTCGTAAATATTTTATTGTTTTGGAAAAAATATTTGGAGAGACAGTGTAATGTAATCAGCTTCATTAATGAGTAATTAATCAACCAACTTAATTGATAATTAAAAATATAATTAATTATTCAAAAATGAATTAATCATTGTTTTATTTATGAGAGAATTTTTCGTAAATATTTTATTGTTTTGGAAAAAATATTTGGAGAGAGAGTGTAATGTACACAGCTTCATTAATTAGTAATTAATCAACCAAATTAATTGATAATTAAAAATATAATTAATTATTCAAAAATGAATTAATAATTGACTTATTTTTGAGAGAATTTTCGTAAATATTTTATTGTTTTGGAAAAAATATTTGGGGAGAGAGTGTAATGTAATCAGCTTCATTAATTAGTAATTAATCAACCAAATTAATTGATAATTAAATATATAATTAATTATTCAAAAATGAATTAATAATTGACTTATTTATGAGATAATTTTTCGTAAATATTTTATTGTTCTAGGAAAAAAGGATGTTTACTTGATTAATTTTTTTATTGGATTTTTAAAGCTCGTCTTGCCAAGGGTATCACTCTTTCGCTCTCGCGAGAGACTGGAAAGAATTCTTGTATACGATAATTGGCGGAATTTTTGTTCTCGCCTGTATCTTCACTTCAGCTACTCGTCCTCGCGCGATGAAGTTCACCAATTAGGAAACGTCACCGAGTAAAGAAATATTCAAGGTACTCGAGTGATGCCCCCGTGGCTCGCTGTCTTCTCTCTTTTCCTCTCTGTCTGTCCTCTCTCTCTCTCTCTCTCACTCTGCAACTCACTGGACTGTTCATCAAGTGCGCACCTTGAAAATCTCGTATGCCTTGTGTGCGCACGCGACGGATTCGTCGAACGGCGAAGGAAGCGAGCAAGGCGAAAGTGGAAGAAAAAAAAACGAGTTCATGAGAGGTCGTCGACGAGAAATCGGAAGTTCGATACAAATTCCAAGAAGAATTTGGTCCCATATTTTTATCTCAATTATCGTTAAAAAATAATCGAATTCATGGAAAGAATTTAATTTTTATAATTTTATTGACAAAAGGCAAAAATTTCTCATCATTTATATCTAGGGGAATATTTTTCAACGACTTCGTCGAATTCTCACGAGAGTAAAGAAATCGAGGAATCTCTTTAGACTTTTATGCAGGAGGAAGTGACTTCTCACGTGCGGTTTCACGACGAGGTTTCATGCCCGTGACTTTAACGAGTGCATTATTAATCATTGGCTCGCCCGACGAAAATTTCTCCAAACCGGAGAAAGAAATTTTGTTGATAAACGCGCCTATATCGTTTCGTGGACTCGTTATACTCGCGTCTCTCGTTTTTTCACGCATACTGCCTCTCTAATATACGAGTAAAAGGCCTTTTACGTCAAATTGAAGCAAGCTGGCAATAAAAAAACATATTTCGGTTAAAAAGCGACCAAAAAGTGGGCATTTCTCTCATAAATTAAAAAGAATTGAATTAAATTATGTTTTTTTTTATTATTTATTCGATCTTTTCTCTAAAATTACTTTATTCACAATCTCGAATTTATTAAAACGTTTATCTAACATATTTATTTTCATCGTAATAAATAATTGGCCTAATTTGCATGGAAGGGCCCATATAAACCACGTGTTCTTCGCGCATGGAAAATACCTCGTGCCTTTTACATAAATTTAAAGCAATCGGGTAATGAAACAAAATTTCAGTAAAAAATCAACCAAAAATTGGGCATTTTTCTCAAAAATGAAACAAAGAATTTAATTAAATTATTTTTTTAATTATTTCTTTAACCTTAACTCGAAAATTACTTTGCTCACAACCTCGAATCTATGAAAACGTTTATCCGACATATTTATTTTCATCCTAATAAATAAATCCACCAAAAATTGTTCATTTTTCTCAAAAATAAAAAATAAAAACAAATTAAATTATTCTTTTTATTATTTCTTCGCTCTTGTCTCTCAAATTACTTCACTCGCAACCTCGAATTTATGAAAACGTTTATCTGACATATTTATTTTTATCGTAATAAATAATTGGCCCAATTTGCACGGAAGGGCCCATATAAACCACGTGCTGTTCGCGCATGGAAAATACCTCGCGCACTACGGGACCAGAACGGACATGCTGTTCATCCTCTTTTCTGGGCTCGCACATCGGCCACCCTACTTTCTCTCAACCGCGGCGATCTTTTCGTATGATCTTTCAAACTCGATCGTTCCACGGACGACCCGTTCTCGTGTTCGACACGCGCTCTCATACGATGATCCTTATCCTTCGCGACTTTGCGATCAGCGTGACAATTTACACGAAATTTGGCGAATTCGCCTCGGCGCTTATTCGCACCGAAGCAATGATCGATCGGCTACGAAGGATTTGAAATAAACAAAAACAAAAAAAAAATGACTAAATCCGCGAGAGAAAAAAAAACGTTCCAACTACCGGTTCAACCTGAATGTTCACGCTCGATACGTTTCCTCGCAAATTCCTTCCAGCGCTCCATTCAAACAAAACCGGAAATTTTCTAACATTTTCGTAATCTCGAAACGTGATGCAACATTTTGCGAAATAACAAAATCGACCGGATACCCGTTAAAATAAAAGCTTCACGCACTTTCCTGTCTATAAAACAAGCGAAAATCGCAATTTCGCAAAAACTAATTTCTTTTATCGATCGTCCAATTTTCTCCAATTATAATTATCTCATCCAATCGAATATTTTTTTCTCGGCGAAATCAAGACAAATCGTTTAATTAACGAAACGAGGAAAGTCATCGTGGCAATTTCCATCCCGTAAAAACTTTTTCCGTCGTCGTAAAAATCGCTGGATCATCCTGATCTCCGTTTCTCTCGTGGTCAATGACTGAAAGATTAATCTCGTATCGATAATTCTAGCGATCGACACGCGATATCTCGACGAATAATTGTTCCCTCGAGATTATACGTCGTAGCTAAAAGTTTATACTCCCCTCCCCTTTCCTCCATGCTCGTATCATCATCGAAAAAAATCCTTCGAGCGAAGCAGCGCGTGACGACTTCTGCATACGAAATTAATCTTTTATACTACACGAAAGCAAACAATACACAAAAACCTCCACACACATACGCATACAAACAGGCAAAATATATCGTACATCGTCTTGGCATAGGTTGAATAAAAGTAGAAAAGTAGGAGTGACAAAAATTGAATTGTTCGTTCGCTAACGCGTCGTACGTGATCGCGATACGAATTAACTCATCGTCGCCTCGAGGATTGACCATGAGATACGTTGTGTTTTTTTTTTCTTTTCGTTTTTAAATTATCTACACGCCTCGTGCCAAAGTGCGAGCCGATGCTGATGATCGGAGCAGGAAAACACGTGCGGCGATATAAAGCGAAGGATGCCACGAGCCCAACACGCGCGATATCTATCAAGATTCTCGCTTCTCTATCAAGATATATATATATAATACGTTCGGTGATTACACCGAGAGTTCGCACTTTCTTACGATTTCTAAACGGACTTCCGAGCGGCCCGGCAATAATCATCAGGGTATATAGTCCCGTACGAGACTCTTCGTACACCGAGCAACAACGAATATATATGTATATAAAGTAATAATAATAATAATAAATAAATATAATAATAATAATAATAATATAATAACAGGAATAAATATAATATAATAATTAATATAATAATTATTATAATATTAATATAATAATAATAATAATACTATTAATATAATAATAATAATATTACTATTAATATAAAAATGATAATAATATAATTATAGTTATAATATTGATATAATGATAATAAAAATATTATAATTATAATTATAATATAATAATAATAATATTATAATGTAATAATAATAATAAATAATGTTAACTCCAATGTATATATATATATATATATATATATATCGGAGTTAAGTTAATTTTAACAGGAAGTGGAGACCGAGAGCAACACCCACAACACGCTCTCCTCGTCTCGGTGGAACACACGCTCCTGAGCCAAATTTTACTATTCACGGCTTTTCTCGACTTCCCGTAAAAAAAAAATGTTTATCTCGTGCATGCGCGATTACGGGATTAACGCCGTGAAGCGAACGGAACGGAGAGAGGGAGAAGGAGTGGAGGGGAGAGGGCGAGGGAGAAATAGACAATGGGAAGAATTTTTATTTGATTTTTTGTATTCGTTGTTTACATCGTTCTTGATTAATTAATGGGATCGTAAAACATCGAAGACGATCTTTATTCTCCTTGTTAGTTTCTCTCCTCCTGGTGCTCGAGACGATTAACCAAGGTCGATGAGAATGAGAGAGAGAAGTGGCGAGTTGTAAAAAAAATGGAAAATATCTTCTTAACATCGCGATTTATCGGTCGACCGTAAAAAGACAATTTAACAGTCGTTCCAATATTTAATTAACGATGGATGAAAAGAAAGAGAGAAACGAAAAAATAGAAAAGCATCGCAACGAGATAATTTTACGTCCGAGACGAAAATCTATCGTACTTTCGTACTTTTAATTCTCTCCCCCACGTCGTGTTTTTTTTTTCTCTTCGATGCACAACGGCTTAATTAAACGTCGAGGGTCTTTCGTGGAAGATCCGATTGTCCGATTAGAAAATCGTCGGACGTTTGATTAATGCCCCGTTTTATTAATTCATTTATTTCCTTTCTTTTCTTTTATTTTACGATTCTCGATTGTGCCGGACTCGAAACGATTGAGATTAATTTCCTGTCGTCTCGTTCGAACGATGCGGGTCCACTCTTTCGAGGAAGAATCGAGAGGGCATTCGCGAGTCGAGTGGATATCAAAATATTGGACGATTCGAATCCTCCACCGTGCGTATATTTTTATATATATTCGAATTAAAAATAACTGGCACATATACATATATGTCTATGTATGTGTGTTTTATATACAGAGAGAGAGAGAGAGAGAACGAATCGCTGGTTGGGAACGAAAATGAGCGAACGAGCGTAAGAGGCTCATTAGAGAGTGTTCGCGTACTCCATGGCCACCAGGCGTGACCGGCTTTCACGTCTGTTTCCAACATTCTTATTGCCAGTAAGCGCATTGCGCGAAGAGGTACACCGAGGCAAAGTAACATCAGCGACGACGACAACGACGACGAATACGACGAATAAGACAACGACGACGACGACGTCGACGACGACGACGAAGATGATGGTGATGATGATGTTGATGACGATGCGGTGAAGAAGGAGGAGGAGGAGGAGGAGGAGAAGGAGAAGGAGGAGGAGGAGGAGGAGACGGAAGAGAAGAAGGAGAAGGAGGAGGAGGAGGAGAACGAGGAAGAGGACAAGGAGGAGGGGGAGAAGAAGGAGGAAGAAGAGGAGCAGGAGGAGGAGGAGGAGGAAGAAGAGGAAAAGGAGGAGGAGAAGGAAAAAGAGGAAGAGGAAGAGGAAGAAGAGGAGAAGGAGGAGAAAAAAACAGAAGAGGAGGAGGAGGACGAGGACGAGGACGAGGAGGGAGGAGGAGGAGGAGGAGACAGAGGGGGAGGAGGAAATGCCCTCTCGCGCGACGCGGCATGCCACGAGACAACTTCTCTTTCTCTCTCCGCCGTCGATCTTGCGAACTGAGTCACACGAGCGAGTGAGCGAGCTGAGAAGGCCGCGAGAGGAACGTGAGAGGGACGGAGCGGAGGGGAGGCAAGGTCGTTTCTAACGGCCCTGTGCAAACCTCACTCACGGAGAGTTACGTGTCTCACAACCGACCGATTCACCATAGTTGTCTGGCTGCGGTCGCGGCCGCGATTATATCGGCGTATCAAACGGACGTCGAACCGCGGACTTTATAAATACGTTTTATTGTTGTTTTCTTTTTTCTCCATTTTTCATTTTCACAATTTATTTTCGTACTCCCCTATTATAAACGAATTTCCAATCCCGCGATATTTTTATCCCAAATGAAAAATTTATATTTAACAATTTATTTTCATTTTTATTTGATACAAAATTTTATCCAAATTTCTCTCTAATCATGCACAAAGATAATTGTACTTTTGCACAAGGCGATCAGCGATCTAAATCAATTTTAACCTTCCTAACAAAAAACCACAAATATTTTTAAAAAAATAGAGAAAATAAGAAAAAATAATTTTTTTCTCAATTTCTCGATTTTCCTATAAACTTATCTCCAACAAAATTTGGGATAGCCGAGCGAAACGACCTCGCGAAGATTTGAATTAAAAACAATTTACTCCGAAACGCTTAAGGCCTCGGAAAAATCCTCCTTGGTCCCATTTTCATTCGCGAGTGGAGCGAAACGGCTATGTACTTTTACGAACGAGCATATGGCGATAAGATACATATATATATATATATACACGTAAATAAAACCTTCTCTCGCGACATACGGTTGCCGCAAAGTCGATATTCGGGTTAATCGGCCTCTCCGCGTGGTTAAGTTCGCTCTCGTCACGCTCGAGAATTTCTTGCGTTCCCTCGCAACAAGATTATCCATCGGGTCTATACGCATCTTCGAGTACGTTGCACGTGTAAACGCATACGCACGAGACAGAGATAGAACGAGAGAGAGAGAGAGAGAAAGAATCAGAAAGAGGAAGAGAGAATGAACGAGAGGAAGGGGGAGCGAGAGAGAGAGAACGTATTTATACGCTCGCGTGTTCGAGGATGCGAGAATAATCCCGTACGGAAGTATGTATAAAATCTCACTTCCATTCGCCACTTCTTAGCCACGGCGAACACATACGTTAACGCGTAACCAACGATAAAAGCTCGCGTGGAGGCCTGGCTTGCGCATAACGCGGTTATAGTTAGTTCCTCTCTCTCTCTCTCGCTCTCTCGTTCCCTCGCTCATTTCGCGAGGTCTCTACTCTGCATAAATATAAATTCACTTTACCGCAAATCATCTCGCGAATTAACAAAAAAAAAAAAAAAAAAAAAAAGACGAGAAGAAAAACAGAAAACCAATGGAAAGTCGCAATCTCATAGTCGAGGAAAAAACAGCGATTTTTTCATTCGTATTTCTTTTTCTGGAATTGAGAGACGAAGAATGGCAAGAATAAACAGAAATATGAAAATATCGTTAATTACTTAACGACTCTGTTCCTTTTTACCTTGCAATTTATTTTACTCGAGTTCCCGCGACAATAATAGCGAGCGATTGACTCGCTGAAACTGTTTGTAAATATCGATGTTACAAAAAAAAAGAAACAAGAACAAAAAAAGACAAATCGTATGGAAATATTCTCGTTTCGTGTAGAAAAACGTTAAATTGACGGAACAATTTTCTCCTGGCAAGAGATCAGAAGTTGGAATTTAAACGATATAATCGCCTTGCCGGCTCACGGTTTAAGCGCCGGTGTCGCGCGTTGTGTAAGAACGAAGAGAGAGAGAGAGAGAGAGAGCGAGAGAAAGAAGGAGACAAAGTAAATGAGCGACAGACGGAAATAGTGGCGAGTGATACGGGGAGTAAAATCGTCGAGACTATCTCTCATTGTCGTTGTCCCATTGCGCAATTGGAATTTCTGTCGCGAGAGTTCCCGCCAAAATATTTTCGCAGACGCGAGTAAAGCGCGAGAGAGGGAACGAAGAAAATAGAAGATTCTTTCACGAGGAAACGACAGCGACGAATTCGCGAGGTATTTAACTTTTGCATAATTCGATACGAGACGTTGGGAAGGGAATAAACGTAGTGGAACCTCGCTGAATTGCACGCTATAATTACACATCTGCGTATAAACGCGCGGCTTTTGCACAATGGAAAGTGCTAATGAGACACACGCCGGGCTCTTTCACTCCTCTCACGCCGAGGAAATCGTCGACTGTTCACCCTCGTACCAAAGCACGATCGAGACTCGTCGTTTCTCCTTCTCTCTTTCATTCTCCTTCGTTTCCTTTTTTTTTTTTGAACAATTTTACGAGGCTGTTGAGAATTAAACGTTCGTAAAGGAAGAAAAAGAAAGATCGAGGTCTTCCCACGTCGCGTTGGACAATGAAAGCCAGTTTGTGCTCGATCGAAGAGATCGTTTCCTTCCCCCCGTTTCGATTTACCATTAGACGTAAACGATCTTACAAAAAAATTCAACGTTTTCTACGAATCGTCCTGAAACATTTTCCATGATTAATAGCTTTCGGATTCATCCGGTCGATATATTTTGTCGGAGTGAAAGACGGGGATGGATATATACGCTTTGGCTCGACGCCATCGAGCTACCGCAGATCGTTTTATCAACGAAAATGCGAACGAGCGAGAGGCGGATTTTTGTGTATAAAAGGGGAAAAAGGAGAAGACAAAAGGGGAAACATGGAGAATAATTTATGAAAAATGGGAGATGCGATATTTGTTTCTTGGACGAACCGGATACTTAAATTCTGGAGGGACTGTTCGAGCGTTACGAAGTCGCGATTTAGAACAAGAAGAAGAAGAAGAAGAAGAAGAAGAAGAGTTTGTCTCGCGTGCGCCTTTTCGTCTCGGCTCGCGGCATTTTCCTCTCGCACATGCGAGCCATTTGAGATTTGAACGTCATCGTCGCATCGAGAAAAGAGATACGAAGAGACCAAACTGTGCTACGGGCGTGAACTCGATGCCGAAGAAGAGAAAGAGCGAGATGAAGGGGAGAGTACGACGTGGAGGAAGAAAATTGCCGGATATAACAATATACATGTATATATATAAATTCCATAGTTTATATATCTCTAAACGCGACTAAGATACCGACGACGCCACAACAGAATCTCCCGAGTTCATTTTGAAAATAGATTGCGTGGGTAATGCCACTCGGATCTATCTCACGCGGTCCCAAACGAAGCCGGAGAAGAAAACGAAAATTCTCTTTCTGTCTCACTCGAGAAAACAACTCTCGGCGTTGCATCCTATTGGATTCGCGAAGAGCGAAGCACCGGCGGAGATGGAATAACATAGGCGGGAGAGAAAATATGGAGGAAAAAGGAGCAATGAAAACGAAGATGCGCAGCCAAGAAGGAAGGAAAAGTAGGAAGAACTCGTAGATGATGCGAGAGAGACAAAGAATGAGACAGAGAGAGAGAGAGAGAGATTGATTGATTGATTGATTGATTGAATTTAATGTTATACCCTAGCAAGCTATAAGATAAATACAGAAATTACGGAAATTATTCAATGCAGCAATACAATAACAAGATAAAATAAAAAGGCTTACAGCTAAGTGAATTAAAGAATAATATAACATAATATAATATTGATAACGTATTGTCTCTAGCAATATAATTTAATATTGATAACGTATTATCTCTAGCACAAGCAAGGGAGCAAGTAACAAGCAAAAGAGCGAGAGATTGATTGATTTATTTGTTATGCATCAGCAAGCTGTGAGGCAATTTCAGAATTATAGTAACATTATTTAGGAAAATTACTGTCAGTTACATATTATCAAAAATTTCTGTCAGTTACATATTATCAAAAATTTCTGTCAGTTACAACATATTATTAACAATTTCTGTCAGTTTTTATTTATTTTTTTTTATTTGTGGGAGTTTTAATTGCACACCCTCTTGGGTTTTTACAATCTGTCGTCTCTCTAATTTCTGTCAGTTATATATTATCAAAAATTTCTGTCAGTTACATATTATCAAAAATTTCTGTGAGTTATATATTATCAAATATTTCTGTCAGTTGCATATTGTTAAAACTTTTTGCCAGTTACATATTATCAAAAATTTCTGTCAGTTACATATTATCAAAAATTTCTGTCAGTTACCTATTATCAAAAATTTCTGTCAGTTACATATCATCAAAAATTTCTGTCAATTACATATTATCAAAAATTTCTATCAGTTACATATTATTAAAAATTTCTGTCAGTTACATATATATATAAAATTTCTATCAGTTACGTATTAACAAAAATTTCTGTCGGTTACATATTATCAAAAATTTCTGTCAGTTACATACTATCAAAAATTTCTGTCAGTTAAATATTATCAAAACTGTCTGTCAGTTAAATATAGAACGTGTCAACGACACCATAATTTTGAATGTGAAAGAACATCCACGCCCAAGAAAGAAAGCTCGCTCCACCCCTATTTGTCTTGGATTAAGTTGACTAACGATAAGTTGATCAAGCTATCAGAGAGAGAGAGAAAGAGAGAAGACTGTAAAAAAAGGAAAGAGGAAGAGAGAAATAGAGAGAACTAGTCGGCACGATGGAGAAAGACAAAGGGGCGGTACGATAATGAAGACGTTTTTGATGAAGAGAGCAAAGAGGTAGGAGGAAGAGGAACAAAAAAGTTCAACGGATCGTTAATTCGGCCTTCCGTAGATCGAATATGAACGCGCGAGTGCATCCTCATGCACCGGATAATTGGCAGTGCGAATATACACGAGCACGAACCAGGCGGGACGTAAATGTACGTAGAGAAAAAGAGAAAGGAGAGAAAGAAGAAGAACCGAGGGAGAGAGAGTAGCGAGAGGTCGATATCGCGACGAGAGCCAAAGGAGAATAATTCGATGAATGGCAATTAGGGACGACACGTTCCGCTCGAATTCCCATGACGTAGCGTACTTTTTTTTCCTTATTTTTTCGTTCTTCTTCTTTTCTGCCATACCGGATGTAACGTGGAAACTTGAACGAGAGCTGGAAGCATATTATTCCCGATGCTCGACGGTTGCCTCGAGACTCAACCCTTCACCGCGCATCGCACATGTGCGGTGTCTTCGACTCGAGAAGAGAGGGAAGAGAGAAAGAGAAGGAAAAAGAAAAAAAAACGGTACCGCTATCCGGTTCGACGCACGTACGTCCTTCCGTATCTCGTTACACGACTTTTTGGCAACTTTCTCAAGGACGCGGATCATTACCGACGACTTACTGCACGAGAAATTATAATTTTTTTTTGTTTTAATATTTTTTTAAAAATTGTATGCGCGAGTATGTGTGTCAGAATTTTCTCGCGCTTTGAAACTTCGCGGCCTGGGAGGAAGGAGAACTTGGTCCGCGAAGCGACAAACTGGAGGAACCGGACTCTCCTCGTTAACTACAAAGCACACCTTACGTTTGTACGTGTGTGTTTATAAAAATCGAGAAATCGGCGAGAAAATAAAATAATCGTGTATCATTCCTTCGCCCGACGATTTCACATTGATTTTTTTTTTTGGGTTAATAGCAAATTCAAAATTGGCCCATATATTTCCTCAAGGCTACGGTCGCGTCACGAGTAAACCAATGCGAGATTTATCGCGAATTTCGAGAATTTTAAGTTGAAAAGGAGAAATAAAAATATGGAATATTTGATTTTTTTTTAATTCTACCGTGTCGCAAGGTCGCTACGTCGAAAGGTCTTATTTGGTATTCCATCGACGAGTGGACCACGAAAATATGCAAGGAAGCAATTCTCGTTACGCGAACGCGAAATCTTCGAGACCGAATAACGAACCGAGTTTACCTCAGTCCCTCTCTCTCTCTTCTTCGTTTCCTTCTTCCTGGACCATTGAATTTTCTGCATATTATTCTCTCGACCATCGATCTTCCGCTTGGCATGAGCGCAACTGCGGCAGACCCGTCTCACCTGGATTCCAATGCGCATATGCACCGCGTGAGATAATGTAAGAGCGAACAGACGTAACGAATAGTTTCAACGTGTCTTCCGAGGAAAAATATATAAGGAAGAATTTATTGACCGATGACTTTTAAACTATTCAGGTTAATAAAACGCGTCGTTTTATAACAACAGCGATAATATTAATAAAAATAATAATAGACTAGCCTGCGGTCATAGCGACAACAATATAAATATAAGGTAATCGGAATTTTCTGAGCAACAGCAGCAACAGTCTAGCAGATTCATCCAATCGATATAGTTCATCGTGAAAAAAAAAGGAAAAAAGAACAAAGCTAAATGTCTGTGTATATAAAAAAAAAAAAGATGGAAGCACGTGGCTGCTTTAGTCGTGACATTTTGAGAATTTATTTTCTCTATGAGTTAATTTCTTCCTGTAAATATCGACATTTTTTTGTAAATTATTTTTCCACCGTTCTTCCATCTCTGTTACCAATAATGTGCTCGCTGTAATTTAAGATAGGCTTATCGTTAGAGCGTTTCCGTTAGATTTCACTGAAAATTTGCAGAAACGTTCTTTGATGTCATATGTATATGTGAGTAAAATTTCAGGGGTCGTTGTCGACTCAAAAATAACGATATTTATTCTTGAAAAATTGTAATTTTTCTCAATTTTCCTTAAAGTAGTCCTATCGTTACAGCGTTTCCGTTAGATTTCACTGAAAATTTGCAGAAACGTTCTTTGATGTCATATGTACATGTGTGTAAAATTTCAGGGACCTTTGTCGACTCAACAATCACGATATTTATTCTTGAAAATCGTCACTTTGCGCAATCTCCCATAAGAGCCCGTGTTAAATATCGCAACATTATACAACGAGTATCTCGATCATTTGGTCGATGAAGCCTGTTGAAATTTTGCACACATTTTTATATAACATCAAAGAAGCTTCGATTAGTTTTTATAACAAATCTTATGGAAAACAAAATTCATGATTTTGTTTATTATATAACAAATAAACTTTCCGTAGGATCAATTTGAATTTTGAGTATGTTGTTCTTTAGTCGATTTGCAACAACTTTTCTTAATGAACTTTAACGCTTGGTCCACTTCCAATGTGAGAAAAAACGGGAATACAATTTTAATCCCCCACCCAACGATGCGACTACCTCAAAGAGATCGTCTTGCACTTTGGGAAAAATAGAGAAATTCGAGAACGAGTCAATTTTTTCCCGACGTTGTAGGGACAGAAATTGATACGATGGAATGTAACGAGATTGAATTTTTATTTTTTCCCTGTTTTTTTTTATTATTTCCTTTTTTTATTCGAATTCTTTACGCGGGGAAAGATTTTTCTTGGCTCGGTACAACACAGGAGCGATGTCACGTGTGCCGACGGGCCTCGAGCCAGGAACGCGCGACCTCTGAAACCGACGACCCCACCTCTACGATCCTAGACTAAGTTTGTACGGATATTATCTCTCTCTCTCTCTCTCTCTCTCTCTCAATCCCTCACCCTCCCTCTTTCTCTCTAGCTTGGTTCAAGAGATCGCTGCCGATCCACGACGATTGCGAAAGACAGATAGCCATCGATGAATCTCGTTCGAAGTTGACGTCGTGTCGATCGTTAGCCCCGACAACGACACAACGACGAGGAAACCGGTGCGGCCGGTTTACGTTGCAAAAGCATCCAGTTACAGAATCGAACTGCAACAAAAGACTCAGGAATCGTGCGAATAGTTTCCCGTGATTTATTCCGTATAAATAACCCGCAGTGCGAGATCGAACAAAAAAATACGCATTATTCATTGATTCTTTTATCAATACGACTGAACAAAAAGATTTGTAAAAAATTGTTTTCTTACCGTTTATCCGCTTGAAACGATCGAACGAATTTTGTTTTCTTTCCTTTTCTTTTTTTGACGAGAATGAAAAATATCCGTCGGAGAATGGATTTATCTAATGATAATTACGTAGATAACAGTCACTGTCTTATCCACGTTTGTTACAGCGAGTAAGAAATTACAATTTATAATTTCGATCGAACGCACGTCCTTCCATTCGTTATCTACGAATTTTGAGTAGATAAGAAATCGGCCTGGCCAATATCGAATTAAGAATTGGATTTCTTTACCGTTCAACTAAATTATTCTCCTAGAACTGTCTTTCCTTCTCATCGAACCAAATTCTAGAATGAAATAAATAAAATCAAATTATTAAATAAAAATAATCGAGACGTCGTAAGAATGCGAGCAATACAGAGCGAGAATCTCGAAGATTCGTTCGGAAAAGTATTTTAGGATGGAATTAAGACGCTCTCTCGCACCTCGTCCCGGCGTGCGCGCGCCGCGCTCGTCGCGCCGCCTAGCGGGACGCCATCGAAGCTCCCGAGGTGGCGCGTTTTTGTACCACCGTGCTTGAACATACGTGCCGGAAAGCTCGTGAATGCGTTCGAATCTGTGCTATGCAGATGAGTTTGTACACGTAAGCGGCGCATCGTACGCGGGCGAAGCAACTACGCGTCCCAACGCGTTACACACACCATCGCCACCACCACCAGCTGCTAATTTCCTGTTGACCTATTTATAACACGCTCTTCTACTACTCTTAGCGACGACAACGACCACGACGTCGTCGACTACGACATACTTGTCAAGGTTCCCCCCCGCTGATCGTTTGGTAACTTTTGGAACGAACACGGTCTTCTCCCCTCGTTTCTTTTACCTCTCGTCTTGCCTCGAAAATATCCAAAAGCCAGCAAGATGCAACGACAACAACGATGCGTAACAATAATAATAACGAGTTAATTAATCGACCGGATGAATCAACGGACTCGCGCGTCGTTCAAGCTGGCTTTTCCCTCGCGTCGTTGACGATCGAACATCAATCAGGACGATTCTCGAGAGTTTCCAAATTCAGCGACGTGGATATAGCTTTAATACTAATAAAATGTATGAAACGAGGCAACGTGCCAGTTATTAATATTACGAATCATAAAAGCTAGCCAGAGGCTCGACCTTCTTGCATACCTAGGAACGTACGCACGAGTTCTGTGCCAGTAATTGCGACTGAACAACGCAACATAATGTTGTAACACCCGAAACTTATGAATCAGAGCGACGAGTAGTGTATTTTATTTCGTGGATTGAAAGAACGAAGATTTTAGGGAGGATTTTGCTTTCTTTTTTTTTAATAAAGAATAATTAATTTTGATCGTATTAATTATCACTTTAATTACTCGATAATGGGAACGAGGGACGGTATGAGTTTGCAAAAATTCATTAACACGTGTGCGGAGTCATCGATCTTGGGGATAAGAGAGGCACGAGGAAGAAGGAGAATAGAGAAGACGAGACAGGGATTTATTCATTTTTGATGCTCCACGTGGTAACGTGGCAGAACAGAGAGCGAGGAAGGATCGAACCCGTAGTAGCTATTAATTGGTACGTAGGCCCTGGCATCACGATTCCGTTCCTTCAATAGGGTACTAATTGAACGAGAGTACACCGAGCGAGAAGGATCCCGTTGCTCTCGGTACATTCAGCACACGTATATATCAAGCATTCTCCATGAAGTCAGTCGAGTTTCCTTATTTTTTTTTCTCCTTTTTTTTTACAAGATTCTTGGACGTTCGCCATTATACGCTAGTTTGTAGCTTGCTTGGGAAAGTTCGTCCATTCGAATGAAAAACAATTCATTTGCACGGTTGGTGATAAATTAGGTGAAATTTCATTTAAAAGATTTTTTGTCTCTTCTAAATCGAGAAGAGTGACAAAAGAAATTATAAGTTTTAAATTAGCGGATGTAAAATTTGTTGGAAATTCACAGGAAGGGGGTACAAGCATATCCATGAATTGGCAAAGAATGGGACAAATGGGAAAAGTTCAAAAAAAAAAAAAGATGAGTCGGTTGACTGAGAATTTATTTATTTTTTTCCATTTTTTACAAGATTCTTGAACGATTGTTATTATTCACCTGTTTGTAGTGGGCTTGGGAAGGTTCATCCATTTAAAAAAACAATTTATTTGCCCGTTTGTTAATAAATTAAATAAAAATTCATTTAAAACATTGTTGTTTCTTCAAAAACGAGAAGAGTGAAAAAAGAAATTATAACTTTTAAACTAACTAGTGCAAAAATTTAAAAAAATTCACAGGAAGTGTGTGAAAGCATATCCACAAATTGGCAAAGTATGGGACAAATGGGAAAAGTTAAAAAAAAAAAGATGAGTCGGTTGACTGAAAATTTATTTTTTGTTTCCTTTTTTCCCTTAATATTCTTGAACGTTCACCATTATTCGCCTGTTTGTAGTTGGCTTGGGAAAGTTTGTCAATTCGAAAGAAAAACAATTCATTAACCCGTTTGTTAATAAATTAGATAAAATTTCATTTAAAACATTGTTGTTCCTTCAAAAACGAGAAGAGTGAAAAAAGAAATTATAACTTTTAAACTAGCTAGTGCAATTTTTTTTTAAATTCACAGGAAGTGTGTGGAAGCACATCCACAAACTAGCAAAGTATGGAAGAAATGTGAAAAGATTTGGAAAAAAGATGTGGGTCGTTCGACTGAGAACGCCCCATATATACCAATATCACGGTACGGTCTCTACAGTGCTATACCGAAGCAACAGCGTGGCGAACTAAATTGAAGTGAACTTCGGGGCCACGCCGGATACCCCGTGCGGTGCAACGGACAACGTCAGCCTGATTATAGAGTGATCTATGGGGTCGACGTATTTCCTTTTTTTTCTCACCAAAAAAATAGAAGATTCGCGAGAAACTGTTTTCTTCTTTATTTCGTTCCTCTTATAATCGTATTCGGAACGGAAAGAAGATCCGTAAGACGAAAAACGATCTATTCAAAGATTTCTCGGTCGATATAACTTCACACGCATACACAAACTCATACACACGTTTTATACAAATCCCAAGATTCAACGATCGGTAGGAAGACGATTCGGCTGGTTAAACCTCGTGTATCGAATCTTCGAGGATTTCAAAACGTACTCACGCGCGACTCGTCCGTGTGGAACGAGGAAGAGAATGGAAATTGAAGAAGTAGAAACAACATGCTTCTTTTTTTTTTACCTCATCCCTAGCTCGCTCGCTCGCTCCCCTTTCCCTCTTGCATTATTCGTATCGTATAAATCTGCGCGAATATAAAATTGAATGTTGAGAGTTTCTCAAAGCGATTCCGATCGAACGTCGAGGCGGAAACGAAGTGAAGAAACGAAATACGTTGCCAGGAATGTCGAGGGGAGATTAAACAAAAATATATATATATATATAAATGTAAATAAAAACGGAAGAAAGTATTTTTAAAAATAAGAAACAAAATTAAACAAACGCCGGGGCATGAGACGAGACGCGTTGATTTACGTAACGCGTTTGCGAATGTCGCGAGAATGTGTGCGAGTCTCTTCGCCAATGTCGTAACTACGACGTGTGTACGTTCCTCGTACGAACGAACGAGGTCCGACGGAACGCATTCTAACCGGAAAAACGGCGACGAACGATCCCTCGCTTATGCACATATGTATCTCTCTTTACACATGTATATACAGGGTGAATTTCATGAAGGTGTAACAGACTGTATTTTAAGGTAGATGCGTTCATTACAAACAAAAGTTGTAAATATACCTTAGGGATATTTTTAATAGTTTACGAGATACAAGTTCTTAAAGTTGGTCCAATCAGAGCGCGCCGAGAAGCCTTGGCCCCGCCCACTCCCGCCCTAGCCGTAGAGATAGCACAGTGTAGGGCGTTACATTTGGGATTCCAAAATTCAGAGCAGGCAATTTTATTTATTATATTATCACCCAGTCATCTTTGTTCTCGGACATTGATTGCTAGGGTGGGGAGTGGGCGGCACCAATGCTTCTCAGCGCGCCCTGATTGGACCAACTTTAAAAGCTTATATCTCGTAAACTATTCAAAATATCCCCAATGTATATTTGCAACTTTTGTTTGTAATGATCTCATCTACCCTAGAATAAAGCCTCTTACACCTTATAAAATTTACCCTATATACATACTTATTCTATTCTACAGAGTGTAATATGGTTGGCTTTTGTATATAGATAGGCATAATACCCTCGGTCGCCTCAACGACTCGACCGCACATCCACAACGGAGGACGATGCGAAAGTCAAACCAAGTATTTCTCGAGCTGTACGTGTGTTTACGTTTGCGACTTGACCGGAGAGATAATAAAACGAGTCAAACTTTGGCAAGGAGACGCTCGAAAAAAAAACACAGTACAGTGGGCTTTGTATGGGAAATTTAATGGTCGTTGAGGGAGAGGTCGTGACCGCTGTGAGAGAAAAAATAGAGAGCGAGGATATCGATTTTTGCCAGGAGGGATGAGAAACTTTTGACGCGAAGTATCCAAGCTGTGTATATAATTTTTTGCCCCTTTGAACAGAGCTGAAACACAACAACAACAAAAAAAAGTAAACTTGTATGGAAGTCGTGACCTTGTCATGGATCGGTTGCGTCATCGCCTCGGACGAAAAGTGGCACGAAATTTGTTCTCGTTATACGTATCGACTTTGATAACCGATGAGACGGTGATAACGTCGAGTATTTTTGAAAATTCGAGAATGCGAGTAGTAACGAGGAGCGTCCGATTAATTATCTGGCCTTGCGATATCAAAATTCTCGCCGGTCTTGCGAATAACAATTTTTGGGGATAAATTTATAACGGGTGGATTATTTTTTGAAGGATTGCGTGAATAAAATCATCCATTTTGTTTTTTTTTAATTCGTTATATACCGGGTGTCCAATTTGTTGTATCAAGATTAATAGAAGAATTGATTGATCAATATTTTTAATTAACATTAAACAGGAATCGAGAACTCGATATTAGTCGTAATGTATTTCACGACGCGACGAGTTCATTTGATATTCGATAAGCGTGATATTCAATCATTAATTCATCGTTTCAACCACGCTTAATCAAATGAGTCAATGATTAATTAGCATTGCATTGTCACTCGGCACCGTTGGAAATACGCCAGATAGAAAGCAAATGTATAGTGTGAGAATGACCTTGAACAGAACACTGATAAATTGCATCATTGCGGTGTATCAAGCATGGAAAGATATTAGTTGGTCAACTTGTTGATCGGGAAGGGAATTAATTGATCATTAATCATTCTTGCTACATGTCGAAAGAAAGACTCGATCGTTGAAATAGAATGTTTCCTAATATTTAATTAACAACGACGAAAGTGAGTATTTTATCTCTCAGAAAAATTGTAGTAAAATTCACGTTTCGAGATTAATGATAATTGTCCGAATAATTATCGAACGTGAACGACTAAGAATTAAACAAGGAAGAGGAAGAGTGATGTTCTAATGACAATATTCATCATAGACGCGATATCGTCACGTATTCATTGTGTGATAAACGAACCACGATGTGGCGCACGTATCGTAAAATTGGCATGAGATTGTTCCCTGCTTGGTGTTAAATAACGAGCGATAGAGTTGAAAATGAGATTGGAATAAATTTGTAAGAAAAGCGTGTACGACCTCACGCAAGCTTGGCTCGTGATATCGGTATCTCTAGGAGCTGGCGTGATCGAGGCACCTATGAATTATTGCATCGTACCGAGCTCGAGACAACTCGAACGAGTTGTCTTGCTCCAAAGATTCTCAAACATTGGAGAGAGAGAAAAAAACAGAGAGAAGCGATTTAGAAGAAGAAAAAAAATCTAGAGAAGATTGAAAAACAACCAACTGGTAGAATCACGAGCGAGTAACTTCGACCGTGATTATGCCTAGGAATTAATAATCACGCGAAAATACTCCGCACGAGCTCATCGTGTATTTATTCGCAAAGAGGTGTACGAAGAGGCAAACTTCTTTAGCTGTTCTTTCGAGCGATTATAGAGAGGTAAGGTGCATGTATTTGTCTATGAGTGTGTGTATGTGTGTACCGACTCGTCCTCATCGCAACGAGCCCTATCTAATCTACACGGATATTAATCTACGAGATAAGCGAGAACGGAAACTCACGTGTTATATACTTATTATTTTCACGAGAAATTTATCAGAGTCTTCTTACGCTCAACCTCGAGTTGGCAGCACGCGTAGTTCCCTCTCTCATAGACAAGAATGAGGAACGAGGAAAAAAAAAGAAAAAGAAGAAAAATGCGACTCATCGAGGAATTGTGATAGAAGGAATGGAATTAAACGCGAGAATCATTGAGGAATGGAAGAAGAACGATGGAAATAATATAATACGAAAATAATCGGCGTCCGGAATAGCCTGTATTACCAATCTCTATCTAATCGAATTATCGGCCTCGTTTCGCTGCGGCAATTTTACTGTAAACACATAGTATGTGTCCAGATTGTTATCGCCGTTATTACGTCTGGACGGTAGCGGTTGACTGATCGTCGAGGGAAAGATCGTGAGACTTTGCAAACAGTCCAGACACCACTTTGCACCTATATTCTGTTTTATTTTGCCTCGTAGATTTTGTATTTCGTCGCAGATTTTTGTCAAAAATCCGACGGTCAAAAAATTCGACCTCTCCGTCTGATTTTATCGCCTATAATTGAAAAAAGAAAGAACTCAATAATGACTCTCGTAGAGTGATAAAATAATTCTCGTTTGCGAAGATCCGTTCGATACTAAACAAGGAAATAATATAAATGTCATATCGAATTTGGCTCGCTTACCTTGAAGACCTCGGAAAAAAAGCCGGCGCCGATCTTCTCGAGATAAAAATCGTCCAATCGATTCAACGACGCTACGGCGTGTCTCAATGCTTGGCACGAAGCTCCCGTTCGCCTCTTCGTCGTGCTTTCTTGTTGCAAAAATTCGCCCGTACAAATCGGCAACGGCGGTGCATTGCCCTCGAGTTCCGTCGGTCTCCAGAGATCGTAACATTTTTCTCTATCCTTGTAACTTCTTGGCGATGATTGGAGCTCCGTCGGCAGATCCTGAGGCAAGAAACTCATGCAATTCTGTTGTATCTCACGATCTTGCTGATAACGACGACGTTCCTCGCGTCTCTCGTCCTTGGAAGGTGTAGAAGTTGCGAACGTTTCCGGGGATGAAACACCGACCTTGCAGCCGTTGTTCCGTTCGCCGATCGTATTTTCTCGAAGTGCGTAATTAGCGCCGATCGTCGAATCCTTGGGAAACGAGGATTGTCGCGTTTTCGAATATCTTCGTAGATCCGCAGTCGTTTCTTTGGACGGTGAGGACGAAATAATCGTCATCGAGAGATCGGAGGATGTGTTTGTTCCTAAATTTTCCTCGTTGTTAGATTCCGACGAATTTCTTCCTATCCCAGATGTATTATTGACTCTAAGCTGATCTCTAGTCAAAGGTAATTTATTGCTGCCATTGTTCTGTTGGTCCTTGCTGCTATGAAAATCTCGAACGAACGACGACGTGATTTTTTTCGTTTTTACGTCTCTCGCGTGCGTCTCGGATTTTTGATAAGAGGACGAGCCTTTTAACGTTTTGGAAGAGCTGTCGATGGAATTTGTGATTATGCCGGACTTGGTAGTCGTGAGACTCGGACAATTCGGATTCGAGGAACATTTGTGTATCGTCGATATTATCATAGGTGCTATTTTTGAGCCGTTGGCTGTTTTCATACTCTGATTCGTGTCCTTGTTGGTGGAGAATTTGTTACCGGCGGGCTGAGAATTTTTCACAATGTTGTTCTCGGTCCTGCAGGGTCTTGAGACATCTGCGAGACACGAGGAATTTGTTGAAGACTGAGGATTGCAAGGAGCCTCGGAAACGATGCAACCGTTGTCTCTCGCCCGCCAGGGTTTCAATCTGTCGTCATTTACCATCGCAGGATTTTCCTCGGACGTGAAACACGACAGACAAGTTCCCGTTTGTCTGATGCAAGCTTTCGGACCTCCCGGTGGACCAGGAGCGTTCGATGGTGACGACGCATTGCCGAACATCTTCGCTACGTTTTCGTCTCGTCGCCAGGCAAATACGACCTGCTCGAAAAAGCCAGCATCACAGGAGACTCGAATCGCAGGAATCTTTCATTCGTATCTCACATCTTCGAGCCTGTAAAATCACTCTTGCTCAAAAAAACTGTGGTAGACTCGATGAGTCTTGTTCTTACTTTGATTTTCTTTTTTTCTACACCTTTTGCGATTTTGCTACATACTCGATGAACTTGGATGAATACTATGGTGAATAGAAGACTCGGGAATGTACACGAAGAACGTACAGTGTGAAAAAAAACAACGACGAGTTACGACGAGAAGTTTCCTGGCTGCCTGGAACGTTCGAATATTACCAAAATCCTCGGTTACATTTTTATACACTTTTGATGTTTGATTAAATCGTATTTCAGTGAATAACTTGGTTCAATAATACGTATTGCGTTTCGCGAAACCTTCTTTCTCACCTCCAATGGAATCTTCGACTTTGAGGTTAGAGAGCGACTGATGCTGAGAGAGAATCGGCGTTCTGTCACTTTTGTTTACTCCTCGAGACTCGCTTGTTTTTATCTCTTTCTCTCGTTCTATCTCGCCGTCTTTCTCTCTCTCTCTCTCTCTTTCTCTCGTCACAACTCACACACGACGCTCGACGTTTTCACGCTCCCTCGTCGAGAGCCCGGCGAATGTTAACGACGACAACACACAACGAATTGACACAGTTCGATAGTGTAAAATTGATGAATTACTATAAAATAAATAAATAAATAATAGTTAGACACCACGAGGAAAAAAAAAACACGCACTTGAACAACCCCCGAACAGTCGTGTTAGCACACGTAAACAATGACGAAGCGTCGACGATAAACTCGCGATTGCGAAGACGACGAAACTTCGAAGATCCGCAGTTTTATCTCTCAACTTCGCACTCACGCAAATCTCGCGTTATCATTGATAATCAACGAGTACAAATGTTGAATTTGGGAGATTATCGTCTCGCTCGAAGCTATCGATTTATGTGTGCGGAAATTTATATTTTTTCAAATTAAACTCACGCGTTTGTCTAGCTAGAATGCTCCTTCGACAGTCTCGTGAAAGAGAGAGACGATACATTCAACACACACCGACAACGCCACTGTACGGCGGCCATTACGGGAATGAGCTCCGCGCTCTCGTGACGGGTGAGACGCCACACGGGAAACGAGGAAAGTAACGAAAGTGCTGCCCCATCCTCCCAGTGGCTGCTTCCTCACTCTCATCTCCGTATCATTACCACCCGAGAAGTGTGGGAGTGTGCATCATGTGGGTAGCTTTATTGTGTTGACGTTCTTCAGAGCTCTCCTCTCTCTCTTTCCCACCAAGCTTCACTCCCGTACGCTTGTGTTCGCGCATACCAATTGTACCGCAACCCACGAAAGACGTTGTCGTTACATCTGTCCTCGTCTCTTCCACCATTCGCGTCCGCGCAATGCCGGTTTCGTTCAGCAACAGCTGATTGATAATATGACGGTTACTGCGCAGTCGTTGAAAACATTCGCCTAGATTTGTCTTGTCTTGTCCAGGACCCATCGGTACCTTATGCACTCCCTCGAGGAATCCATGCTTTTCATCATAAGATAACAAATATTTTTATTCTTTAACACAGAAATCCTGATGCCTATTATGTTCCAGTTGTATCCTATATGTATCTATGTATACGATCCAAAGGAGAAGTTCAGTTCCCGCGCGCATGTAGAAAAGAAAGAGCGCGGCGGTAACCTTACCGTGACAACTACCTTACCAACATGATGGTAAAGTAAACCAAGAGTTATCTACAGTCGGTATAAAAGAATGTGCAATCAAAAAAATAAGCGTCGCTCTCGTTAGTTTCGCCGTGCATATTCGTAAAAATCGTCCATTCCTTGTCGCAAGTAAAAAAAATTACGTATCACGATCGTACTTCGAACGGAAAATGTATAGTGAACGTTAACTTCCCAGTGATCGTCGTGTCATGCACTTCGTAGAAATTTCATTGCGTGTCGTAAATGAACAGTTTGAATATACGAATACAAACAGTGAATGTACAGTGAAAATGAACTTACCGGCATGTCATTCCTACTGATTTCTCGCCAGTCGATGAAGAAAAGAATTATATGTACGAATGTTGGCCATGACGGTTGTTGTTTCGACGAGTGTGTTTACATTTTTAACAATCAGACTTGTAATATAAATATATACATAAACGTAATATTGTGACTAAGCGAACGCCTTGTACCCGTTGTGCATAATTTTGTGCGCTCATTTCGCGTCGACTAGGCACGTCACTTTTTTCTTCGTCTCGAAGTCTATAAATATAGGTTAAGGTGAGAAAATTGCATAAACGAATGAGTCGCGATTCGTCAACTTGCCTTTATTATTAAACTCTCTCTAGAAACTACACAGTGCGACATTTCGTGACAAAATTAGTTTAACGTGCACGCTCCATTGTGAAATATAACTCTGTTCTCGTTCGAGCCCACGGTCGTCTTAGCTTTGCAGAACTCCCACCTGTTTTGTTTAAATATACTTATTAAAGAAAACACGGGTTATTAAACTTCTCTAGTTTACGATGCGCTATGGTACATTGGAATATCGTGCAATCGTGACTTTTTCAATAATAACAGGCAACACGAAAATCCTTAAATATATGGGGCGTTCCATGTTGTGTCAGCCACTTTTTTTCCAAACTTCCAAAATTTTTCCATACTCCGCCATGTTGTTGTATTACTCAAATGCGTCTTTCACAATTTTTTTCAAAAACGTTGAATCATCCATTTTTGAGTTACACTCAAATTTGTAAATTTTTTTAAATGATGCGTAACTCAGTAATCAATGGTTGAAAAAATGTGAAAAAATTACAGAAAGTACCCTGAAGTACAACAAATCAGTAGAGTATAGAAAGGTTTGAAAATTTTTGAAAAAATATCTATATGAGACGTTTTTGTAAAGAACGAATATTTTAATGTTTGTTGCGTACCTGTTTCCCTTTCTGTCCTCGATGAACATTTTGTCCAACTGTAGTGTAGTCGCACGTGGGACGATGTTTGAATTTCCTTCATCCGGTTCAATGTGATTCGCTTTGTACCAAATATTGCCTTCGATCATTTCAACTTTTTCTGTCATTGCACGAAATTCTGCCGCTGCTATGTGGTAGAAAATAGCTCGCGCCTCATTCCTCTCATTCAATCTACGTATACTGTTGCAAAATATTTTTATAATTATTACAGAAAATTTCAGATGAAGAAATTTCCGTTAGAATTGGAAATAAATAATAAAAAAATGGACTCACTCGCATCGAATCGCAAAGGTCGTCGTGGAATTTGGATGTTTTATTCGCAAATACAACGTACCGGAGGTTCTGGGCGCATCTTCTGACGTTATAACAGCTGCTCTTACCGGATCTCCTGAATATTTATGTGGCGAGAAGAAGGTGACAAAAATTGATAACGAAACAGATTTATAAAGATAAAACAAAACTTGGAAAATTGTAATAATCTTTTTTTGCAAATTCTTCCAGAGATAAGATGGATTTACCGCAAAAGGGTGGCTCGGCTCTCGTCGCAAGATAATAAATTCCGAGAGAACCGCGATCAGCAGCGAAACCCATTTCCTGCGACCATTTGTCCGTTTCACGGGGAAAGCACGTGCCACGATCGAAGGAATCCGATCCCTGAGAACACGGCCAAGCCGTGAATTTGCATTCTCCCAATTGAGTCTGCACCGTCTCGACGAACATCTGCCATGCTCTCAGATGACTGCACGCAATCTCGCGATCAAGACTCTCGTCTGTAGAATAAGGACGAGCGGTATCAACGAAAGATTAGTCACTGCGTTTTCTCAACGACCTGTTCTATGGAGTCTGTAAGACCCCGTTCGACGAAAACGTTTCATACAAAATTAACTAAGAAAAAAAGCAGAACAGTATACTCTGCAAAAAGAAAAATATCCTTAACGATAAATCGTTTAAAAAGGAAGACGAGCAACGAGCGTGGTAAATTGCAAACTAATAAGACAAATGTTCCAGATTTATTGTCAACGATTTGGATGGACGAACCGTGCAAATGTGTGTAAACGACCGAGTTCTTGACGTCGTTGCAGCCAGGCTGTTCTCTGCCACCGTTTGGAAAGAAATCGACGTGTCCCATAGGTTTTAAGATACCGAAGCCATCGACGAATACGTCCGAGCCATCGGTATGTATGATATCGACGAGACTCGCATCGGTGACGTCGAGTTTTCGCGATCTCTCCCTAACGACATGACGACGAAAAAACGGCGAGGCTGGATCGAGTCCCGTTATACGTCCCAGTAGACGATGATTTTTCTTCAGTACCTCGGATGCGCAACCGGCAACGTGAGCACCGAGACTAAAGCCGATCACGTGAATGTCACGAGGATTTGTTCCGAGATTAATCGCATCCAGCAATACGAGAGCCAATTGACGACCGACCAATTCGGTATTCGCCACGGCAGCTTGATAAGTCGTTCCCGCACCTTTCGTCCAATCGACCATTATCACGTTCGCATCTTCCTGAAAAGAAGAAACGAATAAATACGATGAAAAAAGAACGATGACTCGAGAAATTTACATCTGGCGATGAAAATTCATCGTTAGTGGATAATTTTCAGTAATTAATCAACGAACGAATCGAACGATTCGAGAAAAATAAATAAACTAACGTCGTACCACCGCGAGTAAAGATTTGGCACCGAGAATGGCTCCCCGGTCGTTTCCGCTGCCCTTGAACCCGTGAATAATGACCTTGAGACTTTTCGTCGCGTTAAAACGAGACTGACCGACGGACTTGAAACCATCGCCGTATTTCAGTATTTCCGGCGTGTCGAGTTGCTCCCGGGTGTAGAGCAAAAATTTCGTTTGTATGACGCTCGGATGTTCCGGCGGTCTTTTCAGAGACAAGGCAGGCGGTGGATCCGCGAAACAACCGAGTAATTCTGTAGAATCAATCGTTACCGATCAACCAGTCGATTTATCATTCAATTTGGAAAAAATTCGAATTACTCACCGAAACAAATCTGCGGTTTGAATTCCTCGCGACCTACGACTCGTCGCCCGATCATTCGATGTTTCCGGTTGAGAAATTTGGCTGAAAACAACGAATTTGAATAATCCTTTGTTCTTTTTTATTTTTTGAAAATGATAATCTTCGAGGAATAGAAATTTTGGGCTCGATAACGATTCGTACTTTTTATCACCGATTATCTTTCTTTCTCGACCACATGAGTTTGCGAATAAACAACACAATACGTACCAAAAATGTTGAATCGGGTATGGTTCGAAATACTCGACTCACCATTGTGCCGAGCGCTTTCACCTCGCGCAGTGGCGATCAACGCCACGTTCATCATCGCGAGAAGAAGCACGCGAGAGGCAAAAATCAATTTCCGGTTGAAAGTCATTTTTTCACGGATGCGTTTGATGGCGATGCTGCGAATTGAATATTTTGTTTTTGTTTTGCTATCGTCGATCGCACGTGGCTTGAATCTACGGATAAAATCAAATCATAAATAAAATCAATCTTTTTGTTACGTTCATAACTTTGAATTTTCCTATCTACGATATTTTTTCTCACCAAACTATTAATTGTTCCATCCATTGATTAATTACGAAAACCAATAGTTTGTCCCAAAATTCGTATATTTTTATCTATTTCCCATGCAAAATGGAAAAAGAATGAAAAAAAAAACAACATCAATTTATTGAAATTTGAATTGTTTTATCTCGTCCGATCAAAAACTAATGTTTTCCTCTCTCTCGATCGCAATAACTGCACTTACGCCCGTAGCTCGTGACTTCTTTATATGTAAAGTAATTGCAAAAGACCCGCATCACCGCCATAAACGCATCGCGCTCGAAAAAAAACCAGTGAAGAAAAAAAAAGGAAAAAACGTCAAGAAAACAAGAACGAATATAAATAAAAGAAAACGTCGGAAACTTTCGCAACGTATCGTCGCGCACGCGTACACAGTAGGCTGGCAGTTGGTCGTCGACTGTCCCGACTCGATCTTCATCGGACGTTGACTCGTTTCTTTACCTCGCGCACAATACTACCACCGCTCGTTGGTGACTTCGCAATGTCGAAAGAAATGTCGTCGAAACGATCGATGTTTACGTCGTTGAACAAATTTCTCGTAGGATCGTGCAAGATCGAACAAATTTCGTCTCGAAACGATCCTTCTCAAATTCAGGAAAAATCGATCAGGAATTTAGTGACATTCATACTGGTCGACGATCAGCTGGAATCGAGTTTTCCCCGAGCGTAACACTTTCGCTCCATGACCGCGATTGCAAATTGCGTATGCACGGTGAGAGGTTGCCCGCGACGTACTTACTTTTTTTTTGCATCCAACGATAATGCACCTAACGTGATTTTACTTCGGTTAGCTGTATCTATTACGAGGTATACAACTTATACCGTAATCGATATATGTATATGAATATAAACACGTTTATAAGGACACGTTTATACAGGGTGAATTTTGTAAGGTGTAACAGGCTTTATTCTAAGGTAGATGGGATCATTACAAACAAAAGTTGTAAATATACATTAGGGATATTTTAAATAGTTTACGAGATATACAATTTTTAGAGTTGGTCCAATCAGAGCGCGTCGAGAGGCGTTGGAGCCGCCCACTCTCCGTCCTAGCAGCCAATGCCCGAGAAATAAAAATGACTGCGTGATAATATAATAAATAAAATTGAATGACTTTATTCTGGCTGGCTTTAACCCTTTGAGCCCTAAGGACGCATATATGCGTCAACCTATGCGTCTGCGGAGCACATAAGCTTGAAAGTACTCAGGTCTCAAAGGGTTAAAAAATAAAATTGACTGGCTTTATTCTAAGGTAGATGGGATCATTACAAACAATAGTTGCAAATATACATTCGGGATATTTTAAATAGTTTACGAGATATACATTTTTAAAGTTGGTCCAATCAGAGCGCGTCGAGAAGCGTTGGAGCCGCCCACTCTCCGCCCTAGCAGCCAATACCCGAGAAATAACAATGACTGCGTGATAATATAATAAATAAATTTGACTACTTTGAAGTTTGCAAGCCCAAATGCAACGCCCTATACTGTGCTATCTCTACGGCTAGGGCGGGAGTAGGCGGGTGCAACGCTTCTCGACGCGCTCTGATTGGACCAACTTTAAAAATTGATATCTCGTAAACTATTTAAGATATCCCCAATGTATATTTGCAACTTTTGTTTGTAATGATCCCATCTATCTTAGAATAAATCCTGTTACACCTTATGAAATTCACCCTATATACATTGGTGTACAGCACCTTTCACCGAGTTGGCGAGGCGTACCAAATGTTCGCGCATTTAAATTGTCATACGGGTAAAGAGACACGCGTCACGATTTATTGCATAGATTTCGATAGATAGCTATTGAACCGGGCTTGTTCTATGCATAAATTTCAATGTACCGCGTATTTCGCCTTTTTATTTCCAGTCACCAAGTGGATCTACAGTTTTTCTTACGTTAGGTGAGTTCCGAATCACCGAGAGCACAGAAAAAGCACATAGAAAAAAAAATTTCATGCGCGGGAATCGAACCCTGGTCCACTGGGTGTCAATCGGAAACTTTACCCCTTTGCCACTGTCTTTCCATTTATCGCGTACTTATTCTCATTGATTAGGCTAACGATTGAAATGACTTCGTATTTATTGAAAATAAAAATTGAAACAAATTAAAAATTATCTTTTTCAATTTAAAAAAAAAAGTGTAGTACAATTTTTAAACCAGCAACACGTTGTATCGAGAAGATTGTACGAGGTTGGATTGATCAGGAATTAAATGGAGGAGAGATCAAGCTAGGAATTTGGAGTTTTGGGATGTTTTTCATGAAAATTTCGACGTATTCGCCTTGTTAATACTTATAACATATTTATTTCGTAATATTTTAGTAATATACCTTCTTATTGTAGACATATATTTATATGTATGGCAGCATATTATTATGACATTGTATATTATAGGTGAGGTGACTGATAGAACGATTCTCCTTCGATTTCTCCCTAACTCTCTCTCTCTCTCGCTCTCTCTCTTGTTCTCTTATACTCCCGCACTTTGCCCTCCACACACGAAGTAATTGTTACATTAATATTCTCTATATACGCACTTCGTTATAATCCTGTTGTTCGTCACGTTTCATTCATTTTAGTTCTCGTCAATATGTTTGCTTTTTTCGTTTTGTTCTTTGTCTTCTCGCCCTCGTCTCGTTTCTTTGTTTCTTTATTCTTTTTCGTTAATCAATTAATTAATTAATTATGCACACGTTCATCGTCGCACGCTAAATCGTACGATCCTATGTTTTTTTTTCAGCATTTATAATTTATCGCCCGGGATTCCACGGCCACTCGAGTGTCAAGCGATGTGTTTTTTTTTCATTTTTTTATTTTACCTTTTTAGTACGATCTCTCCTTCCTTCTCTCTTCTATTTTTTTTGTTATTAATAATAAACCACGTTAATCGATCAATCGATGCGTATACAAGAGTCTCAAAGATGTCGCGAATATTTTTCTTTGTGTTCGTAACGTTTTTTGTTTTTTTTTTTATTTTTTTCGTTTTTTCTTCATTTTTATTTTGCTCGTTTACGTGGCCCTTTTTCCTGCCCTCTCGTTTATTCTCTCTCTTTCTCTTCCGCTCTGGGTATTCCCTCCAATCGTCATAGTTAAAATAATACTTGAATCCACAATAATAATAATGATAATAATAATAATAACAATAATAAAAATAATGAAAATATTAATAACTGAAAGTTGCATTCATCTAATAGCGCGAACTTCGGGCTCGATTGCTCGATCGCGGGACGACCGCGATACCTCTCGACCACTGGACGCTCCAAACCATTGTTTTGTTTCTTACGTTTTTTGTTCGCCTTTTTTTTTATAATACAATATCAATAACATTATCTCATTTCATTTTTACTTGTCTAGTTAAAATATTCAATATATATTTCATATATATTTAGATATATATATATATAGATATATGTATATATATTTATATATATATATTTGTTTGTTTGTTTTCTTTTTTTTTTCATTATTTCTTCTCGTTTTCGTATATACTCTAATAACGATAATGCAACGTTTTTAATTTATTATACTTTGCAAATTAGAAAAATACTCGTTAGGTGTGCGAAGGGGAAGGGGAAGGAGGGGGGGGGGGGGGGGTTGCGGACTACCACCGCGTCTCACGACGTTTAATTGTAATATATTTATTAATGCATTAGTAATTCCGAGCGGCCAATACAAATGAGACGTCTCGGGTTGGGGGAAGAAGGACGACACGATAGGAATTTTCTTTTCATTTTTTGTTCTCTCTCTCTCTCTCTCTCTCTCTCTCTCTCTCTCTCTCTCTCTCTCTCTCTCTCTCTCTTTCTCTCTCTTTCTTTGCTATAATTGCCGGATCAATCGCGCAACTCAAGAGCCGGATATAAATAAAAATGAACATATATAAATATGTATAATTGTAATAACTAGTACGCTAGAAGGACGAGAAAAAACAATGAACACATTATCGTCTATAGATTCGTAACAAGATTTCAATATCATTGGGACTAATTTGGATTTACGAATCAAGATTTAATCGTACAATTTACAATAATAATAATGATAATAATAATATTAATAATAATAATATAAATGACAATAATCATAAACAGTTGGAGAGACGAGTCTAATAACCGGCAATAAATATACTAGAAGCGAAATCTTTCAACTATTTACTTTTTTGTTTTTTTTGTTTGTTTGTTTGTTTTTATCATACTAATTCGCATTGACTAAGAACGTTTGTTTTGTCTCTAACGATAATTGCCTAGTAGGAAATCCGGTATATTCGTAAAAATTGACCGAATTTTTATTCTTTTTTCCTTCATCTCTTATCTTTGTTGTTTTTTTTTTTTAATTTCTGGACAACGCTCACCGATCACATTTTTGGTTACGCATTTTACGATTTCTTTTTCATCCAACCGATAATTATAATTCATCTTTAAACGAATGAATTTATTAATACGCGGCTGATAATCGGTCTTTTTTTTTGCGAGATCGTCAAGCTCTTTCCTCTCTCGAGGTCCTCTCGTTTGTAAAACAAACGATTCTTCGTACGCGCGCTCGCGCATTGTCCAAGCGAGCGCACATCGCTGGTTCGCTTGTGTTTTTTTCTTTTTTTTTTTTCAATTAATATACACCGTGTATAAGTAGCACCGTTTCCAAAAATTCCCAGTCTAAGTCCGCGCGCACATTCCCATTATAAGAGACCCAGGGGACTCAATCGCGCGAGTTTCGAAAGAAAATTTATTTAATTTTTGCGTTTTTTTCAGCTTTTCTTTTTGTTTCTCGATCTCGCGAATCTTACAAGACGAGACTCGGATTACGGTTTTAATAAAATCTATATTAGAAAAACAATCAACGGAACAACGGTAATAATATAACTATTAGTTTATGTATTTTTTGTTTTTTTGTTTTGTTTGTTTGTTTGTTTTTTTAATCATACACACAGTATATTAAAAATTTATCGCGGCACTATTGTGTGTACGTGTCTGTGTTTTTGTCTGCGGCGTATTTGTGTGTCTGTGTGTGGATTTATGTGTATTTTTTCTAAGTTTTCTGCTGGTTTCCCATTTCTATATCAATAATACACGAACGCGACAGAGATGACTTTAATTTGCTGATAATTCGGCACTTCTTCTCCACTTTCTCGTATCTCTCAGTGATTTTGGTTCGAGTCGGAGCGTCCGATGGTCGTCGGTGGTCTATCGCGAAAGTCCCATTTTTTACGATTTTTTAAAAAATATCTTTTTTTTTTCATTAATATCTTCTCGATTTTTGCTTTCTTTTTTGGTATTTTTGTTGTTGTTCTTTTTACAATAAATCGTAGATCGAGATCGAGATTTTTCATAAGACGCGCTAGTAATCGTTTATATTTTAAAACATGCCTCTTCGTCGCGCATATAATTGATTTTTTCTAATTTCTCTTTTAATAATTGCCTGTTCAATCTCTCTTTCCGTTAGCCCTTTGCGTTTCGTCGTTTGATGGCTTTTTCATCATTTTTAAAACCTACAAACGCGGTAATTTCATACGTGTAAATACTGATAGATATATAATGTCTCCGAGCTTCGCTGTGATTTCCGACAGTAGCTAGATTCTCCTTTGTTTCTATTCAATATATTTATAATTCGCCGATCGTTTGTCGCACATCGATAATCTTATCATCCACTTTTATCCCACTCTGTATTTCTCTCTCTCCCTCTCTCTTTCTCTTATCATATTCCTTCGTCGTGATTGCGTGTGAATTAGTTTTGTCTGTACTCGTATAATTTTTGTTTGTTTGTTTTTTTGTCAATTCTCGTGCCGAGCAGTGGTCGTTCACCACCCTCCAATATACATTTGCTTCTCGTTTTCTCCCAAATATTCGATTCGTCCATCGGGAATTTCATTTGGTATCTCGCGAATCGTATTTGTTTATCGACGAAACGTCAAATCTCCAAAAGAATATTTGTTTTTTGTTTCGTTCAAGCTTCTATCGCGAGCTTTCCTTTGCGAAATTTAATGGAAAATTCGTCCATTGCGAATCGATGAATGAAAAAAAAAACGACAAAAAATAATCGACGATGAAAATCCTCGCTTCTCGGAGTATCATTGTTTTTTTTTTTCGTTATTCTCATCATCCCGCTTGTTCGCGATAAATCGCTCGCAATCGCTCCCTTTGCTTCTTTTTTTTTTTACATCCAACGATCATTCGCGTAATTACACAATTCGTATATAATATTTATAAGTATAGTACAGTTTTTTTGTTTTTTTGCGTTTTTTTCCATTTTTTGTTCGTTAATTTCTCGACAACAGGATCGCGCGCGGGGGCTGGCGAGGGAGGCAAATGGTAAGGGGGGGGGGGGGGGTTAAAGGGGGCTGGGGGGAGATGAATCTTTAGGACTCGATGATTTACAGATCTATAATATCGGTGGCGCAGCCACTCAACTACCATTACGTTACGCTATTTAAATCAGTTATTTTTCTGTTTTTTTCATTTTCGTCCTTTCTCGTCACTCACTTTTTTTTCTACAGGGTTTCCTCTCGCGTTTCGCGCACTCCCATTTTTTCGTCCACTCATACCACAGTATGATTAATTTACAATAATTATTCGCGGCCGCGACGAGGTGTCGTTTTTTTTTCTCTCTCTCTTTTATTCCGTCTCCCTCATCCTTTTTTCTCTTTCGTTTCTCGTGATCGTCGTTGACTCTCGATCGCATTAGCTCGCAAAAAATCCTATTCCAAATTTTATTATTTCATTATTTATTTCTCGTGTCTATACCATTTTTAATTAGGCCAATTTGCCCGAATTTCAGCCGACTAAACGTGATACGTGTGCGAACAACGATAAAAGATTTTTCGTAACATTTGGATGAAAAACGTAAAAATGAAGAAAACAACAAAACAACCGAAATGAAAATTAATTTTCTACGAAAAAGACGCATCTACTCGTACTTTTATGACGTAACACATACACAACGTTTTTTATACATTATGCCAAAAATCGTAATCTCACGCCTCGATAAGAGACACTTTATCGATTCCGATCGAATTTTTTTTAATTATTACGATAATTTATTTTATCGTTCATTTCGCAATTATTGCCCATACATATATATTTATATATATATATATCCATGTATATATATATACATATATAGGCAAGCTTATATATTGGCGAAACGCTTTGACATATAATCCGCACACTACTTTTATCCGCGTTCGTTAGAAAATAAATCCTATCTCGTTAACAACACGTTTCTTCTTTGTTGATAGCTAACAATTATAGTATTTACCTTTTTTATCATCATTCTCTTTTATTCTCCCGCTTTTTTCTTTCTTTCCTTCTTTTTCTTTTGTTCTCTGCGATAGTTTTTACATCCCACGCGATCGTTTTTCTTTTTGTTTCTTATTTTTTTCTCAAGGCTAATCAATACTTTTTCTTCTTCCTCAATTTCCTCTCTCTCTCTCGATTTACTTTCTCTCACGTTCACGTGTAAAAAACTATGAATTCTTGCAAAAATGGATATGTTAAAAACAGAGGGAATTTGCGTTACGTCTGTTTTTCCTACGGTTTTTGAAGGAGTGCATTTTTCGTTTTTCTTTTCTTCTCTTTTGTTACTTTTTAAATTCTCTCTTTGCTAATGATAATGTCGATGATACGTGGTGTGGATGATAAAAATGTGTGTACGTTGTTGTTGTTGTTTTTTTTTTCTTCTTCTTCTTTTCTTCCTCTTTTTATTTTGTTCACGTCGCGCCGATTAATTAGATCAAACTAAACTCTCATGATTGTTTCATAACCTCGGCTATACTAAAGACGTCGAAGCGTGTTGATGCTCATATACGATTCTCTCACACTCGTAATTGCTAAATATATCATTAGGAGTTAGGAGGCCCGTTAATTTGTTCTTTTTTCTCTTGTATATTTTTGTTAATATGTTCGTATGTGTGTCTGTATGTCTGTGTGTGTGTATGTGTATTTTTATCTTTTATCGTCAACGTTTTCGTTCCAATCTCACTCTCGTTTTATTCAAACATTTCCATCTTGTGCAATAGGCCCTTCGTCGCGCATTATTTCTCTCTCTCTCTCTCTCTCTCTCTCTCTCTTTCAATCAATCAAAATCTCTCTCTCAAACGCAATCAAATCAAATCTCTTTATCTCTCGCTCTCGCATCCACTTTTAAATTGTTTTATTTCAGAAATCAATCTTCTCTCCATTTTGTTTTCTCTCATTCTCACATTTTCTCAATCCTTTACGCGATTTCGTATCGCGACAAAGTTTCCTAATGAAGACCATCGCGTACGTGATATGTGGGGACAAATTCTAATTCTATCCAGGGATAGTTCTTTTTTTTTCCATCCTCCTCTTTTCGTATCTTCCGATTCGGGACAACTAGTTAAGCTCTTCGACCTCTCTCGATCCATGTTTTCCATCCTCTTTGTTTCTTCATCTTTAATTAATTCGCGACGAGGCATCAACGCGTTTCTTTATTTCACCACCGGGCGAAGATCCGATATGTATATCCGAATTGAACGCTCGGTAAAAATCCCATTCGATAATTCGACTCGCGCGATAAGCAAATCGGTTCGCGAATCGATCGATTCTTCGCATCCTTTCTTCTATTTCCGTTTTTACAATAATTATTTTATCATTATTTTGGTTCTCTGAATAAACGATGGCTGACAAATCGATTTTTTTCATCTCTCTCGCTTTCACACTTCGCATCATTCAATCTTTCGTTTTCAAAAACGTCCCGTCAATGTTTAATTTTTCGTTTAGGTTTTTTTTTTGCTTTCTATAAGGGCTCGCGGAAAACTTTATGGGTGAGGGATATGTGTTCGGAGAGCGTCATTAGGAAGAGAGGCACGCGTTTTACAGAAGCCGTGAGGTTTAACGCTTAATAAATTTGCGTGTTTTCGACACCGCTTATGTTTCGTTATTCGTTTCTTTTTTTCGTTTTTTTTTCTTGTTTTTTTTTTTCTTTTTCATTAGCATTATTAGTACGAATCATATCGGATATAGTTATTGAGTCGTCGTGCGGGACACTCGTGTGGGCCTTAAGACGCAATTATATCGTCGCTCCATTCTTCTTTTTTTTTCTCGTTCTCTCGCTCTCACTTTTTCTCCCTTTCTCTCAGTTTCTCTCTCTCTCTCTATTTCAACCATTCCCTTAATCGAAATTCTATACGATAAGTGACTAGAAATTCTCGAGCGTGGAAAACGTGGAACACGAACGAGTCGAACGACTCGTCGATTTTTTTTTCTTTTTTTTTTCAATTATTTCAATTATAACTTTAAAATCTCACATTGTTTTTCCATCCCGCCTTCTCTCGAACCGTATACGTGTCTGCGTATGTGTGTATTTTGCTCTTGTGTGTGCTTGTGTCTCGTTTTTCGCTTTTTTTGTTTGTTTTCGTTTTCGTTTTTTTCTCTCTTTCTCGTTTTTTGTTCTCGCTACAACTTTAGAAACGTTTCGGTATGACAAACGTGGTCCATCGTACTTATTTTTATAGCACATATCGTAAACGTACTTGCTACGAGAGCGTTTTTTTAGGGTGAAGGGTGGGGGGAGGGTGGGGTGGGAGCGGCTTGACTCGCCGAGAGCCGATGAGGGAGATCGAGATTTTTCTTTCCCCCTGTTTTAGCGATTATTCCTTTTCCTCGTTTAATTGTCTCGTCATTTTTCTTTTCCATTTGTCGGAGCTGTTTCCTCCTCGAAATTATAATTCAACTCGGTAAACGTCGATCGCGCGCGATAATCGTTAAAACGTAACGCGAACGTATTTTACAAGTTAAAAAATTAGATTTGTATATAATTCTTTTTTTTTTATTCGCTCTCATCGTCTGCTCTCATTTGTTGACTCTCGCTTGCCTCGGCTCGTTTTTTTCTCCGTTTTGTTTCAATTTGACAAAAACCAAAAATGGGGGGAAAAATGCATTCTCCACGTCGGCTTGACGCTCGCTTCGATCCTTTCTCTCTTCACTTTTTCCATTCTTTGTGTGTGTGTTTTCTTCTTTTTATGGTTTATTTTCGTTTTGTTCTTTTTCTCATTTTTACGTTCTCATTCTTTCGTTCTTTAGGAGGATTCAATTCGATTGTACAACGTAACGAATTGAAAGTGTGCGCTCAGAAGACCCTTAGAATAAAAGAAATACCTGCCCCCAATCGACCGAAACGACGTGAATAGTTTTATCGTTATTCTTTCTTTTTTTTTTTTTTGGTGTTTTTCTTTCATCTTCTTTTTCACACCTCGATCGATCGATCGCAAGTATGCAATAACAGTCAATTTATAAAATTGCGGCAGTGTGCTTCCTCGTATTATCAATAATTCTCTCTGACTGTCTCGCGTCCCACACTCTTTCTCTCTCACTCTCTCCCTCTCACTTGATTTTGTTACACCTCGTTTTCTCTCTCTCTCTCTCTCTCTAGCTCGCTTCTTATCTACGACCAAACAATTTATTATTTGAACACACATTATTTACGATTAATTATCAGAGTTGCTCGATAGTTCGCCGGATACCCAAAAGCGTTTTGTATCCACTAAAAATATCTGTTTCGTAAATACAAATTACGCTTCGCGAATTTTCTCCACGCCATCGATTGGAAAACGACTGCGATAGACAAAAGAAAAGAAAACAAAAATTTAATCTATCCAATATATCGTACGTGGATTAAACGACGATACGAACAAAAAGAGAAAAAAAAAACAACTTGTAAAACATAATTTTTCAACGAAATTCCTTGCAAAATCCATCGTTTTCCGTTATTTTAGTGTTTTTTCTTTTGTTTCTCTATTCATTTCCAGCCTACCCATACACGGTCGGGAGACAGTCACGAACTCACAACTTGGGATTATCGTTAATCAATTAATGAATTAATTTTTTTTTGTTCAATCAATCAAGTTACACGAGTTATGGTACACTGATCTATACAATATATACTAATAAAATGGTATTCGATATTATTATTTCTTCATTATTTGTTTTTTTTTGTTTTCTTCCACTTCCTCTTCTTTTGTTTAATCTTCTCTCTTCATTCGCTAAACCGTAAAATGTTAATCGTTTCGTCCCGTCGTCTCATCTATATATTCAACTCCTCGCTGGATTAATACAACTAACTGTGCGAATCGTAGTGTGTGTATTTTACAATCAAAGTCTGTGTGTGTGTATATGTCTGTGTATCTGTATTTTCTTTGTTTTCTTAATTTCTTTCACGGAGATTCGGTGATTTATTAATGTTTTTGTTGTTGTTCGTCGCGACGCGCACGATCGATCTTCCGTTCATCGATGATTTTGCGTTTTTTTTCATTTTCTGAATTTTCATTCTTTACGTTTCATTGATTTTTCCTCGATTTTTTTTGTTGAAATCGATCGAACGTTCGCTCGACATGTTCACTCGAAGTTTTATTTATTTTTTCTTTACTTTTACGGTTTACTTTAGACGCATAATAATACTGGCTATGTTACTGGTTAAAAGGTAGCGGTTCCTCTGGTTTTTTTTTATGCTTATGTATTTTTCTTTTTCGGTTTTTCTTCTCCCCATTCTCTTCCTCTCCCTTTCTGTTCTGCGTTGCTTCTCTTTAATCCCTCAATTATCTCGTAACATCGTAATTATTATCGTTTCGGTGATTTCACACGGCGTTATTATTCTTTTGTTTAACCCCCTATTGTCACATATACAACAGTCGCGGAGCTTCCTTTTTCACACTTAATTACTCGTTTTATACCGTCCCGTTCACTCGTTTCGTTCTTTTTTTCGTACGTTTCTTTCCTGTTACCTTCCTTTTTTTTTTCGTTTTCCATCTTTTCTTTCATTTTCATCTCGTCCACTTCGCTCCGTATATTCGCGTTTAATATGACTTCGTCGTACGTAATATTACGTATATACATCGTTTCGGTATGCTCAGTTATGTATATATTTATATTTTTCTCCTCTTGGTTTCTCTCTCTCTCTCTCCCTCTCTCTCTCTCTATCTCTCATTCACTCTTACACACACACACACACACACATACACACACAGTATAGTCCGCGTTAGTTTACTCTCTTTCTTTCTGTCTCTTTCATTCTATCTATCTTTCTCTCTCTCTCTCTCTCTCTCTCTCTCTCTCTCTCTCTCTCTCTCGCGCGCGCGTTCATTATCTCCCACTTTTGCCTGTCAATTCATTTGTAATATTATCAGTATGTTTGTTTTTCATATTATATAATCGTGGTTTGTTTTTTTTATTATTTTTTCTTCTCTTTCTCTCGTTTGTTCATCTTCTTTAAACCGTTTAGTAGTCGTGAATGAGGGGTAATCGCTATTAATTAATAGTTTTTATCAAAAGCACATGTATATCGTCGCTATTCTACATATGTATATGTATAGTATGTATACATAGTATAATATCGCATATAAACCGATTATTATGTTATGCCACTTTGGTTTGTGTTCGCATTATTGTTTCATTTTATGCTTTTCTTTCTCTTCTTCTTCATTTTGTTTCTATGTTTGTTGTCGTTTCTTTTACTGTGTATTTGTTGTTTCGTTTAAATTCATTCTCTCTTCTCCACTATTATACGGATTCATTTCTTATCTCTCTTATCATCGTCTCCAACGCGCCTCGGTATGATATTTTTACTTTTTTTTTCATTATTATTACGATTTTGTTTAATTTATTGAATATTTCTTCTTTCTCATGAATGTGGTTGAGTGTGTTTCGTGTGTGACCGTGTGATTTTCGTTCGTCTCGTTCTCGAGCGGGTGTCGATTCTTTCCCTCCTTTTGTTGAATTTACTACGATCGTTTTCTTTTTTTTTCACTCGTTTTTTTGTTTTCATTATTACATTTTTCTCTTCCATTCCTCTATTTGTCACCTGACAAGACACCGAGCTCTCTATCCTGTCTCTCTCTCTCTAACTCGCTGTCTCTCGCTTTACCCGAATTATTTTTTTCGAATCGAATGATGATGGATTTAGAAAAAAAAAAGACAAATCTGGGCATTCGCTCTGATTATCGATGAAAAAGAAAATGATATTCTCGCACTTGGGGGATTTTTTGTTCATCTGTAATTCTCGTCTCGGCGAGAACGCGTATGTGACAAAAGTAGAGAGGCGATTTTTAGAATTGAATATCAGCATGGAATTGATCGATCGTCGGTGTCATTTGGGTCATTCTTCTTTTCTTCGTTTTTTTCTTTTCAAATATACAGAGACGGGAGGATATTTTGCGTATTATTAAGAAAATGTAAAAAGATTTTACAAAGGTGAGAAAATGTCTCCGTGCGCGCATAATCGACGTTGTCGTCACGGAGATCGTTCATTTTAATTATAAAAATCGAACGCGTATATTTCCGTATATTTTTCAAAACGTCACGATAAATACGAATCTCGCCATTTTGTCGTTGCACAGAGCAAATGGTGAAAATCGAAATTTTTCGTACGTTCGTCAGTTTTCGATTTCTCGCAACGTCTCCGTATTATCACGTGTAGAGATTATAAAATCGCGACAATCGTACAAATATAATCGTTTCGAAAAAATTACTGCGTTTCCAGACCTGGCGTGTGGTTAATAGTTACGAAAGAGGTGTATAGTGTATAATTAGAAAGGTTTCACGTTTGTTTTGTTTTGTCGCGTCTAATTGTTTTCACCAAGGTTTCAAAAAGTTCAGACAGACGAAAAGCAGGAAACATCGTTGATGTGAAAAAATCGTTTTTCGGTTATTTCTTTTGTTTCGTTTGTTTTTTTCCCAACCATGTTCGCCCTTTCGTAATTTATATATCAATTCGTAATCGTAGAGGATACCGGTGTGCGAAATCGTTTAATTTGTTTCTTTATTTATTAATTATTATGTTTTTTTTTTGGCATTTATATTATTTCTCAAAGTGTTTCGATCGAAAGATCGGATTCGTCTCGTGATTCGGCTCGTTTCTCATCGTTCGTCTTCCCTCGGCAAGTTGTACACAATTTTCCTAATAATTTGTCGAGTAACTCGCGTTTTCCTCACACGTCGATATTCGTATGTCCTGCGTGGCTTCCTCGACATTCTCGTCCATAGTGTGTAGTTGTTTTCTTTTTGTAACGTTTTGTTTTTCTATTTTTTTTTTTTAGGTTTCTTAATGATTTTTTGTATGTGTGTATTTGTGTGTTTTTATTCTTCTTATCGAACGCGAATCAACAGCAATTGCGAGCAGATATAATCAGCGAGTGAAGGTTCGGGGCTGAGGGAATTTAAATAAAAATTGAAGAGAAATTAAGAGTTGTTGCGTTTTGCGACGTGATCGTCGTCGCTAGCCTCGGCATCGCCCTCAACGCCTCGCTCGCCCTCTTCCGGATGAGACGGATGTCCCTCTTCCGTATCGACGCTGCTCGTCGGGGTTATCTGCTCCATCGTCGTCGTGGTCGTTGTCGTCGTCATCGTCGTCGTCGTCGTTGCACCGTTTCCGTTGTTGAAACCGATCACGTCGCGAGTCATCGCTCGCTGGCCTTTATTAATCGGCTCCGGCGACGCCGATTCCTCGCTGCTAGGTGAACCGGGAGACGAGACTATCACCTGCGCACACCGCGTACGACGAAAAAGAGAAAACAAAAAATACAAATCACCATCGACGTATTGAAAAATCGACAAAATCGTTATCGAATCTCGCTCGAATCACGCTGTACTAGTTTCTAAATCGTCCGACGATCGACTGGACATTCTTATCGTCGATCGAACCAGGTATTTGCCTCGATCGGTGGAAATCCTTAGCGATCGGTACACCAAAAATCGGCACGTACTATAACGTGAATTTCAATTTTTTACTGACATTAACAAAATTACGTCCAATCTCGCAATTATTTACAAATCAAGCGTCGAAATCTACTTTCTTACGTTCGATATTCGTTCTCACTTTTGCTAGAAATCGGTACCCAACCGGTTAATTCTTTTCCATCCGAGAAAATTTTTTCTAACTTCACATTTTTCAAAAACCCATTAAAATCATCCATCGATAATTGATTTTCTAGTTTGCTGTAATTCTTTCAAAACTCAAATTCTTGCAGAAGATTTCATTTAATGAGGGATGAAAGATCGAAGCGTGCTGCAACATAACGCGAAATATCGATGACAAATTGTTACATGAAACATAAATTAATTAGTCAAGTATTACCACTCATGACGACTAACGAATAGAAATAACGTGAGCATGCTGATGATAAATGTGCCGAAAGCACAATGCGATTTTTTGCCGATTTTTTTCTCTTCACCGGAAGCCATGCGATGTGGTAGAGCGTGTACGAGGTCAACCCAAGAAAAACAAAAATATAACGTTCGGAAAAAAACAACGTGTTGCAGAGATAGTGATGATCAGTTTTGTAGACGGATTGAGAAAAGTGGGACGAGAAAGAACTGATAACGAGATGATACCTGTGCAAGAAGCGGCGTCTCTGTGCTGTCAGCGGTTTGGTAGAGCCGGCAATTTGCGCTTGCTCTGAATACGTGCGAAAAAAGAAAGAGTACGAACAATTGAGAAGACTAAAATTAAAGAGTTTGTTTAATGTATTTCTCTTTTTTAGTTGTTCTTTGTTTTTTTTCTCCGGCTGCTTTCGTCGCTCGGTTCGTTTCGACGGGTCAAAAATACGCAGAGAAGTGTACGAGAGCAACGATGGGTCTCGATCACGGATGGATCAAAGAGATAAATGATAAACGATATTGCGAGTACGAATTGCCATTGTTTAGCGGGCGAAAGATTCGATCGTGCATCGAGAAAAACAAACAAACAAACGTGAGTAAATCCAATTATTCATTCGTTTTCAAATTTATTTTCAATTAATTCCATTCGCGATTCCATTCCAACGAAAACTATTTAATCTCCTCTCTATTCTCATCAGATATGGATATCATTTTTCTCGATGTGACGTCACTTGTGGCTCTGGCAAGCTTTAGAAAAGGAACGAACGAGCGATTGTGATGATAATAAAAGGAGAGTAATAATAGCGATTTGTACACACAGAGAGCATGCACACGTTGTCATCCGAGTGATACATCAGATTTTATACGTAATAACAACGACACGAAGAAAGAAGTGGAATGACGTTGAAGGTGATGATCGTTGCAGAATTGTTATCTTTAATTTCGCTTACGTAGCTTCTTTTTTGGTGTTTTACTTTTTAACTTTTTCATTTTCTTTCTTTCAGCATCCGCGTTCAACGTTAAACATTATTCGTTCGACGAACCTGTCGTGGCTTGACCGGTGGTGGAGGACGAATGGAGGGTACGAGTACCGCGGGGGTTGATGTGGGCGCCTGATGATGATGCGAGGGTTGCTGCTGCCAAGGCAGACCTTGGCGTCCCAAAGTTCCCTGATGCTGCTGCTGCTGCTGATGCTGATGCTGCTGAAGTTGATGATGCAATTGCTGCTGCTGCTGCTGCTGCTGCTGTAGTTGCTGATGATGCTGTTGCTGCTGCTGCTGATGCTGCTGATGTAGATGACTGCTGGAGCTGCTGCTGCGCACGACTTGTGGCGTAACTCGAGGGAGCGTTGAACCGACTGAAGAAATCTTCCGAACTGTCTGTGAAATGAGCCACTGATTATTCGGCTCTCGATCAATCCATTCTGTTTCTTTTTTTTGTCATAAATCAATCATTTATTTCTCATAGCCCTCGAGCCGTTCGAACGATTATGGAATTTTTCGATAGAACCGATCGTTTCGAAAAGTCGATCGAATTTTGATTAAATTCTATCGCGTTTTATCAAGATCGAATTGCTTCCTGTTTGATTCAATTTAAAAAAAAACACGAGCGTATTTTGAAGAGAATTTCGATTCCATATTCGTACGAGTCGATCGAATATTGTTATATAATTTTTCATTTGTTTTTTTTTCTTTTGCTTTTCTTTCTTTTATTCCACGCCGACGAAAACGTGACGTCCGTTTGGCGCGATAAAATTTCAATCGTCTACAACGGTTCGAGATTTTAATCGTAATTTCATTCCTCTCATCATCTACGCATCTAATGCAAATCTACCATAACTCCTCTACACGTTCATGTCAAGCATTTTTTAAAAACAAAAAAGATGTTTTGTTGTGTAGGTACGGGCAATGTATAATAACGAATTATCGTTCGTTGATGTCAGTATCGTGACGTGTGTATTGTGAGTGTACGGATGTGTTACGTATCAATCTGTACCGTGTCACGAGTGAAACTTTATCCTTCGTTCCTTCCGATAGTTGCACGTGAACGAGCTCGACGACGCCACGTCGCGTCAACGTCTCGTCTCGTAACTCGCCCGTAGATGAGAGCTCTTCGAGCCTCTCGGCGTCGTCGTTGTCGTCGTCGTCGATCCATGGATAACATTACCTGACTTCACCGGCCATATCTCTAGAAGATATTTCAGCACGGCAATCGGCTGTTGAAAATCTAGGGGTGGACCCGTGTCCTCGGCGTGCAACATCAACACGGGACCGAAACATACGGCGAGACTCGCCGGTGACATCTTGTTGCATTGCGATACGACCATTGCCAAATGATTCAACAGATATATAAGAGTACACTGCAATCGAAACGAAAACAACGATTTTCAATCACCTCGAACACTTGCCGATTTTTTTTTATATTGTGATCGGTAAGATTTTAAATTTTTTATCGATTTCTTGGGATTGTTCATAAAATGTTGATGTACAAAATTGTATTTAGACTCACCCTGTTGACTTTGGGCAGACAATCGAGTATGCTGAACATGAGTTTGGCGTTGCCTTGAGGATCGTCGGGTAGGCACACCGCCAGTGCATCGACCATCATCTGATAGAGGCACTTGGTGAAAAGTGGCTCCGGTAATTCGCGAAGATAATCCTTCAATACTCCGGTTATAACGTTTATATCGGGCACGTTATCGGGCGATAGATCGACCGATCTCGCGTTTCTCTCGAAAGCTTCTCTGAGTATCCTCTTTTTGGTCGCGGAACCGCAGAGCCTGTATAAGCCTGTTCGTATGGGAAAATGATCGTTAAGTCAAATGATTCTTACAACATTGTTTTTTTGTTCTGTTATAGCGAAGGAATGTTTTTCACTCGCCTATAATGTCGAGTCCTCTTCTCTCGACTTCCTCCACGCAACGCCAAACGATAATCGGCACATTTTGTGTCGCTCCTCCCATCGCGAGCGCGGTTGAAACACCGCCAGGAACACCGCCGGTCTTGCATTCCCGACTGACCACGGTATCGAGATCAACGCCGAACAACGGTGCGACCCTCGTTGCCAATGATATGACCGGTAAGCCTCGACGCTTGAAAGTCTGATGGGCGTCGGTATAACGCAATCTGAGATAAATCGTTCCGCGCGGCTCAACCTTGAGCGCCAATTGATGAAGCGGCGATTCTTTGAGCAACGTAGCCAAATGTACCGAACCCTTGTAACATAATTTGTGCCTGTGCTGTGGATCCCACGAGTAAACGAGAAGATCGAGCTGACGATTGCCAACGAGATCGAGCTCGAACGTCTCGTCCCAATCGAACATCAAATCACCCGTGCGCACTACCGTACGTGCTTTGTGTACTCGATCGCATTCGAGAACGCAGTAGAGATCCCTGAGACCGCAACTACCTGATAATTTCCAAATAACAAGGCTTGAGTAAGAATGATTCAACGTACGATCGAAAAAAATCGACGATTCTACTATAAAAAATTAACAATCTTTTTCTTTTTTAGGTCAAGAAAGTTCGTGATCGCATGGGAAAATTGAAGACATCTCTAGAAAAGGTTTACCTAAATTGGGCTGACCCGATGGAGTGGAAGGTGTGGTAGCTGCCGAAGAGGATGTCGTCGAGCGAAGGCCTCGACCTGCTAGCAAATGAACCCAAAGAAGACCGCTGACACCCCCAGCTAGATCACCACCCCCACTGTCGCCCAGGGAACTCAGTAGGGAGCTGGTCGAGCTCGGAGTACCAACTGTCGGTGGCTTCTCTATCTTATACTTGAGGAACTCTGAAAAATCATAATCACATCCATCCCATCGTCGATACCGATCGAAACGCAAGACAAGAAGACATTGAACATCGAAGACATCTTTCGACACTCAAGATTTCTCGCATACCTGCAGGATTAATGTCTAGCAGTCTTTGATCCTGAGTTCTCGTAGGCGTGGGCGTGGGAATGTTTCTCGTTGATTCGAGATCGAGCAAATTTCTGATTCTTCTCACCGACGTTGCTCTTTGACTCGCCGAGCTCGTTAACGAGGCTTTTTGACTCGCGAGCGAGGAACGTGCGCTCGATGCCACCGAGGCCGGCCTTTGACCTCCCGCCGATGTTCGATGACTCGACGAGCTTATCGCCGTCGAGGCGCGAAGATTCGCGAGATTCACCTGTTGCGCCGAGGCCGATCTCGTCGATAAACGATCGAGAGTACTCGAGAGCGGTCGATACGATCCGTAACCACCGTACTCGGCCTTCGCGGACGAGAAAATATTATTCAACGATGCGTGTAATGTTTTCTTTCAAGATTTTTTTCCTTCGCTCTTCATTCTTTGTTTATACTCACGGCATTGGCAGCAGCGTGAATATTCTCGGCGCTATACGTGTAACGCGGTGGTCTGCTCGTCGTTGCTCTGATCTGCTCGTAAAGCGCGCTCGTGCTTGGTGTTCGACTCAGCCAAGCTCTGTATTCGTCCGACGTGAAGACACTCGGAGATGACGGTATTCTCCCTTGTTTTTCGATTAATTGTATACACATCGAATTAACGTACGAACTAATTTAATTAATTAAATAATCGATTTTTCACAAAACCGCATGAAAATATTTTCCAATCGATTTATTCAATTAATTTCAAATTAAATTCAAAATTTAAGCTCGTCGATTTGCAATATCTTTATTTACTTAATCCATGAAAACTGTAGAAAAAAACTTATCAAACTTACCTCTGTCTCGCCTGATGGAAGGTAATTCAGGCGCGGACAGAGCACCGTCGCTGTCCTCTTGATCGATGAGACCAGACGTGACGGTGCTCAGTCCTGTTCTGAGACCAGGCTGTTGAGGCAATGTTCGACCACTTCGTGGCAACGAGTTCGATCTCAAACCCGAGGAACTTTGTCCAATTTGCGATCGCGAGAGCGTAGCTAGATGCGATACGGCGCTGCTCTGTGCCGGATTGTTCATATTGTGCCTGTAGTAATAATAAGCCGATCTCGGTGAACTCGAACAGGTCGCCTCCGTGTCCGAGGCATAATCCAGCGACGGTCTGTGTCTCCTGGTCAACGTTCCGAATTGACCCTGACCCGCTCTTTGCGAACTCGTCGTTGTGTCCGTTTGCGTCGCGTATCTCGAGTTGTAACGCAGTGCCGATGAACCTGAACGATACAAAAGCAGACAATTTCCAAACGAGGATATAAATTTTTTTTAATTTGTATATTTAAAAAACAAAACGTTTGAAAAACTCACCGGACTTCAGACTCGATCTGAGAAGCGTGTGACGCGCCGGGGTTGTTATACTCGTGTAATCGACCCTCGGCAAATGTTGATCCGAGCCACTTCTCGGCATTATTCTGTCACTACCCGCGTGTTGACCATACCCGTAATGAGAACTCTGCGTTTGACCGGTCAATCTACCACTAACGGACTGCATACCGCCACCGGTCGACATTCGTCGATTTCCATTCGTTGGCATCACCGGACCCGTGTAGAAAGAGTGTACCTGTATATATAGGATCGCAAGAAGAAAATCATTATAGTCTTCTTCAAGTTCCTTTGTTTCAAGATTTTTCTTTCTTTACATATTTTTTCTTTTCTTTTTATGAAAATTCCTGACACCATCGAGACAGATTTATCTCGTTATCATCGTTTTCTATTTTTTTGTTTTTCAAATTATTCTTCATTTTTTAATTTTTCTACAAAAGCAACAATTTATTTCATAGACACAATCGTCTCGTTCCAAGACAACGAGATATTCAATATCCTCGATTACGTCACGAATCACAGAGTGACAGAGAGACACAATAAAGGGTAAAAAAATAAAACGTTGGGATATTTATAAAGCTTTTTGTGGTAGCAGGGTGAACGGAAAATTCAAGGGTGACACGCCACATATGCAATTATACACGGTTATACGATAAGAATATTAATGATTAATATTCGTATACGTATATACCTGTGTATCGATATATACACACATATATATATATTTGTTTCAATATAAAAATATATGTATATACTTTTTATTTAAGTTCAAACATTACTCATTATCATTACGAGGTCTATAGCAGTATCAAGAAGATTTGTGTTATCTTTACCTTCGTGAAATCCTGGTTAATATCAATGTAGCATTGTCATTGAGAACTAATTAGTGGATTAAAGTTTCACGTCGACACGGGTATAGCGCGCACAGCCGGCCGACCGGACGTCGCTATGTCCGCGTCGTTCGGAAGCTTATTAAATCGATCTCTCAACGATCGACTTTATATCGTGATCAATTAGTTTTATTTATTCGTTTCATTTTCGTTTTTTTTTTCAAATCGGGCAAATAAATTTATGAGCTTAATTATTTTTTCATCACGGATATCTGTCCGGTGTTTGCGATCCGAACGGCTCGGACGCGGTCGGTGGAAGGGTTAGCCGGCTCACCCCTGGGATCGTGCACTTTTACTTTATTTTTTTATTTTTTTTTTCATAAAAAAATATATATCGACAGAGATGTAAATATATAATTTTTTTTATTGTTTTTTTTTTAATTTTTAATGAGCACGGATTCACACTGGACAGAGTCACGTTTATGTCCGGTTCGTCACGAGATCTCAATGCTGATTCGAAGTTAACACTAGTACGTTTCGCTATTCAAATCTCTAAAGTTATTAATATTTCTGAGAAATTCCATAATTTTTTTTTCTTTTCGTTCATCTCGCTTGGTTTCTTTCTTTTTTTCTTTTATGATAAGGCGTTCGGTATCGGTGAGTGTACAGAGGGCAAACAAGTGATTAACGGTGCAGACAGATGTAAAGGGTGCTCGATCCACATCGCCTAGGACATCTAGACCTACCCACGACTCGTCGATTCAAGCGATTTCAAACTTGATTAAAAACAAAAAAATATTCATCGTTCGAAAATAATTTAAGCTTGATACGTCACGTTTTTTCTAATTATCGACGTTATTCTGATAAGAAAGAAGAATTGATTTCTAGGAAAATTGACGATTTTTCGTTTGAATTTTGTCGTACGAGGAGGAAGAAGAAAAAAAATGTTAAACAGGGGAATCGCTTCATCCGACGTGACGGCACACGACTCTCCTCACGTTATCTCACGTTGACGATGAACTTTCGGTCTCTACTTACTTTCTCGGCGAGGCTCTCGAGGGTCTTCGGGTAGCCTCTCTCGTAAGGCTGAAAGTGCTGGGTAGTCGAGGGTTTTGGCTGATGCGTGATAACGGGCGGCGGTGGTGGCTGATAAGACCAGTGACCCTCCGGTCGAGAATTGTAATAGAGATCACCGTTGCTCGAGCCGAGATCCTGACTCGAGCCAAGCCCCGTCAGACCGAGCCTCGAACGAGACGGTAACATCTCTCTTCCGTCACCCCTTCTGCGATTGCTGTCTCTGATTTGTATTATTCGATATTGTTTTTTTGCTCCTTTTTTTGTTCTTTTATATTACTCAAAAAAAAAAATCCCACGATATTTAATTATATTTTACTCCGAGACAAGATCTTTAATTTATTTCTATTTTAAAATTATCGATTCCAGCAGCTAGTTAAATTAATTCGATCCAAGGATCTTCGTACGCAAATTTTCAAGTTTGAACAATTTATAAAAAATTAGCCAAAGGAGCAAAAAAGTTCTGTGACTTTTTTTGGGACGAAACGTAGGAAACATAGAATGTGCGAAGATTTGTTTTTGTTTTGCTTCTTTCTTTTTTTTCTTTTTTGACGATATAATCGAGAGTAAATTTTGTAATCGATCGAATCGAAGGATGTATCGTACCTGATGTGATTGCTGGTCGCGTGATCGCTCTCGTCCTCGTTGAGCTCGCGTTTGATCACGACGACCGGCGGTGCCTTGTGCTCGTTCTGACGACTGTGCGATACCGGTTGATGAGGACCGTGCCTCGTCGCCAGTACCAATCGCCTCGGTATCGACATTATTATTACCACGTCGTCGAGGCTCATGTGCGTCACATCAACGAGATTTACCGCGAGAATCTCGTCACCCACCTGTAAATTTATTTTCATAATTAAATTCAATCACGATTAATCGAAGCTTCAATAAAAATCGACGATATTGTTAAATCTAGTTTCAATCTCGTGGAAAGTAAGAAACAAAGAAGAAAAAAAAACTGAAAATCTGAACGAACCTTTAGACATCCACTGTTGTAAACCGCAGACTCGAGGGCTATCCTCGAGATGAAAACACCATCGTTCCTGTCGACCCCGTTTCCCTCGCGAATGTACAGACCGAGCGTCTGTCCCGGCCTCTTAATTATCTCCACGAAATATATCGGATGCTTAGGGTCCTGTCGTGTGTAGGTGAGCAAGGACAGAGAGAGAGAGAGAAAGAGAAAGGGAGAGAGAAAAACGAGTGAAAAAAACATACAACTATAACGACGTACCTCCCTCACGTATATATATCAGACTCTACAAAAGTATGTGTGAGCTCGAGTCGAGTGAAAAAGAGAGGAAAAATAGTGCCTCGTTACCACCGAGGAAACAATCTCGCTGGCAATGTCCCGGTAAAATAGCCTCTCATACGAGAACCAATAAAGGCAAGTACTTAAACACCAGATATATATATATATATATATATATATATATATATAAAATGTATTATATATTAGAAAATATAAAAAAATTATAATAATATCTATAATATGATATAATTATAATGTATAAGATAATATATTTATAATTATAATATATGATATAACATAATTATAATATAAAATATAATATAAATATAATGATATTATAAAATATAATATAATTATAATTATAATATAAAATATAATATAATTATAATATAAAATATAATATAATTATAATATAAAATATAATATAATTATAATGTAAAATATAATATAATTATAACTATAATATAAAATATAATATATAATGTATAATACAAATATAATTATAATTATAATATAAAATATAATATATAATATATAAAATGATATAATTATAATATGTACAATATATATTAGCTTGTCTGCTGGAAAAGATGTCAGTATCTTGACTCGATTTTCACATTTACCTCTATACCTCAATCATACCCAATCAACGCTACATTACCACACATATCTTTATCCCACAATAAAAACACACAAATACATTTCCTCTCGTTTTCACATACGAAGAGTCAGCGTACTTTGACTAATTATTGATACGCAACTTCTGCGAGAATTTAAGCACTTTTACGCGCTCACGAATAATCAGTGCACGTGCAATTAGATTCGAATCTCTTTATATTATATTTATACATATATATCGTAAATATAAATAGATTTATCATCGATATTCGCAGATCAAAGTTTCCCGTGACCGAAGTCCCTCGAGAAAATCCGATAAAGGAGATTTACTCGATACTCGATGTATAAGGGTAATACCACACTCGTATGCATCGACACTGTGTATATATATATATTGATAAAGAAAGAGGGATTTATAAGTCGAGCTTACTTGAGCGGAGATAAATTTCTTGGCTGCCTCGGAGGCCTGTCTTCCCATCTGACGCGGTTCGATAACCCGTACGACCATTTCACCCCGTCTCTCCACAGCCTCGAGTGCCGCCGCTGTCGAAGCGTCATGGTCGTTCTCGACTGTCTCGATCTGCTTGAAGATCTCCGTACTTATACCGCTCACCTGCGAAAGACGGTCCCTCTACTTCAGGTATGGAGGAGCCTTGTACGATTTGTTCCAAAAAATTCATTCGAAATTCCCTTCGCTCTTGCTTGTACCGAATCGAAACCCGAAGCGCATGAAATATTGAACGTTTTCGTGATATTGAACCCAATCCCCAACCCTCTCCTTGTTCCTCCCTCGCGTTATACCACGTTGGATGTAAATTTTATATTTAAATCTGGAATAAAATTGTTCGACGATTTGGTGAGATTCATCCGTAGAGCCGATTTCATGGATTGGAGGGAGGGGGATCGAATGAATTTTCTGGCAGTGTGCACGACTTTGATTGTCGTGGCTTGGTAAATGTAATCGACGATGTCGTCCAAAACGAGACCAATGACCACGTGAAAATGAACTTTGGTTCATCGCAAATATTTATTAAACCCGTCTTTTAATGCAATACAAAATAATTGATTACTCGTTCAATTTAATCCTTCGGATTTTTCAGTGGAAATTTTTAATTATAACGATTCATCGATATTAATTGAATTTTTAATTATTTATTTTTCATCGTCAATCGTTATCGACGTTATTAATAATAATTCTGTTTTCTTCACGTGGTTATTTAGTACGCGTCTCGTTTTACCTGAAAACTCGCGTTTCATTACCTTTCTGAAATCCCCTTGGATGACCATCGGGGGTGGTTCCTTCGGGCGCAACTGGTTGGCAGGTGCCTGCCGACCGGGACTCGCGCTTATGTCTGTCACTTCCCCCCTCCCCTCCTGCAAATTTAACACACACATACAAATGTAAGTCATAGATATAGGTATAGTTTGATTGGTACGTCGATACGAAGAATCGATTAATTGATAAATTGCCAATGCCTATATCGTTCCAGTCCTCGCTGCGACCCAAATGGGATTCGTACTATCGATATTAGTACTACCAGTATTACTACGAGCTCCATCACTGATTGTACTCTGGTCATAAATGAAGGCTTTCCACAGGGATGCTGTAGGTACCAGTGGTATAAATGTTTAATGAAAATCGACGTTCCGATCAATCCCCCCTTATACGAACCTCCCTCTACTGAACCGACTCTGGTCCTCTTTCTCTCTCCTTCTCTCTCTCTCTCTCTCTCTCTCTCTCTCTCTCTCTCTCTCTCTCTCTCACCGTGCAAATTTCTGCGACGTCGAGAGCAGCCAACGCTATTCTTAATAGCTGGTTCGAGGGATAATCGAGAATCGATATGCAATTTGGTTCTGGATGCTCTCTCGTTCTCTCGACATAGCGGTGACTCGATGCCAAACGCGTTTGGCCGCATTCTGTCCTCGGTCGCGAGAGGCACGTCGTTGGCTACGTTTATAGAACAACTTCCAGAATGCCATACAATTTTAACTTCCCTCCTATTTCATCCCCAAAACCAGCTCATTTTCATTTCATTATTAGATCCGTCGTAGAGGAAAATAAGAATCAATCTTTCGGAAATAATATTTTGTCGATGTCGAAAAATGATTTCAAATCGAAGAAGGGAGATATTTTTCTTATTTTTATGTTTTTCGTTGACAATAGTTCTTCGTCCATTATCTATCATCTTTCTTTTTCTTTTTTTTGTCAGTCTGCCACATCGTACGATAACATCGAGCTGAAGTGGAACACGCCGCAGCTGGACAACGCGAGGGATCGAGCATGGTCGATTCGGCTCACCAGCCAGCCGTTAGGATTTTAGTGATGGACAAGCACAAGAAGAAAGAGAGAGGCAAAGAAAGATATCCAAGGCCCGACCACTGGCAAGACTGCACTGGTGACGAGCTCTAGTCTCGGAGGATTGCCAAGAGTTATTCTTTTCTCTCAGCCCTACGTGTACCATAAACACCAAACGAAAAAAAATCCTACAATTCTCTTCTTATTCTCGCTTTTGTCTCCCATCCCCCTTCTTTTCTCCCTCGATTCTTCTCTTCCGCAAACACAACAAAATGAATTCAATCCAACATTTCAAAAAATTGAGATAACAACATCAACGATAATTATTCCTTCCCTCTATTAAATTTCTCATCCCCAATTTAAATCAAAGATTTTCCCAAAAAGAAATGTCCCAAAAATCCCAAAATGAATCCAATCCAACATTTCAAAAAATTGAGATAACAACATCAACGATAATTATTCCTTCCTTCTATTAAATTTCTCATCCCCAATTTAAATCAAAGATTTTCCCAAAAAAAATCTTAAACCTAAAATTTCAATAATTTACCAACCAACGCGATTCAATTTTCATAGACGCGTTTGAACAAACGAGCCTAAGAGGTCGTAAAGACGATTAATCGTCGTTAAATTATCGTCCTCGGGGGTTGTAACGCGTTCGGAACTATGAAAATGACAATGAAGAACCCAGGCATCGTCACAGGATGAAGAGCGAGGGAGGAGAGGCTCGCACACGTCCGTGATTACCTTGCGGATGAAGAAGCAGCCGGAGCCACCCCTGTCGCACATTGTACCACGGTTATACCGGCGACGATGACAATGACGACGACTGCAGACGACGAGGGAGAGCTACCCCATGTTGGCTAATATGGCGGGAAGCGCGCGTAGCAGCATTCGCGACGTTCGCACTTGGCAGTAGGAAAAACTTGCACCGGATTATATATATATATATATATATATATATATATATATATATATATATATATATATATATATGATATGATATGACTGTTAGGGGGTGAGTAGTAGCTAGGGGTGGCTAGTATAGGTAAAGATGGGTTTGGAAAAGCGTCCATCTATAGTACGCGGCTATAGCGCCATCGTTTCTCGGTAGCTCTTGCGCCCGCGCGAAAGCCTCCCCGTACCGTCGCGAGGAAGGTGTGTGCGGGGTGTTATCGACCCGGCGTGACGTCACGAAGGGTAGTTTCGCGTTTTCTCTATCTCTCTGTCTCGGTCTCTCTCTCCCTTTACTCGTACTATATACGCAACATCCCGTCTCCGTTTTCGTACGACATCCTGCGAGCGTTTTCACGATGTGGTTGCTCACTTTTTCTTCTCCGTCTCTCACCCCTAGCATTGAAAATCATCTCCGTAGAATCGTGAACGATTCTCGATCTATAACGGGAACGGATTTTCACGTGGTACTTGCGACTATACGTGAAGCTTTAGGGTCTTTGGAACTCGGGCCTAGTGAGAGAAAAGACGCCTGTATGTCATTCGACGATCGTCCGATTCTCGAGGGGCGACGATGACAGAGCTACGAGGGTGCGGGGGATGAAATCGTTTTCTTTTCACGACCCCGGGAATCAGGGTCGTCGATCGGTATGTTTCTTTTTCTCTCTCTGGAACGTCGCTTTATATTTCGATCTTTATTTTATTCGAATTCGTACAAATTCGGTTAAAGCGTTCGCACGATTTTTATCGAATTCATTCGAATTTCGTAGAAGATGAAGTGTTTTTTTTCTGTTCACTCTCCGTGCAAAGAAGGATTCCTCGACGTATCGCGAGACGAGAAGGAGGTCGAAGGGTCGGCGAAGCGTTGTTCGATAAAGCAGCGAAGCGCTACGTTCCTGCGGAAGCCTCGTGCGAGAGATAAAAAAAAAGCAAGATGGTCGCTAAATCTTGACGCGCATGAGGAGAGGGGTCGGTCTTCGAAGCTTCCGCGTAATTCTTCTATCTATATACGTTCTATAATAGCGTATAGAAGTGCCCAAGACCGAGAGAAAAGCGTGCCTTGCCTTGCTCCATAGCGAGAAGTAGGATTAGAAACGCTCCGCTTCCTCCGAACGACGTAAGCCCTCTTGACCTCTGGCCGACGAGGTCAACGAGATAACGTCGACGACGTTCTTCGGCTAGGAGACAATATCGCCCCGAGACGTTAGGGAGGTTCGATTCTTCCCTATTTAACAACCCCCCTCCCCCTGGGATTTCTCACCTCCTCGTTCTTCATCGTCGCTTCTTTCGTCCCTATCGCTCTCTCACCCCTAAACTTTGTCCTTTTCCGAGCAACGAAAAATTTCGATTCTCATCCATTTTAATTAATTTCCATTCCAACCCTCGTTACTACCGAGACGACGATGATCATAATTGTATATTATTTAAAAAAGGTAGAGAAGAATCTCCGAGGAATTTTCAACCCCGTATCCTCATCGCCATTATATCGAAACAACACGGTACAATGCGAAAACCCTTTCTGATAATAAACAATGGACGATATGAGCCAGGAGCAGCGAGAGAGGAAGACAAAATAAAATGATAAGTACGGCGGGGATGATATGACTGTAGCTATATAGAAGGGTCGTAAACGTGGCGCGAGTGTGGGAGCGTTGAAAATGGCGGATATCGGAAGTGCAGGAAACGCAATCGAAACGACGAGACATCGGAGTGAGGAAGAATGGCGAGCAGGAGGAAGGGTAGTTGGGAAGGAATTAGATATAGTCAAAAATCAAGCACCAGAAAGCTTCGGTGAATTCTCCTACCGGTCCTCGCGAAGGGTGTAGAACCGAGAGAACGAGAGAATGTGAGAGGTAGAGTGAAAGAGAGAGAGAGGGAGGGATTGCCAAGAGTTTCATTGGAATTGACGACGAGGAGACGTCGCGCGAGCCACGACAGGAAGGATAAGGAAAACGTTAGGGGGTTGTACGGCGCGAGGGTAGCTCGGTAGGGGTGTAAGGGGCAGTCGCGCCGGTAGCTAGTGAGCAAGGGCAGGAGGAACAAGCCCTGGAGAGAACGTAGTAGTATTCCTTCCCCTTCCTCTACTCCTCCCTGCAACTCTCTCTCTCTCTCTTTCTCTCTCTCTCTCTCGCTGACGACTGAAAGCTCGTAGTATTAATGGTTGTAGTATAGTAACCGACCGTACGGCGCTGGCACCGGTTTAAGCTTTCTCGCTCAGCTCCCCGGTTCTGTCTCGAGCTTTTCTACTACGACCTATGTCTGCCTCTCTCTCTCTCTCTTTTCTTCTCTCTCTCTCTCTCATAGACACATATACAGAATTTGACTGTATAGATGACCCGGCGAATGGGGGATGAAAGTAGTAATGGCGTACACGCAAGCGTACGCACGCCAGTTATAAGGCAAGGAAAGAGAGAGAGAGAGAGAGAGAGAGGAGTCAAAGCATTCAGGGAGAGAGTAAGAGAGAGTCTTGTTACACCTGCTCTCTCGCAAAAACCCTCTTTCCATCCTTCTCCATCTCGCGTAAGATATATTTGACGTAGTGGGGATTCCAGGTGAGGATTTGGAGGGGTGGTATTTGGAAGAAGGGAGAGAGGGGTTGAAAGCGTATTATACTATATTCTCGTGCGGTCGTCCTAGCGCGCAGGGAAATCCCGGCTTATCCCGGCGTCCGCGATGCGATATTACCCACCTGGCTCAATGCGCCTGCGTTTCGGCAGATCCCAACGACCGACTCTCCACGAGGGATGAAGAGTTATAGAGGGAGAATCATCCCTCTTTCTCCCATGTGGATGCATCTACCATCTCTCATATCGCGTGTACCATTTCCTTTCTACCGTACCATTCTCCCCCACTCTCATTCTATCTCTCTCTTTCGCTCTCTCTCTCTCTCTCTCTCTCTCTCTCTCTCTCTCTCTCTCTCTCTCTCTCTCTCTCTCTCTCTCTCTCTCTCTCTCTCTCTCTCTCTCTCTCTCTCTCTCTCTCTCTCTCTCTCTTCGCACTTTCGAGAACGTCCATATCTTCTCGTTTCTACGTCTTTATACGAGCTTCGGTCGTAGGCCCGTACAACGTTGAAATACAAATGTGTCTGCGATCCTTGCGTATATTTTTTCATACTTTTCACGATTACCTGGTTAGTTGAATGCATTTGTTCTCTCTCTCTTTCACTCCACCCCCCCCCCCTTCTCTTGCTGTCTCGCTCTCTAAAATTGAGATTAAGAACTTCAGAATTGTAATATTAAATGTAGGTAATGAAGCTAATGAAGATCAATCAATCAATCTGCCTCTGCCCGTGTGTCTTTCTCTCTCTCTCTCTCTCTCTTCCTTCTTCGTCACTATAATGATACTCTTCTCGCACGAACTATAAAAATTATATACAGATCGCTGTTACATCCCCGATGGCTACTTACGACATGCATACACACCCCATCGTAGTTTTACGAGAATGTACAAATTATCGTCAATGCTCGTAGCTATTTCTCTCCTATGGGACGACCCAGGGAATATTCGCATTATGATTTCACGAGCAAAGTCTATTGTTATGGCACTAAGTTTATAATGGTAGGTGATTAGAGAATGCATCCGGTCGTTGATAAATCGCACCATACGATAAACGATATTAATCGTTCGAAGATTTACCAACAAACTTAAAACCCCTCGAACAAAAACGAGCGACTAATTTTCTCACCCTAAAATCCAAAAATTCAATTTGCAAAATTAAAAATAAAATACCAAATTAATAATTAAAAATTATCGATCCATTTCGCATCAAATCCAATATTTAATTACAAATCTCCCTAGTGGTTGAAAATTCATCCACTCATCTTTCGTAAAAATTTCATTCTTTTCTATAATCACGATTCGCAGTCTTGAAATTAAAATCATCGCATAAAAAATGATTCTAAAATCAAAGTTTCATTCTCTGACTGTCGACAATGCTCTACTTCGTACAATAGTGAAGCAAATTCGAGCCAACCCCTTTGATCCGTACCAGTATCTCCTTCTAATGTATTATTCGTCTCGTGAATCTCGCTTCGTCTATCGAGGAAACCTGAGACCAAGAGAGGTTGGCTTATACCTAACTATATCAGGTTCGTCCACCGTCCGATTCACAGACAGCCCAGCAATGAATCGAGTCCCGAGTACATATGCGCACATGAGACTCTGTTGCAGAATCGATAGCGTGACGACACCGCGTCCTACAGACTCGTACATATATATATATATATATGTATATTTATGTGTATGCACACTAGTTGCTGGAATGCAAGGAAACGTTCCCGCGTTCCGTTAATAAATCAAGTTTTCCAGGTATCGGATAACTTTGCGAGAAACAGTAACGCAAGAAGAAGTCTGCAGTGAGCGCGCTTCAACCCCATCGTCTCTCTCACTCTCTCTCTCTCTCTCTCTCTCTCTCTATCTCTATCTCGGTCTCTCTTTCTGTCTGGTATCTGTAAAATCTATTATCAATGCTATCATTCAATATTCAGCGAGCCAGGGATATCTATTAGCTCGCGATGTTTCATCGATCGTGGAATATCATCGTCGGCTACAGTTTCCTCGGTACGGAAACTAAGAACCCACGTAACGAGAACTCGAATTGACATTATTCCATAAAGTTTTTCATTCGCTCTGTTTAACTGTAAGGGTTACTGTATATTTCGTTTCTTCGAAATTCACCCTCTGGCTTGTCGATACAACGATCTGCCACGAATGTTATCCCTTCGCGAATAAGTCAACTTCCAGCCCACCCTCCTCATTCCTTCTCGTTTTCTCTCCCACTCTCTGTTCAACCTTGTTGGATTCTATTTCAGTGAAAGCTATATTGGTGACGAAGACGTACCTGTGCTCGAGTTTCGGGACATTGCAATCGATCATGGGAATCCGTGGAGAGACATTGCGCTTGTTGACCCAGTAGGACAGAGAGAAAGAGGGAGGGAGAGAGAGAGAGAATTGAGAAGAGAGGCTAGTGGACCCTCCGATCTTGCGCACGAGTTGTATATATGTATGTGGCAATGTATAGATATACGAGCAAACGTCTAAATGCAATTCGCTCAAATCGTCCCGATCAATATTTCACATCCAGCGCGATCCTTTCAGTTCAAAGGGTGGCAATAAAGCCCAAAGACAACAATGGACCAACATCGAGACGCGAAAAGAGAGAGCGAAACGTCCAGTTATCTCACGACAAGTTGATACGAGTAAGAAACTTTCGTTGATAAACACTCGCTCTTATCGCATTCTTGTCGAAGAATTATCGAGCCATCTCGTAAAACGTACGTTCTTTCGTCGTTTTCAATTTTTTGTATTTTTGTTTTCATATCCGTACGTTTCTTTCTATCGTATCGCGAAATCGCGTTACGGGACAAATTTTCGCAGGTCCCAGCCCCAATTACGTTCCAAATGCCAACAGATCGATTCGTTTTATCGAATAAAAGCTCGAGAAACTTCTTTTCTCTCCGGTTTCTATTCTCGGGTCCATACGTTTTTTTTTGTTCGGCCTCGAGAAAATGCGATGTGTAAGAGAGGAAGACGGAGAAAAAAGTGCGCGCCGGGAGAGCTAGAGACCACGTTCTCATGATATTCGATTCGAATAGTAAGTGAACGTATAATATAACTTGCCACTCGATTCTCTCTCTCCCTCCTCCCTTCTCCCTCTCTCTCTCTCTCTCTCTTTCTCTTCCTGAAACCGGCGATCTAGTAGCGTCTCGTGAAACGCGTCCGGGCTCGTAAATGTCAGAGGCAATCGGCGAGGGTGTGTACGGTCTCTCGCGTTCGCGAACCGGCCCCGTAGGATTCGAGGCCAAGCCACGAAAGAGGAAGAAAGCTGAGGAACACGAAGAAGAAGAAGAAGAAGAAGAAGAAGAGTATGAGAGACTCGACGTTGCCCCGTTCTCCGACGTGCCGAACCGATAAGAATGGAGCGTCGACCGAATCGTCGACGTCAGTTTCTATCCACCTCACGAACCCTCCGACACCCCCAACCTCGTTCTATCCCTTCTCCCCTCCCCCTACGCCCTCCCCTCTTCTCCACCGTGTTCTCTCGAAAATACCGATAATTCCACATTCATACACATGGAATTGGGAACGAGCCATTTTTCGATAAAGGGTCGACGGGGGTTACTGCACTATATCCGCCCCCTCCCCTCCATTTCCACCACCCCCTCCCCTCCTACTCTCTCGCATCTCCCGTACGATCTATATTTGACTATATATGTCATCGATACGTAGAGCTATATAGACACGTGGAGTACGGAAATACACACCGCGCGTATCCCTCTACGTCATATCCCCCGCCGCTTCGCTTTTTTTTGCTCTCTCTTTCGTTTTTTTTCTTTCATTTCGATTTCCGCACGATTGCACCGATTGCGAAAAATGGCCCGAATAATTCTTCGTTCGTGTGTATTCATTCAACAGATAGTAACGGACGAGGGGAGGAAACAAAAAAAAAGCAAAACAGTCGCACGTTGCACGCAAAAATTTGCTGTCATTCACGAATCTTGATTTATCGCAGCGCGCGAGTGGATGAGGGAACGAAAATTGAACGGGACAGATTGTCATGGAGTAAAGAAGAGCACGTGCGATGTAAATCTATCGATTAAAATTTGTTTTTCTTTTTATTTTGCTTTATTTAACTTTTTATTTACCGACATAAAAATTGCGCGGGATTAATTGAATCGTTGCCGAATGAAGAGTTTTGAATTTGTCGTATTTGTTTTGAGATCGAGGAACGAGGAGAGGAGAGAATGATTTGTCTAAGGCAGAAATGGAGGAGGGATAAAAAAAAGGGCAGCGGGGCAATGGAAAGAAGAAAACGAGAAGAAACGTTCCCAGAGGTGTCTACAAACCTGATCCCTCTTTTCTTCGCTAGCAATAGTACCGAGGGTAGTAGTACAGTAGCTATAATACTAGCGAATGGCAAAAGTGAGATAGGAATAGGTGAGTAAAGCTCGAGAACCGAGAGAGGCGTTGCACCGAGAACCGGTACACGCGCGCGCGCGCACATACACGTATCTACACACAGGGAAGCATAGAGAAGTCGAGGTAGAAACGAGAACGACGAGGAGGAGGACGACGACGACAACGTCGATGTCGAAAATTACAACGCGCGCCGAGCTGCGGAGGCGCCGCCACCACCGGGCGAGCTACGAGGAGCGTATCAGGGCTTGGCGGCCCATTCCCGCGGGCTACCGCGAACCTAAGTGAGAGAAAGAGCGAGAGGGTGAGAGGATAGGAGAGAAAAGCGATAGAATGTTGCCGGGAGAGGACGAAAAGGCTAGAGAGAAACCGAGAGAGAGAGAGAGAGAGAGAGGAGAGGAGAGGAGCTTGCGAGTTGGAGCAGAGTAGTCCCGACTGCTCACTAGCACATCCTACTCGAATATACATATATATATATATATATGTATATGTATATAGAATACAATTCCCAACCCCTCGAGCCTGGCGAAGCCAGTGAAGGAGCGTTCCCCTTTCCGCAGTTGCTTCACAACCCCGTAAACCTTGCCGAGGTTTTGATGGGGATGAGGGTGGCGAAGAGGAATGAGGGAGGAGTAGAGGAGGTAGGATAGGGATCCGAACGAACGTGCTTTCTGGTTACTCCACCGGGAATATTGCGTCCTCTGTGGCCTCTTCCCTAACCTACGGCAACGAGGAGACAGCAAAAGCAAGCAGTACAGAGAGAGGCATGGCGCAACGAGTGAGCCCACGGACTTTCCAAAGATTAATAATTCTCGTGGATTCTGCGGATGGATGAGTGGCGTTGGCTTTTGGTGAAGGGCCAGAGGGATAGCGGGGAGGGAAAAGAGATGCGCGTCGTTGATGATACGCCAGGAGCCCAAAGGACGATACAGTAAACTTCCTCTTGTGTGTGTGTGTGTCTGATTTCTTTTTTTTTTTGTAGTTTTACACCCACGAATCTCGGTATTCGTGACCACGAGGAAATTTATCTCGCGAGAACGTTCGTGTGTGCACTTGATGCAAAATGGCAGTCGGTGGAAAATACCTCGGGCACGGGAGTTTTATGCGAAAAAAAATATGGGTTGTTTATTTCGATTCGATGTGGAATAATTGTAACTTACAAGATTCGATCGAATCTTGATTTGTTCGTGGGGGAAAATTGATTTTTTGAATAAGTATTAGGACGACAAATTTGATGGATTTGTAAAATTGTTCTTGAGTTTGAACGAAATTTGTTCCATCGTAGGAGAAAAATTGTTCAACGACGAATTTTCAATGAAACCGTTGAATCATTACGTATTATTTGAAAAATCTGATATCCCCCGGGTGTATCGCTATTTAATATCATATTCCGCGTATCGTGAAAGGCTGTGTTACCGGGTATTGGCATTTGCATCAAAAACATCGCGAGGTCTTGATCGGAAAGAACGTTTATAGGTATCCGGAGAAGGGGCTTCTATAAGGGACAATGCACAGAAGGAATTTCCTTTTTCTTAATAGAAATACAGAAAAAAGAACGTCTCGATCGGAAACGGAAGAAAGCCGTGTAGAGGGAGTGGGGGGGAGGGCGATATGACGTCCGTGACTTTGTGCTCGTTTGAGCAGCAGCGTTTAATGAAGAAGAAAAAAAGAACAAACAAGAGTGGAGCACAAAGAAGGATGAGCAAGAGGGAGGCAGAGAGGAGGAGAAGAGACGAAAGAAAGGAAGAAGGCGTTTCAGAAATTATACGTGCCCCACAGCAAGATCCTTCTCATCTTCCTCCCTCTGCCTCCTTTATAATATTAGTAAGAAATCTCGCCACCGTCGCCGTCGACGACGACGACATGCTCACTGACTATTCAAGAAAACCCTCCTCCCCAACCCCGTCAACATTTCTCCCGACTTTCTTCGAGTAAAACGTACGTACAGTTATACAAAACCGTAGCAGACCCCCGGTGCTTGAAATTACAAGAATGGAAGGTTGAAAATACGCGTAGCTCCCTTCCATTTCTCACAGCGTCGAGAAAAGATAATTAGATATTGATTTCGCATTAGGCCTTTCTACATTGTCCGATATAGACGCAAGGAGCTACTCGTTAAAGCGTTACACTCCGCTCTTTACGAGGATGAAAGCTTAACGATCTTAAGCTCCAATACGATGCGTCATTCTCGTAAGCTGTTCGCGACGTTTGGACAAAATAAAAAGCATGAAACAAGAGCTAGATTATGCATTGTTCGAAATATTTTGGTGCCTCTTAGAAAGTTATTTTGATTCTCGTGGTTCGCCAAGCTTGAATATATTTTTCAGACGATGGGCCGATGAGCGACGTGGAGCACGAAGAGAATGGAATATGAGAGAGTGAGAAGGGGGGTGGGGGGAGACTTTACGAGCACTACACCCCGATGCTTAATTGGCCATCTGTTATCGACAGGCGGGCGAGAAGAGAAAGAGAGAGAGAGAGAGAGGCCTCCCGGACGATGAATAATGAGTTCGCGTCACGGACAGAGCACCCAGCGCCATACAGCGCGAGGAGAACCCAGGGCGGAACGTATATGTGTATATATATATATAGATATATGAAGAGAAACGCGACTTAACCGAAGAGAGGACTACTCTACATTGACAAAAGGTAGGACTCACTCTGCTCGTCGCTCTCGTTCGCTCGTTACCCAAGAATAATAACCAGCCTGAATTAATAAATCGAAATGGTTTGAACGATGAAAGAACGCTCCAGATTAAAATCCCACCCTCTCTTTTCATTTTCGGCTTCCGAACGTCCTTTCGTACGTGAAATTTCACACTAAAAATTCGACCATCGTAGATATTGTTTCGACTCAGAGCCGCGAATAATTATTTCTCTCCAACGAGATTCATTGCGGAGATATCATTGAAATTTGCTTATTATTCCCGAGGAAGGAAACCTGTAAGTAGAACGATATTAAGTAGTACGAGTTCGTCTGCGGTCAGACCGAGAATAATTCTTCGAAAAAATATTTATACAACTGGGGGTAAAAAAAGAAACGAGCTCGTAGCTTCCAGAATTTTTTCCGAAGGTACTTTACGATCTCCTCGTAATTATCGTACACGTGGGATTGCGAGGGCGTGTAACGGAAATCTATAGGTCAGAGACGTACACAAAACGCGAGCGTGAAGCTCCCGTCTCCCAGTAGAAACGTTCGGTTCGCGTGCTGTTCTTCTTAATCGTTCACCGATATAACGTCCATGCCACCTAAGCATATACGTATGAAGTATGGACAATATAAATATATAAATACATAAATATATAAATATATAGATATATAAATATATAAATATATCAATTTATAAATATATAGATATATAAATATAGAAATATAGCAATTTATTAATATATAGATACATAAATGTAGCAATTTATTAATATATAAATATATAAATATATAAATATATAGATATATAAATATATAAATATATCAATTTATTAATATATAGGTATGTATAAATATATAAATATATCAATTTATAAATATATAGATATATAAATATAAAAATATAGAAATATAGCAATTTATTAATATATAAATATATAAGCATATAAATATATAAATATATAGATATAAAAACATATAAATATACAAATATATATTTATATATATAGATAGATATAGATATATATCGTGCGTCGAAGAACTACAACTGCACTGGCGTATCGTGTTTGCCGATGTACTGGCCCGTACTACTCTATACTTGGGACAGTTAAACTATGCTATACCTCTTTACGTAGATTATACAAAGTTGCGTCGCTTATGCAGCAACGAAGGCTTTCGTGGAAGCTACCAAGTTGTATATCCTTGGAAACGTTTTGAAGCATGCATAGAACGATATATATTTGCGTGGCCAATGGAAATGAAAATGTTAGAATGTAGAGGGCGCTACGGGTAGGTAGGTAGGTAGGTAGGTAGGTACTTCACGGGATACGCGGAAGGAGCGCGTAAAACCGAGTTCCGAAAAGCGATACTATAGAATGTACCAGGATTTACGCATATACACACATACACAGCCACGCCTGCGCTAAAAGCATCTCGCTCCTACCGGTGTAACACAAACCTATCGGGCTCTATGTACCAGGTGTTTCATTGTAATGGGGACACCTCGGCGTATCGGGTGTCATGGAAATTACGATTGCAGAAATTCAACCTGCACGAAGCTTTGATATTATATATATACAATATATAAGACATTCATATATAAGTGAATTATATATATATATAATTCATTATAGACAATAGAATATATATATATAGGTATAATTAAAATTCTATAATAATAATATATTATAAGAATATAATATTATTCTTATTATATTATTATATTTTCATTCTAATATATAATAATAACATATATAAATATATAATTTTATAATAATAATATTAATAATATTATTATATTATATTATTATTAATAATAATAATATTATACTATATAATTATATATATATTATTATTAATAATAATAATATTATACTATATTATTATAATATTATAATGTTATTATCATATTATTCATATCATATCATCATAATATTATACTATATTATTATATTATATTATTATTAATAATAATAATATTATACTATATTATTATATATATATTATTATATTATTATATTGTTATTATCATATTATAATTATAATATATATGATAACAAGGCTTGGTGTAACTTGGGTTATATATCGATATATATGAGTATGGGTGTATATAGGATTTCTTGTGTTGGAACATTACGCGTAGGTGATGTAGATGTAATTTTACACTATATTAACAGCAGGAAGAGCCCTACGTACCCTCGCATCCTTCGGTCATTCTCCGCATATATCTTTCTCTCTCTCTCTCTCTCTCTCTCTCTCTCTCTCTCTCTCGGCAATGTTGACGCCCTTTATTCTCACCCCTCGCGAAAAGCCAACTGCGGCGAAATACAACGGGATCGGAAATTCCTTTGCTCCACACGGGCCACTTCCGTGGATGGAATGGAGTGGAAATTCGCCCAACGCAAATTCGTGCACCGAGTGCATAGTATACTATATATGTGTATGAGTAGTTTGTATCGGGGGTTGGTAGTGTACAGTTCTATATAGTCTTTCTCGACTTGCATGCTTTCTCGCGTGACTTCCCAACTGTTTCTCTCGCGTTCCTTGCGTTCGTCAAATTATCGGATGGCAATACAAAACACGGCATCGACCATTTTCTTTATCTCGCTGTAGTACTTCCCGTTCTTTCCGTTAATTTTTTTTTCTTCTCGTTACTCGTTTCTCAATATTCATGCCTTCGCTATTTTCCTCCATTCTCGTTACATCGTTCAATTTTTCCTCCTTTTGTTTTCTTTGCTAAAGAACTTAAAAGGACTCTTGTTTCTTCGAAGCTTTTAGCATTGAACGATGACTTTCGATTTTTTGTTTTGTTTTTGTGCTCTTCTTCCCCACCGGAGAATGTAGAAAACGAGGTGAAAATAGAGAATTGGGTATAGCCGCTCGAACGTAACTGTTTAGGTGCGGGCTGCCAAACACCCTCTCCTCCATCTTTCTGTCTTTTGCACTGCGGTGTATACGAGTCGTGTGCGCGTTGCACCAAACACGTTTTTGCGGCCAAGAGGAAAGGGGGTTGTTACGAGAGTCTGGCGGGGAAAAAACGTGGCGGGAGGGTTGATGAAACGAAAAGCCAAGGGAGTCTGAGAGAGAGTTAGAGTGACAGAGAAAGAGAGAGAGAGAGAGGGGGAGAGAAAGAGAGAGAGAGAGAAAGAGCAAGCCAGGTAGATATAGATATAGAGCTCGTGCAGAAGCCAGCAATGAGTGGAGAGTAGGCAAAAAATAAAACGTTCATTCGCTTGGCCCCCGGAGGCAATGGAGGTCTCCGTGACTCTCTCTCTCTCTCTCTCTCTCTCTCTCTCTCTCTCTCTCTCTCTCTCTCTCTCTCTCTCTCTCTCTCTCTCTCTGTGTCTCGTTTCCCTCTCTTTTTCGCTTTCTCCCTCCTTCCCTCGCTCTATCTCTCTTTCGAGTGGTTACATTCTACTCTAAACGACATCGTTTATTATTTTAATGACATCATTAGTGGAATTTAAATAAACTTGTTCGCCCCCTCCCCCTCTCTCTCTCTCACTCACTCTCTCCCTCACTCGCTTTTTCCCTCTGTCCGTCTCGCACTCTCTTATATCGTTTTGACTGTAGTGTAGTGCATATTTTTCTCACACTCTCATACTTCTATTCCCCTCCCCTCTGTCTCGACTGTGTGTATTAAACAAGTACGAGTCGAGCACTCGATCGTCTTAACCTCTGGCCACTCCACTCGTCATTTTCAAGCACTTCCGCACTTTTAATACTCGACTATACACCCCATCGTCCTTTATCATTTATGTACATATTATCGGTTCGCCTATCAGTGAATTCCCGAGTTTAAAGTTTGGTCCGATCGCGATCAATCCTGAAACAAGCAACTTCATATTTTCTTCGACTCTAAATCAAACAATTTGATCCGAGGTTGATCAAGATAAAAAATTAGGGAATGATTGAGATAGACAATCAAGGGTTTGTTCAAAATCAAAAGTCAGATTCTGATCAAGTTAAAAAATTTGAATTTGATCGAGATAAAAATTCGAAGAGGACGAGGTAGATATAAAAAAGTCGAGGGTTGCCCGGATCAACTGCGGTAAAACTCCCTTGAACAATTGTCCGTTCGGCTTAATGTCTCGGCGAGCTGAAATTTTAACGAGTTCTGAAAGGCGACAAGTGTATCTTCTTTCCATCGCAAAGCTTCGCAGTAAAAGCCCGTGCATTTGAGTTTTTTTTTATCGCCCTACAGAAAAAGCTGGAGCACGATACTTGTAAGGGTTATCCCATATGCTTTATAGAAGTTGGTACATGCGCGAGCTTTCACGCGCTAACGCTAATCGACTCTGCTCTCTCACTCCTTTGTTCCCTTCTTTCCGCGCATATGTGTTCTCTTTTCCTTTCTTTTTTTTGCAAATGCCACTAGTCCGAGCGAACGGTTTAACGGGATTTCGCGGCGATTTCCGGCGGGACGATAAGCCAGCGCGTATATACGAGGGGCTACGAAACGGACACTCCCAAAGAGGGTTTGAACAACGATTTCTTCTTTTTTTTTCACCGGCTCCACACGTCTCTCACCTCTCCGCGAACGTTCAATCGTACAACGCGACTGGAAGCCAAGCAACTGGAATTAACACCATTGTCAGCGCAGCCGATGCACTAAACGTTGGACATTATAAAGCGAAAGTGGAAATTTTTATTTCTAACCGAAGAGTCGAGCTTAATTCGTGATCGAGTCGGGGTCTTTTTTTACCCACGTTTACACCTCGCTGCGTTAAGCAAAGATTATCGTATCGAATTTTAATTATTTCGCGATAAAACTATTCTACTCCCGTTTGGATACGAGTTATCGTTGGAAAAAGAACAAGAACCTTTGGCTATAATGTTTTTTCGTGCGGTGAATTTTTGATAATCGTCGAGTTTACGAATGGCAGTGAAACGGGTCAGTGTGCGGTCAGACCGCGCGTGTCACATAGTAAAATAATCTTGGTGGCTTATTTTAGCCATACACGTCGGCGAGCACATGGTCCGACAAGCCCCACCGGAGCAGCCAATATCCGGAGCACGCGCTACCGGACTCTCGATGTGTGGAAAGAATTGGAGGCGAGCGGAGAGAAGGATGAAAAACAAAGAACGAACACGAGAAGAAAAAAGAAAGTATCGCGCGGTAGCCTGAAAACGAAATTCGTCGAGGTTGTTTCGTTTCTTCACGTTCTATCGGACGCGATGCGGTGTATTTTGATCAAGTGAGGAGCGTTCTGAACATTGGGCCATCCGAGTTGCAACAGAGATCAGTAGGGACATCAGCAACGATCAACGAAAGTTGGGCCCACTGAGCGACATCTGAGGGAGCAAAAAAATAGCTGTCGGCATTTTCGTGTCTTTCATACGAAATTGGCGGTCCTTATATGCCGTTTGGGTGTTTTTTTGTCTATGTGTGAGGCCCGTATGGCCCTAAACAGTTGCTCGGAGGTTCCGGGATGAGAAAGTTTGTTGAGCGTTGCTGCTTTTCCCACTAATCTCTAACGAAGCAATTTGTTCAGTCGATAGTCAGTAGTCAATTGAGAAATGGTAGGTGAAAAATTGAAAAAAAACCTGAAATTTCACCATTTATTCGAAATTTCTAGCTATTGCAAGAATAACCACGATTTTGTTACTATGCTAGCACGGCCAACAGGAAGTTGGCTGTACGTGTTGGTACAAGATACCCACAGTTCACCCTTTAGCCGTTCAAAAGTCACCCTACCGAACCAATCTTCAAGGTTTTTAATTTTGACAAACGTTGTTGAGCTTCCCTCTACTCTTTGGTTGCTATAAACGGTAAACTATGGAGGGAAAAAAGTTGGGCGGATAAAGTTTTCCTCGATGCTCGAGAAAAAGAAGGGGAGGAAGGAAAAAGAAAAAGCGTCCCAAAGACAAATCGTCTTGCTTGGCCACGTTCGCTGTGGTAATCGTTTCCTCGGTCAGTGTTCGACTGTTGCCCATTTATGTATATATATATATATATATATATATGGACGTACATACATATATATTATCACGATTTCCACCTCCAGCACTTCCAGTCAAGCTAATCTCGAACCACGACTCTATTCGCTGCCATAGGATTCTCACGTGCGTTCCCACAGCCCAAAACCCCTCGTTTATTCTCGTCTCCGAAATATATATATATATATATACGTCGATTCTCGACGATAGAAAGTCGTGTGCCATACATTTTGAAGAACTCGTACGAGACGCGTCCAAAATGTTTTCCTTTTATCTTTCGTTCCCTCGTAAAAACAGCTTCCTCTTTTTTGCCGTACCTATGCCTCCCCGAGCGAACACGTCACGAGAAAAAGCCGGAGCAAAAATCAAAATACAAAAATTGCTTTTCGCAAAGGAAATATTCAATATTTTCTTTTAACATCGTAGCTCTTGCATCCTTCCTTGCAAAATTTTCATTTATATGACTATTTGCAGGTGTCCGGTGGACGGTATAAGCAGAAATTAATTGCGAGAGAAATGAATTAGATTTTGGCACGATGATAACGTCTTTTGCAGCTTATTTGCCTTTCTGCTAAAATTATCCATATTATTTCGCGTTGGCCATGGTCCCTTTATCTTTTCTTTGAAAATTAGTTTCGTCTGCAGAAAAGTATATATATATATATATATATATATATATATAAATTATATATAAACCTCTTACATATGGCTCTTACATATTTGATACACTTTGATAAAAATTCGCTTGGACAAAGACCGGCTGCTATGTCGGCATGGTGGGGGTGTCAACTCTGCGCAGGCGCTCGGGACCGACGAGCCCAGTAAGGACCAATAAGCCCCCCCCCCCACCCCCACCACCACCACACACTTCGCGCATGCGCAGTTACTCGTGTATTCATCATGCGCGGACGATGATCGACAAACTTTCCATCAAATATTCTATCGTACTTTACCACACTTCAATCCTTCTAGCACGTAAAATATATTTCTTTAGAGCTTCATTTTTTTCGAGTTCTCGTTTAAAAAATATTTCAAACTTTTTTTTAAACATTCGAGAAATATTGTTCGCTACATATATGTCCTCATACGCCAGAATGTGGGTTAATCTCGCGTGTTGTAACGAACAAAACGTGACCAAACAAAAACTAATGACTCGCGCGTGCGGGATAAGTGGATAAGTGTGCGTGGGCGCATATACTCACTTTTCTGCGGCCGCAGCAGAGCATGATTGTCGGGCTGCAGCTGCGGCGTGGAGTAGACGAGAGTTGAGACCCCTGCTGCTCCTCCTGGCAGATCTGATAGCTCAGTCGCCCGCCCCGTTCCCCCTGCTTCAGCTGCACCACCCGTACCTGCAGCTGCACCTGCTCCTGCTGTCCTTGACCGACACCAACTCGACCACCGTACTTGATGCGCACGTGTTTTCGCCACTGCATTAGTTCGGTAAGTCATGCCCACTGCCTAAAAATCGATAAAGATCATTTATATAGTAAACTTTAGTGCATAGCTCTCATACCGGGACGGCTGTATGCAGAGATTACAAACAATGTACGGCGTACTTCGCCTTTTTACATATCTCTTCTCCTCATACACAACATCTCCAGCCTTAATTCCACCATCCGCTCCGGTGAACCTACAGTTTTTTCTTAGGTGAGTTCCGAACCATCGAAACCACAGAAAAAAAGCACATAGAAAAAAACTCCATTGGAGCGGGAATCGAACCCTGGACCTTCTACGTTTGAGGCGGGAACGCTACCCCCTATGCCACTGCCTCTCCCAAGATCATGTATATATTATCGGTTATTAACAAATTGTCAGCATTTATATTTCCCTTTTATCGCGAAGAGAAGGTAGAAAAATGTGAGAATTATTAACTTTGTTTAGTTTTATCGAATCGCAACAAACCGACAGTGAGAATCTGAGTTTCGTCAAGTACGAACAATTTTGATAAAAATATGTTAGACGACATTTTTGAGACAAAATAAATGAGACACCCTCTTGAAGTCTGAAAAACAACGGGATTTACGAAATCTCTCAAAAGTGCCACATCAGACAACCAAAATCGATGAACCCCTGAAAAAAACGATTTTTTGAAATTTCGCTCAACTCCAAGCAAGAAAAAATTTCCATTTTTTTCATTTCTCTCCTACAATTTTCGAAATTTCCCAAAAGCTAAAACCTACATTCGTTACCACTCACACACCCTCGATTTTTCCAATTTTTTAAAACCTTGATTAAAATGAAATAAAAATGTGTCTTCCCTTCGGAGTGAAAATTTCGGAAATTCGATGGAATCTGCCACAGGGGGGATGAAAATAAATTTTTCGATAAATATGACTTCGTATTTATTCATATATGTACCTGTATATATATATACACATCTCGGCCCATATACGAATATACGTGCCCCGTCGCGTCACCGTGACGAGACTAGTGAACAGGAACAAATAATCGATTCGTCACGCCTGAGCCCATATATATATATACACACATATATATATATAAAACTGACATATATACTTCATCCTCAGTTCGAAAAATATCAGCTCCGGAGAGTTCACAGTTGCTCGTGTCTGTATGTGTAACGTACGTTCTGTCCATCCTCGCGTTCTACATCCCTCTACCACCGACATATATACGATTCATTTTTTTTTGTTCACGTTCCTTCTCGTTTCTTTCGCGTCCCTGTTTCGTGCGATCGAACTTCTCTTTATACCACATGCTTCTTCCTACATATGGGTTAGACGAGAGGCTCGTAGGCAAACGCGAAGCGGTAGGTGTTACCGTAAAACGGGACTAGAAGCATACAGAAATATTGCACGGTTGGGAAAAAAAAAACTGACGATTACCCGCTCGATCGAGATCGAGTGGAATTCTCTCTTTAAAGCCGGCGATAAACCATGCCGAATTTTCCTCGCGATTTATCTCTCGACCCTAAACCACCCCGGGGCCATTTTCAGGCCACACCCAAAACAATTTACCGTAGCTAAAAAATTGTTCAGGAAATATCACGTTTCTGTTTTTTTTTAAATTTCGGTCGATTATTTTTTGTTATGTCGAATTTATATTAACCCTCGATACATTTTTTTTTAGATTGGAGAACGTTATTGACGATGTGAAGATACAAGAAGGTTTGTTTCCGGGTGTCGTTAAAAATCAATGATAAACACGCGCGACGATGATGATGACGTCGTCGATGTCAACGTCGACCAACGACGACGACGACGACGACGAAGAATACGAGGGTAGAAATGTGGCGTTGATTCTGGCTCGGTCTGTGGATAACACGCGGTGCTCGTGTCACCGGTCGTCGTGGGAGAGAGGCCGAGTAACCTTGACCCCGAGGACGAGAGAGAATGCCTATCCGCGAACACCCGAAAATATATACGTGTGGCTACGTTTTCGAGAGGGAAAGAGAAACCCATCGCGACCGAGAGTCTCATAAAGACGTATGTGTGTACACGAGGCTTCTTTACACCGCTTACATCGATCGTTACACGCGTGACCGAAACCCCGTAACGATTACGAACTGAGAGAACCCGCAAACATCCGTTCTCAAAATCAATTTCACACGAGAATAATCAACGCGAAGAATTCCAAATAAAGCAAAAAAAAAACATCGTGTCATGATTCACCTCGTCTAATTATTCGTCGATCGGAAAACGTTCGAACGAAAAGCGAATCGAAACATCCAAAATCCATTTAACGAGATTCGATGGAAACTTTACAATGACCGATGAAATTTTCCCTCCACGTGGGATTTTTTTATTTTGCAAACTTGCTCTCCCTTATTTTTCTCTTTTCTTAAAGAACTTTTCGTACTGCACGGAGTACACTTTCTTCAGGGATACGCCGATCGTTCCCAGGGCGAAGGTGCTTCGGACACACCTCGCCATCTACATACATATATATACACGGTTATATGCATGGGTACCAGCGATGCAATCCGGTAAACGAGAGAAGGCGAAATAACGATAACAGCGTGGCGTTACGACACAGTGCGATGCCAACGAGCGTAGCGCCGAAGACGTCGGGCCAGGGCTTCGAGAAAAAGGGTGAGAGTGGTGCAACTTCGGTTGTACTACGGAGAGAATTGTTGCGCTTTTGAGATTTACTTTTGTACGTTATTGTACTGTCGCACGGTCTGGCGACGACTGTTTTAAATGCGAGAGGTGTGTCGACGAAGTAACGTTGTAAATCGTTTTGCACTGCCAACTCGTTTACGATACATTGCGCACTCGCCGGAAACGGAAGCGAACGACCTAACTCCATACGCTTACTCTGTATTTTTGTTTATTTTCGGATCGAAACGAGCGTAACGAAACAATGATAAATTGATAGGAAAATCGTGGAATTAATTCGTTTTCTTTTCATTCAAATATAATTTGAGTTTATCACAATTTTTTATAATATAATAAACGCGTAGATTGTTATTAACATTTTCTGCGTATCGTTTCGTACTTGCGACACAAATATTAGTTTTGATTAAAAAAAAACGCGCATGCGTGTTTGCATGCAAACACGTTTATATAGAAGTAATTTGTGTATGTGTTTTTTTCAAATTTATTTATTTTCAATTTTACCACGAATTTTGTAATGTTTCATGCTAACGAACAATCTTAAAATAACAGAGATAAGAAAAATTGTTCATTCGTGAAAAGATGTAAAAATGTGTTTGGAGTTTATTTATCCAGAATTCTGGTCTCATTAATGAATTTCTGATAACGATCATGCCAGAATCGTGTCGGAAAATTGTCGATTCTTGTATCAATACGACTAACGATAATGATGTTGATACAAGAATAAAAAATAGTTAGTGTCATCCGTACAAATATATAGGACAAACATACGATCCATCGTACGATTGGGGTTCGACTCACCTTCTAAAAATCATCTCTCGCGCAAAGGGCCGATTGGTCCCTGCTCGATCGTCGTCTATTCTCGTATTCCCTCATTCTGTACGATTCCTCCTTGCCCCAAGCTCCAACGTCGCGTCTTCGGCGTCTGTAAAACGAGACACTCTCCTTTTTTTTGTTCTTCCGTTTCTTTTTTTTTCAATTTTCTCAAGACAATTTCTAATTCCTTCGCTTCGTTTCCTTTCCCTGGACACGTGTAAAGAAAAATTCAAAAAGGAAAAACGGTACAATAAAATACGAGATTGTGATAAGAACCGGCGCGAACGGGGGCAAACCAAGGGCGCGGGGAGGAGTTGAAACAAAAAAAAAGTACGAATACGAAGAAATCGAGGACGGGAGGGTGCCCGAGGGCGAGAGCGGGAGAGAGAATCGTATCCAACCCTCGAGGCGCGTACCGGGGTGTTCGCCAAGATTTTTCCTGGCCGATAAGGGGTGCGCTAGGGCAGCGGATAGCGAACAAGCCGCCAACGGGCTGCTTCGCGAGAAACGACGACGACGATGACGACGACGACGAGGTCTACGTTGAGAAAATCGCGCGCGCGGTCGTTCCGAGAGAGCGACGAACCGGCGAAGAGAGAGAGTCGTGGTGCTCGCTCCCTCGCAGGCAAGGGAGAAAGACCGAGAGGGAAATAGAGGAAGAGAACCGCCAGAAGCAAAATCGATAAAATATAGGTACTTCCTCGGTATACGAGTACGAAGAACCATATATATGAATATGTTCCAGCGTCGTAACTGCCCTCGCGGTATTTAAGACCCGTGTGACTCCGGCTTGCTATCCGGAAGTACAAAATACAACCGTGAACTCGTTTCGTCACTTCGATCTTACGACGATTTTACAAAAATTCCAGGCGATACACATTTTCGCGTTGCAACAAAATCGGAATAAAAATTTGTCAAAGTTACGCGCCCTTTGATAAAAAGAGTTGATAAAACTACAAACTTCTTTTAACCTCTTTTTTTCACAATTTTTCCAAGGCTTTTTCCATTCCACCGGTGAAAATATTAAATTATCAAACGCGAAGTGATTCGTACGTTAATTACGTGCCTCGTTAAATTTTATAGCTGTACACAATTTTATAATCACAATGTTGTTCGATACATTAACTTTTATAACGATGTAATTTTTAATTGTGAATGGAAAATTGATATTTGAAAATTTGTTTGAATGTTGAGGTGGAGAGAGGAAGAGAGTTGAAGTAAATAATCCGATGGCCGAAGTATCGTTATCGCTATAAACGGATGTAAGAAGGGAGAGGGAAGAACTCGATTTGTCAAAAAAAAATTAAGAAAAAAAAGAGTCATAAAAAAAGAGGTGCGATAATTTACGACGAAGCATTCTCACGTCATAATCATCATCATCATCATTATCATCACCATCGGTAACAGCGGTGGCGGCACAAAAAAAGGAAGACTGATGGCGAACGAGTTAGTCCGAGAGAGGGAGAGAGAGAATGCGTAGGGTGCTACAGAAAGAGAGAGAGAGAGAGAGAGAGAGAGAGAGAGAGAGAGAGAGAGAGAGAGAGAGAGAGGTGCACACGATTTCGTGGTGGCGTGCCAGCCGATGTCCCGGACCAGCCGCGGATCGATATACCCTTTTTTTCGAGAGCTTGCCTCCGCGTTCCCGTAAGCCTGAGAGAGAAAGGGATAGAACGCTCGAGACGTACGAGAGACGAAGATAGAGAGTAGGGAGCTAGAGCGAGGGTGTACGAGTAGGACAGCGTGGAGAGAAGAAGAACGAAGAATGGATAGCAAAAGACCGAACGAGAGAGAGAGAGAGAGAGAGAGAGACAGAGAGACAGAGAGAGACAGAGAGACAGAGAGAGAGACAGAGAGAGAGAGAGAGAGAGAGAGAGAGAGAGAGAACCAGAGAGAGAAGGAGGGAGAGAGAGAGAGAGAGAGAGAAAAGGGATAGGGCGCAAGGTTGCCTGTGTAGCACGAGTCTATGCGCGTCTATGAGAGTGTAAGGGCGCGTTACAATGTCCGTAAGAGAGCGACGGAGCAGGCGAGAGCGAACGAGGGATCGAAGCCGTAAGGAGGGATGGACGTACAAAGCAGACAGACGTAGTACTAGTAGTAGTGATAGTAATAGTACTGGCACATACACAGTTACGGAAACGAATGTGTATAAGAGAGAGAGAGAGAGAGAGAGAGAAAACGCGCGCGATAGAAAATAAGAGAGGGAAGCCGAATAGGGGAATTTTCTACCTGTACCTCGTGCCCCCTCCCTTCTCCCGGCTACAGTCGCGATTCTCGTCGGCTTTTGCAGAAGAGAGCAGACGCTCGTTGATTCAACTACCGGCGCTCTCGTATTTCCAAATTTGCGCACAAGATTCTATGATTTTGTTTTTTGTATCGATAATTTTTCTTCGCAAAGTTAGAAAAGATGGCAGAGAGGAGGAAAGAGAGGAGGAGGAGAATGAGAGAGGAACACAGCCAGGCTCGAAAACCACCCTTATGGCCAGTGGCAACCAACACACCGACACTCGCTCTTCCTCGTCACGCCGCTTTCACCCCGAAATCGATACGACCCACCGTATTCTCTCTCCCTCTCTCTCGCACTCTCTCACTCACCCTCTTTCTCCCACCCCCCTCTCACTCACCCTTCCCCTCCCTTCCACCCTCACGGACTTCACCCCTTCGCTCTCGCTCACTCTTTCACCGGTTCCCAATCTCTCTCGAATTCTCTCTCCCTCTTTGCCTTCTCTTTCGCCTCTCTCTCTCTCTCTACGTTTTCTCCCTTTCCCTCTCCCTCTCTCTTTCTCTCTCTCTCTCTCTCTCTCTCTATACATATATATCTCCTAGTTTCCTTCAAGCTCTCGCGACATTTCTTCTTTTTTGATCGTTTATCCAGCAAAAACGTTTTTCTCGCCTTTATCTCTCTCTCTCTCTCTCCCTCATTCCCTTTTATCACTAACACACGTTACACACAGAAGAATTGGCTAAGAACCATTCCTCGCTACTCTCTCGTGTCCGCGGGAAAAAGCTCAAGGAGCTTGACAGCGTACGACACAATTTTGTTTGCCACATTTTATACGAGGATTGAACGAATCTTCTAAATCCGAATAAAGCACAGGATAACGTAAATTCACCTTGTTTCCTCCAGTTGAGAGACGTAGAGTACATTCGTTGCGCGTATAAAAGAGAATTTCAATCCCGAGTTAAAGATATATGAAAAAGAAGAAAGCAGGTACCGGGTGATAAATAAAAAATAGAACTATTATCAGTCAGCGATATTAGCACACACGCGAATCCTCGACGCGACGTTCCTTGGCTCTTGAGTCACGATATTGCGTTGATACAACTGTTTAATTTCTTCCTTGGATTCCTGTCCGACGTGATGAATCCCGAGCCTTGGCGAGAAACGAAGTAGCGACGAGGAAGGAGGATTCGTCGATAAAATTTACAACTCCGACTTCGTCGACGAAAATAATTTTTACCTCGATATTAACTCCGGTTGTTCCCTTTTTAACCAGTCCCTCGACTTACTTTCGTTCACATTTATTTATTATCATTTATTCCTATCTCTTCCCTCCGTCACTTCCGGTTCTTCGTGCTTCGCGTTCGCGTATTCACGTTTTTCGTTCTCTCGCCCTTTTCCGCGTCCCTTTTATTTGCCCTTCTCTCTTTCTTCTTCTTCTTCTTCCTTCTTCTTCGTTTTTTTTTAATCCTTCTTTCCTTTACTTTTTCCGTCACTCACTAACGCCCACGAACGCGCGCCGGGGACTAGACGCCGGATTTTTAAGGTAGCGCACGATGGCGCGCCGCACATCCCTCAACCCCGAAGAACGAGGGCGGACATGTTTGGTCGGTACTGCGAGAGCGCAGAATCGTCGACATTCTCTCTCTCCCTCTCTCTGTCTATCCCTCTCCCTTCTTCCCTTCACTTCCCACCCCTCCTCACTGCCTCTCCGTCTGTCTCCTTGTGTCAGCCTCTCTTGCAAACCCACCCCATCCTCCTCAGCCCCTCATGCTAGTCGTACTACCACCACCCTTCCACCCTTCGTCTACGCTCTCGTTCCGTCCTTTCCTATCCTCCCGTAACTTCTCTCTCGACCTCTCTCGCTTCTACCAACCCTCCTCTCGATTCTCGTGTTTGTACTCGCCGCCATGTACACACCTACACATCGTTATCTTCATACATATACCCTACCTTTGACGAGGGTGTACAAGAGAGTGTGCGCGCCACCCCCTTGCCATTCGAGTGAGCTCAAGAACCCGGCAACCTGATGGCGTTACAACTATCGGTTGAGCACCACTGTCAATGTATTAAAGCGTGTGCGTGCGTGCGTACGCGCTTGCGTACGTCTACCCAAACCCCCTTTCTTCTTTTCCACCCCCCCTTGCTCTCTCTCTCTCTTTCGCTCTCTCTCTCTCTCTTTCTTCCCTCATTCGCTTACCTGCTCCGCGACGTTAACCATATATCGCACTATACTATCAACGATACAAACTCGACCCAATACCTATTTATTCCATGAAAGTCATGACGAAAGTCTTATAAAGCTCCATGCATCGACGCACAACTTTACCCACCGTCTACCTCTCTCCCCTACCCTTCTTATCTCACTGCATAACGCTATAAATCCACCAAGTTGTAAAAGCTGACCCATTTTTTGTGTTTCTCTTTGTGTTTCAGGGATCGTGAAAAAATAGGTGGGTTGCGTTTCATGGATGAAAGAATGTTCTATCGAAGGGAGGATACAGCTTGTGGTTTTATACGATCGAACCCGGCTAAAATCACTAGGAGTAAGGGAGAGGAGGAAGAGCGAAAAAGCTTAAAGCCCGCATGATGCTAATGGTGTTTGGGTTGTCCAGCGTGGCGTGGCTAAGGATGCGAGAGACGAGAGAGTCAAGCCCTGGTGTTCGATCCACAGGAAAACGTGCGGGTTTTCGAGGTAAAATGGCACGTACGGGACTGCGATGATAGAGGGATGCCGAGGGGGTTGAACGGTTGATGTTGCAAAAGGCGCCGTGGACGTACGAGTTCGTAACTACTAGCTGGGAAAATATCCCGTGTCCTTTGCCCGGAGTCTGAGTAGAAATTTTAAGTAGAAATGGTCTGATCGTTATGGAACATTTCGAATATTTACCGGGAAATAGAAGCTTTGAGAATACTCGTGGGATTTTCGGTTTTATGACGTTTTCAAGAGTGATTAACGATCCTCGTCCTGAGAACTTTATCATACAGGATTCTCGAATAGATTCGTTCATCCATCAATTATCGCGACCAAAGGCAGCTCGACGATCATTTTCTCGAATCGAGAGAGGTCTTCGCGCTTGGAGAAACTGCGATAAGTCGTTTCCTTACGGTAATTTACGAATGATAAAAAAAATGTAACATTTCGTAGATTTGTTTTCTTATTTATCATTTATTGCAGGATGCTCGTGAATTTGCGTACAAGACGATGTTTTTTTCTTGCCCATAGAAAGGAGAAGACGTCTCGTGGAAGAATTCGAACGAAGGAGAAACGAGAAAATCAGATTCCAATGGGACGTCGATGGAAGAGTATGGAAGATGCGGCTGGAACGTAAATAACGAGAGTGTACTGGGAAAACAATGTTCCGTGACGTCTACCCAGAACGATTTCCAATTGCGCGGATGTCAATCCCTCCCCGTCACCTACATAAGAAAGTCGAATCGCCCACTTCCGGTTCACCTATCGAAGATACGCTTCCTCTCACACGTCTGTCCGCAATCGCGTCACCGCTCTCCACATCGTCGATTCATCGTATCTTTACTATGCCACGATATCATGTTCACGCGCCAGATACATTCACGTACTGTTTTGTAATCGCTGAGGTAATATCAGGGAGATAAAGCAGATTAAAATAAAAAAATGAAATTTTTTTTTTGATAATTATAAGAAAAGACGTAACAAAGGTCGAGTGATAAAAGCCGGCACGTGTATTAATATATCGTTATTGAATAAGAACCAGAATCGTTTGTATTTTATTTAGAACGATAGAAGCGATTTAACAGAGTGACACAAGGGAAACATGAACCACGATGAGATGTGAAAACAGTAGAATTTGCAATCTTGAAAAATTGTCTTTATAAAAAAAGAGTTCAATTTTATAATCGACAAATTCTAATTCACAAACTCGACCCTAAGAGTAAAAATCTAAACATAATTTCCCAAACTATCCATCGCTCAAATAAAAAATAGAAATATTCTTAAAAATTGTTATTTTAGACAATTTAGACAGACCTTAAAAATTTCCACTAGTTGTTCTAGAAACCGACCGGGAAAAATAATTCCTTAATCATCTTTCTTAATCGATAAACTCTTATCTCTCCCATTTCAATCGTCGGCAGTGAAAAGAAGATTCTGATAAATCTGACCGATCGATTATTCGCGTGCATCGAATGATAAAAATAGCTTTAATCATAAAGCATTAATCAAACTACGTTATTAAGAAGACATCGCGATATCGCGTGGCTTATAATTCTACGTTGTAATATAGTACGACAGCAGCTACCGCTATGAAAATGAACGCGGCGGCAATTACCCGAAATGATAATAATTAGACCGTAATTAAGCCCGGGATACGCAAGGCGTAAAGCAAAAGAATGAATCTTTTTCAGTCTCTCTCTCTCTTTCTCTCTCCCTCTCTCTCTCTCTCTCTCTCTCTCTCTCTCTCTCTCTCTCTCTCTCTCTCTCTCTCTCTCTCTCTCTCTCTCTCTCTCCCTCTCTTTCTCTCTCTCTCTCTCTCTCTCTCTTTCTCTTTGCCTCGCTCCGTTTCTCTCTGCGGCTGCTGGATAGCTCACGATGTGCGCGCCCTCCGATGATTGGATAGCGTTTGAATGAATCCCGGACGGCATTCACACCTTTATATCCCGGTTCTGCTTTCTTTTTTTTTCCTTTCTTTTTTTCCAACCGTGTCAGAGGCCACCAGGTCGCACCAGCCAGTGCACCAGGAGTCTCGCTGCGATATTTCCCGAGGCATACGCCCGTCAACCCATCGCGGGTGGACACGCGAGGCACTAAATGCACCTTGCACGCGAATTTCGCGGACACGTTATATTCTCCCAACGCGATTCCTTCTTTTTTCTTCGCACTAACATCCGAGCTTTTCTCCTCTGGAAAGAAAAAAAAAACATTCAACCTTTTCACTCTACGTTTCCCTTGATACGAATCTTTTTACTCGTATGGAAAATATTTATACGTTCTCGCTAACCCAGTTCTTTTTTTAACAAACTCCAAACGATTCTTACGGATTTTCTTCTTTGGATTTAAAATAAAAATGCAAATGAAAGATATCTTCTGGGTTACAGAATCTTTTATCTCTGGTACGTATCGATTCGAAGTTTTAACGACGACTTTAGTTACGTTTGGAATTTATAAATTCATAATTTTGATAAAAATAAAATTCTTAAATTACGCTTGGAAAAATCGGAAAGATATTTTCATTTTTCCGATACGATGTCGTACACGTGAGTCTTTACGTATCGTATCGTATCAGCCTTTATCCCAATGAAAATAACGTTTTCTGTATTGCCCTAAAAAATTTACGATACCGATATGTTTGTTTCAATTTGAAATTTTGTGCGATTTTATGTTTTCATCCATATTTCGTATCCTAAAGAGCGTTGGATCATAAGAAAGCACGATATAGGAGAAACGGGGAAAGGGAGAGCGTGCAACCGTATTACCGTTACCGATGCCGGCACGTACTACGAAAATACTACTACTCGGAGCCGTGAACCGTCGTGCGCTACGTTTCGGAAAGAGGGGGAGGGCATCGTACGCCGGTGCTGCCACTCGAGCGTGCCCCTCTTCCGCAGGTGCGAGTAACCAGCGGGGTCCTCATAGAGGGGTCGCGGTCTCCTAGGCAGGTCACGCAGAGGCGCAAGTCCGTTTCTTCTATCCCCTCGCTCCGTTCCACTCCTCTTCTTCCTCCTCTCTACCCACCCTTCTTTTTCTTTGACATTATATATACGGCTATATACCACCTCCCCTCCTGACCACACCACCCTCTGTCGTTTATCCGTTCGTTCATTCATTCACCCACCTCGCTCTCTTTCTCTTCCCAATATCTTTTCCACACCGACGCGAAGTCTCTTTCCCAACGTTTGTCCGCGCACGCCAACCATCCGGACGACACCGCGATACTACCCCCAGATTTAGACCACAACTCCTCCACCCCGCACACCACACGTCCCTCTCTTTTCTTTCCCGTACTTTAAACAAGCCTTCGAAACAAATCGACATGACCCTCATCAAGTGCACCAGCTTGCCCATTCCGTTTCCGTCCTAGTAATTTTCTTTGAAGAGCAGAACCACGGTCGATTTTTATTAAGGATTTTTTAAATGGTTGTTTTATATCGAAAGTTTTCAGAGAAAGATCCGTACGAAACATAATGAATTATTTTTTAGTTGTGAACAATTTGTAATTATTTTTTATTACAGAAGATAGTTGGCTTGGATTTCATGAAAATGATAACAGTTATTACTAGCCAATTGCTTATATATTCATTCGCCATTTACTGTGGTACGAAATACGTTGAATTCGTAGTCGGTAGTGATAAGACTTGTTGATCTAGCCTCTGAGACAAACCATGAATTTAGTAAGTTCAAGAGATCATGATTATCTCTTTTCAACTGCAAATTTCATCCGCACGACATGGTTGTCAAATTTACTAATGCAATTTCTTTATAAATTGTTTAACCCTTTGAGACCTGAGTACTTTCAAGCTTATGTGGTCCGCAGACGCATAGGCTGACGCATATATGCGCCCTTAGGGCTCAAAGGGTGAAGATACAATTCAACCTCGATCACGTTAAAGTCTTTCCCATAAGTTTAACCGATTTGTGCGGCATACCGGGAAACATTTCGGTACCATCTTCGTTTTTCAAATCAGCGTAATTTTTCTCAACTAATAGCTCGAAGCCAGCACGTTCAGCGACTTTTTGAGCTGGCACTGCCGTAAATGACGTTGAAGTTGCCTTGAGGTCGTAAGCCGCGGCCATATCGTTGCTGAAAGAAGATAGCAGTAATGACGTGATTGCGATTTTTTTTAAGCCACGACACGAAGATAACGAATAAGCGAAAAAAATTGAATTGCAAAACTCACCGAGCTTCGAGAAGTTGCAAACCAAGTCCTTGACCACGATACTGAGGATCCACGGATAACCCATATGCTGTTAGGTATTTGTCAACTTTGTAACGCTCTTTGACATTTGCTACCTTGTCCAACTCACTCATGAATCCTACTATTTTTTTAGAGATGACCCCCGTTAACTGCAATTAGCGTATTAATATTGAGTACTATCTCACTTTCATCACACGTGCCAACTAATAATGATAACTTCTCTGTTTTGCATAATTTCTCTTCACTAGCTTGTCAATTAAGGTAATCATATCGTTGGTTGGGGAATTAAAATTTTATTCCCGTTTTTTTGTCACATTCCAAGTGGACCGAGCATTTAAGTTCATGAAGAAAAGTTGTTGCAAATTGACTAAACAGCAACATACTCAAAATTCAAGTTGATCCTACGTAAAGTTTATTTGTTATATAATAGACAAAATCATGAATTTTTCTTCCATAAGATTTTTTATAGAAACTAATTGAAGCTTCTTTGTTGCCATATAAAAATGTGTGCAAATTTTCAACAGGCTTCATCGACTAAATAATCAAGATACTCATTGTATAAAGTTGCGATATTTAACACGGGCTCTTTCGAAACGCTGAAACGATACGACTACCTTAATTTAATTTCGTTTTCCAGTACTCCTTACATCACTGATTATTTTTATGTACATAATTCCCGAAAGAGAATTATAAGTAGTATTTCTGTATTTTTCTTTACAACTAATATCAATTATTCTTTTTCATCTTATCACCTGTAGTGCCGTTTCCCAGGCCTTGTCACTGCTCTCAGTGTGTACCAACGTCATATTAACACCAACCAACTTAGGTTTTGGATTATCGTCCTCAACAAGAAATGCTCCAACGATGGCACCTTGTCCAAAGGCTAAGCCCCATAGTTGGAAAAAATCGGATATTTCCTCGGGTTTATCGACTATCTCTACTCCGTCGTAAAACAAAAAGATTGTATGAGTCGTTAGAAGATAAATAGACAATAAAAATCAATCCCTGCGATTCTAGCTTAGCAATAAATTTACTATTTGTTTACAATCAAACTCACTGTTGTGTTTGCACAGTGGCTCGTCTTTTATGAAGAACGTGCACAAATGATCCAAAACATCACTGTACCGATCCTCTGGGACTTCTTGAATGGAAAATCGCAACGTCTTTCCATCGACAGTCTTCTTTAGGCCATCAACAACTCGCCAAACTCTCAGCGGACCAGGCTTCCTTTTCCAGCCCAAAACATCGTCACTGTATTTGATCACAGTCATTTTTTTTTTTTTTTTTAAAGAGAATGTGAAACACGAAGCAATACACAGTAGCGAAACTAAATCTCTATTCAATGCGAACTAAGATATCTTCGAAACCACAATCATCTTTTATACAACTGATTACCGATAAGATAAGAGCGTCAGATATGTTAGACAAGGCTCCGAGTATCAGTCCATATCCGGTATAGACCAGATTCTCTCTCGGATGTTAGTTTTTAGGATAAAATCAACGAAGCATAGGCTTTAATAAGACACTATGTCGACACTGAAGATGAGCACACGAGTCTGCATCTATCCGAACTAATGGAAGCTTAACTTAAAATAGCTTCGAAGCTGATAAACTGACCAGCCTAACCAGCGGTGGCGTGTGCGTCGATGGACGCCGTCAGCCAACTCAACATTGTCCCGAGTTTGTATAGTTTCAATTGGTCAGTCGATTACTCTAATCTGAACGCGTACTCAATGTATCTAGGAAACAGGGGGTTTTCAACGCTTATACACAAGGTCGAGAGATCATTACCAACCCTAAATAAACTAATCAATTTAAATAAAAAGCTTGGGCGTCAGGAGGTTTAAATATTATAATATACCCTGGAAGGAAATATATTTGATCAATTATTTGTTTCTAAGTTTGCAAAGAAAACAGTTTCACTGAAATGTACATTACTTTTACGAAAAATGGCCTGGCGAATGAGCTCCGTACACAACGAGGAGGTACTAGTAGCGCTCAAAGCTTCGCGAGAAAGTAGCGGGATATGCGCGAACTACGTACGCAACCGAGCTTTACTACGCCAATTGCTATTTTTGGGTTACTGCCTTTTTTTAATATTGCACGTACAGCAATGTACGGGTACTCGTCGTATTCCATTTTTTCTCCTCTAGGAATTAATTCTCAAGTTTCCATATAGTAATTTAGGAACGGTATTTGGTCGAAAAATGCTTAGGCCGCTTTGACGGCAAAGGACTGTCACATTGGGCGCATTCAGCGCACGGAACAATTGTGCGCTCCCGTAATATGTTCCGTGAGCGGATGCCATTTTTTCGAGCAAAAATTTTCCGCTACATTGGAAAAGAGCGTTGTGGAGTGAGCGATCCCACAACTGTTCCGTACGCTGAATACGCCCATTGCTTTAAGAGCAGCCAGTGTGACCTCAATTAAATGATCATTTCATCTAATGAAACTCAATTAGATTCTGCACGATCTTCATCAGAATTTCTTGTTTCGTGGAAATAAATTTAAAGAAAGAAAAAACATAAAGCTTGATGCACGAAATTCAAAAGGTCAAAGAAGTCAATCCTATGAAATTATTTTTACTTTGTATACGTTTTCCTATGCGTCTAATAGTCTATGTAATAGTCTAAGAGTGTCGGTTCAATAATTTAAGGTTGTTTATTTTGTAATATAATATATACACTAGCGGCGGAAAGTTTCCGGACTAAAGTTGAACACAGTGCCGGAACGTTTTTTTATGCCATTTCGCCGGTAGTTGGCCTAGGTCAATTTAACCAACGCCGTTTTAAAGAGCAAGGATTTCCCTTCATTTTGGCTTTTTTAAACAAAATTTATGATTTTTTTACAATTGGCACCCAGTTTTGAAAACGACAATTTTTGGTCGTTTTTTTGTTCTTTTACAAGTGGACCCCCTTCGTAGTAAACATTTTTTTAACGAATTTCTTTCAGCATACTCATAAAGGGGGAAGTCTAAGCTTCAAGTTCATTTTTTAGAAAATTGTCTACGATTTTTTTTTTCAAAGATATGTCGTTTTTTGAGTAAAAATAGACGATTTGAAAATTGCTCCATAGGAACAGAACAATGAGGTTTACAACAAAACCTGTAGATGACAAAAAGTTGTATTACTTTTTGCTGAGTTCAGGAGAATTTTTTCAAAATTTGTTTTCCACCTATTTCCAGTCAGCTCGATTGATCCGAATACCGTGAAAATAATAGAATTAAATTTTGTACTTACATATAAAACTTCGGTCTCTTCGGAGGTTTCTTCGACGACGGAGCTTCTTCGATGTAAGTACAAAATTTAATTCTATAATTTTCATGGTGATCAATCGAACTAACTGGAAATAGGTGGAAAAAAAATTTCGAAAAAAAAAATCTGATAAATTCTCCTGAACTCAGCAAGAAGTAATACAACTTTTTGCCATCTTGAGGTTTTGTTGTAAACCTCATTGTTTTCAGCCTGCGGAGCAATTTTCAAATTGTCTATTTTTTCTCAAAAACGACATATCTTTAAAAAAAATCGTAGACAATTTTCTAAAAAATGAACTTGAAACTTAGACTTCCCCCTTTATGAGTATATGAGTTAAAAGGTGAGTCAAGGAAACTCAGAGGACTAACATTAATACAAATGTTTCAATTCTTTATTTCAACATTTTCTATACACTTGAACAACGATGGTTCAATGTACAACTTCTAACATCGGCGGCAAGATGTTGGAAGTATAATTGTTGCTTCGCTTAATAATCGAGTACTTTAGTGACATCATTTCATTGTAAAATCAGTTTCAAAATTGTAATCGTCCCCTACATTAATATTGAAGCCCTCGAGTTGATCGGCCAATTTGACGGCTTCTTTTTCTGCAAAAAGAAAATACCGACTACTTAAGGATTATTCTTGGATTTGTTGGAAAACTAGTTAGTTTGGCCACATACCTCTTCGAACTCTATCCTTTTTTTGTTTTTTGAACTGTAGTTTGTTGAGTTTGTTCAATTTCTGATTGCCCTCGATTTCAAAAAGCGGTTCGACCTTTTTCTTTCGCTGAACATTTGTCTCTTTTTTTGATTCTTCAGATTTCTTTTTTCTCTTCTCATTCATTTGTTGAAGTTTAAACTCTTGCTGGAAAAACAAAACCAAAAAACATTATATTAGCAAAATCGTTCTCTTATCGACGTTGACACGGAATTCATTGACATTTTTTTCTATAATCTACCTTTTTCTTATCGACGTCCATTGCCAGCTCGACGGGTCCCGTACTCTCAATCAAGAGTGGATCAACGATATTAAGATTAAACTTTGCTGCTGCAGCTTCTACACCATCCAACATCATCTTTTCGTCAGATGCAAAATTTTCGATATCGAATTCTTCGGCAATTTTGCTCACAATCTCGGCAGATACTTGACAAGGTGTTTCTTCCGGTGGCATAGTGTAATATCTTATTTTACCGGAATTCCAGTCGTTGATAATACCTCTTGCTGCAGCAAGCATATCTGGTACGCCACCTCTCTTGAACATTCCCATTCTCTCGGCTTTTTTGGCGAAGAATTCATCTGGTGTCGAGTAATCATGCATATCATACAATTCCATAATTTGTTGCTTTGAGATTCTCTTGAGAATAGCTGTCGCTGGTGTGTAAGGATCCTTCAATGCCTGTATCTTAACAGCATTTTTCAATGCAACTGATGAATCGTTTGGATTATCAGGATGTGCATTCGCGAATACTATACCGGGTGAATCAAGCAATTTTATTTTCGAATCTAATTGTACTGCTTGCATAGCTCTCGTTATACCAGGCGTACTGCCCACATTGCAAGCCTTGCTTCTCTTAAGAGAGTTTATTATGCTTGATTTTCCAACATTAGGAAGACCAACGACTCCGACTCTTATACTACTTTTTACAGTACCACTGTTACGACAATAATTTCCGAGAAGCGAAAGCAACAATTCAGCTCCAAAGCATGCACCGCTCTGAATCATATCCGCCTTCTTCAATCCTAATTTTTTGCGACCAAGACGTTTAGATTGGTCTTGCGTAGATGCTTTGAATGCCACAGCTGGTAAACTACCTCGTAAATACTTAAGCCACTGATCAAGATTCTCTCGAGGTACGAGATCAGCTTTATTGAGAACCAGCACTAAACGCTTATTGCCTTTGGCCGATCGAACAGCCTCTTCGACCTGTTTGCATCTTGTGCCCAGTGGATCTCGAGCATCCACTACTTCTAATATCACATCGGCAGAGTCCAATACTTTCTTAAATTCTTTGTAATATGCTTTCAGTGAACTTTCTTCTTTATTAAGAGCCACTTTTATAGGATCTTTGTCAGTATTAACCACTGCTGACTCATGTCTCAATTGCTTATTTTCAGCATCAGAAACGAGGCCCTCTAGCCCTTTTGCCTGTTTTTCCTTCTTTTTCTCTCTCGCTGCTTCACGCTGCTTCTGTTTTTCCTCCTCGTTTTGCTTTTTCATTGCCTCGACTTCTTTCAATATGTCCTCTTTAAATGGACATTGATTTGGAATTTGCATTACCTTTTGTTTTTCTAGAAACAAAAATGGATATTAGTTGCTTCTTGTCCATAAGTAACATAATCTGAATAGTTAATGCTGCTATTTTATCCTCTAAATTTTAATCAGCAAAATAAACATTACTTAGTAAAAATCAAAGTACATACTCTTGGGATTCTTTTTTGCTTCCTTTCGCACTTTTCTGTTGTGCTCACGAACTTTCTTTTCAATCTTGTACCTTTGTCGTGCTTGAATTCTCTTACTCGGTTTTTCTACAAATAATGTGCTTTTTTAGTAACAAATGCAACATCCACTTTGAATAAAACATAACCTTGTCGAAGCGCCGCGACCAATTCTTAATACAACAACCTCATATACTTACTGAGACAAAATTTGGCCATTTTTATTGATGCTGGCGATAATACAATTGACAAACTCTTAAATCTTCGACAATTCGCTCCCAATCTATACTCCAAATATTTTTAAAGTAATCCACGTGTATCCACAATGTCTCAAAAAACACGAGGGTATAATTGACCGATAAGTTCTCTCTTCTGAGCGTGGCGCTACTTGTATTGTTTTGGTTGTGACTATATAGTGTTAGAGATCAGCAGCGACCGACAAATTTGAAACCTCCAGAGTGGGTACTGCGACATCTGAGCGCCCAAGAGGAAACTTAACGTGGGTATAAAAAAGTTCACCCTTTGGCCGCTCAGATGTCGCAACAGCAACTCTCGAGATTTCAACTTTTGTCGAAGTTGCTGATCTCTTACTCATCTCTGGCGAACGGTGCTTGCAGCAAAAATAAGTTTTGACAGCTAGCGTTCATAATCCTATTTCTCGTTTAGTTCGTGTCGACGGTTGAAAGAAAAATCCAGTTCTTTTTGTGCAAAGATACACTTTGTACGTTTTATCATATAATCCGTCTTAGTGGAGAATTCATGCTGTTCTTAAAAACACTTTCAAGGTTATAACGCTTATTTGTATCCGATTTCATAGTTTAAATGGATTTAGCTAAAATGTCAAACGAGAAGAAGTTGGAGCTTTGCAAATGGTATTTTCGAGGTATGCAATTTTCTGTAGTAAAAATTGTTAGTCTTAAATCCTATTAAATACTAAAATAAGTGAAACAATAATGATTGCTTATATTACAGCGGGATTTGCAATGTTACCTTTTCTCTGGGCTGTAAATACAATATGGTTTATTAAAGAAGCCTTTTTCGTTCCTCAGTTTGAAGAACAAAAGCAAATTCGGAAATGTGAGTGGCAATATGATCAATCTTAACACTTTAACAACAGCTAGCCAATTAATTGGCTTTTTGTCGCCAATGCCTACCGACTGTGACTGAGCAGCCTTAAAGTTATATAGTTCAAGAAGTATAACATTTTTTTTGTTGCGACAGATGTCATTTGTTCTGGGGTAGGAGCAATTATCTGGACAGCAGGACTTCTGGCTTGGATTATCACCTTTCAAACTCAACGAGCAGCGTGGGGCGAATTTGCCGATTCTATAAGCTACACATTCCCAGAAGGAATACCTTAGAGAAATCAATTAATCTAGAATCTTATCGTACTCTTGTTTACAAAAATAACATTTATTTCCACATATATCATCTCATTTATCACTCTTTGATGCAGATAGTATCACCCATGAATAAACAGAGAATGGAACAAGATCATATACATCAACTACATCAACTATGCTGTCCAGACAGTCAGGCGTCTCTGTAGACACATTTTTATATCCCTGTAGACCAGCCTTGATAAAAGCTACACCACCATGGATAGAGAATAATCATAAAAATTAGTATCTTGTTCGTCAAAGAATGTTGGAAAAATATCTAAACATGTAAAACTTACTAATAGGGCAACTACGTCGGCCCCCATTAGCATATAAAATACGCTATGCCAACCTCCCCAGCGTGATACAACGCCAGCCAGCAGTGGTCCAACAGCAGCTCCTATACTGCCAGTACCATCGATAATAGCGGTAACAGTGGCAAGAGCCTTCGAGTCATCACCGAGACTCGGATGGGTTCCAAGTTCTGCGGAAACTGCTGTTGTTATCAGAGCATAAGGACCATTGACTAATGCACCAGTAATCAATAACAGCACTATGTTAATCGCTACGCTCGTACTGCCAGCGTAATCGTATATAAATAGCTATAAAGAAAAATTTTGTTAATATCGATCTCCTTGTCATCATGTTATTCTATTGGTACTCAAATAATTAGATTTAATACCGTTGGCACTGCAAGTGCGAGCATCACAGCACAAGTAATAGCGCTCATGCCACTCCAATCGGACAGTACACCAGCGGCTATAGCCCCTGCTATGCCACCAACATCAAATAAGGTTGATACATCGGCACTCAGAGATTCACCATATGTCGCTGTTTCAAACAGAAACACAAACAAATTGTTTAATCGCGTCATTTTTTTCATGTTCTTTTTTACGTCTACGAACAAAAACCTTTCTATTATATACTAACTTGAGGCATTAATGTACAGTGGCAGCCAGTAGAGGAATGTATAGCTCACTAGTTTTGCGAAAAATAGCGAGAGGGAGTACTCAAAAACACCGGGAATTTTCACAGCTCCTACGAATCCAATTGCTCTCTCACTGCTCGTACTGTGCATGCGTCGATTTACCGTTAGCATTGGACTCGTCTCTGAGCGTACACTTGTCACGTCCTTATGACACAAAATCCATTAACAATCTTTGCACCGAGACAGACAGAAGTAATTAAGAACGAAGTAAAATAAATTTATTATCCGATTTGCAATGACGATTTACCAGTAATCTGTCAGTTACACCAGATACCACAGATACTGTACTATAATAATATTGTAAAACTAATGATGATTAATGATGCACAGGTGATGAGATTGTCCCCTATATCGACGACGCCTCAAATCAAAACTAAATGCGTGAAATGATAATGTATAATATGGGGATAGTGAAGGAAAAAAAGCAAAATAAATAAGTCATGCACTTACAAAAAGTTTTTCCTGTTTATGCCAGGCAGGACGATAGGTGACTCGCTAAAGTTCAGCAAACCGAAATGCAGTTAAAATTTTGTCTTATGTAACATGTGTATACGAGATTTGCTAAGATTACTTTATCACATACACGAAACAATCGCACAAATTCGAGGATCAAATGTGTCTAAAGAGAATTATATGATTCAATGCCAACCGAGTTAACACAAGCTGCAACTAGTACCAGAAAATATTATGCATATACTACTTTGTCCCTGATGTAAAAGAATGAGATGAGAGATTTGCTGAATATCCATATTATAATTCAGCATTGTGACCACAGAATATTCATGCTCTTTTGAATGTTAATTTCTATATTGAGAAAAGTAGATGAGTATAAAATATATATCAGACTGATTAGGGGTCATAATAGTTTTGTATAAATAAACATTTACTAGGTGTGTTTCGTAATCTATGAAGTATGGTACTAGTGCTCCACATAACTGGCATGCTAAGCATTAAAATCAATTCGTGTTAAGAGTGGTGTTTAATTGAATTATGGTGGCCATAAAAAGTCAAGAAGAAAAGTTACGCAAACTCACGTCCTCGACTGTGACTGGGGACGTTTCTGGATCATCGGCACAGCTTCCCTCATCTGAACTATTCGTAGCCTCGAGTTTTCGATATCTCAGAGGACCTGGTGGTACGCATCCAACATCAGCAGGATGCGGAGCTAGCATGAGAAATATCACAAACCCAGCGAAACCCATTATAGCCCCAGGCACGATGAAACTCAATCCCCAGTCCTCAGACACAAACTGAGCAGCTATGAGAGTACCGATGATATTGCCCAGTGATGTGTGAGAGTTCCATATACCAAATATAAGGCCACGTTTGCCTTTGCCGAACCAATTACCAACAACCGTCACAACACCTGGCCACCCAGTAGTCTGAAAAATACCACCGAGAGCCTGAAACGAAAATATAAAAAGTGTTTGTCATATACGTCTCAAAAGTTCAGCAATATCATGATATGCTGCATTAATAAATACAAACCTGAACGACCACGAAGTACCAAAGATTGTGTATATGGGAGGACCTTGCTACACCAAACAGACAGGATGCTATGCCAGAAGCCAGCATACCCAGAGACAGGAAGTATCGAAGATTTACTCTTTCAGCTACAAAGCCACTGGAAAATTCCGAAAGAAGAGAACGAATATCTCAATATACGTTGAATTACGTACCTCCCTCTTTTAACAGCTTACTTTCAAATTGTCACCTGAAGAACATGGCTGCTGCGTATGCAAACAAAAACGCAGAATCCAAGACACCCAATAGAGCAGGCGCGTCTAAAGTATCTAGAGAAGTAAAAAGATATAAAAGTCTTGCGAGTTTCTTAAATTTCCAGTCCATCAATTTCACTCACCAAATGGTACCCAATCGCACCACGTATCACGATTGCTGTCATTTATAATTATATCTGGCGGTATTGGTAGAATACTGCAGTTTCTATTCAGTACATTCTTCACTACTGATATGGGTTTTCGAGTCATATGATAAGTTGTGTAGGCAATATAAGTCAGAGCCAAGATTCCACCTCGGTGCCAGGCCAAGCGATCCGCTCCTCTTTGTGGACAAAATTTTGTCGCTAGCCACTCCGCTGCTCGTAGTCCCCAAGGAACGTCTCTCATAGGAACGGACATTGTGTATATCGACCAATGTATTTAACCGTGTGAATAAAAATTTACAATCTAGGTAAGACCCGTATTATACTTTCGTAAAGTTTCCGTTGATCACTATAAATGCAAATGAGAAAAGGGTGTGAGTATTTTTTGATTGGAATTTTACAAGACAGCTTGTTTTTCATAAAACTTCGCGGTAACAAATGCGGGGGAATGCAAATACTGGCGAAGGTTTCATTCTTATCATTGTAATAACAATTCTTCTCATCTGTATTCGTTCACCAGCTTCCCGAGAAGACACGACAATTTATCAAGACAAAACGAAATATGTTATAAAATAAAAATAATGAGAATATTTTGCGTGACTTGGGGCGAAGGTTGCAGTCGAGAAGACAATATCTTGAACAATTACACGCTTCGGCAATGACAATGATAAGGTTCGAGAATTGTACAACTGATAAGAAACATAAGGACAATGAGTTCACGCGGGATCACACGTGCACCAGTGCGATACTGTATTAACTGCTAAATCGTGTATGAGTCGGACTGAAACAGAAAGAAACAATAGACATCTTACAATCATAATCGTAATACACGCCCTAACTCTTTGTTTCTGTATTATTTTTCTTGACACAAGATTCTATGAACAAAGAGAAATGCCAAAAGTTTAGCGAATTTGTATTTCTTACCGTGAGATTCAGTGGCGACAAATGTTATCTTCGTGTCGAATGTTTTATCTTGATGAACACCCACGAAGGAGATTGCGAAATAAAAATTAAAAAAAAACGACAGCCCCGATGGGTTAATCGTGGATAGAGCAACGCTTCGCACTGCACTGTTGATCGTGCCACACGCGCAGCTGGACGCCAAGTCAGACGTCAAAGGAAATGATTAATATATATATATATATATATGAAATCTCTATCTGTTTACAAAGTGGGGGCAGCACTTATCAGCAGACCCCATGGACATTGTATTTTTATTACACTTCCAATTCCAGGGTTCCCAAACGTCTCTAGACCAGCTATTGACGAATATAATTATCCAATCTTCCGGAACAATTATGAAATACTTTCGAAGGAAAAACTATTATCAAGGATTAATTGTTGACGTAATTAATCCATTTTATTCACATCCTTTGTTCGTATCCTTTGTCTTTATTAGGCATTAATTTTGGACGAGCAAATACAGTACGTGGCAAAAACACTGAAAATGTATGCATAAACCTAACTCCATCGCACTCCATATGGACTGTCAAGTTCTCGTCCATCTGTTTCGTATAAATCCCCACTCCTTCCTTCCGTTCGGTATCCTTGAGCACACAGGCACACCCTGTGTCCACATGTCTCCATCGCAGAAGACTATTTTATATTCGACAGCTATTGTATAGCTGTCGTGTTAACACAACGAATTCATGTTGAACATACAATTACGTTTAATTGAGACACTGTATAATCGCGATTGAGAGATTCAGCAATAATTCACCAAATCTTTGATCCGTTCATTTTTCAAGATGTTTCCAAATTACTGGAAAAGTACAACTTACCAGTTTCAGTCTTGGCAATCACACTATTTCAGATCACCTTACAAAATCTGTACTTAAGGTAGTTCAAGCGTTGAGTGGGGGATTAAAATTTTATTCCCGTTTTTTCTCACATTGGAAGTGGACCAAGCGTTAAAGTTCATTAAGAAAAGTTGTTGCAAATCTACTAAAGAACAACATACTCAAAATTCAAATTGATCCTACGAAAAGTTTATTTGTTATATAACAAACAAAATCATGAATTTTGTTTTCCATAAGATTTGTTATAAAAACTAATCGAAGCTTCTTTGATGTCATATAAAAATGTGTGCAACATTTCAACAAGCTTCATCGACCAAATGATCGAGATACTCGTTGTATAATGTTGCAATATTTAACACGTGCTCTTATGGGAGATTGCGAAAAGTGACGATTTTCAAGAATAAATATCGTGATTTTTGAGTTGATAAAGGTCCCTGAAATTTTACACACATATACATATGACATCAAAGAACATTTCTGCAAATTTTCAGTGAAATCTAACGGAAACGCTGTAACGATAGGACTACCTTAAAGATACTTTTTTATGAAAGATTGGAAGAAAATGGAGAGCTGGGCATGATAGCTGACAGAACAATTTCATTTCTTAATTTTTATTTTCTCATATTCAATCAATATGTATTAATTATGAGTTCTAATTATTACTTAGTATATTTAAAAATCACAGTCTTAGTTGAAGAATTGACAGCAGAAAATACTATCTGTACTCTATTCATATAGTAGTTTTTTTTTGTTTGTTTGTTTGTTGGTTTTTCTTCAATATACATAGCTCATCTCTGCGTGTATACCCGATAATGTGCGTATGTACATATACGTCGCGTGTATGTACATGCAGGCGTTTCACGTGCATACGTATACCTGAAGAATTCACGCCATATTAATGTGTCTATATTTACAATTTCTTTTCACGTTATTTGTGTGTGTGTGTTTTTCTTTCTTTCTTTCTTTCACTCCTTCCTCGTATAGAATTAAGCCTTACACGCCTGGCTTCTTATTCGATATGCACTATTGTGCCCAATCGAAATTATACAATCGCCCCATTCCCATCAACGACAACGATACAATGTAAAATGCTTAAAAGAAGAAGAAAACCTGACGTCCGAGGACGATTTTAACGGCGTATACAAATTCTAAAAAAATCTATGATTAATTAAATTGTTATCAATTAATCTCGCGAATTACAATCTGCGAATGGTTCGCAAGCGTTTTTTTTTTCGTGGTACATTACACATTCCCTGGGACAGTGAGATACACTATAATCGAAGATACGCGTTTCTATTGTACATATACATAAATACGTAATGTGAGAACTTCGTGGCTTTCTTTCAGAGCTTATTCGGGGGAAACAAATTGTCATAGTAGTTATCTCGCATATCCGTGGAGCATTAGCGACAAAAAAAAATAATGTTCTATAGTACAACGATATTTACAAAATTCTACAATTTCGTAGTTACACGTAGAAGATCTTCGATAACGGACCGGGAAGCTCGAAGGCATCGATTACGAATGTACCTACGTAATTTACGAATTAACGTAACCGGCGTCAAAGAGATTTTCATTCAAAGCTACTTGGAATGCACACACACCCACGCACACGGTGCTCGACTACTGTACACGCTAGTTTTTCACCGGCAAAAGACATGAGTTTGTTTTTATACAGCCACGATAAGAGAGTTCGTCGATTGATGGAAATTGGGCCTCGCGATGTTTATTTCTTCGATTCGTACGAACTCGAAAGAGTTACTTGAATTCGTCTAACCATAGTAAAAAAAAAAAAAAAAAAAAAAAAAAAAAAAATAAAGAAAAGGAAAATATTTAAAAAGGCGTGTACATACACAACGTTAATAAATGGAATATTTTGTTCGTCGTATAGAGACTCAAGGCATCTAATACTCTCAAGCATCATACGTCATTTAGGACAAGCGGACAAATCTATAAATCATCTTACTTCCCTAACGTCGCCTCGACTTGTTTTCTTTTTTTTTTTTACAAAGAGATCGAAATTATTCGGACGCATCGCGTTTACCTTTCACGAACGATGTATGCATACATATATTAATATATATATACACACACACGGTTGAAAGTTGTGTAGTTACTATAAAAAGAAACAAGAAATCGGATCAATTCGAATCGAGTAACTTATTGAAACGATTTGATGGTGCGCACTTACGTTACATCATTTGTAAGTGGCTTGTTATGTCATATTTACAAATACAATTTTCTATTTACACGGGCATGACAATGTCGTTTTTTTTTTCTTCACCTTTACCCTCGTTCTCTCTCTTTCTCATCCTTTCTCAATAACGCTCTCTATCTCGCAATGTTCCCATTCGAAAATACGTGTATAAACACTGAATACTCCGAATAATGATTAAAAACAACAACAACAACAACAAAAAACGAACTTACAACAGTTCTCTCGCCAATTTGATATGAGGCGCATCTATTTACCGTCTCAAACTTCTCAAAGATCTTGCGTAAAAGGGATACGCATTAGTTTTTGTTTCTTTTCTTCCTTATCGGTTCCCTCAATCATCATTAGTCTGGCTTTGGCTGCTGACAGAGCTTTGAGTTCAACACTTCGAGTGTACGTAAGCTCGCGACTGTGCGGGCGAGCGTAAAATAGAGATATCCGCGAATCCCATAATGAGGGATTGCATATTTACTCAATCGACGATATAGACATGGCACATCATTCGATCTACGAACGTTCGCAACTACCCTCACGAAACCGTTAATCGTCATCGTGATTTTGATCAATGCGAAAAGCGTTTGTAACGAAGATGAAAACAAAAATATATATATATTCTCAACAACATGATTGGGTGTAAAAATTTTCCACAAGATCTCGTATCACGAACCCGATCCAGCAGGCAAAGAAGGCGCAACAGGTTCGTGTGGTTGTGAACCACATAAAATTGCGAATATCCCGACATATCGTCTCTTCGGATAATCTACGTGTCGATAACAAAAATCGCGGAGGGGGGGAGCAGGAGTTAATATAAATCTGTAATATGCTAAACGTTGCACATACGAATATGATACACGTGGTTAAATATAACGTACCGAACGTACCACATGTATAATTATAGTATGCAGCATGCACGATGCAATACTGTATTCGGGTCGGCGTGCAGATGCACCGAGGAATGTAATAATAATAACGCGTAATGTGAAATATAACGTATATGAATGAAATAAAAAGGCGAGTTAATAATAATAACGACGACGACGACGACGACGACGACGACGAGGAGAGGGGCATTTTTTTTCAACGTTGACTCTTGTCAAACGGTGATACAAGAGATAAGCTGCTGACACAGTTGACTGTACTGTAATTGATCGCCACTTATTCTACGCATCTTTATACCCTTTACTTCTCTCTCCTCGGTCTCGCATACGCGCAACTCGATCTGTACACCGCCTGGATATTCTAAACTTAGACCACCGCCTTCAACTTCCTCTCTCGAGAATATGAAACCCTTCGGCGGTGCTCGAGCATCGATTATCTGCTTGACACGACCGAGTATCGCCTCGGAATTGAGCCTGCTCGATTCATCGGAAAGTGTTACCTCGACCTCTGTCGGAATCGGTGAACTCAAAGGTCTGCCGATGCCTCTCGTTATGCTCGGTCTCGATGGATCGTAAGGCTCCGATATTATGAAACTCGGCAGTGGACTGTAGTGTGAGAGGGCGTCCTCGAGAGAATCGAGGGATGGAGATGGCGAGGGCGAGCAACCGACAAGCGTCACTTGGCCTCCTAGCACGTCCGTAACAGATATTTGAGGAGGTACCTAAAGAATTGTTAAACAACGACGTTCCATCAGTTTGAATTATGAATTTACGGAATTTAGCTTTTTAGTACATTACTGTTTCTCAACTATGGGAATCAATTCTACATATCCCATAGTAGTTATTGGATGATTTTGCAGATGCAAACAATTTATCCATAAATAAAAATTGAAACATTACGGTATTATAGTTTACCCTCGGTATGTCTACTGGATGTTCCTCCTGTATCATGTCCAGAGCTGGACTATTACTCGGCGAGTAGCTGACAGGTGTAGTTGCCGGTGATCTATGATGTCTCAATGGACTGAGATCAAGAGGAGCAGCTGGTGGTTGAGTCGGAGTCCCATGAACTATGCTACCCTGAACTGTTGCAGTTGTCAAACCGCTCAGTCCTGCAGAGAAATACAAATAATCAACACCATAAAATCAATCCACGAAAAATTAATATGTGACAATTAAATTGTAAATTGGTATTTCCAATTTAACGAAGATTTAATTAACACAAGCCTATACCCTGCGTAATAGCGGCGACTCCTCTCTCGTGAACCGGCGAGCCCGGAATGCTCGCGGGACTGTGAGATGGCGAGGCAAGTCGCTGAAGTTGTTGATACTCCTGCTGAAGAGCTTGAATTCCTGGTCCCGGTGGACAAGAACCTTCCGATGCTCGTCGCACCGGTGAATAACGTTCGGTAGCTATGTGAAAGCTGGGCTCTTTGTACGAATCCCTACTGCCTGCTGCGAGTGACGGGAAAAAAAGTAAAACAAAATAATCAAGCGCATTCTTAAATCTTTCCCAAATGTTCATGAAAACGTACCGATATGATGGAAGAATTATTATAACTTCTTTTTGAGAAATTGGCGAAGCTCGTTTAACGTAAGCAACTTTAAATATATACATACACACACACATACATAAGATTACATACGAGCTCGCAGTATATATGTGAAAATAAATAAAAAATATGAATGATGTGAAACGGTCGTTGTATATCACAGACTGATGGGCTTATTACGTGGTTACATGTGAGTGCAAGAATTTACCAACGCCGGTGGGATACAGCGAGGCTTTCCTGTGATGGGGAAGCAAGGTTGGCCCACGTAGATGTGTCGGCAGTAGTCTCGACGGCAGGTACGCTCTATTCATCCTAGCTTCCACCTCCATGACCAGTTCCGGATTTATAACTACATGCATGTTTTTACCGAACCAACGAGGGCAACGACCGTGCAGCCGCCACAAAAAAACCATGCAAAATTAAACAAAAAAAGGAGAAAAAACATGATACCAAATGAAAAGAAAAAGAAAACAAATCTTGAAACACAAAATCAATTTGATAATAATAACTTGAATGAGTTGGGTCTCGAGACGGATGCGCACAGGCCGTTGTATCTCGCTACTTTTGTTCTCTCTTCAACGATCGTCGACACAAGCTTTTCTACATGATCTCAACATCGAATACAGGATGAATAATTCGAGCAGCGAATGGTCAAAATAATAATAATGAAGCAGGGTGGTGCAATCGTCAAGATATTCCGATCGAAGTGCGAGACACAACGTCTCGTGCATAATCGAACGAAAATCAAATAATCAATTATTCCGATCTCGTAGCGTACAACTATCGTGAGCGTTACAACAATGGTTTCCTCTACCGAAACATAAAAGACGAAAGAGGCCGATTCGTGGACCTGTTGTATTTGTTTTTTTACAGATAATAAAACAATTCACAATAGTGCAACGGGGGGATAAGGAGAATTGGCTGATTACAGATGATGACAATGAACGTACGTACCTGGACGTTGCATGACGGCTGTGAGGCCGGTGCGTCTTCTTCTATCGCTACCGCCTGTGGAACTTGCACTACTTCCACCGCTACTATCACCGCTACCGCCACCTGCGCCGACGCTCAATGTTTGAGAACATTGTCCCATTGTTGGACTTCCGCCCTGTGAATACCAAGAGCATAAATTATATTGAGTTCGAAATCGTTAAATATATGAATTAAAACGTCATGACGCGGAAGGTATTAAATGAAAAATTTACGACCTGCAAATGTTCCCTGCTACCCGGTTGACTCCAGCCGCATTCTTCGCCATTTCCACTACCACTCCCATGTTGCTGTTGATAATAAACGTGAAGGTTCGCACCTCCGTCCGATGCTCTTCTTCCGAAGCTGCCTGCTGAAACGAATTTCACGCGCGTCAAAATCGTGAACTGATATAAAAACCGCAACCGAGTAAAATTGGCAATAACAAACTCTCACTTGCTCCCATGACTGTCGGTGGCTTAAGCAAGTGTTGATCCTTTATTTGAAAGTTTTGAGGTGGTTGATGTTGCACCAAGGGAAGATTTAACGGTAGATTCGTGTGTGGCAACATCTGTGGATCGACGTTGCACTGCATCATCGGTATACCAAGAGAATGGGGATAACCGGGCGTGTAGTTGCACGTGTAAGGATATGGAGAGGGCGGCTGATGTGCCGAATCTCCGGGACCCACGGTATGACGTCGCGTCGCGTGGTAAGGCGTTCCCGGAGGTAAATGCAAACCAGTCCGATCATCGGACTCCGTTTCAGCTTCGCCGAACTGGTCGGCGAATGAAATTTTTTTATAATAATAAAGAGTTTGAACTTTTCTTGATTTTTATTTTTTAACTGCATGGTAGAATTGTAGATAATTCGATGATTCACCTTTTCCAATTGATGTGCACCGTCTGGCATGTAATCTCCTGGTATGTTTTGGATGCTTGGTAGTGTTGGCATAGTCGACTCTAGACGGTCGGCTAATAAGTGATATATGGCTGACACGTGATCGAAAGCGTTTCCTTGCACGGCATTCAGTAATGTGTCCGCACTGAGACCCGGCAGCCTCAGCATATTCTCTATTACTACTTGGTTGAGCTGTGGCGAATGTGGAGTTTCGGGACTGCACCTGTAATTTAATTATATTTAAGAAATGCTCATAATTTGCGAAATAGCTTTCTTCGTATGAAGTGGAAGTAATGCTTGAGTACTCACCCCCCGGGTTCCGGTTCCGTGATACCGTCGCCTCCCATCCAAGGATGAGCAAGAATCTGTGATATGCTTAATCTGCGTTCCGGTTCGACAACCAGCATATGCCTTATAAGCTTTTCGCAATCTGTTTAAAAAAATCATGAAATTAGTTATTTAGATCTGTTGTAGAGCAGCAAGAAAAATTTTGAAAGATACGGGGAATCAAATAAGATCGTATGCTAACACACCTGCAGACATGAAGAATGGTATTCTAAACTTTCCGGATATAACGACCGAACGAAGCAACTGCATCGTCGGCCCGTCGAACGGCAGTGCCCCACAAACTAACACATACAAGACTACACCAAGACTCTGTAACAATGTTGCATCGGCCAAGCGCAAACTCTTATTACTCAACTGCTCATGAGGGATCCTTGGCCTCTTCTTAAAGCGGGAACTGGAGAGCGGAGAGGGAATAGGGCGATACTCGAGAATATTTCGTCGTGTGGTTACAAATTCAAAATTAATATTAAAAAAAAATAGATTAAATCAAGGACATGTAAATGAATAAAATACATTTTCATAGAGCATACCCAAACATCCGTTCGCGGACCATCGTAATGTTTTCCCTCAAAGATTTCTGGTGCTGCATACGGAGGTGAACCGCACCAAGTACTCAACGGTACACCGGGTGTGTACTTGTTGCTGAATCCAAAATCTGCTAGTTTTATATTATTGTCTGCATCGAGCAGTAAATTTTCAGCCTGCATAAAGTAATTATTTTTGTCATTCACATTTATCCTAATTAAAATAAGAACACAGTCAAGGATCTGAAAACGAAATAGAAAACTCCTCTGTTTTCTCTACCTTTAAATCTCGATGAACGACTCCTTGCTGATGGAGATAACGGACGGCCAGAACAATTTGACGGAATATTCGTCTAGCTTCAGGCTCTGCCATTCTACCGTTTCTCACAAGATGATCGAATATTTCACCTCCCGGAGCATACTCGGTCACGAGATATATCATTTTTTCTGTCTCCATCACCTGATAGAGTCTTATTATATGAGGATGTCGCAGCCTCTTCATTATGTGCACCTCACGGAATATTTTTGCCAAATTCTCCTCGCTCAACTTCGTCTTGTCTATTATCTTGATTGCCACCTGAAAAACAAGGAAAAAGTGTGTCCATTACCATTATAGCAGAGACAATATTTGTACTCTCAAAATTTGTATCAAAAGACAAACATTGCTCGAAAATGATTATGGGAATAACATTTGTTTAGATCATCAAAAATGGGTGTCTTTGCTTGGAAACACTTCTGGAGCAACAAAACTAGTGACTAGGTAATTTGTTATTGCAACAACATTCGGTCTTGTCGTAAGTAGAAGAAAAGTTGGGTTGGCATATTATAATGAGTGCGATGAAAAAAATAGCAAGTGTAGATTCACAGACATTCCAGGGGGGATTAATTTCGAGTGGTTGGATAGGAACGATAAAAGCACGAGACTGAGTGAGACTTTTTCAACACGCGCTATAGTTAAACATTTTGTGACGTCGGCAGACCCATCGCGCTCAAATTTCCAAGCTTCTTGACTAGATATAATCGTAAGAGCCGAAAAACTTCAAGGACATCAAACTGTGATTGTTGTTTACGTGCCATGGTGAATCTCGCGCTCGTGAGAGTTGAGATAAAAAAAAATGCGTGCAATCGACATATTTAAATCGATGTACGATGTGTATGTAAAAGGTATACGCGAAACACGGGGTTTTCCTAAAACTCTCTGTGGATATTTACGCACGACCGGTGAACGTGACAGCTTATCACTTGCGATCGAAGTGCGTATCAAAGTGAGAACGACCCACGAGATCGTGTTTTCATGCTCTCGACAAGATGTTATATCTACGAAATGACGATATTTTTCGAAGATTGGTGCGCGATGGTGAGGTACTCAACGTCGCGGAAAAGGGATAATCTATACCTTGGATTTTGTCACTACATGGGTGGCCATTTTGACAACGGCAAAGTTCCCCTTGCCGATAGTCTTATCCAATTCGTAATAACCGACGCGTATGAGTTTGTTGACGGAAAATTGCTGCGAAACCTCATTGTGCGACGTCGTCGCGGATGCCATTTTTTAATCACTTGACTCGCTCGACCCGTTGCCAATCGCCTACTGGTATAGTACTCGATTACGACCAGCAGAGGCACCGCAAACGGTCCATCGAGCGCCATCCTACGGAAAAACACTGTATTAGATTCGTTCGAACGCGAGTGAGTAGTAAGACGAAGTCACGTTAGGAGACGCGCGATTATTTAAATAGCACAAACTATCCGATACAAAATATATACAAATTACGTAAATGGACAATGTCGCGTTTTGTCACGAATATCTCAATACTCGTAAATGCTAACGACAATACAATAATTCTTGTGCGTGTATGTGTTTTTTTTTTCTTTTTATTATTAAAATGTTCATTGCACATAGACAATTTGCATTTGTTATGTACTTGCTAATTCGCTATTTCCATTAATCGCTTATATTTAGAAATGTTACAAACAGGTACAAAAACTACTCTAAGTTTGTCTATTTCGCCTTATTTTTCTATTACATTATTGATACAAACGCTATAAATACGATGCTGTTTTGCTTATGTTTTTTTTTTTTTGTTTAATTCAATATTCGCTCGTACGTGTGTGCGGGATAGCTCGGTCTGACAATTGATCATTTGGTATTATTTTTCTGTTTCTTTTTCATGACGAAGTGACGAATGTAATACATAATGCTCGCGTTTAATGGGCGGCGGGGGGTGCGTAGGACACTCCATTGCTACCCTTATTATTTTTCTTTCTCATTTTCATTATCACACTCGTGTTCCGTGAGGCAGTCTTCACTTGTCTCTATTATCACTGAAGTCTCTATGAGATCGTTGGGAGAAAACGCCAATTTCGCGGATGATGATCACATGAGTCATTAACAAATGAGTACAGTTAATTAATATATACGTTGCGCGTTGTACATGGACAACGAAGAATGACAATCAGAGGCTCTTTATGTGCCAGTCGATGTAACGCGCCTTGCGTGATTTGTTATGTTATATGCATTAAACCTTCAACTATACGGAACGTTTTTTTTTTGTTTTTTTTTGTTTTTCAACATTCAATTGTCTCAATCACGCCAGCTCGCTTTCATAATTTTTATACACTTGAAATACAATGAAAAAGGAAAAAGTTCTGTACACTTCGCGATGTCGCGCTTACGCCTAATCTTTTTTCTTTACGCATAATGGATTTTCGAATCGCAGTGATTTTTCAATCGGTTCATAACGAAAAGAAATTACAGTGGCTTTTATTTTTTTTTTTTTGTTTTAATTCTTTTCTTCCACGAGTAGATAGGCTTAATCTTATTTCACAATGTTACTAAGGACATAACTACTTAAACTATATATAGTTTCGTGAATACTTCGCATATTGTGATTTTCATACGGGTAGAGATTAGAGACTACAGAGAGGTGGTACGTTTCCGTTGATTTTACAATGTGGTATAAATTTAAAACTACCAGCCATTTGTTGTTTCTTATTATTTTGTTGTTGTTGTCGGTTGCTTAATCTCTATAAATGGAAACGAAAGATGATGAGAAGTTAATAGACATATTTACAGGAGTACAAAACGGAGCCTATACAAAAAGAAAAAGAGTTCCGTTAAATAGTTACAAATGGATTTCGCCTTAATTGCGTGAAAAAAAAACGAATTAAGCAATTGCGTGCTTAACGGAATTTTGCATTATATTCTACGCAATTGTTATATTTTTTTTCACGCTTGGTCCCCCGCATAATATCTTATTGTATTCTTTTTATTTCTTTTATCATAACGTTAAAGACTTTGTACACTTCGAGAGCGAGACATGTATATGACTGCCAGGCGACTGTGTTACATCGTGTCGTACATTTATCCCTTTCTCATACTCGTACGAGGAAAGCAAGGAGAAAGAGAAGAATGTATACGCGATGATGACATTGGATCAACGTACGATTGTCGATCGGTATTGCTCTTTAAACGTAGTCCACAAAGTATGAAACACACATAGTCGAGTTCGAGACCTCGAGCGTCCGTGAAGACGTCGAATCCGGTCGAATACTCGTCTTAATGGAATTAGCCATTAGTAAATGCTTTTCTCTGGTAAATCGATACCCGACACGACTAATCGGCGATCTTTTACGCCGTTTTTTTTTCTTTAAATTACGTATTACGATATATACAACTATTGTACAGTCTCCTATCTTTAATAATACGTTGCGACGCTCTCGTGACATAGTTGTGCCTAATCGACGAGAGCTTTATTTCTCCGTCGAACGATCGTACAGTCGAACTCGTAGACGCCAAATACGAAGACTCAATCGCGAACGAGGAAGGTACGAGATAAATTTCTCATTCGCGATTAGTCGTGACGATTTATCAAGTTCGACTGTCGATCCTATTCGTAGATCCTTAGAAAATATCCAGCTGCGTTACGTTTACTACGATAAAGTATCTAAGTAATTCCGTAGGTGAGGATCGACTGACTCAAGTTTGATCCTGATTTAAAAATAATAATAACGGAAAATAATCGATCTCTCGAGGACGAGATGAAGAATTTTTTATATAATTTCATTAGCACTGGCCTAAAATGGAACGAACGATCGCTACGGCTGATCGATCGGCACGTTCGCACATAAACCTAAACGCAAGTCCGTGACATTCTACTCGACTGTCTCATTCCATATACTACAATTTTGTTTGCTTTCTCCTTTTTCTTTTCTTTTTTTTTTTACAATTCAGACTCGCCTACATCGTATCCTTGCGCCTTTGTCGTTCTTTACGTTTCTTATCAACGGGATTTTCTTCGACTAATTACTTTTGTACTCTACGCAACGCGAGTCTAACGCATAATAAGTAAATTAGTTGTATTTTGTCAGGTGTAGAATTGCGAGGAAAAAGGAAAACTTTACACTCGTGTTCTTTTCTTTTTAGTCCGGTAATGTATAAAACGTATAATACATCAGTCTTGGCCATCACTAATCCGACCAAAAAATACTTCCTATATCCTGAAGCCTGGTTTCGTTTATCTTAAGTATGTAAGTTAGTTTTTCTCGTCTCGCTCCTGATCCAAGTACAATCGAATCTCAGAAATATTGGAACCAATGGAAAAGTCTACATGGGCAATTTATCATTTCCGTTTTCAATGTATTAGCGCATTGGCGCTCGATCAATGATTCGATACGATTCTTGTCCTTTCCCGAAATAATTATATACTCGGGCCGCAAAATATACAACGCGTTGGCAACATGGAGCGAGATTCCTTGACCATGAAACGAAACGTTACGAATGACTCGAGATGAAATTATGTGCATATTTGTTTGGAAGAACATTTGTTTTTTTTAATATATATATATATGTATATATACGAACGATCACTGTTCAGCTCGCAGTTTCGAACAATCTTCGACAATATCGCTCATGCGGGAAGTACAAAATAAATCACCCCGAAGAATCGCCGATCGAGAATACGTTCGCGAACATTCGAAGCGCGACAATCGTCTTGTACGCGAACGTATCTCGGATATATTTTATCGTTCTTTCCGCGAGGGTCTCGACGAATTCGAGAAAATCTTCCACGACTTAAGTTTAAGCGGCTTGACAAAATGAAAGAAGAAAAAGAGATAATTCTCGGTGCTTGGTCGTTCGCGACTCTGCATATTTGTATCTCGTTGGAGTGTGCGACAAGATACCCGAGATTTATGAAAAGCGAATCTTATTCGATTTTAAGGAAAGTGCCGGTATTGGCACCCGTTCTAACGAGTAGAGGTGTCGTTTTCCTGCGCGACGTTGGTACCGACTGATAAACGTAGTTACCCTGGAGCGTGCCCGTCAAAGTCTTTTGTCTCTTGGTGCTTGGACTTAGCTCGTACTCGAAGGGTTCTTGCTGCTTCGATATATTGAGCTGCATGTGAAAGGCTTCCTTATTGTCCTCCTCGATGTCGATCTCGTCGTAAAGATGCTCCGCGATATCTACGTCGCAGTCTTGACTGCTTTCGTCGTAACTATCGGTTACCGAATTCGCTGCAACGTGACCGTGCGCCAATTCCTCGCCGTACGTCACATTTTCCTCGGTCGCCTCATCGCCCGAGCTCTCGGTCTCCTCGGAAAGATCACCGCCGCTACCGGCGTACTTCATCTCACCGCGTTCCAGAAGCTCCAAATGATCCGGATAAATCATAGCTTTCTTTATAGCCAGAGGATCTTTTCGCGACCATTTTGATACTTCCTCGTCCATTTTAGCTATCTTCGCAGGATTTATCGCCCACAGACAGCCCTTCCGTTGATTTCCGTTGCCCGCTGGCTTCTCGATCTTCTCGAAACATTTGTTCAACGACAAATTGTGCCTCACGGAATTCTTCCAACCATTCGGCGCCGTCTTGAAGTACGGAAAATGTTCGCTAAAAAATCAAAGCAAAAAATACATCAGTTACTTATTCAAGAAAAAACTTCAAATAAATAAAACAATATTAGAAAATGAAATTGGAAAAATTATATCATCACAGATTGCTAGTTATAAAATCCCTCAACTTTTAAAAACGAGCTTTCCTCTATTCGAGAACGAACAAAAATTCTTATTCCACGATTCAGGGAAAGATACAAAAACCAACGCGTGTATTGAACAAATTTATATGTTGAATTTTGACAAAAAGTAAGAGAAAGATATTTATATTTGGTAACCGCGAGTAAGAGGGGAGAAAAGAGAGAATATAAAACGTGCGAGGGGCTCCAGACTGGTAAGAGAAATCCCGAGGCTTCACGAACCGGGGAATTCTTTGTAAACAAAGAGAAGGGTCACGAATTTCTCGTGGGACTGTACCCCGGGTACAGCATGCTGCACCTGGTGTGTGCCCCGCGTCGCCGTACAGGAAGGGGCGCCCCCCTTGCCGACACTACCCGATCCTTTTTACAAAATGGCAGCTCCCTATACCACCACTCGGTGGACGAGAAACGAGAATAAAGAAGGGACAATACTTGTTCGACCCCGGTTGTATGTGCCCCTTGTACGTATACGTGCCATGCGCCCGCGGGGAGAACACGAAGAGTCGGGGCTTCTCATTCGCATCCCTCTTTCTCTCTCTCGTTCCGAACAACCGCAATACGCCCAAAAATTCTTCGAGTACTCTTTGCGAGAACGGAAGAGAGAGAGAATGAGAGAAAAAGAACGATCGAGAATAAAACAATTGTACTTCCCACTCGCAGAGGGCGAGAGAATTCGTATTCCCAAATATTCAATCTTTGTGCTCGAAATTGTTGGACGAAAAAGAGAAGAAAGAAAAATTGAAATAAAATACATTTTTATCCCCAAGAGAATTTTTCGTCGACGAAGATGCTTACCACATGAAATTGTATATCTCCGAGACGGGAAGCGAGCCAGTTTGGCTGTTTTTTAGGGCCATAGCGATCAGACAAGAGTAAGAGTAGGCTGGTTTCGGATAAGGTTTCTCGTCGAACTCCGAGATATCGATGTCCCTCTTCATCGACGATGGCATCGTCGTTGTACTCGGGCTCATGTGAACGTTATTATTGTATATCTGTTTTCTAACATGATGACTCTGTCCAGTGGTTTGTGTCGTCGGGCTCGCTTGCAATATTTTGAAATTTCGTACTCTTATCTGCGACAATGGATTTATCTTTTGCGGTGATTGAGGAGTTTTTCCCGAATTCGTCGTCGACGTCGTACCGGTTGTATTATTCATGGTGGATGCTTGAGGCGAGAGAGTCTTAAGGCTCGAACCATTGGTCAGGGTCAAATGTTTCGACTTGAGTGTAGCGACGTATTTGGGCGTTTCGTTTTGCGATCCATCGTCGTCCGACTCCTCGTCCTCGGTCTCCGTGATATCGTTCTCGTACTGATCGTTCTCGTACTGTTCATTCTCCGTCTCGTTTCCCGTTTCCGGATCTTCCTCGACCTCGATATTCTCCTCCTTGATGTCGACTTTAGTGAACGAAAAGTGTCTCCTCGCTGTCGACGATGATAAAGCGTTGGTCGTTCCACCACCGTTGCTTCCGGGCGTTGGACTTCTCGCCGATGAATTTGGCATCACCGAGTTCGGGTTGACCATTATCGTGGCAGCGTCACCACCGCTAAGGTCAAGGTTGAAATTACTACAAATAGAAACAAAAGGGGAGACCGAAGATAGAGAGATGGACGGTGATAATAAAATAAAAGAAAAATGAGAAGGAAAAGAAAGAAAATACAGGCCCGCGCTAAGACTCGACGATAAATAAACGATGGAAGATACTCGTTGATATATCGGGACGAGAAAGAGAGAGAGAGAGAGGAAAACGAAAACAAAAACTAAAAGTCCAAAGAGACAAAGAGGGAAGAAAGAAGCCGGTCTTGGCAATAGCGGAGAGACGGAAGTAGTTCGCGGGGGTCAAGAACTCGCGGTTCGTCGACCCCCTTCGGGGCAAATTACAACGTCGCTTGGAAACGACGATCGATCGACGATGAGGAACTAGACGGGGGAGGAAGAGGAGGAGGAGAAGAAGAAGGAGGAGGAGGAAGAGAGGTGGATGATATCGCGACTATAGCTTTTTGCGAATTGATACAAGCGGGTCACTAATCTCACAATCATTATACACAAAAATCATCGCGATTGGTATTAAAATAAATTTATCAATATTCCTCCACTAATGGACGTTCGATTATTCCTCCAGACCGGAAATTTAGACTCGATCGAGTGAAAAGAAAAATACTTTCAAACAATATAACTCTCAATGTATTTGATTAAATTTTGAAATAATGTCGCTCCATCTCCCTCTCCTTCGTCGCATTGTTCTTTCATTGTTCTTCCTTTCTCTCGTTCCGGTGGAATATGAAAAATTCATTGCACGGCTCTTCTCACCTGTGCGAACTGTTGCTGTTTCCATTGAGCAAACTCGCCGCACCGAACCATCCGTTCAGATCGCCCTGGCACCCGACCGGATCGTCGTCGAGCTCCAGCGGCGACAAATCGGTGAAGTTGAAACCGAGTTCAGGATGACCACCGATGACACCCTCGATCTCGCACTTGATGTCGACATCGAGCATCTCTTGCAACGAGAGACTGTCCGTGCCGAGATAATAGTCCATCGTGAGCCAAGGATCCCTCGTAGGTCCCTGATCCAACCCGGTACTGTGCCTGCTCTCTGTATCCAACATTCACACGACTGCCAACAAACAATACAAAGAAAACAAAATTATTTAAAATAAACGAAAAAACAAATCAATCGAACTAAACATCATTATTATTTGTACGTCTTCCTCCAATCGATAGAAAAATTAATCGACTGTCTATTCTCATATCCAAGGTACATCAGAAATTACTCAAAGCCCATGTTTATATCGGGCATCGAACGATTCCTCCATTCGTGCCCCAACGAGCAACAGATATTCCTCCTCTCCTCTTTCTCTCTTATAGTTTTTCTCGTACAACTCGGTCGCTGGACAAGAGACAGATAGATTTTCTCAGTCGGTGTGGAGTACGATAGGGACCAAGCTATACTGGCCATTATATCGTATAAAATTATACTTACTACTATTATACTAAACTAACTATACTAAAATTATACTACTACTACATATATATATATATATATATATATATATATATATATATATATAGTAGTATAATTGTACGCATATATATATAGCAATATTAGTATAGTATAATTTTAGTATAGTTAGTTTAGTAATATATATGCGCACAATTATATATATAGCAATATTAGTATAGTATAATTTTAGTATAGTTAGTTTAGTAATATATATGCGTACAATTATATATATATATATATATATATATATATATATATATATATATATATATATATATATAATTGTACGCATGTAGACCATTTATTTCTAGAATTTTACGTCCACGTAGCCCTGGTCTTACATACACGCGCTTGTTTATACTATAATGTAAAATTTATGCATATATATATATATATATGAGATCTAGGTATAGTTCATGGTGACCTCGCGTGCACGTTGTACAGAGGGAAAGAGTAGCTCGCGAGTCTCACCAACAACGAGGGTCTTGAACCCGTACCGAGCAAGAGAGCGAGCCAGCCTGATGGCTGACTCGCTCTCGACCGGCTCGTGGGTGTGACTGACTCATAGTACTATAGCCGATTTACTATAGAATGTGTGAGGTACTGGTCTCTCTCTCGCATCGTAGTAGAAGGACTTCTCGTAGTAAGCGTATAATACACCAACACACAGCACGGTAAGAGAGAACAACTCGTTGGATTCTCGGGTAGAGGGACTCGGGGAGTCACTCGACGACTCTTCGAACTCGAATCTTTTATCTCTTCTTCTTCTTTTTTTTCCTCTTCTCCTTCCTTTTCTTCAAAGTTGTGTCTATCCAGCTCCTTTACTACTTGCTATACGCAATTCTCTATCCTTATTCTTTATTTTGTTTTTCTTCTTTTTTTTTAAATGAATGTATGAGAGATAGAGAGAGAGAGAGAGAGAGAGAGAGAGAGAGAGAGAGGAGAAGTGCTCACGTTCCTCCATGCTTCGTAGTAGTAGGCACGTTGGTTGTAACCACACGACTCGTGCTTCTCGCTGTATGCTAAATATTCTCTTTCTCTTTTTCTCCTCTCGTCTCTTCCTTTCTCGCACACATAGCTACACCGGTGGTGTTCCTGACGTACGGTGAATTCGATGGCCTACTACGCATACTAAATTATCAGCTGCAGAACTGACCCTGCTTCTCTCTCACTGTAATATAAATATATATATATATATATATACATATATATACACATATAGATATACAAAATATGTAGAAAAAGAAAGAAGAAAGACTTTGAAAGTATCTCTCGGTCCCATACCACGGTCCCATATGCAACTCTCGATTGCTTTCCACGTGACGAAATCGCGAATGCATATCATGACGATTATTTTGTTTTATTTTTTTTTCTTCTCTCATTTCTTTTGTTACCTCGTCGTGTTTGCAACACGTGAGATAGTACTACACAGTTTATACGCGTTACACATGGTGTATGTTTACACTGCGTTTGCTTCACGCGGAAAGCCTCAATGAGGAGTTTGGTAAACACCGAGCGTGATAACATTTATCTTCCATGTTTTCGACGATAAATTTTCAACGTGTGTGTGTGTGTGTAGATGTGTGTGTTTGGGTGTGCATTCGAACGGAGACGTTATATCGTGGTGGCATGAGAGCGATTCGATCCCCGACGGGTAAAAACGTATCGACGTTACGTCGATGAATGAAAGATTAAAATATCTTTTATAACGATGACACTAATTAATCTTTTTATTTTTATCGTTGTACGAATTTATATAATTGTCATTCGTTAATATAAAGCGATAATTCAGCAACGATACAAAATTATACTGTTTATATGTTTGTTTCAATGATTAAAATTGCTTCGATGTAACGATAATTAATATTGTTAGCTTGTTTATAACGATGACAATAATTATTCTTATTATTTAAAAATAATTATATAAATTCGTATAATAATAAATTACTATACGAATTTATATAATTGTCATTCGTTAATATAAAGCGATAATTTAGCAACGTTAAAAAATTATTCTGTTTCGATTTTTGTTTCAATGATTAAAATTGCTTCGATGTAACGATAATTATTATTGTTAGCTCGATCGATCGATAATAGCTTGGAATTATAATATTTTTTTGAGAAGCCTGAGAGCGATTCGATCCGAACGAGTAAAAACGTATCGACGTTAGGTCAATGAATGAAAGATTAAAATATCTTTTATAACGATGAAAATAATTATTCTTATTATTTTTATTGCTATACGAATTTATATAATTGTCATTCGTTAATATAAAGCGATAATTCAGCAACGATACAAAATTATACTGTTTATATTTTTGTTTCAATGATTAAAATTGCTTCGATGTAACGATAATTATTATTGTTAACTCGATCGATTTGATAATAGCCTGGAATTAAATTTAGCTTGGCTTATGTGGAAATCAGCAGGAAATAATGAATAAAACGAGCTTTAGTGCGGATTCGCACTGTTTACGATAGGATCGTAACGTCTGTAAGGGAAAATGCAAACAAAAAATTGTAAGAAAAAAGATTGCAAGAATAAGGAAGAAGGGTCGAGGCGGATATGGAAACGTGTATATATCGAAAGGGGAATATCACGGTGGAAAAATCATGTTGAGGCAATTTTAGCGAGCGAGAATCGCAAAAGTACGGAGAGTCTCGACGAAAACGACTTGACTTAAAATAAAATTTTGATGCGCGTTGCGTCTGGAGAACGCCGCGTTCCTCCTCGGCTCGTCCTCAAGGCTGTTTTACTCGGACTCTCGAGCAATCTGCTCTTGTTCCAAACGCAGAGAGAAAGAGAGATGGGAAAAGAGACAAAAAAAAAAAGTTTATAACAAGCAACGCACGAACGCGACACGATGCGGGACACACCCAGGGAGAGAAAGAGAGAGGAAAGGGTGAAGGACCAGAATTCATTCTGGCCATTTACGTCCATCACAATTTGTGCTAACCGCGTTCGTACGTACCCTACCCCCTTCTCTTCCTCATCCTCCTCCACTCCCCAATCCAACTATCGTCGTCTCACGATTAAACAGAGGAGAACGAGGACCCCGACAACGATAAATTAGTGTAAGGACAATTTCGACCGGGACTAATATGGCTGCGGTAAAATTGTTTTGTCATCGTTTCGTCGAATCGATAAAACCAAAGAGAGATAAAAAAAAGCATTGAAATGAAACTTGAAGGATTATTTTCGACACTTTGCAATAATAAAAAAGATTGAAATATTACGTTCAATGCCTTCTTTGTTTATTGTATCAAGCTGATTAAATAAAATTTAGAAAACTCGGTTGATTTTAAAAAATATTGAAATATTGCATTCAATGTTTTCTTTGTTTATTGTATTGGAATGATAAAATAAAATTTAGAAAATCCTCGATTGGATTAGAAACAAATATTGAAATATTACATTCAATGTCTTCTTTGTTTATTGTATTGGAATGATTAAATAAAATTTAGAAAATCCTCGATTGGATTAGAAACAAATATTGAAATATTACGTTCAATGCCTTCTTTGTTTATTGTATCAAGCTGATTAAATAAAATTTAGAAAATCCTCGATTGGATTAGAAAAAAATATTGAAATATTACGTTCAATGCCTTCTTTGTTTATTGTATCAAGCTGATTAAATAAAATTTAGAAAATCCTCGATTGCATTAAAAAATATTGAAATATTACGTTCAATGCCTTCTTTGTTTATTGTATCGAGATGATTAAATAAAATTTAGAAAACTCGGTTGAATTAAAAAAATATTGAAATATTACATTCAATACCTTTTTTGTTTATTGTATTGGAATGATAAAATAAAATTTAGAAAATCCTCGATTGGATTAGAGAAAAATATTGAAATATCACATTCAATGTCTTCATTGTTTATTGTATCGAGAGGACTAAATAGAATTTAGAAACCCTTCGATTCGACCTCGTTTACCCCAATTCAAGGGTCATAATAACTGACAATACTACCTCGAGTGGAAATTCACCGAAACCTTACCGGTTCGATCGTAACAGGTAGAGGAAACGAATTTTTATCTGTTCACTTGTAACATCTTCAGGGTTCTCTATCGTACCAAATATATAAGGGACTTTGCTTTAACGCCCTAGACTTTCCAGGAATCTTACAAACTTATCTAATTGCAAGATCGGACTTCTTTCACGCTACGCGAATTCGCACAGAGACAGACAGAAAGAGAGAACGAGACGGAGGGACAAACAGAGGGGAGGAGGTCTTCGAACGAGAAACCCAACGAGAGACAAACGACGAAGACGAATACTGCAAGAATAAGATATGGACGCGAAAGACCAAGAAAAAGACCAAGAGAGAGAGACAGAGAGAGAGAGAGAGAGAGAGAGAGAGAGAGAGAGAGAGAGAGAGAGAGAGAGAGAGAAAAGTTTTTAACCCACGCTGTGTACTATCGTGGGTCACGCTCGGCGTGATCGCACAACCGCGAGAGGATAGGAGAAGAGAGTGTACCGAGAATGAAGAAAAGTGTAATGCACAGGGCGTATTTATGTAGAGCCGGACGAAGGAAAGACAGCGAAGAGCGTCGACTCGGGCAAATAAGTATAAGTGGTACAAACACTACGAAGAGTTGAGAAAACCATGTGCCACTCTCTCTCTCTCTCTCTCCCTTTTTCTATCTTTTTCTCATTCTTTATTTCTCTCTCTATTTCGGTTGAGCTATATATATATATATATACAGGGTGAGTTTCATAAAATGGCTCAAACTTTATTTTGAGGTAGATGAGATCATTACAAACAAAAGTTGCAAATATACATTGGGGATATTTTTAATAGTTTAGGAGATACGAGGGTGGGGTGAAAAATTTCCGGCCTGACCAAGAAAAACCACGTTTTAAATTTTTTTTTTTTGCTTTATTTTTCAACATAATCTCCATCAACACTGATACATTTCTCATAACGGTGTTCTAATTCAGTTATACCAGTTTTAAACGTTGACTCATGAAGCTCCTCAAAATACTGATTTACAGCTTCGATAACTTCTTCGCTGCTCTTAAATCTTTTACCGCCAAGCCATTTTTTGAGGTTAGGAAACAGGTAATAGTCGCTGGGGGCTAAGTCTGGAGAGTAGGGAGGATGCGGCATCAATTCAAACTTCAATTCGTGGATTTTGGACATGGCAATAATCGACGAATGCGCTGGTGTGTTATCGTGATGAAACAAAATTTTTTTCTTCGCCAAATGAGGTCGTTTAATTTGCACCTCGTGGTTCAAACGTTGCAATAACTCTGCGTAGTATTGACCAGTGATAGTCTTACCCTTTTCAAGGTAATCAATATATATAATTCCTTTCGCATCCCAAAAAACAGTAGCCATAATCTTGTTTGCCGATAAAATTGTTTTTGCCTTCTTTGGAGTTGGTTCCCCTTTTCCAACCCACTGTTTTGACTGTTCTTCATTTTCAGGAGTGTAGTGGTGGACCCAAGTCTCATCAACAGTTATGAATCGGTGCAAAAATTCGTTTGGATTACGCCTATACAGCGCCAAATTGTCGGTAGAAATGGTTTTTCGAAGCAGTTTTTGGTCGAGCGTTAGCAAACGCGGCAACCACCTTGCACACAGCTTTTCCATGTTCAAATGGTTGTGCAAAATATTTCGCACACGTTCAGTTGACATCCTACAGGTCTCAGCTATCTCGTGCACTTTCAACCTGCGGTCTTCCAACACTATTTTATGGATTTTCTCAATCATTTCTGAAGTTGTGACCTCAACGGGCCGTCCTGAGCGAGGCTCGTCAGAGGTGCTCACACGACCCATTTTAAATTCAGAAACCCACTGCTTAATAGTTGAATATGATGGGGAGGAGTCTCCTAGTGTTGAATCCATCTCTTCTTTTATTTGTTTTGGTGTAAAACCTTTCAAATAGAAGTATTTGATGACAGCACGTTTTTCCAATTTTTCCATTTTCACGAAAACAACGGAAGGGTCTCGCGCAATGTGCTCTCAAATGCAAACTAACGTAGCGATTGAGCCGGAACTTTACATACAAGCTTGGTAGGAATGGTTCTATAGGACGCCACTCCAAAAGTACACCTAGTGGCGCCATTTCTTGGTCAGGCTGGAAACTTTTCACCCCACCCTCGTATGAATTTTTTAAGTCGGTCCAATCAGAGGGCGCTGAGAAGCGTTGGAGCCGCCCACTCTCCACCCTACCTAGCCGTGAAGGTAGTACAGCGTACGGCGTGTAGGGTTGTAAAATTCAGAAAGGTCAATGAACGAAAAATAAAAATAGATATAATAATAAATGAAATTGACTGCTCTGAATTTTCCAATCCCAAATGTAACGCCCTCCAATTCGTCTCGGCGAGCTCTGATTGGACCAACTTTAAACGTTTATATCTCGTAAACTATTAAAACTATCCTTAATGTATATTTACAACTTTTGTTCGTAATGATCTTATCTACCTTAAAGTAAAGTTTGAGACATCTTATGAAACTCACCCTGTGTATATATATAAGGATAGTAATAGGATGTAGCGTGTATGTCCCCGGCGAAAACGCGAGTCGCGGGGGCATGACGATGAGAGACGGCCTTGAAAAAAACCAAACGCTCCATTGCCATTGAACCGCCAGAAGTCCAACTCGTTCGTCTTGACGCACCGTAATAACCTCACGCGATTGTTCTTGTAAAGCCAATGACTAATATCCTGAATATTTTTTCTTCCAAATAATCGTACGCGCCCGAAGGACATAAAGCTACCATATCTGCCGGATATAGGGAATTAATTTTTTTTAAATGTAATTGATACGGTTTTTTTTTTAAATAATTCGCTTTGTGAAATTTATTTTTCTTAATTAACTTAATTCGCAGTCGAAAAGTTCATTTTTTTTATTAATTGTGTTATTTTGGTAATTTCCGAGGACTTCCAGGGAAACACGAAAGAAAATAAAAGAAATAATGGGAAAGTAAAGAGAATGAATTGCTAAAATTGTAGGTTCTTGGAATTTGAGGAAAAAGGTTCGATGGTTTTCCACCTTGACTCGGTCGTAAATACTCGGTCGCTTCGACGTTTCGTTTTGGCAAAATTCTTGGAAGGTTTTGAGAGAGTACATTTTCTATAAGCCGTTGGGATAATGACCCGCGATGACGGTCGACCCCGAGTCGAATTATCCTGTAAATCTTTCAAAACGACGGGAGATTTAACGTACCGTTGTATTCGCTCAAAATCTCGAAGATCTTTTGACCGTTCTATTATACTCACGATCCTGAGACAGGCAGAAAGAGAGAGAGGAGCCCGCATGGAGAAAACTTTGGGGTGTGTCAAGAAAAATTGAAAATCAGCCGTAACAAAAATCCCACGAACATTTACCATTATTTCCAATCTTTCTTCTCTCGAGTCCTTCCATCGGTCACGGTCATTTAAATTCGCAATGACTTGAGCAGTCAAGAGAGGTACTGAAATTTTTTTAAACAAAACACATTCGAAAACGAATTGCTCGAGAGATTTGACAAGATAAATTGAATAATAATTTTTGAAAAAATGGAAAAGTCTTTATTACTTTAAATCGTTGAATTTATATTAAACGATTTGAATATAAATTCAACGATTTAAAATATTATTGACAATGTAAGATTTTTGTTTCTTTATGAAAGTAAAATCTTACCGTACACCCAAGGCATACAACTCATGACTTTCAAATGGAGAAAATTGTCCTAAACAGTTAATATGTAATTTAATGAACGACAATAAAAGATAAATAAAATAATAATTTTTGTAAAAATGGAAAATTCATTGAATCAGTTTTATAAAAAATCTTATCGTATGTTGAACAATCTGATACAAATCTGCACCAAGTTTTGATCGTAAAAGTAGGTAAACCCAACGATTTAAAATATTATTGACAACGTAAGATTTTTGTTTCTTTATGAAAATGAAATTTTACCGTACACGTGAGGCATACAACTCACGAGCTTGAAACGATCAAAATTTTTCTAAACAATTAATACGTAATTTAATAAAAGATAAATCGAATAAGAATTTTAGTAAAAATGGAAAATTCATTGGACCAGTTTTATAAAAAATCTAATCGCATGTTGAACAATCTGATAAAAGTCTGCACCAAGTTTTGATCGCAAAAGTAGGTAAACCCAACGATTTAAAATATTATTGACAACGTAAGATTTTTGTTTCTTTATGAAAATGAAATGTTGGCGTACACGCGAGGTATACGGCGCACGAGGTTGAAACGATCAAAATTTTTCTAAACAATTAATATGTAATTTAATAAAAGATAAATCGAATAACAATTTTTGTAAAAATGGAAAATTCATTGGACCATTTTTATAAAACATCTTATCGTATGTTGAACAATCTGATAAAAGTCTGCACCAAGTTTTGATCGCAAAAGTAGGTAAACCCAACGATTTAAAATATTATTGACAAGGTAAGATTTTTGTTTCTTTATGAAAATGAAATGTTGGCGTACACACGAGGTATACGGCGCACGAGGTTGAAACGACATTGTGGTCTCGTCGTTTGTGATCGTCGAAACGACCAAGTAGCATACTACATAGTAAGTATAAGTACGAGAAGAACTTCCCGTGCTCTCTCTCTCTCTCTCTCTTTTACTCTCGTAGTCCGCTCTCGAGGGACCCTTTCCTGGACAAGGCGCGGATCGTTCTTTGTGATTGGTCTCGGGCGCCCGCCGAGAGCGAAAACCGGTTTTCATTCGGTATAAATACAAGACCGGCGAGCACAGTGGTGCTCGAAAGGTAAATCGGCCCGCTATGTGGGCCCGGTCGATGTATTTTTGCAGTATTATCGTAAGGACGAAAGATACGATAAATCAATCCAACGAAATTCCATCAACTGCAACGTATACACACGCGCGTGCGCGCGTGCGCGCGCATCGACATAGTTTAATTTAGGCGCGTATATAGAAAAATTCGAGGGAAAAAGAATTATTGGAATTATTGAACGGGAGCATTGCTGTTTATCGGAGATTGTTAAATAAATTGTTTAATGAAAATGTTATTAGTGTTTTTATCATAGGTATAATTTGAAAGTAATAACAATCATTTGGGAAAATTCATTAGTGATAGTTTAATGAATTTTGTATAATTTTTTTTAATTAGTTTAATAGTTTGCGTCGATTTGAAAATTTAATAAGATAGAAATATTATTAAATTTTCAAATATAGAAATATTATTGAATTTTTAAATATAGAAATATTATTGAATTTTTAAATATAGAAATATCATTGAATTTTTAAATATAGAAATGTTATTGAATTTTCAAAAATACAAATATTATTGAATTTTCAATAAATCTACAAATATTATTAAATTTTCAAATATACAAATATTATTCAATTTTCAAATGTACAAATATTATTCAATTTTCATAAAAAAAATATTATTGAATTTTGAAATATACAAATATTATTAAATTTTCAAATAAACAAATATTATTGAATTTTTATAAAAAAAAATATTATTGAATTTTCATACATAAAAATATTATGGAATTTTTAAATATACTATTATTATTGAATTTTCAAATATACAAATATTATTGAATTTTCATACATAAAAATATTATTGAATTTTCACATATAAAAATATTATTGAATTTTCAAATATACAAACATTATTGAATTTTCGAATATACAAATATTACTGACTTTCCAAATACCCGCCAATTTTTTCACCCCTCGCAATTCGAACGTTCCTCATTACCTTCCCACTATTTGCACTAAAATTCATTCGAAAGAACAAATACACATTTCTTCTTTCGCTATAGAAAATTAGTACCACATATACGAGCTGTGTGCGAAACGTAAAATGATAACAAGCCGACTCGGCAAAACCTCGTTGAACGACGATGAGACTCTTTCCCCTTTCCCCATCCTCCTATCACCACTGTATTTCTAGCAGCGCGTGTGAACGAGTAAAATGCGCCAACGCTTGTAAAACCAAAATTGAAAAAATTCAATAATTTTCTCTACATAAAAAATAAAAATAAAAACATTTCCAAACAAATTTTTCCTCCTTTAAAAAAAAACCATTAAATTCAATTCCCAATTTAAAAAAAGAAAGAAATAATCGACGTATCCCCAATAAAAACAAAATAAAACAAAATATCTTTTTTAAATAATTCAAAAAAGAAGAAAAAAAAACGAAAAATTGATCGCGCGAAAGAGAAAATTCTTTCGTTGGGAGAATAATCGTGACGCGTGAACGATATTCTACGAAGGTAGAATACAGTTCCTCGTAGTAGGAACAAACTGTATATGGGGATAATGTAGAACGGAGAGGGGAGAGGGGAGAGAAGAAGCAAAAGGTGTACGAAATCGGGACTCCCTTTGTTCGCGATAACCATTAGCGGCATAGCGGCTGCGTCGACCACGAGGCCTCCAGGTAGGTAAGAGGGAGAGAAGGAAGGAAAAGGAAAAGAAGGAGAGGAGAGGCCCCGGTCTGTCGGTCGGTTCGTCCTCGTGTATATCAAAACCCAGGCTTGTTGAACGGACCCTTCGCGTACGACAGGTGCGAGGAGAGGTGCTTCACTCATCCGGACGCAACGTAAAATTTTCCACTCACCTCGTCGACATTTACGAGACGGTGTTCTCTTTTTTTTTTGTTTTTTGTTCTTCTTCGTTTTTTTTTCTTTCTTTCAAATCGAAACACGTGCGTTGGACACACGTTCTCTCCTGTGTGTCATTGAAAAGTCGAACTATGTATATTTGTATATCCAGTTATGGAATGACTCGGTTCCTTTTAATTATTCTATTGTAGAGAATAAAGCAGGCACCGTGGTTCATCGAATATTTTTTAAAGAAAATGTTGTAGGTGTTGTTTTCATTTTTCTTTTTGTTCTTTTCGTTTATAAGATTGCCTGACTGCTGGTAAATACGAGATAATTTGTTGGTTTCATAGTTTTCAATATTTTCCATAAATTTTCTTATTGAAAAAACAAAAACTATGTTTATTTGTATTTCTAATTATGAAATGACTCGGTTCCTTTTAATTAGTTTATTGTAGAGAATAAAGCAGGCACCGTTGTTCATTGAATATTTTTTAAAGAAAATGTTGCTGATGTTGTTTTCATTTTTCTTTTTATCTTTTTCATGGATAAGATTCCCTGACTGTTGGTAAATACGAGATAATTTGTGCGGTTTGAAATACTTTGTTGATTTCATAGTTTTCAATATTTTCCAAAAATTTTGTATTGAAAATACAAACTATGTTCATTTGTATTTCTAATTATGAAATGACTCGGTTCCTTTTAATTATTTTATTGTAAAGAATAAAGCAGGCACCGTTGTTCATCGAATATTTTTCAAAGAAAATGTTGCTGATATTATTTTCATTTTTCTTTTTATCTTTTTCATGGATAAGATTGCCTGACTGTTGGTAAATACAAGATAATTTGTACAGTTTGAAATAATTTGTTGGTTTCATAGTTTTCAATATTCTCCACAAATTTATTGACGCTGATATAAACGATTGTATTTAAAACGTTATAAAAATCTAATTTTATCGTCACGAGACTATAAACTCATATAAAATGATAGAAAACAAATCGAATTTTTCTTAAAATAGTAAAAACCTGAAAATTCGCTAAATATAAAAAAATTTGCATTTGCTGGTCATAAAAATCGTTCGAATAAATTGAATTATTATTCTCTCGTTGGGAAAACGAGTCAACCAACCAACTCATCATTATTCCTCAATAAAAAAAAAAAAAAAACTATTCACCGTAATTATTCTTATTCCTCAAAATTCGTCGAATTCAAAAATTTTATTGTCGTGACAGAAATTGTTGAAAAATAAAACGTCTCGCACGTATCTCTCAATTTGCGAAAAGTCAGCACGAACGAGCGTGAATAAAAAGAGATTTCGGAGACGTCAGGTGCTTCGCCGCAGTTTCTTTAACGGGCTTTTGGACACGTAACGAAATATAAAGAACCGGAAACGAGGTTGTGAGGAACAAAAAAAAAAGAAGAAGAAAAAAAAACATAAGCGAAGTAAAGAAGAGAGGGGGGAAGGAGGAGAAGGAGAAAGATAAAAAGAAAAGGGGAGGTGGGGAAGGGAGTAGTAGTAGTGTGTAAAATATATATAGTTATGTCACGTGACAGAGAGAAAGAGAAAAAAAAAAGAAAGAGAGTCTTCACCGTCCAACGAGAGACTTTACGAGCTGTGGGCGCACGCGAGAGGACTCATCCTTCCGCTTCTTTAATATTCCTCGTGGATCCACCAACTCCTTCTTGCACCCTTGGCCCTCGAGTTATTCGAAAGAAAAAAAAAATTCCCTCAAAAAGAAAAAAACACTCCCAAAAAGGACTAAAGAATTGAAAGAAAGAATGAAAATAAAATTAAAACGGAAAAAGGAAGTTGAAAATAACGGTTCTTTGGACGTTACGAAATTATCTTGGCTTGTTCAGAAAATTTAATCGCAAAGAAATAATTGAGTGAAAAATTGAATAATCGATTTTTATATTTTCCAGGAATAAAAATATGTATGGGTGAAAATGTAAGGACCGTGGGAGAAACATATTTGTATTTTCATTCTGTGATGGGAATTTTGCGAAACGTAGACCTTCGTAGACTTTTGTAAGAAAACAAAATGAACTTTGATCTTTTCTGGGAGAGGAAGGGCAAAAGCATTTTTCCTTTGGGCCTGGATTAGCTCGGCTCGAAGAACGCGTTTGTGTTACGGTTCAGACGTGGGTGAGGTCTCCCTTCCTTTCTCTCTCTCTCTCTCTCTCTCGGTCTATGTTTCTGTAGTCTTTTGGTTCGGCGGGTGTAACGACGAAGGCTAGAGAAAAGTGATGAACCTTCCTCCTCCACCGTGGCTCACCGTGAGGAACGGGCCTCAGGTAGATTCGAAATTCCATCACATTTGAGAATACACAAGGAGAGCGAGAGAGAAGGAGAGAGGAACGAGGATAGAAGAGAGAGAGAAGGGGAGAGAGAGTGAAGAAAAAAAGAAGGAGAGAAATGGAAGAGAAACGAAGGTAGGTCCGTCTGAGAAAAGGCCCAGGCTAAACGGACCCTGAAACGCCCCTAATATAAGGACTACTCGCCGAGCACGGCATAGAAGGAATGTCTGGGCTTGTAAAAACGAAGGAACACGTAGATGTACGAACCTACGATACCAAACGATATTTTCAAACTGCGAGAATCGATACTGAAAACAGGACCGAAGATTATTTTGAAGATTTAGGCGAATTGTGTAGTTTTATTGATGGAATGCAATTAAATTTATATGTAGATTTGGGTTGATCCGATTTGTTTTTATATTTTATACATTTAATGAGATTATGTGTTTCTTTTAATTTTTGTTCTGAAATTTTTCGTCACTTTTAGAATATTGCACGTTTATTGTTAAAAATTTGATTAAGATTGAAATTATATGGGATAACATTTGCTTCGTACTGCTAAAAAGTTGTGAGATAAAAAAGGAATCAATTGTCTCAAGGAAATAACCATAAAATTTCAAAAATGTGAAACTAACATAAAATATCCAACTGCAATAAAAATTCTTTCACAAAGAAAGACAAAGAATCAACATACAATTTTGTACCCAGAATAGTACTATCAAAAATTCATGAAATAAAATAAGAATCAATTTCCTCAAGAAAATATCCATAAAATTTCAAAAATGTGAAACTAACATAAAATATCCAACTGCAATAAAAATTCTTTCACAAAGAAAGACAAAGAATCAACATACAATTTTGTACCCAGAATAGTACTATCAAAAATTCATGAAATAAAATAAGAATCAATTTCCTCAAGAAAATATCCATAAAATTTAAAAAATGTGAAACTAACATAAAATATCTAACTACAATAAAAATTCTTTTGCAAAGAAAGACAAAGAATCAACATACAATTTTGTACCCAGAGTAATACTATCAAAAATTCATGAAATAAAATAAGAATCAATTTCCTCAAGAAAATATCCATAAAATCTCAAAAATATGAAACTAACATAAAATATCCAACCAGCAATAAAAATTTTTTCCCAAAGAAAGACAAAGAACAAACATAGAATGTTGTGCCCAAAACGATAGTCACATGAAAAAAAAAAAAAAAAAACGTTACATATTTTTATTTGCAAAGACAATGATTTAAAATTCATTAACTCGCATCCAGACTACCGTCGCTTTATGAACTGCATGTTATATGCAAGTCTGGTTTTGTCTCCGCTCGGCTGCTGGCCAGATCTCTCGCGATGGACCGATCGTACACATTTCCATCTCTCTATCTCTCTCTCTCTCTCTCAACGTTCTCTTTCTCTTTCGTCTCCCTTCATCTCGGGTAGCCGAGAGTTCTGTTTCTGCTCTCTCGTTGCTGCTCTGCCGGCGCTGCCATCATCATCCCCCTCGTCGTCTCGTTTCGCAAGTATCGATCTGATATCCCCACCATCGCAGCCGAGCGAGAAAAAGAAAGAGAACGAGAGAGTCAGAGAGAGAGAGAGAGCTCTGCCTCAACCGGGGAATCCACCCCTTCAACCCTCCGTGTGTCGACCGCTTGCGCGCGCGAGACAGTCTGCCGTTTCTCTACAGCTATATACGATCCCCTTGTACTTTATCTCTCTCTCTCTCTCTCTCTCTCTACATATATATATATATATATATGTACTAAACAGGCACAGGAGGCTTGTGGAAAAGGGAGAGTCTCACACAACCCCACGAGTGAAGGGGAAACGATAGAGGGAGCGAGAGAACGAGCGAGGGCAATGCACGAAAAATAAAGAAGAGAAAGAAAGAAAGAAAAAAAAAACAGGAGAAAGAACTTGACGGGGTTGGGTTTTTGACGTATATACGGTTTTTCAACGTAATCGACGCTCGTAATTGTTGCTAGATCTCTCCGTGTGGCGCTCGCTTCGACGAGCTCCCTTCCTCCCTCTCCCGGACACTTTGGACAACGCGGCCCGGTCGCTTTGAGATCCGTCGTACTTTTTCATTCCCTGAATTATTTCCAGGGGTCGAAAACATTTTCACTCATGTTTTCTTTTACGTTTCTATTTCGTCGCATTCTTTCTTTTGCACGAGTGTGTGTGTGGAGTATTTTTATTATTTTTTATAATGTATTTTCGTCGAGAGAAATCGATCGCTATTTGGGATTATTTTTATTTCAGTATGGAATATTTTTAAACAGGCAATTTTAGTCATGAGAAGAAAGAGCGAGTAAAAAAGAAAAAGAAAATTGGATTGAAAATATTTGCGAATACTTTTTGGACGAAAATAAATTTTTGTTTTTTTTTTTTATTATTGTTATTAATTTCTTTTGGGCAAAACAGGAAATCGTACGAGACTTTTGTACACCGGAAATGGTGTATACGAATCGATAAGTTTACGGTGGGGGGTTAAACCGCTTTCCCTTCTCTCGACAAACTTTATCGATTTATTTTATCGGATGACGCGTGAACGAGAACCCCCTTGGGGTATTCGTGAACTCGTGGCAAAAAAACAAAAAAAAAAAAGATTATCAATTCTACGATTCCCATCGATCGTCCCCGATTATCGAACAATTTTTCGTACATGAACGTTTTATAAATTTTTTTTTTAATACCAAAAATCGTCGAAGAAATTTTATTCTCTCTTTCTCAAGAAACCAAAGAAAGAAAACAATTCCCAACGTTCTCGTTTTCATCCATTCGCGACTTTGCACCTAATACAAATAAAAAGACCTTGGCGTAAAAAAAAAAAAAAAAAAAAAAAAAAAATTCAAAAAAAGAAAGAAATTACCAAAAACGATTTCTCCCGACGCTTTACGAAATTTCGCATCTCGCAATGGGGTCTCTCTTTCGTTGTCGCACACACACGCTTCGCGGATTGTCACTCTTGCAACATAAAACTTTGCCCTTGAATGACATTGTCAAAGTATTATGAAAGTGGTCGAGCGCCGTTAGGCAAAAAAAAAAAAAAAACGTGCGTATAATAAAACGAGGGAACGGAGGCGTCGTGTCCGTGCAAGAGAGAGAGAGAGGTTTGGGCAAGATTAGACCGACGGAGGGAAATAAATGAACGAGATAATTTTATGTAAATGTGACAGTGTAACGTCTCGTGTGTGTCGCTGTGTCTCCCGTCGGTGAAACGAGGTTTAATGTCTATCCTCCCCGAGGCAACTCTCTTCTATGATATACGACGACGTAAGATTCCCGACCTCGTCTAAGACGAGCGATAGATAAAAAAAAAAAAAAGAAAACAAAAAAAGAAAAAAAAAAGATCAATAAAAAACGAAAAAATCTACCGGGGTGGGCTTCGAGACTGTAACTTTCGTATTTTGCAGTATCGAGTGAAAGTAAGGCCACTGATCAAGATCTCCTTTTTTTTCTCTTTGGGAGGGACGAAGAGTCGACAAACCGGTGAAAAAGAAAGAGAGAGAGAGAGAGCGAGTAATAAGAAGAAGCCCAGGCCAAGTTCGAGTGGACCGGAAACGGCCTCTCGAAATGTATCCTTCTCCTCGGAAAAACTACAGACCCATGAACAAACCCGAGGGGCAAATATATTATCCAGTAAAAAATCAAAAGTCTGTCTCTACGTAAGAAAATAAAAATTTTCTACTCAACCTTACCCATCGTGATTAATATTCTTAATAAAAGCGAATAAAAACAAATATATATATAATATATAAATTAAAAATATAATTATAATAATATAATTAAGAAAGAAGAATAAAATACAATTTGAAAAAATGTATTTTATTTTATTTTTGTTGGAGTCAATATTATCGTAATGCATTGTGTCATTTCCTGGATTATTGGGAAAAGCAGGTAATACGTTGCAAGGGAGAGACGAACACGAGCGATTTGAGTTTATTTTTGTCCGTGGGCCTGCAAGCCATGCTATATGTACACACATCATTCACACATATCTCTCTCTCTCTCTCTCTCTCTCTCTCTCTCTCTCTCTCTCTATATATATATATATATATATATATATATATATATAGAGGAAATATCCTTACCCACACATATATATCTATATATATATATGTGGGTAAGGATATTTCCTGGCACGGTGTGCATATGGCGGGGGCCTGCTCGCCGTAAGGGCCTGCTCTGTTCGAAAGGGGAGGAAGGTTTGAGTTCCCAGAAGGTTCCCACGGTCAACAGTTTTCCCGTCGCGTTTCGCTTTGCTCCTCTACACACACACACACACACACATATAAACCAGCGACGAACATCGTCATCATCATCGCCACCCTCGACTAAGCTATGCGCTTCGAGCCCGAGCGCCTATTAAAGTCTCGTTCTCGTCACTTCAACGTTTTTCCCTCTCTCGCCCCTGTATACCATTAAACACGGCAAAAATTCAATTTTCCATGTTTAATTATAATTAACGAGACCCTTTGCTTTAAAAAAAATAAAAATTATATAACAATGTAAAAAAAAAATGAGGAATAATATTGAGATTTGTGATAACGATAATGTAAGATTGAAAGTAAATATTTGACAAGCGTGAAAAAAAAAATTGAAAGGTGATGTAAAAAAAAAAAAGTTATGAGTTCTTTTGTCATCGTCGCGAGACATTCCTGCGTCTTCGGCGAAAAGACACACCGTGAGACGAAGACGAAATGAGAGGAGAAAGACGAGGTCAGAAGCGCTGAACGAATGTGGTTTCCCGCCTAAAATTCCCTCCACCCGAATTCCTTCCATCGTCGCTCTCTTCGTGTTCGGGACCGCGAGAAAAAAAAGCGACCGAAAAAAGAAGAAAAAAAAATATATATATATATGATCCTACACAGCGAGGAAAAAGGCGGGCGCGCGAGACATTGGCCGTGTCCGGTCGAGTTCTCGTTGACAAACCGTTGTCATGACTATCCGCACGAAAGATTGCCGAGCAACAAAATATAAAATCTCACGTTAAAGATTGACGCGCGATAAGGATAGTCGAGGTATAAAAAACGAGAAAAAATGGTCGCGTAAGTTATTCCCGCCAAATTGCCCGTGCATTGCATCTCCACGAGGCTTGACGACGGTAATAACTGGAAAAGGATGAAAAAACGAACGGAAAATGTGTACCGGCGGCAAAGGGAGAGGACACGAGTGTTGCAAGAGCAACGACGTCTCACGACTCTTGGGCGCAACGAGATTCACTATTATCGTTCTTCGATACGAGAAGAACAAAAAAAAACGTCTCACACGCACACACTTACGTTCACGCACGAGATGGCGAAAACTCGTTCCCGCGTCAATCTGACACCTCCACGTTGTCCCGAGAATACCGGGGGGCTGACTAGCCGGATTTTTGTCGTCTAGTCCGGTCTGTTTTTTTTTTGTGATTGTCGTGGTCAAGATTCATAAAGCGGTTAACGCCTCTGAATATTCGTCGGTATTCGTGAACGAATGATAAACGACGAGAAAAGAGATACGAGAGTGGCTTAAAGGATCGGCGGGAGCGACAGGACATCGTGCTCGCTCGATCGTAGCTCACTCTTGAGATCTCTCTCAGTCACGAAAATATTTATGAATTTTCGACGTACGTAGAAATGACGTAAACACACACGAGCGTCATTGATTCGCGAAATTTGTAGATACAACGTATATATATAATCGTACGGGGGAGAAAAAAAAAAGCACACAAGACCTACCGTGGCTTCGACGAGTCTCGCAGTACGTCGTCCTCTCAACGAAACACCACTTTCACACATATATAATTCACGATTGTCGTTATTTTCTTTCGTGTTTTTTTTTTGTTTCTTCGGTTCAACTGGTTTTTTCGTTTCGATCGATATTAATTGTTAAAGTATTTATATGTATATATATATGTATATATTTATAGATACATATATATGCACGTATATATAATAATAAACGAGGGGGAGTTCGGTGACGGATATTCACGGTCCCGTGGTGTTGTGTAGCCAAAGAAGAGAAGGCGCGCAAGGCGACCGTGTATGAAAACGGAACACCGACACAGGGACCCCGTTCACGGAACTGAGGAGTAACGTTGACGGCAGTCTCGTGAACAAAGACCCACGCACGATTTCAAATCCTCGTTTCTCTATTGGTTCACGAAGATCACGTGACTTTCCCGCTCGTGTGCTATTCGCTACGAAGTCGACGAGTCTATTAACATTTTGAACGCTTCGCGCAGCAATTCGGGATGCGATTGATCCAAGAAAAGCTTCGATTATATGAATAAACTAGATATTATTTTTACACGAAATAAGGAACTTGTTGTAAATCGTTCGATACACGCGGTGCAACGATGTTTTCACGAGTGTAAACAGAGCCACGAATGCTACTGGACGGGTATCCTCCCCTACCTCTCGCCCTACCATCCCCACTTCCAAAATGGCCGAGCCCAATGTACGCTAGACGGACACTCGTAAACTTCGGTATTAATGAGTTACCGCATTTTATTTTACCTCGCGAATAACACTTTGATCATTTCTTCAATCATACGATTATTATCAACTCTATTATTTTCACAACATATGACTGTCTCGCTCTGTTAAGGGGCGATGACTGATACCGTACGAGCGCCAAGGGAAGGGGGAGAGACGAGATGGACGAGTCCATTATTTCGCCCGGGGAGCTCGCCGTCGAGCAGTGGAAGGGGAAGTATACGGCGTGGGGAGAGATAAAGTCGGATCACTCCGGAACGAACCACTACACACAATAATGGCGGGAGAATTCACATGTACGCATATATGGATATGTGTATGTGCGTACCTTTATATCTGTATATAAAAATATATAGATATAAATTTCCTATCGCACGTGTGCACGACCGGCTCGACTCGTAACGATGTTTTACCGCGAGATTTTTGCCGCCAAGGAAAAAGAACACGCGGTCACTGTCATTCACAGATAAAACGCGGGGGCGAAAACGATTTTGTGGCGTCGTATAAATGCACACATTTTCACACGCGCTATCACTTCTACGATTATCCGGCATAAAAAGTCACCAAAACTCTCCCTCGTTTTCCTTTTCAGCTCTCGTATCTTTTCTAAGGTCAATAGAATTTTGCTTACTTGTTTCTTCTCTCTCACACTCACCTTACGATTTCCGTAACGTATATTTGATTTTTAAAAGCCTTCCTCAACTTCTCTTTCGGCTTTCCTCAGATAACATTTTTCTTGTTTTTTTTTTCCTTATATATCACTGTAAATATATATATGCATTCCTCGTAACATTGGTAAAATTTTTAATTCATAAACATTCGTAGAAACATTTGATACGTAGTGTTGATGCACGTGCACCGTGTTGAATTCGGATATGCTCTTCTGAATGGCTTCAAGATCGATGGGAATTCCTTTTCTTTACGTCGATTCTTTGGCAAATTTGTGTCTGGACTCGCTCCTTTCTCGATCAGTCACCGATCAGCCTTTTCTTCCAATAATTCTCGCAAAGGCTGACCCTCTTCACTTTGTACTCAATTTTATTTTGTAATTCACTTTTTTTTGTCTTCGATGCATCACCGAATCAATACCGCACGCGTGAATGCTACGTACGTTTTTAACAATAGTTAAATATATATATATATATGTATATATATACATACATATATTTAAAATTTTGTCTTCTGTGTAACCATTATAAAATTATTTATGAGACCGCGTTAAAGCACGTGTACTCATTCGTATTGCCACTAGGTCTGTTGAGCTTTTTCAATAGCATCCTCGTTTTCTTCTTTTCTTTTACTCGATCGTCATCAATATCGGTTACTTTTGCATTCGTCATACCTTGAGTTTCCTGATAGTGTTGTAAATATTCTGCATTTTTGCGGAATATAGCACTGATCGATCTTTATCGCGAAACTCGTTGATCTTTCTGGTTTTCTTTTTCTTTCTTCTACAGATTTGACACTGCCGGTATTAGTTTCATGTAGATTTCGATACCTCGAAGGAAGACGTCCTTGTTGAGGTATTCATCGTGATCGTGGAGTAATATCTTTGTGTTGTTCATTGGCGAGAAACAAATTGCTGGAATGCCAACCTGCGAAGAACGCATGAATATTAAAATTGCGTTCGAATAGTGATTTTCAGAATATTTCCTCAAAAATATCGGCGGTTTCTAACTTACCGATCGTACGTAGCGACTGTCCGTTCCTCCTGGAAAAACTCCACTTTCCAGAACAAGACCCATCTCGTCGCAGGAAGCCTTGAACGCCATCCAGTATGGATTCGACGAATCCAGCTTTGTTGATTCAATTTTTGGATTTTTCTGTTCAAACGTAACGTGTACACCCTCGCCAGCCTCCTTGCACCATGTTTTGATCATTTTCTCGGTTTCGTCATGATCAACGGTTGGAGGTAGCCTCAGATCGAAAACTGCGACCAATTTCTCAGGAATAACGTTCGTTTGTACGCCACCCTGAAAAAAAAAAGGAAAATTAACGCTAGTTCAGAAATTGTATGGTGTGCAAGACAAACGAAGAAAAACGAAACAGTGAACAAGAAAACATAAATAATATGCTGGACGGATACATGGGTGTACCGCTCGGGATTTCGGATGCATCGGCTTGTTGAATTAAGTTTTAACGATATCTTATCTCCATTATTAACTACATTAATCCTCCGAATGACACTCAATTTACCTCACACAGTTATCATCAAAGAAATTTAATCATAAAATGTTAAGCCGAATTATCATGTTCTTCTCGTGCGCTATGCGAATATACTCGTGAAATATTTAAAGCCAAGCTCGAAAGTTTTTCCAAATACTCACCATCCAGTATCCTGATAGGACAGACATGTTTCAAGAAATGAATCATGTAGGAATGTTTTTTGCTCAAACGATACTGACTTTTACGACTTTATCAAATGGTTCGAATGAAAAAGAATATTTTGTGACGCAACTCACCTTAAGCTGTGTAAGATTAACCGAGAGTACATCTCCCATCTTGTAGTTTCCTGTGCGAAGTTTGGCACTTTCTTGTGCTCTTAGATCCATGAAACGATCGATCATAAAGCGTACTTTTTCACCCGCATTATTTTCCAACATTAGGGAACCATGACCCGGATCACCCGGACAATGTACCCACACGTGCCATATTGATCTCTCGCCACTGAACACATAAAAATCGTTCGTTGGCGAGGCTACACCTTCGTCAAGGGCAAAACCGATATTCAGTTTCTTGAAGTCTTCGGTGTGGACGAATTCTCGCATACCGAGAACACCCCCGATCTCTTCGTCCGGTACAAACGAAACGTGTATCGTTCTCTTCATTCTTTCTTTCTTCAATTTCATACGACGTATCGCTTCCAGATACTGTATACCGACGCATTTCATGTCTTGACTTCCACGAGCAAATATATTGCCAGATTCATCCATATGAGCATCGAATGGTGGATAAGTCCATTTCTCCTACAATTATATTAAGTTATTTGATCACTTATTCGAAACTCTGAGAATCATTATGCAGTTGACATATCAAAATACAAAAACGCACTCCAATGTTATTAAGCAGTACTTTTTAGGTTTTGACCTTGAATCATAATTCAAAAATTGCTTACAGCAAAAACTGGTACAACGTCCATGTGGCTGTTGAGCATAATGGACGGTTTGGTCGGTTCCGTTCCTACCCAGGTGAGAATAACAATGGGTTTACCCTTGTAATGCTCGTACACTTTGACCGGGAGGTCCAGGGACTTTGCCTGTCTTTTGAGGAAGCTGACGCAATCATCTGAAAAATAAATGGCACAATAAATGATCCATTCCCTCTCACTGTACAATCAGCTGGAAAAATAGTGTGAAATAACGCTAAGAATGGTAAATAACCTTCTTACACTCTAACACTTAACCTTCAGAGATTTACTATTTTGAAAGAAACAATAATTCTGTGCAAGCATCCCTTGACACGAATAAATCACCAACTCAAACTAACAAACCATCGTCATATAATTACCTCAATTCAATTCACCAAATTCGAAACAAATTTGATGCTGCATCTACGAACAGCAAGTTAAGACGCGTTCGTAACGCCAGGCATTGCATTACCTTTCCCGATGCTACACCGGCGCCCTCATCGCGCGTCCTCATCTCTCTCAATAGCGATAGGAAAAAATCTAACGCGTCAATGATAGCCAAACATTTATACACGAATCACAAAAAAAGCTGTAACGCGTTGAAACAACAATCTAAATTGCACATTCTTTCCCATTCTCCCGAAAGGGTAGCATGACGCGCGCGTGGGCGTATCCACGATAAACGTCGAAATGACGAAGCCGAATGTCCACAAGAACGTACAAGATACTCAACTGTCGGAGAATCGCACTATCGCAATAACCTGCGGTCCGAGACAATCGCGAAATGACACACGGTAAACACGAAATAATTTAAGACAATCTTAGGGCGGGGCGTATACGTTGGACTCTGGTGGATAACACAAGACAGCGTCTCGATGACGCGCGACGCTTTTTCGTTTCCTTACGTTCACTCGATTTTCTTTTATAAACCAACATCGCAATATTATTCGCGACGAGACAAATACATCCCGTTATCATGGAAGAAAATGGTCGATGGGTTGTAAGCAATTTATACGAATTTACCTATTGGAGAGATCCAACGTAGTCACGAGCACGATAGACTTAACGAGGAAACGCGTAATTGAGCGACCCCCTTTTCAGCGGCGTACACGATTTATGCAGTTACACACATCGTATGCTCTCTCTCCTTCCTCATCCGCAGCATCGTAAACTCGCGTGATCCACGTAGCGATACAAAATCAACGAACGATATCGAAACGAGAATAAATTTTTTTGGTTAAAAAACACTTACCATAATTGATGTCCGGTTGGACAGAAGGAATTCGAAGATATTCGCGAAAATTTTCTACAGCTGTTTCGTCCAGCTGTGTCTGAGACGACGAGGACATTGCGCGTATAATGTTGGCGACGATGGAGAAGTAGTGTGTAGTGGTAGCCTCGTCTCGCGGCGGTTAAAGCTCGACTATCCCAGCAGACGCCAGCACCGTCCACTTTATCCAATTGCGGTTGTTTGTCCTACCCCCACTCCCTCCATTTGGACAAATCACCGAGCTCGCTGTAAGAGCGGCAGGAAGTCAAATTATCCCCCAGATTCGAATATTAATCTTTTAAATTAACGATGCGGAGAGGTTACACGCGATATTATTCCCCCGTTTATAACCTCCGCGTAGTCACAGAAATTCTCGAAAACATCTCAAATTAATCTCAAGGAATAATTCTCCTTTTTTTTTGTTTTGTTTATAACCAATATTACTGAGAATTATTTCTAGCACAATTAAGAAAATTAAGTAAGTAAAAAGAAAATTGATTAAGACAATTAAGAAAGGAGAGGTTACACACGATATTATTCCCCCGTTTATAACCTTCCATAGTCACAGAAATTCTCGAAAACATCTCAAATTAATCTCAAAGAATAATTCTTCTTTTTTTTTGTTTTGTTTATAACCAATATTACTGAGAATTATTTCTAGCACAATTAAGAAAATTAAGTAAGTAAAAAGAAAATTGATTAAGAAAATTAATTAAGACAATTAAGAAAGGAGAGGTTACACGCGATATTATTCACCCGTTTATAACCTTCCATAGTCACAGAAATTCTCGAAAACATCTCAAATTAATCTCAAGGAATAATTCTCCTTTTTTTTTTGTTTTGTTTATAACCAATATTACTGAGAATTATTTCTAGCACAATTAAGAAAATTCAGCCTTGAATCGTTCTTCGTTTTTTATCCTCTAACAACAAATTGGAACATGAGATAATTGATATAAATTTTACTCTATGTGTCGACACGATTCTCGACGCGACGATAGGCTTTGCGAGAAGAGCGATCACAGGCCATGCCGAGGAGATAGATACCGTTGCGCTTTATTGATCAAGCGTGGGCTCGTACTTCGCGCACAACGAAGGAATTTTCCATTGTACAATATACACGACGCACTCTCAATGTAAACGCCTCGCGACGCACGTCCCATTTTGCTTCATCTTCGACAATTCGCAATTTCGTCTCCCTTCCCCTCTATCTTTAACCTCTGGATGTATATTTGTTTAATCACAATTGCGTCGACGATAAGCTTCTTAAAATAAGTACTCGAGTCGATTCAAAATATCGTCTCGCTTACACGTCTCTCTTCTTCTTATCTTCATGCAAAATTTTTAAACCCACGAATTATTTGAATAACGATAGTCCCTCCTCTCCATACACTAGACAAGACGGATCAAATTAATAGGAACGTTTGATTCATTATCATTTCTCGTTTTTAATTCGTAAAATGTATTCCGATTTATTAAAGTTCATATATGCCTAAATATGAGCTCTTTACACGTTATTTTCTCGTATTATCATTATAGTATATATCATAATAACGCTTGATATCGAAGAACTCGTTTACATTTATTAATTAGTAGTACGAATTATATTATTATACAGTATAACACAAATGTAAGTGGTGTAAGATTTTGTTTTTTCTTTTTTTTTTCTTTCTTTCTTTCTCTATATATCTAGGCACGTACATTTATAGAACAGCAAATTGCAAATAAAAAATTATGTGATCTGGTGCTACTTTAAAGTTTGGATATATGTATAGTTTATATATATTTATAAATATATATATATATATATCTTTATGTATATACACACATATATATAAAGATATATATATATATATATAAATATGTATAGAATTATTTATATGTATTTATATATATATTTATAATGGTAGCTATGGTCTGTCTTATTTACAACACGGAAACGTTTATTCGTACGGGTATCATTATGGTATCGTGTTATGATAAAGCTATTTAATACCCCCTCTCCTCCCTTCCCCCTCCCAAACCCTCCTTTTGCCTCCTTCGCCATTCTAATTAATGTTTTTTAAAACACCTTGCCAAGGAGGACTTTACTTTTAATGTGAAAATTATACAACAGATCATAACTTGGGACATAAGCGAAAATCAATGTCGCACCATTGTTCGTTTTGCCGAATACTTCATAGGTAATTCAACGCTTTATCGTTATTTGTATTTCTTGTTTTTTTTTTTGTTTTGTTTTGTTTTGTTTTCTCACCGCTCCCTTACAAACACTGGTTACTCGAACTTGTTTTTTCTTAACCCCCTTCGTATCTACAAAAAACCTATTTACAAGAATTTTAGCAATGTCGACAACTCTTAGCGCCGTTTATGAGAAATAGAAAAGAAAAAAGAACGAACGAACGTTGTTTCGTTAGAATAGGTAATGTTTTTTGTTGTTGTTGTTGTTGTTATCTTCTTGTTTATGCTTTCGGTGGGACGAAGCGAAATTATAGAGAATGTTAGAAAAATAACGTAACATCGTGAACCAATCTCAATTTTCAAATAAAAACGACCTGGGTACAAAAATTTGTCGAACGTTTCTGGGAATCGTCACGTTCTTTTTGCCCATCTTATCGTTTTCTCGACAATTCGACGTTGCCCGTTTGTTTGTTTGTTCAATCAGAATGATCGAGGGTCGCTTAAAATTTGACAAATAATCTCGATGCAGTTACGATTCTGTCGATTTAAAGATCATCGTTTCGACAAGAGAATCTCGTTGAAATCGTTTCTTTCCTACGTAGCTTTAACGGAGATTACAGATTAATAATTGCGAGCTGTAAGATCGTTTAGAACTTATAATAAACACTCTGGAATAAAACTAAATAGACTCGAGTCTGTGACAAAGAGTTTTGCACCGTTTGGGCAACGAAGAACAAAAGAAAAAAAAAACGGAAAAGAACGAATTCGAGGAAACATTCAAGAAATTAATATCACCAATAATTATTTATACAAAGTTAAAAAACGATAAATCGACTATTTCGTAAACGTTCGTCGATCGACGTTGTCCGTTCTTTTCAATTTCGTTTCCTTCTTTCTGTTTGTTTGTTTTTTTGAACGAATATTCGTTGCAAGAAATTCCGCATCGCTCTAATAACTTAACGTCGTACATCGATGGACTTTCAACAGGCACTCGAAGAAAATACTTTTGCACAATTCGTACCTCAACGTTTATCCGGGTAAATCTCGCGTTTGATATCAACGCCTTGTGTTTCCTTGTACATGTCTGTATATCTGTTCTATTCTTTTGTTTCTTGTTTCGTTTTCCTTTCTCTCGTTTTAAATGTATTCACAAGTGTCTGTTTTGGTTTTGTTTTCTTAATTCTTTGTTCATTCGTTATCTTTTATCATTGCCGATAAATTTGGCAACGATCATTCAAATTGATTAGAGACGGACCATGTATGCTTTCAGAATGAATTAAGAATATATATTAACTATATATTCAATCTTGTTGTTATCCTGCATCGATGTATTATTTACTCGATATAATTGGCTAATTGAAATTTCAGCTTTGTTTATTTTTCTCTGTTTAATATATGTATGTATACGTTTTGTTGTTGTTTCTTTTCGATACAAGTTATTAAAATTACGACAACAATGGAATCGAAATCGTAGACGCCTCGATCTTCCTTTCCATTACTTTTCTTTCTATCAGTTTTTCTCTTATGTTCATTCCTTTCGTTTAGTACCTGCGAATAATGCGCAACGTTATAGCCGTTCTTGCTACACGATCAAAGCTATTCTATGTTTTTGCTCTCTTTCTTTTCTTTCCCACGGCTCAAAAGTTGTGCCCGCTGAATTTGTTTGCGTCTACATTTTTTTCTTTTCTATTTTCATAGCAATTAATTTCTGTTTTTTTGTAATCAATCAATCTATCAGTATTTTCAATTTTCGTTCGGCTTTACTGTGAGTAAACTTAAAAATCGCACGCAAACGGAATCCAACGAATCTGTGGCATTCGCTCTCGTTACAATTCGAAAAGAGACAATTAATCTTCGAATCGACGAAACAGGCACACGCTCGAAAAGATATCGCGTGATCTTTCTTGTTTCTCGTGTTTCGACGATTCGAAGAATGAGCCGGAACGGTGATGGATTCATAGTGTTCTTCTTCTTCTTATTCTTATTCTTCTTATCTCCAAGACAAATTCATAACAGTAACTAACTTAATTATTTACACATTTACATTGTTTTTTTTTTGTTTTTCATCTTCACGTATGTTTTCTTTTCTTTCGTCGTTCGCAATTTCTCGTTATTTATCCTACGAAGCTTCGCTCGCTAATTTTCAATCTATCTATCTAGATAATACAACCATTATGCACTGGGTGACATAGCGTAAATGTCCAACATCTCGCGATGCTTATCGCGTTTGTCTTTTTAATGTCTCTGTGATTGTGTCTGTGTATTTTTCGTGTGTATCGTTGCGAGAGTTTTTTTTTTGTTTCATTACAAGTGTCTCAGATCAAATTTGCTTGCGATTAAAAATCGAAGCATATCCCACTTGTTCTTTTACAAGTGGAATTTGTAGTCGGTGAAGAAAGAGAGAAAACAAAGGGAAGAATTAAAATTGAAAATTCGAGGTAATATTTTGATTTAAAGGGACGGAGAGATAGAGAGAGAAAGAAAGGCAAAGATAGAGGGAGAGAAGAGAGGGTGAAGAGAGAGAGAGAGAGAGAGAGCGATATTGAGATAGGGGAAAGTGTTCTGCGTGCTTTTGAAATCCTTCGAAATCATGCCTACAATTATCCCTTCTTGATTATCGCAGTTCGCTTTTTAATAATTTTTCTTTTTTCTATTTTTTCGCTTTTTCATCATTTTATTCTTAATTTATTTTCTCGCTGCTCGAGTTTTGTACTTGCACGAATGTGTTAAGTTACGCGTTTCTACGTACGAACATCCAATACGAAATTTCGAGATAAATTTTTTTTTTTTTGCAACGCGTTTACTTGTTTCCTTTTTTTTTCTTCTTTTCTTTATTTCCCTTTTTGATTCCGTTATTTATTGTAAATAATTTATTTGTTTTTTGTCGTCGGCCGAAAAATTATCCCGCGTTTCTCGCTCGATACGACGATACCCTACAACGTAAACAAAATATAATTACAAGTCTTCGCAAATATCTTCTTGAAACGCGAAATAAAAATAATTACCGGGGATTTAAAGCCGATTTCGTTTCGTATCGTAGAAAGTACGTAAAAATAATTTGTGTTCTTTTTTTCTTTTTTTTTTTTTTTCGTTTCTTCCTTTTCGTTATAAATTTGCATTCTCACATGAATTAGGTACACGGTGAAGCGTCGATAAGACGTAAAAAAAAAAAACAAGAAAATGAAGAAAGACGAAAAAAGTAACGGAGAAAGAAATTAAATCGAACGAATTAAACGAGGAGAGAAAACCAAAAAAACAATGCTCAGTCTATGACAGTCGGCCGGTCCAAAAATTCGTACAAAAATCGTGAGCCCAACTCTGCGGAAATACCTTTGTACACAGCTTATTTTGGTGATTCGATTATCGCGAGGGTATTTTAATTCTTCGCGCGTTCAACATCCAAATATCCACAAAGAACGTCCATCGAATCTTCCCTTTTAGTTCTAATTATCATATACTATATATGCCATATATATATATATATATATATATATATATATATATATATATATATATATATATATATATATATATTATATTATATAATATATATTATATTATATATTATATAATATATTATATATATTATATAATATATTATATAATATAATAATATAATTATATAATATAATAATAATTATATAATAATAATATAATATAATAATAATATAATAATAATTATATAATATTATATAATAATAATTATATAATATAATAATATATAATAATATATATTATATATATTATATAATATATTATTATATATTATATATATTATATAATATATTATATATTATATTATATATTATATATATTATATAATATAATATATTATATTATATATTATATTATATAATATTATATATTATATATTATATATATTATATAATATAATATATTATATATTATATTATATTATATATTATATTATATAATATAATCTATATATATATATATATATATATATATATATATATATATATATATATATATATATATTGCCGCGAATTGTGCAGCGTGCTCAGAAAACTTAGCACTCGATTGTATATTCAATGGAAATACAGAGAGTCGATATTCAACACGTACCATTTAATATTATCTAATCATGGGGCATTTTACAATGAAATATAAAATATATATATGTATACATATATATATATTGAGAGAGAGAGAGAGTTCTTGGGCACGTTTCGCTGCTGAATCGAATCTTTTTCTTTTTTTTTTTCATCTTTCTTTCTGTTATTTAATTCATCTTTACGTTTCTTTAATTTCCCCTCTACTTCTCGTCTTGTTTTTTGTTTGAGCGAATGCAATTTGCAGCACACAATAGCTGCGCGCGCCTCACTTTCACGCCCCGAATCTCGTTTAATAAGTCTTACACGTAATATTTAATCTACAATAAACTACCGTTAAATATAATAATTTGATGGTATTATCATCGCGATATATGCGAACGGGGGAGAAAATAATATTTACACTTAGGATAACGGACAACAACGTCGACGATGACGCCACGTTAAGCGTCGTACGCGGTTAATGACATTATGCAATGATTGAAGTTGGTGGTATTTGTTTTTTTTTCTTTTTTTTTTCTGTTTCGTTCTTTCCCTTTCATTACGGAGATGAAACTCGCAATTGTGAAGAACGGGCTCCTACTATTTCGTTTTGCCTATGCTTTATGACAAAAAAAAAGAAGAAAAAAAATTTATATTAATGAAACTAACGCTAAAGTTTTAACACGTGACGGACTTCGGTAGGATTTAGGATAGAGAGAGGGAGAGAGAGGAGAGAAAGAGAGACGGATTGGATGGAGGAGGAAAAGAGGGGAAGCCGTAATTGTGGCGTTAAAAAAAAAGAAGAGGAAAAAATAACAATTGATTATGTCACGTAACAAATTGTCGAGCTTCCGGTCGTACCCGGATAACGCGTACCCTTTTCTTCAACGGGCTTTGTTGATTGTGCAACGTGACAAATGCATACTCTCGGTCCCATTAAAATCGTTAATGGGAAAGAAAATTGTAAATGAATACGAACTTAACTAAAAAAACCTTAGGCCGCACATTAAAAAATAAAAAATAAACAACCGGTTAAACATCTCGATGCGACGTGCGTCAACGTCGAAGAACAACGTTCGGAGTTCCCACGTTGATTCTATTTTCGCTTTCCTGTATCTTCTGGCTCTTGTGATTAACGAGACGGTCGAAGGAGAGTCGAAAGGAAACGTTTTGTTGCCCTCTTGTGAAGTTAAATACTTTCAACATACTACCTTCGATGATAGTTACGATCTGGGCGCTGGATGACTGAAGAATGTCTTGCCCGGTGATAGAATCGCGGTATTGAAGACTTGAGATCCGGACGGTGGGGTCGTTGATGAAAATCCTCCGCGGGATACAGGTAACGGCGTTGCCGGAGCCGGTAGTACCGCTGTCGTTGTTGTCGCAACGACAGTGGTCGTCGGCGCGAATTGCGGTGGATAAGGATTCGAGCCAGGTGGTGCTTGAGGCACGAGAAATTGCGGCGTCGGTGCTAATGGCTGTGTAGCCGTCGGTGGTGGCACAGCGGCGACTGTTGCAGGTGGATACATCGGTGCCGCTAATGTTTGCGGTATCACAAATGTTTGATAGGGCACTGGGCCCGTTTTTGCTTGGAACTGAGGATAGTGAATCGGAGCCGAGCCTGGTGGTGGTATGTAAGGCTGCGGTGGTAATTGCGGCAACGGATAAGAAACCACTGTTCCAGGTATCACCGGTTGCGTCGGCGATCCAAGTTTTCTGGCTTTCAGGATCGCTTCGGCCGTTAAACCTGAGAAATTTGAGAAAATAAAGGACGACTGTTAAACCTACATAATTCATTTTGTATATCTCTATCTTAGTAATCGTCTTCCTTATTCTTACCTTGCTTACGGGCTCGTTCCTCCTCGTCGTCGCTCAGAAATAGGCCGAACTCGCGTTTCAATCTTTCGGTAAGATTCTCGCGTTGTCGCTCCACGAGCGTTGGCGCAGCTGACCAGCCGATTGTTCCCTCCTCACCACCTGTGTGTACACTGATTCTTAGCCTTTCACACCAGCCTCTTTTTTAAGCGTGATCACGAACAAAATTGTACTACGAGAGATTCCGGAATCTTAAAGGTCAAATGAAGGTCTCGTAATTGTGTTTTACCTTTGCGCTCCTCTCCCTCGTTATTCACGAAAAGCGGAAGTGCAGTTAGACTCGGTAGATCAAGGGAGACTTTAGAACCTTCCTCGTCCGAGCTCAACGACGACGTACCACTACTCGCACTGTCCGATCTTCCTCGCGCGGTACTTTTTTCCGACGATGAAGCGTCGTTCGATGGCTCGGGCTCTGGTGGTGTACCGGTCGATTGTTGCTTTCGTTTTCTGTACTCCGATATAGAGAGCTGTAATACAAAAAATTCTATTGTAACATCTTACGGAATAAATCATGCATCTACACGTTAAGGTAGTTCTATCGTGACATTAAAATCGAAAAATTATTTTCCAGTTTTTCTCACACACAAAATGGTTTGCGGGCTTAAGTTAATAAAGAAAAATTGTTGCACATTGACTAAAGAACAATATACTCCAAATTCAATGCTGTATAATTACAAAAATTTCGAAAATTCTTTTCTTTAGATTTTTTTTGAAAAACTAAATAAAGCTTCTTCGTTGTTGCATAAAAATGTATGCAAAGTTTTACAAGGCTTCACCGAGTAGAAGCCTAGATATTTATGGATGAGACTGCAACTTTTAACACGCCCTCTTATGAGAGACTACCGAAAATTCGGATTTTTACCAATAAATATCTCAAGTTCCGCGTGGTAAAACATTCCAAAAATTATTACACACGTACATATGACATCAAAGAAGATATGTCCAAATTTTCAACAAAATCTTAAGAAAACGATCAAACGACGGAACTACCTTAAGGTAGTCCTATCGTTACAGCGTTTTCCTTAGATTTCACTGAAAATTTGCAGAAACGTTCTTTGATGTCATATGTATATGTGTGTAAAATTTCAAGGGGTCTTTATCGACTCAAAAATCACAATATTTATTCTTGAAAATCGTCACTTTTCGCAATCTCCCATAAGAGCCCGTGTTAAATATCTCAACATTATACAACGAATATCTCGATCATTTGGTCGATGAAGCCTGTTGAAATTTTGCACACATTTTTATATGACAACAAACAAGCTTCGATTAGTTTTTACAACAAATCTTATGGAAAACAAAATTCATGATTTTGTTTATTATATAACAAATAAACTTTCCGTAGGATCAATTTGAATTTTGAGTATGTTCTTCTTTAGTCAATTCGCAACAACTTTTCTTAATGAACTTTAATCCTTGGTCCACTTCCAATGTGAGAAAAAACGGGAATAAAATTGTAATCTCCCACTCAACGATAGGACTACCTTAAACCAGTCGGTTCCAGATAATCAAGTGCACCACACATAACAATCACGGTGCGTCATGCATTGATAATGTCGAAATCATAATGGAAATGTACTGGAGCTTTCCTTGAATTGAAAAAAGATTAATAAAAATAAAACAAAACATTTTTAACAATACAAAAAATTATCAAAAGCAGGCCAATGAGTGTCACAACGTAATGAACTTAAAACTGATAAATGAAAGAAAAAAAGCAGTCCACCCTAGGCGGACCTCTACCACATTCCTACCGTTCTAACCTTGCGCTTGATCGGCGGTGGAGCTTCCTTCTTGAGAGCCAGAGGTGCTGCCATGTCTTTCGGCGTCGCTGTTCTCGGATCCTTGAGTCTTCTGACTTCCGGCGGTGTAATGTCGCCGTCTTTCACCGACGTAGTTTCCTCCGTAGGCTTATTGTTCGTGAGATTAAGGTCGGAAGTATCGACGACACGCTCGAACGGTGTTTCATCGATCGTTTCGGATATCGGTGGTGGATTTATGCTTTCTTTCAGATCCGTCATATTCGTCAACTTAGGAGTTGGATCGTCGTCGATCTTAGCCTCGAGCAATTCTCTCAGTGCGGTCGAGAGAACATTTTTGTCATCGCCATTCTCCGATATTTCGCTCGATTCGAGATCGATCGTTGACTCGATTATCGCAGCCTCCACGAGCTCCAGTTGTTTCTTCGACATTCCCGTCGATTCGGGCTTTTTTCTTATACGCTCGCTCAATGGTGGAATGGATTGAAAGATCTTAGGATCGTCGACAACGTTCTCGACGTCCATACTCGATGAGACAGAGTCAAAGAGCGTCGAGTGCATCGTCGATTCTTCGGACGATGGAATCGATACGGCTTGACCGATTTCCGGTTTGACAATTTCACTGGTTGTCGTGGATTTTGTGGAACCCGAATCTACCGTGTCTTCGGTGATGTCTTGTTTCTTACTATCGAATTCTTTGAAGACACGTTCCTCCTCGAGCGGTTCGTCGAAGCTTGAAAATTTCGGCGTTGTCTCGTTGTATTTGATATCCTCGATGTCACGCTCGGGCTCGGATTCCGAATCTTCCTTCGAACTCTCCATAAGACCCTCGATACCGTCCATACTCTTGTCTCGATCCCCAATCGTCTCGATCTTCTCTTTGTAATCGTTTCCATCGTCACCCGTTATCTTTTTCATTTGTGCTTCAACGTCAAACTCGTCGATGGACGCGTTATCGTCGGAACGAACTTCCGGACATCTCGTGTACGTCGTCGCCTCTCGTCTATCCTCGTCAGATTTTTCATTCTCACTGGTAATACTAACAATATCAGCGATACTACCACCAAACTCGAGTCTCATTTCGGCGACTCGTTGCTTGAGCTCGGAATCCGATTCCATTGCTGCTATGGGAGAGCTAAGATCCTCCATTTCCGTGTCGTTCTGATCGACGATTTCTACCGTACCTTTTTCTACTTCGGGTGAACGTGGCTCCCCCTTCAAAAGTGGCTTTCGCTTAACACTCGTCGCGAATGAATTCTCCGTTTTTACGTCGTCAATCTCGTGCTCCCGTTTCAGGGATATCTTATTCTCGGTCTTCACGAAAACCGTCGATTTGACGTCGTTCTCATCTTCCGTTTCCATCGGCTCGACTTTCAACAAATCCTTGGAATCGGTCTTGATCGTTTCAACCTCGACCTTTAAAGAGGCGATCGTGGCTTTCGTTTCCACGCTGTCTGTGTCACTCTCGTTCTTTACGATCGTGGACTCGACGACCATGTCTATTCTCGATTTTTCCTTGCTCTCGATAGAGTCTACTTTCTCCGATTCGGAATTCGTCTCCTCCTTGATAGCCTCGGATTCGTCTTCCACTCGATTTCGTCCTTCCACCGAGACAGGTGATTGGGGTTGTTCGGGAAAATCAAGCTCGTTGTTGCAGAGAGATGAATTCACGTTGGTAGAATCGGGAACTAAGAGCGTCGGTGTTGTCGGTGGTGTATAATTATCCGAGGACAAACTCTCCCGGGCGATTCTGCGTTTTTTCGGTGGCGCTGCGACAACCTCGTTCGGTGGACTCTCCGGTCGACTGTTTGGCGAGTCACATTCTTCCGAGATCGCCTGACGCAGCCAGCGTTTCTTGGCTGAACCAGAAGACACTGGACAACTCGTATTGACCGTTGTCGTTTGTTTACGCTGAGGCGGTGAGTCGATTATACCGGAAACTGAATTCGCTGCTTGAACCAGAGTAGCGAGACCCTTCGCCGCGTAACTCTGAGTAAGGAATTCGGGAGATGGATCGTTTGGTGACAAAAAATCCGTCGGTCTTGATGCGCAGGTATTTGTAATTATCGGGTTGGACAGTACATTCGTCGGAGGCGATGAAACTTGCGAGTGAATCTGGGATGGATCGGGCGATTCTTTGAGCCATTCGTTCATGAGTACTTTCTTCGTTTTTGGAAATTTGAAACCAGGTGCGAGAGGTCCAACGGCAGCAGCGACGAGAAGACAAGCCGAGGATAGCGGAGTAGACGGAGTCGAGCTCTGCGAGCTACTGCTGGCACCGCTGTCACAGGTTGGACTCTTGTTAGGTGCTGAAACTTGCTGTAGAGGCGGCGAACTAGGTCCTGGCACTGACGAAGAATTCGCCAGTGCGAGCAAGAGGCCCGCAGCGGTTGGTATCACCTGGTTCGCATCACGAGCGATCGTCAGATCGTGTTCGGCCTTTGAGGATGTGTGCAGAAGATGCGGCGAGTACGAGGACGTGTCGCGATTAGGCAAGCACATCTGACTCGACGATGGTGGTGATTGCATCGAGACGCTCTCTTCGCCGGAAGATAGATCAGAGTCGGCGGAATTCAAGCGTGTTCTTCGACTGCTACTCTGAGAGTGTGAACTACTCGTCGTTCTCGCTCGTCCCTTTCGCCTCTTGCGACGTATCGGTCTCTCGACGCTCTGTTGTTTGGACTTTGTAACATGATGAGTCGCTGTTTCGCGATCATCGTTGTCACTGTGAGCACCACCGGACTCTTTGCGCTGAGCATTTCTAGCCTGTACCTCTTGCTTCCGTTGCTCAGCTTTTTCCAGTCTCTCGAAAGCCTTCATTATGGCTTCCATTTTGCGCTCCTCGCGAGTCATCTTCTTCTTATCCTTCTTGGATTCTTGAGGAGCTTGAGGAGGTGTCGCAACAGCCGGAGGTGAAGCCTGCGCCTGTGCTTGGGGAGGTTGTTGGGGAGGTGGTTGAGGGGTCGGTTGCACCGTTCTCAAGGGCGAGGGTTGTCGTGCCGGGGGAATTGGCGATGTCTCTTCCTTGGGCGATGGGCGAGTTACCGTTGCGGAGGGAGCTGGCGGATTCGTGACGACCGCGGGCGTCCGTCGGGGTTGTACAGGAGGTGTTGGTGTCGGTACGGAATTCGTTGCAGCTTGCGTGACGCTCGTATTGGATACCGCGGACAACGAATCACTATCCTCGCACACGGTATTCCGACGACCTCGTCGTCTTCGTTCACGGCCATCCGCATTTTCTGCAAGAGCTCCATTACTTCCTCTCCGTGCGGTCAATTGACCGACCGTGGCGATTTGACAAGCTCGAGGATTGTTGCACGCGCAAACGAGGGGCATTAACGACGCAGCATTGGCGTTTGGCGATAGCATGAGATCGTGTTGCTCGTGACGAATCGTTATCTCGGCATTCTTCTCGATCGCTGTACTCGTCACTATGTACAGATGTAAAGTACCTTTCTCGATGCAATGCTTCACCTCGGCATTTGGCTTGCAACTTCGGCGCACGAAACGCGCGTCGTTGCCATATGTTCGCGTATCGACGCAAACCTCGGTACCATCGCGCGGCAAACGATAGAAAAATACAAACGGACCGGGTCTCTGAGCGTGCTGTCGACCTGCCGGATGCGCTGGCCTGTGTTGAGTACTTAACATATATTTGCCCCGTAGTTCGACCACCGGGGTATTGGGCTGTAGAAACATCGTGGCGACCAGGAACTGTAAAATAAAATGAGTAAGTGATATTGCGAAAAAGTTCCTTTAACATAAATATTGAAAGTGATCAAACGAATGCTCACCCTGAGATTGTTGCTATGTACGTTGAGTCTACATTTTCCCGTAGCCACTACGTTCATATTTCCTTGCCTCAGATCACTGTGCGTCCCGTTTACTTTGATACTCGATATTCTAGCTCTCAACTCGGGACTATAATGATTCGTCACGGCTTCCTCGTATCTTTCGATCCATTGTCTCAATGGTGCCATGTTCGAACCCCACGCGTCTTGTGTTTCTTCCTCGCGATCGTCGAGGCTCATCCGTCTCTTCGCTTTTCGTTTACCGGGACCTCGTTTTGCAGTTTCTTTCTTACGAACGGCACTCGTCTGCCTAGGATTTTGCTCTCTTCTCTGTCTCTTTGCCACATTATTGTTATTGTTGTTATTGTTATTGTTATTCAAGCGACGTACTTGTGCCGGCGGATCAGATTTCCTACGGGCAACTTGTTGCTGTACTTGTTGTTGCGGTTGTTGTTGCTGTTGTGCTTGTTGCTGTTGCTGTTGTTGTTGTTGCTGCTGTTGTTGTTGTTGTTGCTGTTGTTGTTGCTGCTGCTGTTGCTGATGCTGCTGCTGCTGAGCTTGTTGTTGCTGCTGTTGCTGTGCTTGTTGCTGTGCTTGCTGGTGTTGTTGATGTTGCTGCTGCTGCTGCTGTTGCTGCTGTTGTTGTTGTTGTTGTTGCTGCTGTTGATTCTGCTGCTGCTGGATATTGCGTTTTTTCTGTGTCGCGTTAACTCCAACATCAGTATCAGCCGAGCTCGTTGACGAAGCGTCCGATGACGTGTCCGAGTTCAAGAGCTCTTCGCGTTTTCGCATTTGTAACGCTCGCGCGCGTTGACGATCTACTCTACGCGGTCGACAAAGCTCGCAGAGATATTCTTCCGGAATGTTTGACCGATCTATACCCATGCAATCGACGTGCTGCCAAACGCTGATAGACATAAAAGAAAAACTGTTTATAAAATACGTTCGTCGAAAGAAAAACGATAGAAATTATTTCGGAAGGTTTTCTGTTAGAACTTACAGGCAACGATCGCAGCAAATCATATAACCATCGTCGTGTTCGAACTCACTGTAATTAAAAAGCCATTTAATTATAGATTTTACGGAATGCTGATGAAGAATCGAAGTACAATAAATCAACGACAATAACTTACCAAATACACCGAGTGACACTATCTTCATCATCACCCTCGCCTTCCGGTGCTGTTTCCGTTTCTTCACCCTCGGGCTCGACTTCACGACCAGGATCGCTACTGATTGCACTTGCTGCGTCATCGATCACGTTAGCGCCGCTCACAGCTTTGAATCAAGGTTGAAATTACAGGTCTTTTTTTGTCGCGAACAAAGTATTACGACAAATTACAGTAAAATGAGGAAACATGGAGAAATATTCACCTTGACCGTATATAAACGGATGTTGCAGCGTCACGGTCGACGCACCCGCACCGTTTATCGGCTGTTGCTTTGGATGAGGCGGTGGCGATGCCGGCGGTGGTGTTCTAGGCGGTGGTGCGCCATAATTGTGGTCTTGTAGAACAAACTGGAGACACTACAATTGGATGAAATTTTTTTTGTTAAACTATGTAACGATAAAAGCTCACAAATACCTATTTCAGTTTAAAAAGTATATCTATTAATCATAGCCATGTAAAATTATGAGGAGGGATGGCAGACTGGACATGATGAATGAAGAAAATAAATATTTTCAATAACCAATATAAGAATAATTCCTCCCTATCAGAATTGATTAAATTACCTCGTATGGTAACGGCATTCTTCGTACCGGCGACTGAAGCCCCTGAGACGGAGGTTCCTCTTCCTTGGGCGGATGCGACATCGTTTCCGTTCTGAAATATTAAATCATTGTACATTCGCAAATAGACGTAAAAAAGGTTAAACTACACTTTGCTATTCTCATTTGTTTCTAATTGACTCACTTGACTTCGGTGTCTCTACGAGGTTCGACCGTTGTCACGGGTACTATTGTCTTTATTTGTCCGGCCTGCGGTCGTATCTGTTGCGAATACTGAGGCGTCATGATCAATTGCTTTTGCTGTATACCTTGCTGTTGTATCTTGACCGTTTGATTTTTGTGTACCAGCATATTGGGCACTCCAGTAGCTTGCTGTGGCAGCAAAGTTCTTATCGTAGATTTTTGTTGAACCGGTGAATTTTGTGACTGTCCTTTAAGAGCGCTCATATTCGTATTGAGCGATGTCTTGATACCGGTGGCTTTTTGCTGAGCGTTGTTTCGCTGTATCGGCGGCTTTTGGGCTGGGATAGTTTTTATACAACCCGGTTGTTTCTGAGGTATCGGTGGACCTGTTTGCATCACGGGTGATTGTTGCTGCTGCGATTGCATCACGTGAATCGGCTGTTGTTGCAATTGTTGTTGCAATTGGGGATTTTGCTGTTGCTGTTGTTGCTGAATTATTTTTACCGGCTGAAGATTTACATTGCGATTCGGCGTCGCTTGAACAACGGTTTGAGGATTTCCCGCCTTAACGATATTGGTTGCTTTTTGTGGTACATTTTTCATATTCCCAGCATGTACATTTTGTGGATTTTTCGGCTGTCCAACTCTCATCAGCATCTGCTGCTGCTGTTGTTGTTGTTGTTGTTGTTGTTGAGGTTGTTGCTGCGGCGGCTGAATTTTAGGACCAGCGACTGTCTGAGCTCTCTGATTTCCCGGCACGGTTCCAGCCGTTCCTATTTTTTGTTGAACATTCGTAGCAATACCCTGCGAAGTTGCTCTTTGCACGGGCATTGTCTGTGATTTCTGTACCGTCGTCATGCCTGCTTGTGGTCTCGGTTGTTGAGCACCAATTTGAACACCAGATCCTAATTTCTGTATTTGTTGCTGATTGACCACTTGAATCGGTACAGCCTGCTGAGTGTTGCTCTTAACCATCGTCGTGGCAAGTGGCACCGTCGTAGATTTTGGAACGTTGTTAACACCACCGACTTGTGGTTGCTGCTGTCTCGGGACGACCAGCGTCTTTTGAGGCATCACAGGCAACTTGTGCTGCATTACTTGCTGTTGTTGATTCGATATTTGTTGTTGCTGCTGCTGATTCAACGGCTGTTGCTGATTGACTTGCTGCTGAGGCTGAGCCTGATGAACTTTGTGATTGGGATGATTGGCAACGTTCATCAAAACTTGTCCCTGTCCTTTCTGTCCAACGAAACCTTGTTGCTGTTGCGTCGAAGCTTTGTTCGCAACATTTTGTGCCGGCTTTGCTTGTATAGGTGTTTGTTGTACCACGCGTTGCATACTCGCATTGTTCAAGACCTGATTTACGGTGATCTGTTGGGTCCCGCATTGTGCCACAGAGGTCAGAGATGCTTGTTGAGACTTTGGGACCGTTTGTACGCGCGAGACCGGGGTTCTCTGTATACAGGCCTGCTGATTGTTGGCAGGAGCACCTATTGTCTTCATTTTTTGAAAATTCACCGTTTGCCCACCCGCTAGTGTACCACTGACTGGTACACCTTGCGCCTTCACCTGTATCCTATGAATATTCTGCAACGAACCGATCGCATTCATCGATTTCATACCCGCGAGGCTACTAACTACGTGCTGTACCGGTACCTGTTGTAACTTTTGATGCATCACCGCGCCTTGTGGCACAGCAGTGAGGGTGGCCATTGTCTGCTGTTGCTGGGGTACTTTGCCACATTGGAGAGTCTCGAAATTCGAGATTTTCATCGTCTGATTGGAATTTTGGGTGCACACGGCGGCAATTTGAGCCTGTTGAAGTCCAGCAAGATTATTGGGTGCGGCTGTTATCGTTGCTTTCATGGTCCCGTGAGCGATATTCGCAGGTATCGCGAGGGAATTAGGAGCCGTTAGAACAGCGCTGTTAACGACTGTATTGAGACTGGCATTTACAGGCGCGGTGACAATTTGCTGAACGTTGGTCGTGGGCAATTTTTGGGACACGACACGAGTCGTAAGTGCTTGAGTGGTATTCGTCTGCGAACCCGCGATTCTAGGCGCATCTTTTCCGACTCTGCCGGCCGGATAGACCACCGTAGTTTGTTGAACGGGTTTCAGAGATCCACAAAGCATCCCGCTCGTCGCCGTTGGCGTTAAGGTCGCAACGTTGCTCAAGCCGGTAAGATTTTTTGGATTTTGCGAAGTGGGTATAACTCTAGCTTGTTGATTAATTCCGGCATGTACAGTTGATAATTTATTCGACAAGTTCGGAGTTCCTGCGACGATGGTCGCTGGTTCACGTACGATCTGAAGCAACGCTGCTGAGCACGATGACAAGGAGGAGGACGATGACGAAGAGGGCGAGAACGACGACATTGACAACGCGTCGGTCGTCGATGGCATCGTTCTTGAATTATTCGTGACGCTAACGACATTTTTATCCCGTTCATCGACGTTCTCGAGCTGAAGAACGAAGCTCATAGTAGTGGCCTCGGGTTTAGCGACCACGTAGTCGATACTGCTGCTTCTTGTGACGACGACACCGATGCTGTCCGGCGAATTGGCCGCATCGCTACTAATTATCGGACACTGTTCCGTTACAATACGTGATCCGATGCTCGTTATCGGTGTACCGACCGACGGTACCAATATCGTTACTTCCGTTGTTCCGGACGTTCCTGACGAGGTCGAAGCTGGTGGCTCCGGTGTTACGTTATCTTCGGTGATGATAAGACCACTGTTTCCTCCTCCTCCACCACCACCACCCGGCCCACCAGCCCCCGTTAACTTGATAACCGATGGGGTCGACGTCTTGAAGGCCTTTGACGATACGTTGCTGATCGAATCCGTAACCCCGATCGTATCGGGGCTCTCGCCTCGGATAATATCCTAGTTGTTGGTATCCTTACCGGCGGCTCGCGATTAACGCGACCCCACGGTACTCGGCTCTCCAGTTATTTGAGAATCTTTGACCATAGGCTGCAATGAAAAAATAAAAAAAGGTTTATATATTTTTCATTGCTGTGTTTGCAGTCTTGTCTTGAATACATTTACATAACGACAAGGATATCTTAAGACGATAAATCAATATTAATATAACTCGTGCTCATTTGGTCGATTTGTGTTGAAATGATTAATCGACGATTTATCGCAAGTTGATATTAGATTAATATTGATTCCTTTCCCACAATTAAGATTTAAAACCTGACATAACTTCAATTAATATTTATTATACTCTCGCATCCGTCTAATCGTTTTCATTCATTATCGATCAATTATTTCTCGGTTGGAATTTAATTGTTTTCATTATTTCAATAAAAAGACGACGATTTTTATCTCAACGGATCGTCCAAAGTAATTTGAAATTATCGTCGTTAATACGATCAATATTAATTACATCAATATTAATTTATGTTAATTCGTGGAATATTAGATTTGACGCAAGACACAAACCGATGATCGTTTCTCGTGTGCAGTTCTTGAAAAACGAGCATTGCATACAATCTTAGAGACTGTACTCATTATATCTTTGTAAAATCTCGCGATTTACTTTCTATGGCAGCGAGTGAGGCTGCGCAGTTTCTTAGACGAAACTCTCGACGCTAGTTGCGATATTCGATGCAGAAGGGGGTAAAAAAAGGCGGAAGCATTTATATATACACATCGGGAATTGGAGTGGGGATTCTCTCTCCCTCCCTCTCTCTCTCTTTCTGTTTCTCTCTTTTGCTGTGTCTGGTTTACACACGATCGTCCAAGGCAATCTATATAGTAAACTCCGCTTTCACGAAACGTTTGAGACTACGCGTCTGTTAGCCGTTGCCGCTCTTATCGATGCATCTTGTCGGAATCATTGGAGCCCAAGTTATTAGAAACATATGCTCGAGATGCTTTTTCCTGCCTTCGTTTTCTCACTCAGTTTTATGTTTACAGAAGCTGGGTATAATTGTTTTTATTTCGTGGAACGAACTATTGAGAATTAATAAACACGTTTCTTATTTTTCCCTTCCATAAATTGCAAAATTTATAGGGAAAGGAAATTTTTTAATGTAAAAATGAATGTATACAAAATTTAATAAAATTGAAGATATTTGAAGACCAGGAAAGAATAGATTGTAAACAAAATTTCATTTAATCTAAAAATCTGTTCCAATGAAATTTTCATATCATCGATCATCGACATTGCAATTTCTCTTTTAATCATTTAGATTTGCACAATGCAATGATAATGGTTGTTCAATTTAAACAAATTGTATGCAATTTAAACAAATTGTCTTGTGCACTTTTATGTTTACAGAAGCTTCGTATAAATGTTTTTATTTCATGGAACAAACTATCAAGAATTAATAAACACGTTTCTTATTTTCCCTCTCATAAATTGCAAAATTTATAAGGAAACAAAATTTTTAAATGTAAAAATGAATATATACAAAATTTTAAACAATTGAAGATATTTCAAGACCAGGAAAGAATAAATTAAAAAAAAAATTCCATCCCATCCAATGAAATTTTCATATCATCGATCAGCAACATTGCAATTCCTCTTTTAATCATTTAAATTTGCACAATGCACTAATAAAGATTATTCAATTTAAACAAATGTTATTCAAACAAGCCTAAGACAGAGAAAGAAAGAAAGAGAGAGAGAGAGAGAGAGAGAGAGAGAGAGAGAGAGAGAGAGAGAGAGAGAGTCGGAGGGCAAGTAAGAAAAGAACGTCTTTACTTTTTCCTCGTTGCGTACAATACTAAACTCTCCTCGTCACAACATGAATATGTACGAATAAAGGCATTGTGATCGATAATCGACTCTTCGCAGTTGCTTAACGAACCAGAATACTATAAACATCCGGTCATTGTGTTGCATCGAATGAAAAAGAAAAATCATATCCAAGAGAAAAAAAAATGGAACAAAACGAAAGAACATCGCACCTTGGCAATGATTTTCTCAACAAAATTATCTCGTTATACGTTCCTCAAGACCCACGCGAATCACGGTTGTCCCAGGTTATGACACAGTGCGATTGCTCCCATTATAAAAAGAAAAAATCAAAGAGATGAAAATAAAGCGAAAACGAGTAAAATTATCTCGAGATGGAAAGGCGTGCGATTCGCGCGCCCGTTGATACGACGTTATAAAATCATGCGTGCGGCCAAATGTTCCCTGTACGTACACGATAAAGGCACGCGTTTCGAGTTTTATGTACTACGTGCTGTCGAGCAAACGAAAAGCGTGACTCATTCGCATATAAATACATATATATATATATATGTATATATATGTATACACACACGTCGTATGTATTCACAGCTGGGAGTGGCATAAACACAAAATCTGTGTTAAACATCGTATTATGTATATTTATAAGCGGGCCGCCACCGGTACGAAGCCGGTTCCGACGGTAAATTCTCATCCGACCCGAGGTATGTACAACGTGCGTATGCAACGATCGACCATCATTTATATGCAAGTACAATTTTCCTGAACGCTTAATTATATAGGAAACATAATTATCAATGAAAAATCATTGACGATGCATTGAAATTAATTCGAATTATTATACCTGCAGTTATCAATAATCATTATTGGTATAATACGCTTTAAAATAAACGTTTAAATTATTACAATAAATTATTAAAGTATTAAAATAAACGTTGATAATTGGGGAATAAAAAAATTGTAATTAAAATTAATAATTATTTTTATTTCATTACAAATATTTGTTTCCTAAGATTCGTTTACGATTTACAAATAAAAATAGTTTGGAGTTTAACATTCTAACCTAAAAAACGATTAATTTGGAATCGGAAGGAACAACTGGTGGTAAACGTTGGTAACTGTCATGAGTCGTTGTTCTCGAATCGTTTATATCGATAATATCCTGAGACTTTGTGTTTTCATGGCGATGGACATTTGTTTCCTAAGATTCGTTTACGATTTACAAATAAAAAGTTTGAAATTTAATATTCTAACCTAAAAAGCGATTAATTTGGAATCGGAAGGAATAACTCGTGGTAAACGTTGGTAACTGTCATGAGTCGTAGTTCTCGAATCGTTTATATCGATAATATCCCGAGACTTTGTGTTTTCATGGCGTTGGACAAAAGTGTAGTTCGAGAAGTCGCCGCAGGCGTCGGTGTGATCTCTCTAATCGGACTATCCGCGTTTCGCCCTCAGACGAGTTGGTCGAACGACGCGAGGCTCTCACACATGCTACATACAGTTAAAAAAGACCAACGACATGGTCAACGTCGTCGTTCTCTACAGTTTGTGTCCACTCGTCGTTGTTCCCGTCGTCGTAGTTGTCATCGTTGGTGGAATCGTGCCCGGTACAAAGTGTGCAACGCTCGTGCGCTTTCGCGACGCGACGAGAGTAAGGGGGGAGGGGGTGTATACGCGTGGCACGAACACATTCACGAGCCTTCTTCCATCGTCCTATTGCGGCCGGTTCCGTTGGCAGCAATGGGATCTGCTGCAACGGCGACCTACTTGGCGTACCTCGACCCTCGTGCATTGATTCGATGCGCGAACCCGAATTACATATTCCCAAATAGTCCATTGAAATGTTACATTGACCCTGCATTTATCAAAGTCAGCAATTTTTTTTTTCTGGTGCATAGGGGGAGGTATGAAAAGCTTAAGTCCAAGTTTGTGGGGTTGTAACCCTTGAGGAAAATCCGCCATCTTGAAAAAAGGGGTGAAATAGTTTTTGCAAAATAACTATGAAACTATCCACCGCGCAAGAAAATTATGTCGTTGTTTTTTGTAGAAAATGAAATTCTCTACAAATTTGCTCTCTTGATTTTTTGTCGTAAAATCAAAAATACCAAAGTTATTAATAAACAAAGACAAAAAATTAAGGAGTCATTTCCTTTAAGTCGCTCTAACTTTTTGTTTTTACATTTTTCAGAAAAATATGTGCAGAGAAATTTTTTGGCGCTCCTTGAGATGAACAAATTTCACCCCTCATTTTTTTAATTTCGTTTATTTTTAAAGATTTTACAGCCAATCAAAGGTAAAAATGTGCGTCGGCACAGCATACTTTGGGTTTGGGTTTAAAATCGTTGTATTGATATAACAGGAAAACTATCCACCGGGCAAGAAAATTATCACATCGTTTTTTGTAGGAAATGGAATTCTCTACAAATTTGCTCTCTTGACTTTTTGTCGTAAAATTCAAAATACCAAAGTTATTAACAAACAACGACAAAAAAGTGAACGAGTAATTTCTTTTAAGTCGATCTAACGTTTTATTTTTGCATTTTTAAGAAAAATATGTTTAGAGCTTTTTGATAGAAGATTTTTAGACGAACAAACTTCACCCCTCACTTTTTAAATTTCATTTATTTTTAAAGATTTTACAGCCATTCAAAGGTAAAAATATGCCTCAGCACACAATATTTTGGGTTTGGGTTTAAAATCGTTGTATTGATATAACAGGAAAACTATCCACCGCGCAAGAATATTATTCAGTTATTTTTTGTAGGAAATTAAATTCTCTACAAATTTACTCTATTAACTTTTTGTCGTAAAATCAAAAATATCAAAGTTATTAACAAACAACGACAAAAAATGAAGGAGTAATTTCCTTTAAGTCGTTCTAACTTTTTTTCTTTTCATTTTACAGAAAAATATGTTCAATGCATTTCGATAGAACACCTTCTGACGAATAAGTTTCAATATAAATGTGTCAACTTTTGTTTATTTATAAACATTTTACAGTGCTGCAAAGGTAAGTGTCGGAGTACTCGAAAATAGACATAAAAATGAACGATTATGCGTCGTTTCTTTGCAAATTTCATTAATTTCGGCGGACAAATTTTATTTGTTGCTATTGCAATATTCATAATAATTAGCTATGAACTCCTCGTAGGTAGAGCGGAAAAGAGTTCATAACTAATTATTATTATTAACTCCTCGTAGGTGGCGCGGAAAAGAGTTCATAACTAATTATTATGAACATTGTAATAGCAACAAATTTAATTTGTCCGCCGCAATTAATGAAATTTGCAAAGAAACGACGCATAATCGTTCATTTTTATGTCTATTTTCGAGTACTCCGACACTTACCTTTGCAGCACTGTAAAATGTTTATAAATAAACAAAAGTTGACACATTTATATTGAAATTTATTCGTCAGAAGGTGTTCTATCGAAATGCATTGAATATATTTTTCTGCAAAAAGAAAAGAAAAAAGTTAGAGCCACTTAAAGGAAATTACTCCTTCATTTTTTGTCGTTGTTTGTTAATAACTTTGATATTTTTGATTGTGCGACAAAAAGTCAAAAAAGCAAATTTGTAGAGAATTTAATTTCCTACAGAAAATAACTAAACAATTTTCTTGCCCGGTGGATAGTTTTTCTGTTATATTAATGGAACGATTTTAAACCAAAACCCAAAATATTATGTGCTGAGGCATATTTTTACCTTTGAATGGCTGTAAAATCTTTAAAAATAAATGAAATTTAAAAAATGAGGGGTGAAATTTGTTCGTCTAAAAATCCTCTATCAAAAAGCTCTAAACATATTTTTCTGAAAAATGCAAAAACAAAACGTTAGAGCGACTTAAAAGAAATTACTCGTTCACTTTTTATCGTTGTTTGTTAATAACTTTGGTATTTTGAATTTTACAACAAAAAGTCAAGAGAGCAAATTTGTAGAGAATTCCATTTCCTACAAAAAACGATGTAAAAATTTTCTTGCGCGATGGATAGTTTTCCTGTTATATCACTACAACGATTTTAAACCCAAACCCAAAGTATGATGTGCCGACGCACATTTTTACCTTTGAATGGCTGTAAAATCCTTTAAAATAATCGAAATTTAAAAAATAAGGGGTGAAATTTGTTCGTCTCAAGGAGCGCCAAAAAATTTCTAAGAATAAATTTTTCTGAAAAATGAAAAAATAAAAAGTTACAGCGACTCAAAAAAACGATGTTTTTCCATTTGTTGTCATTTATTGTTAATAACTTTGCTATTTTCGATTTTACGGCAAAAAGTCAAGAGAGGGAATTTGTAGAGAATTTAATTTCCTACAAAAAACGACAGCATAATTTTCTTGCGCGGTGGATAGTTTCATTGTTATAACGTAAAAATTGTTTTAACCCTTTTTCAAGATGGCGGGTTTTCCTCAAGGGTTACAACCCCACAAACTTGGACTTAAGCTTCCTATACCATCCCCTATGCATCAAAAAAAAAAAATTGCTGACTTTGATAAATGCAGGGTTAGGCCTTATTTTTGTAACATTTCAATGGACTAAAACGCTTATGCGTATATCTGTATTACCGACGCGTATCTAATATTCCCATTGGACTTGTGTTTACTCAATTTGTCAATATGGTAGAATGGAGAATTAATCAACAATATTGTCGCACCCTAAATTTCGTGTCTCGGGTATAATGGCGCGCATGCGCCAATGTGGTTAAGGTCAACGCGGGAATTTTTTGAATTGTTTATTGAACGAAATTTTGTTCTGGTAAGAAATAGTTGAAAAAATTCAATAAAAATATCGAGGAAATATTGAGAATAGGGATATTTTGTATCGCTTTGTTGAAATTGCATTGACAGAAACCAGAGGCGAGCCGGTTTTGCGAATGCTGTTGACAGAATCGAGGTTACCAGCGGGTGTCTTTCTTTCGTTTTTTTTCGTTTTTGTTACTGTTCTTTTTTCTTTCTTTCGTTTCCCAAGGGGGGAAAGTTTTCTCTCTAAGCTGTTCGAATGCATTCGGAGAACTCTCTCTCTCTCTCTTTCTTTCTTTCTTTCTCTCGGTTTGCGCCGGTCGAAGAGAGACCGGTGAAATATCTCAGGACCTTGTCGTGTCTCGCCAATAACCGGTATCCGCCACCTCTCTCTGACTCTTTCTCCGCACTACCAGACTCGGTATGTTTGGTTGCAAATACAAGCTTCAGCGAGAGAGAAAGAGGGAGGGGGAGAGAGAGAGAGGGAGAGAAAGAGTAAAGGGTTGAGGCGTCGACGAGAGTGGGAAGCGGAGGGAGTATGTACTACTATTGGCGAGCCGTGGGTGAGGACTGGGAAGATCATCCGTTTCTAGGCACTCACCGGAGGGGAAGTCCCGAGTTCTACCGGCATACTCGACACAGTGATTGGCCAACGAATCAGTGAACGACCGACCCTGCAGGAAATTGCATTGACTAGACGGAAATCCAACTATGCCAATCACTGTATTTATCACCCTTAAGCCGCAAATCACTGTACCAAACATTCTTAACTGGCCTATAACTGTATTAATTCACGCTTAAGTGGACGATAACTGTCCTTATCGCTTCTTTGCGTTGCCAATAACTGTATAATTCACGCTTGCAGGGCTTTCGCCTTCAGCCGCGTGGTGCGCTCATCGCGCTACGAAATCGGTGCAGAGCGAACGAGGTGAAACGAGACAGAGAGATAAAAATATATTTAAAAAAAAAAACAAGAAGAAGAAGAAGAGAGACAAGAACAACTAGCGTATACCGAAACGACCGCGAACCTTCCCCCTTGTCGATTATCCAAGCTCGCGAGAGAACCAAGAGAGAGAGAGAGAGAGAGGCACGAGAGACCTCTCTCTGGTTTGCGCGATGGAGGGCATCGGACTACGTGAGACTTTAAGAAAATTGCAACTGCACGCCATATTCCGGACACCAAGGAGGTTTTGCTTCCCGTTCTCACTCTCTCTCTCTCTCTCTCAGCTATTCCGTATTCGCGCTATTCCTATATGTCCCTAGGTGTATAAATATTCATCGAAGAGAACATTTACTACCGAGCATCGACCATGAAACCGAATACAGAACCGGCAGCGAACTAGCAGTTAAACTACCCTCGATATCGTTCATAACTTTCCACGAAAGCCATTTCTATGAATTGCCCATACGATCATAATCTTTTATTTCTTGCAATACCCTCGCACGACCTCAAAATTTACAATTTTCAATCTTAATATAATTCTCAAAGTAAATTAACGATCGTCGAACAAAACAAATACATTCGATATTTTAATTCGTTTATTCATTGGGCCACAATATTTCTATCTTACCCGGTTAAAGATCTACAAATAATCCGACGCCTAAATTGACGATATTGCGGGGGAATTTTTGTTCTATCTTTGATTTTTCGTTAATGAGAAAAGAGAGAGAGAGAGAAATAAATATTCGGAGCAACAGACGTAGCGTCGTGCACGATTAATTCGCGAGTCGACCGGCGCGTCGTTCAATTATTCGAGAATATCGAGTCACAAAAGGTCTTGGGGTCAGAAGACTGTGGGAGGAGAGAGAGAGAGAGAGAGAGAGGGAAAGAGAGAGAGAGAGAGAGAGAGAGAGAGAGAGAGAGAGAGGGAAAGAAGGCGAGAGACTCTCGGGAGTGCACCCAGAGTCGTCGAAGACGTTTACACGGGCACTGTGCGCAAGACACAGTGAACGGCAATTGTCGGTTGTGCACGAACCGTATACAGACATTTATATATGGGTGTGTGCAAAGGCATTATTACAGTGCGAGCTCGCATTTCCTTTCTCGTACGTACATTATACGCGCGGCAACGAAATGCATTTCTGGCTCACGAGAAGGGCAATGAGAAGTATCAAAGTTGCGGGCTCTCTTTCTCTCGGTCAGAGAACCGGAGGGAGGACGCGGGTGCAACCCGAGGGAAGGAAAGAGGGGGATTAATCATTCGGGAATGCAATCGCTCGCGTAGAAAGATGAAAGTATCGTATACGCACTATAGACCACAATACCGATGTACGAGCTACTTTCTTGCTTCCTCACCCTCGACAACTCCACGAAAAACAAAAAAAACAAAAACATTGTCGAGTCGGTGGTATAGAGAAAAAACAAAATTAGAAAGGCTCCAGAATTTGTTTGAAAGATTCTACGATAGAAGACTAATTATTCTTCCAACGGGAGAAATATGATTACAAGAATTTAAGTTTTGTCAAAGTGATCAAGTTATATCGTGTGGAAAAACATAAAATCATTCAAATCGATGATTTCTTTTGGTATAATGAACGATTAATTGATCAGTGAAATGATCACATCCTGAGAATTAATTGAGGTTGACCCCAATGATTGAACGATGAGGAAAATTGATAATTAACGTTGGAACAAAATTGAAAAATGCGGATTATAAATTTATCAAGATCGCATTCTGGGTGCACCTTAGGAAACTCTATATATGTTGCTACGCTCGAGTCTGGCAACATAGTTTGAAAACGATATAAAGGAGGATCTCGTGTAAAGGACGAGGAAGATCTTCGGGTTCGCCATTCGATCTTTCCCAAGCGGGCACGAGAGGCTACTCTGGTCAAAGTAGCCATTGAGAAGGGGGAGAAGGAACGCCGAAGAGAAGAATATGTAGGAAAGGCAAGCAGCAGCAGCAGCAACAGCGAGGAAAGACGACGACGATGTTGCTGGTGTGCCGGGCCATTGTGCGGAGTCTCGCCGTTTCATCCAAGGCTATAACTCCGGCGTAAAACGTACACGCACGTTCATCTCTCTCTCTCTCTCTCTTCCTCTCTCTTTTTCTACGTGTCCATTCGCTCGAATGTGGATCCTTCCTGCAACGACCAAAGTCCGTGGTTTCTCTCTGCACCGAGAGAAGAAAGAGAGTCGATGAGATTTTTCAGGGTTTTTGGTATTCCCTTCATTCTCGTTATATCTCTCTCTTGCTCGTCCTGCAACGTTGGAAGGACACGAGCGAGCCAAGAATCTTTCAAGCTCGTGCTAAGGTCCGCCACATTGACGCATCGTGGAATCGTTCGTGCAACGTACATACACAAAGATAAGGCGTGTTAGAGAGGGACAACACACGCGTCTCAGTTGCAACGATGCACGAGAATCGCGCGCAGTCCATCGAGGATTATTATGACCGCGATAATAATAATAACGCGAATGCTTCTATCTCTCTTTCTCGTTCTCTTTCTATCTCTTCGTGCGAGCTGTTCGAGGCGATTTCGAGATGGAGCTCGTGCCTTATTTTTTGTTTCTTCCTTTTTTAGGATTCTTGTTTTCTTTTCTCCAGTTTCTTTGTTTTCTTTGCCATATCCTTCGACGTCTAGTATATGGTCACGCGCGGATATATTCGCGATTATTGCGCATTCGATGCTGGAGAAACGAGCTCCTCGAGCGTTTGTTATGCGGCGACTCGATCTGGGTAAGCGCTATTTTCTTTCCATAAGACGCACACTCAGCCGCTTGCTATCGTCGTATCGAAAAAAATCTCCGGTCGATAAATTCCTGAAATTATTAGAAATCATAAGATTATTGCAATATTATGATTTAACAATGTTTTTACTATTTCGAAAGATTTCGCTAGAAATTTATCGGTTGATCGAACTTTGTAGAATCGATTCAAATTAAAATAATTGTTTGACGAGTTAACGCGTCAATGTCTTTCGTCAATTATTTGCGTTCGAGAATTACCTCGACTATAATTCTACCAATTCCCACCCGTTTTCATAAATCACTGATTCTTTTTTTTTTATTTCAACCACAAATTGACTTTGCTCGACGAGACGAGATAATTGGTACATCTGTTATATCGTATCAATCTTCGTTTCCACTCTCTTGCCGCAAAACAAGAGAGTAGGACAGAAGGAGAAACTCGATGAATTCGAGAGAACTGGCAAATATTTCGCGAGCCTCGATTCTTATAATTTGCAAGAAACTTTGGATGAATGTAAGTCGTTATAAAATCATTTTTTAGAACAAAAACAATATTTCTTTTCTCGAGGGCTTTTTGCATCATTCGAATTTTCGGATATCTATAATTCTATAAACGGATTCGGATAAACTATAATTCTCACGCTATACGGGAAATTATCGATAAAAATTCACCCATTGAAAAGCATTTTTGAAAATAAAAAATTGTTTTGTCACGTTAAGGTAGTCCTATCGTTACAGCGTTTCCGTTAGATTTCACTGAAAATTTGCAGAAGCGTTCTTTGATGTCATATGTATATGTGTGTAAAATTTCAGGAGCCTTTATCGACTCAAAAATCACGATATTTATTCTTGAAAATCGTCACTTTTCGCAATCTCCCATAAAGGCCCGTGTTAAATATCGCAACATTATACAACGAGTATCTCGATCATTTGGTCGATGAAGCCTGTTGAAATTTTGCACACATTTTTATACGACATCAAAGAAGCTTCGATTAGTTTTTATAACAAATCTTATGGAAAACAAAATTCATGATTTTGTTTATTATATAACAAATAAACTTTCCGTAGGATCAATTTGAATTTTGAGTATGTTGTTCTTTAGTCGATTTGCAACAACTTTTCTTAATGAACTTTAACGCTTGGTCCACTTCCAATGTGAGAAAAAACGGGAATAAAATTTTAATCCCCCACCCAACGATAGGACTACCTTAAGGCTTATTTCTTGGTAACTAATTTCTGTCCAAAATTTTACTAAATTTTTTATCTACTTAAACCAATTTCGCCAGGAACTTAAGAAATTGCAAATTTTCTATTCATCACGAATATCGCGGCAGCTTTGATCTCGCAAACAAATTGATAGGTAAAAATTTGAAGGGAAAAAAAATTGCATCGTTTACTCGGTTTTGTCGCTCTCGTTCTCCGGTGCGATTCAAAGAGAACGATGTCGGTGTACATATTCTCTATATCGCTAATCTCTCCCTCTCTCTCTCCGTCCAGCTCCGCAAAGCCAATAAAGATTACACGCGCGCACGCGTTGCACGAATGTGTACACGCGTATTTTTTAATCGGTCTCGCGGCCTCGACGGGTTCTCAATGCAAATATTATATATACGTTACGTATACGCGGCACGTACAAAGTATATACAAGCGTAGTATAATAATTTAGAAATGCAATTTTATCCGAACTGTTATTATCAGTCGCAAAACTTTTGTAAATTTCACGAAGTTCTATACGAGAGCCATTACGCCCGCAATCGGACCTTGGACATAGGCTACTTTTTGTCGCGAAAATAAAACTTGAAGGGGATGAAATAGAGGTTTGTGTGAAAAAAAAATTGTATTCTCTGCGTCTCCTTTTTGTGTGGATCTTCTTGCATGTCGATGACGTCACGGAACTGTTATATATATATATATATATATAAAAGATATAGATATAGTAGTACTACCGCTCGTGGCCGACAGGTGGCGCATGGCCATCCCGCTTCTCGCAAGCGAATCATGCGTTCGCTGGCATTATAAATGCGTAAGCTGAATAGAAAATAATGTAGTTTTCTGTGGACCGTGCTGTAAATATGCGATCTTGAAAAGGATTAGCTTAAATTCCTATAATTGAAGTACTTAGTTCTTGGATATTTCGGATAATAGGAAATAAATCATTTAAGGTGATATGTATAAGTATATTGCAATAAAGCCCGTGGAATATACATATATTGCTACTTTGAATAGAAACTATAGTTGCTTAAGGGGGATGTCTAGTTGAAATTTTCAAAAAATCCATTTTTCCTCATTTTCTAAAAGTACAATATCTTACGAGTATTTTTCGACTAATTGCATTTAAATCGGACCATTATTCGCCGAAATACATAACTTTGAAGGAAAGCCGTGTTACAGCCGTACAAAGTTAAGTGTAGGTTAAACTTTAAACTTTACCGATCGGGTTGAAATTTATATCACTTCTTCTATATATAGTTGTCCTCCGGATGAACGAAGGATTTTCTTTTTTGGACAATTATTTTTTTTATAGTAAAAAATGCAAGTGAAATTTTGTTCAAAACAACATTTTTGACTTTCAACGTCCGCCATTTTGTGAAAAATGGAAATTTTTCAAAACCCTTCGTTCAACCGGAGCATTATATCATTAACTAAAGATCCCCCCCCCTGTTTTGTTGGTTTCAGTGCGGTGATCACTCTCGCGCTGCAACGGATGATAATCCGTTGCAGCGCGAGAGTGATCACCGCAAAATCAGTTTTTTTGCAGCATCTTCGGCCGTTGATATATAACGGCTTATTTTTAAATATATTTCTTTCAAAAAAATTATAATGTTTACACTAAATATATATCTTTTATACGGAAAAACTTTTGTTATCAATTATTTTATCATTTGGCAAAAAAAAAAAAAAATCGGTAAAAGGCTTTTTTTTACCTTTCCAACTAGAACTCACTCCTTAACGCTATTATGAACACAATAATTCTTTTTTCTTTCATTATAACTTTGTTCTTCTAACTAAGTCTTCGAGTTAACTAATTGACTTCTGTGAAAGGGTCAACAAATTTAGGATTATCTTTCTCCGGGAACGTAGAACTTGCTAGCACAGCTAGTATACATATATATCCGAATAAATCTGGAAACGAGGGAGATCCGCCATAGAGCGAGAGGGAGGAAGAGAGGGAGCTGGGTGAATGGATAGTTGCTACCATCTGACGGAGGGAAACTGCACAACAGGGGCTGGAGAATGCGCAGTCGATTCGAAACAACCGACGTTACGACGAGAAGGAATCCGGCACGCACTGGTTGCCCTCATAACTCATTGAGGGAAACACCAGGTTTACAACGATTTCAACTTTGTCTCCTATACTTAAAAATAACCTCACGAGTTTCAAAACTCGAGAATGTACAACGTTTACAAAAAATACTTTCATCTTGGTTCAATTGAAAAATGTTTTTTGAAACAAATTTAAATATTTTATAATCCATTAGACTTTGTTAGGTTTTTATATTTTGTAAAATTTTGTTGAATTTACCGAGACACATGGGACGAGTTTTCATTCGTTTTACATGGGTAAGATAAGAATGAAATTATCATCACAAAAGGTTAGCAGCTTCGCTGCTCTCGCTTTCAGCAGCACTCTCTTTCATTTCTTCTCGTTTAGCTACTAGGGAAGAGAACGGCTGGGAAGGTAGCATAGGAAAAATTGTACGGAGGATGCTATTGAGAATGTAATACCTTTTTATCGTGGTCCTATATATTCCTGACTATTCTACTCTGGAACGGTACTTGTTGGGCTACCCGCCCCCGCGAATACGTTGAGCGTAACTCCAGGAGTTTACTACCCTCGGACCAACAACTGCTGCTTGTCACGCTATGTACCTGAACCTGTTTGTTGTTTCGATGCTACGAAATTTTCAACCCACGTACGAAAAATTAACTCGTACCAAAATAGAACATAAATAGCATTACATCATTCGACTTAAAAACAATATGGAAATGTGTGTTACAATATGGAAAAGTGTACAAAATTATATCAATAAAAATACTTCAAATTGAACTTAATTCTATCGAGTGGAATAAATTTAGTGATAATAGTATCAAGAATGTAAAAATTGTTGTTATTAAAAAACGAGTCTTGGTTGGGTTTGGGTTTCCTAGGGTTCCTTAGGGAAAAATAGTTTGTATTATTTTACTAAACGGATAATCTTTCAGACAAGATGTTCCAACCAAGACTCGTTTTTTAATAACAACAATTTTTACATTCTTGACGTTTCAAGACGTTTTTTAATAACAACAATTTTTACATTCTTGATACTGTTATCATTAAATTTATTCCGTATTAAATTGTTAGTCGTATCGTCCAGAAGGCCCTACGAAAAGAGTCAACAAATTCTCCCTGAACAACGACAGATCCTATCGAACTGCAGCAGCAGCAGCAGCAGCAGCAAACAGCAGCTCTCATCGTCCCTCCAGCGCGTCCGTGAAAGCCTTCCACGGTTCTGCGGTCGATACGAATTTCACCTAGGTACAGGTACACACTGACGAATACCAGCGGACCGAGAGAGGTATGTGGCAGTGGCAAGCTCGTGAGAGACAGAGAGGGAAAGAGAGACCTCGCTCAACGTGAGAGACTCCCAACATTCGCCACTTCGCAGTATAGCCAGCTTTTGTGCTGGTGTACCAAACCAAACCTTCGTCTCTTCCCTCACCCGGCTGCTGCCACTGCTACCGCTGCATGAAAACCTTCTATGCCCTACGACTCGTATATATACATAAAGAGACCCACACGGGTTTTCGACGTTAAACTACATGGCCGAGATAGGCACGAGGCCGCACGAGTAACGACGACGTTCGAGCCTCGAATCTGCTATTATTCCACCGTAGGAGGATTATAATTGCGTTAAACGTGGTATGCGTTCAAACGTACCCGAGGGGATATCGAACTGTAGGCCTTATACGTCCCCTTACTGTTGTGACTATTACCATTATTATTATCATCGTCGTTGTTATTGTCGCAGAACTGTGCTATATCAGCCTCACGTAAGTCGCGTGCAATTCGCGTTCAATCCACCCTCGGGATGTGCCTTGGGGTAGGTCAGGTGAGTTACGCAGGTAGAGGGCGACACCCTCCGGCCGATGCTCGATAAAAAAATGCCTGCACGAAACGAAAGATAAACGATAAAAAAAAATACTTGGTAAATAGAGACGAGAGAAGGAATAATGTTGTATTGAATTTCGAGTTAATTTGATTCATAAAGATAAAGAATTTCTATTTTACATTTTCTCATCGGTAAAGTAGCTTGAACATATTGCTCATTCTCATTTACAGAGTGAGGTTTGTAAAGGTTGCCAAGAAACCGGAAGCTACCCATCGATACAATCAAACCCAGAGGTAAAAGACAATGGAACTTTGCTGGGATTTGGTGCACCAAATAAATAAATCGAGATAAACCAGGAGGACAATAGAGGAACCATCTCCTTGCGTTCTTGGTGCAGCAATCCGGTGAAAGAATGAAAGAGAGGTCGTTGTACTTGAGTTGTACGCATACACTTTACCGTGGCGCGATGATGGGTCACGAGAGTACCGTGAGAGTGTAGTAGGAGGGAGATTGCAGTAGAGGCCTCCATTCTCGTACTGGTGGTATTTCACTTCCGGCATTCCCGTGACAAGGTGTTTAGAAGATAAGAGGGATCTCGCCTTATGAACGCTCTGATCTCTCTTAAAGTATTTTGCGACACTCGTGTCGAACACGGGCTGTACTATTATAACTCATAAAATTGGATTATAAATATACATGGGTAATATCGATTGTATACCTTCCACTATCTCTCTCCTCCATCTGTGTCGAGCTCGCCAGACGCCTGTGTATGATTGAACAGATTGTTCAACGCGCTGAAATCCCACGGTCAATACATGACGCTTAATATCGAGTCGCATGAATGACGAAATAGTCGGCCAATCCTCACAGTCTTGGTGCATAAAGGCGCAAACTAATTTCGTATTGCTAGTTTAACCGCTCGTCCATAATTATCTTACTACAGAGGAAACGTATCGAGTGAGGTAATAATGGAACTGTCATTTCGTATGAGAAAGATGGAAATATTACCGTTTCCAAAATGGCCGACTCATGAGGAATTAACCTAGGCACACTTGTACGAGCGTATGTGTATTTTCTCTTCTGTTATAAATCCGAGTCCATTGTGTTCTCTTGTCTCGTGCTTCTCCCACGATACACACATTTAAAATCAAAGTCGATTGCTGGGAAAGAATCAATCGATTTGCGAAATGCGGGTGAGAGCGAAGCGAACGAGAGCGTTATCCGAAACCGTGGCGTCTAGTCGATCTGATAGAGAAAGATGGAACGATCGAGAGAAACAGAGAAAGATCGAGTCGAGATGAGAGGGACGAGCGGGCAGTTATTTAGCGCCACGGCGCAGTGGCGACCTCGCCGTCGACGACGGCCGATCGAGAAAATAGGAAAAAGTAGGGAGCAAGGGCTGAGAGAAGTTTGAAGGAGGGGGTTCCACTAGTGAGGATCCGCGGCTGACGCGACAACGAAAAAAAAATAGAAGAGCGAATGGGTGGGGAGAATCTGCGTTGACGGACAGAGACGACTGGGACGCAAGGGGTACAGGGTCGTGATGGTGGGAGGCGCAGGGAGGAAGGGGGAATTGAACCGGCAAGATGGCTGCCGTATCGGGCAAGACGAGAGCGCCGCCTGGAAGGATTTTTTTTCTCTTCCCGCCGTGAGCGTGAAATAAATTTTCCATCTACTAGCTTGACTTTCTGTAACGAAAATTTGTTTGTTCTTCCTTGCTTCATCGGCAACTAACACTATAATAATGGAGAAAGATGCGTTTTGGATCTTTTTTTTTTTTTTTTTCTAGAACTTTTCAATATTTTTATTCAATCTGGACTATTCATCAGATAGGTTGGTGAAATATCCGAAAAATTCTGGACAAAATTGACAGAGTTGTACAAAAGACGTATGATTGCACGAGAAACGTTGGACTGTAGGTTGTAAATTGTTCAAGTCGTTTAACGCTCAAATGTAATTATGATTTAGAAACTGCCAGGCCTGTAATCACTACATTTCAACGACGAGACGTGGATTATATTGTGCAGTTGCTACATGCTTAATGTTTCTTGATTCTATGTTGACATGATTATTATTATGACTGTTGTTGAGGATTTGATCTCTGAAAACTGATGAGATTTGTTGTATCTCTTATTGGTCTTGAAATTCTTGAAATTTAGTATCTTGTCATAGGTTGAATTGGCACGATATGAAAATTTGATGGAAGGAGTCGTAAAGTATATTTATGCTTGATTGTGAGTCACTGATTCAATATTATAACAAAATTGTAGAATCATCATGTAAAATACACCTCTGAATATTACCGGAACATGAAAATTCTTGGCCATCTTAGATTTTCTGTTTTTAAAGCCTCGCAGCGGAAACTGTAGAACGAGTGGATGACCGGATAGTTGTAATTCTTTTGATAACAAGAGCCATTCTAATGCGCTTCGGTCTTTGCAATGAAAGCGCTAGAATACCACATTCTCTATGTAGAATTCCTGAAAACTTTATTGATGTTATGACGATTCACAGTTGGTTTCCAAGTACTCGGAGTATGGGGACAGCCTATAGCCTAACAATATGTTATTATTGCACGTTCTTTTCCTTGTTACATTTCCACGACTAAACCCAGACAGGTTGAGTTATTCCTTTGGTTATCAATGTTCACTGATAATGGTAATGCGCAGAGAACTGATACGAAACTAACAAGCTGTTTAGAGCAACGTTGGCTGAAAGATCTTGACCGTTCGTGGATTCAAGTCTAACCTGTTAACACGTTTCTCTGGTAATTTGGAACATTTGTAGAACCATAAAATATTACACTATTGAATTGTGGATGAACTTGATGAGAAGTTGATTCTCCAGTGTCGATGAAAACTCCGAAACATTCTATGTATTTATACTTGAGAAATGAGATTCTAAAAAAGAGTCGCTCCGATTATTGAATGCATAACTTTGAGTAGTTGAAATAACGAGAATTGCAGGCTTCTGTTTCGGATCTTTGAGCAAGGTATATACAATGTGGTTGACCTGCCCCTCACGCACGCATTTTACACAGCCATTGCTGCCACCATACGGAACATTGAAAACCGTCGTAAAACTCACCATTTACCATTAATATACATGGTTTATAAAGTCGTAAATAGAATAAGAAATCACTTACGCGATGTTTGATCGTTACCAAAAAAGTGGACATTTCGTTGATACGCTGAAGCCACTGGAGTAAAGGTTTACTTGGTTAGGTGCCACGAAAAAAAAACCGATGTTTCGTACGTTCGCAATGAAAAAAAAGAAACAACCAAAAAACCGATAAACTCTTTCAAAGAGCATTAATTTATCGTAAACCGATCGATTAAGCACTTGTAGAGCTCGGATCGTGTATTGTACGTCACAAGAGTCCGAGTACATTTGCGACAACGTTTCCACAACGTTTATCACTTTTTCCCCACAATCTCCCGTTGGCATTTTCGCGTAACAACGAAACAATAGCACGAATAACACAACGTTTAGCTTTAAAAATGCACAATAAAGGGCATCTTACCTTAATGTGACAGGAATACAGAAGCTCACTTCAAACTTGGATGTAAACACAATCATTTTTCGTGACAAACGACACCGGGGCAGCTTGATTCGTATACTCTATAACACTTGTTACATCGCGAACAACTTTGTTGAAACTTTCTGGCTTTAATTACGTTATTGTGTACCGCAATAAATACGAGATATTCGCGATCTCTCCGGAAAACATCCATCGAAAACTAAAGATGGCAGCCATTCTACTGGTACAAAACAAAGGTTCACGTCCACGGACTCCCAAGCAACGAAGTCTCGAACCCAGAGTCATTTCCGGCGCTGTAGGCAACCCGCGAGATTCGATACGAGCTTCGATGAACAACTCTTTCCTTGATGATCATCCGTGAACATAAACCCTTATTGAAATACCTACATAGTCACTTCCTAAAACTCTCTCTCAAATATAATATAGTAATTCTTCAAAAAAAGCACAAAATTTACAACTTTTGTCTTTCTCGTGCAGTGCGCGAGATTGCCTGTAGCTGGCGCAAAAAACCTTCGCCCGTTCGCGTACACGCTCTAGCGGAGACTGTGGAAACTGAAATAACGCAACTAATTTCAGGGCGATCCCCACAATCACAACGCAGAGGTTTTGTTGTTAAACTTTGAATTATAAAGTCGATTACCACTAGATATCGCGTTTGAAAAATCATAATATTTTCGGTTTATTGTGTTTATCAAAACCTTCCTAGGCGCGAAAGAGCATTACAGTTTTGTGTACGATGGATCGAACTGCTTTTAACGATTTAATATATGTATCATAAAAATATTCGAAACTGATAAAGTTGGCAGTATTTGCTATTTTGCTAAAACACAACTTCTGTTCTCTACGAAGTATGTTTGTGTTGTCGCTTCAGGTTATTGATTTCCAGAGATAATACTAGCTGAGAGTGAATACACTACGAGACGGTGGGAGATATGTTTTATACACTGTAAATATGCGAAACTCGCAAACCTGATTGATAAGCTCTCTATCTGACTCAGAAGGAACAAACGACATAAAGGTAGTGCTCTAGCCCATTGGAGTTGATAAAAAATCGAGTATGTAATTGTCGTCTTGGCAGTGTCTGTTGTATTGTCGTTACATTTGGAGCGAAACAAAAACAATAGAAAACACGTCCGGAATGTCGACAAATAAGAAAAAAAACAATCGACCGAAATCCTTGAACCCGTGATCGAACGACGGGAACGAGTTGGTCCACGATAATTGAGGATGAAAATACAAATGATAAAAATTCAGACTGTTAAAGATCTTTATTATTCATTTACATAAATTGAATACATCTTCAATATTATGTTGTACTTGCAGGCAAATAACAATCTTAATTGTTAAAATTGAGTCTGCGATATGGCAGACGCAGATCCTCATCTAAAGAGGCTCTTACTCCCAGCTGAAGAAACTGTTTTTGAGCAATGGCTCACGTTTGGCTTGTATATTGGAGCCGTTTTTCAAATTATATGCTTATTAGCAATAGTAACTTACCAGTCCGGACCATCGGATGGGGTCGCGATGCTGAAAGTAAGCTTTGCTTCCATCTACCAACAAGTATTCACGCTTTACAACATTCATGCGCTATTAACAGAATCAATCTTTCAGGATGATCCCAGCGATGTAGAATGCTCAGAAAATAGTCCTCAAGTCACTCCAAGGAGGCCTCACAGGCCAAGAAAACAAGAAAAGAAAAAGCGGCGCTGAGAATATTTACATGCATTTCTATCATAAGCGTCATAAATCCATCATTCAAACACACATTACAGTTATAGGCTTCGATGTAAAATTTTAATAAAAATTCTGTAACTATGTATTATTAAGATAATAATTGTCATGAGTTTTATGCTTTATCATAAGTATCATAACAATATTATATTTACTTTTCTTATGAGATTAATGTGAACACATTTAACCCCCCCTCTTTAAGATGTCGACACTGTCGGAATCGTATTACCGCCTCATTCACGTGTGACAATAAAATTCATTCGCAAGAAGTGCATGGAAAGACTGATCACATTTGAGATGTAGCAGACTTTTTCAGAATAGTTTTAACGGACAAGCGTTCGTTACAGAATTTTTGTGAAGCGTTTCAATCGGCAGAATTTTACAATGCCGGAAACTACGAAGTCTTTAACGCCCGAGGAAATAACTTCGGAGGTTAGAAAATTCATTCACGAATCTGTGAAAAAACCTCATAAGACCGATGTAGCCGAAGTAACGAGAGGGGCTTTGATTCTACTGAGACATTTACCGGGCTCTAGAGAAGCAGTTCTCGAGTACATATGTAAAATATTTTTCTACGCATGCAGTCGTCAATTACGAAATATGGAGGTATACATAGTCATCGCTCTTGACATTGCACAATTTACATTCTAATACTCTGTGGCGCATATGAAAAATTTGTGTATTTCGATTGTTTTCAGATTCATCCAACAGCTCCTATAGCATATGAACCTATCATGGATGATACGATACCATATATACATACAATCCTTGTTAAAATAGTCGACGAGAATCCGGAGGCTTGGGCACCGCTCATAGCTTCATGGTCTCTGGACCTTCTTGGTAATAATAAGCAAAGAAAACATTCTTATTGATGCAACAAATTTGATCAGAAATTACTTTGGAAAAGTTTGGGATTAATCATCTATTGGTTTATACAATAGGAAAGCTCTCGTGTGCCTTTGCAAAACGTGGAAATCTTACTAATGAATCGCAGATTACCGATTACCTGAGACACTGGCTGATATTCCGATGTGCAAGAATTCTTGTTGATCTCTCTGCTCATTGCGTTCGTTGTCTTGGAGATTCAGCTGCGGAATCGTGCCTGAATGCACTGACCGAGTCATTGTCGGCTTACAATCCTTACTTCGACTGGGTGGTAGCTCATGTTGGAAGTTGTTTCCCCAGCATGATCATTACGAGACTTCTTAACTGGGGTCTCAAGGATTTTAGTGTAACGGGTATGCAAAAGATCGAGCACAATCAGGTATTGAATTCCGTGGTTGGGATACTCGGTCATCTCGCCAGTAGTCACTTTTACGAGATAAGAACAGCATTACTGGAACTGTTCAAAGTAAGTTTGCAAAGAAGCTACAAAATAAGTATCGTAAAGGAATTTAACCTTTAACACCCTGTACCTTTTTACAGTGGAGCTTGGACGAGAATATAGAAGATGATGTATTGACAAGAAAGCAAAAAATTGCTACAGTACCATTTCTGTTAAAACTTGCATCGGTATCACAAGTTTTGCTTAAAGTCATAACCACCGTAGTCTTACAAACTCGTGAGTACAACAAATGACTTACTAAAGAAAGGTAAATGTTAAAAAGCTTTTTATTTACGAACTTTTCAGTTTTCCCAGTAAGACCAGATGTGATCCCACGATTAGCAGTCTTTGCCTCCGACTGGTGCAAATACTTCGACAATCAGGCTGATGTATTGATAGATCTGACTGTTCATCTGGCACTTGCTTGTGAACAAGGAGCTTCACAGATAATAAGCATTCTACTCGACACTTGTCTGAATACGAGTAACGTTGGTTATCACGGCGTAAACGCCGCACTGTCCGTGAAAAATGTCTGCCGTGAGATACTCGAGATGATACTGCAAGAAATAGATCTTTTGATGAGAATGAAGGGTCCACACTCTACAGGAATCGCACTTTTAACGTCTATAAAGCAAGATCTTGCGCTGGTGATGCCGCTCCTGCTTGATGCCAATCCTCTTCGCGTCCAGACAGCCGTCAGACTCTTGTCGCTTCTCGGAGCTCAGAGTTCGACGGTCGTTATATCGGCAGCCGCATTCGCTCTAAGAAACGCTAAGACAGATTTTCATTTAGCTGCTCTGATACGTCTCGTTTCGGAGAACGTTGTTGTTTTCCCGGCGATAAAGCCCGAAGTAGAAAATCCAATGTCTGGTCATGGTTATCTTACACAAGCGTTGGAACAAGCTATGAGAGATATACAATACTCGAGTATGTCTAAGGACAGTGAGTCACGACAGTTGTTCAGAAATCTCGCTATTCTCATGAAATGGGAAAATTCCAATCGAGCAACGATTCTAGCATCGAAATTGGTATCGCGAGCCATTATGCTCAATTTGGAACAAATATCGGGATTACTCATGAAGACCGATGACTTTGAGCTGGCTAACGATATTGCAGAGACTCTCGATCTCCTCAGTATATCGGACAAAAGTCCGCATCCGCACGGTGTTCAAACGACGCTCAAAGTCACAAGAGCAATAATACGATATTTCTTCATTTGCATTAAGGAAGATGGTACGATGAAAAAAAAACTTTCTCAGTAAGAAGGTTTGAAAAAAAAAACAAACATGTTAACTTACTTTCAATTTATTTCCAGATTTCCAAAGGAAAGAGCGTGGAGTTAAAAGAGTAATGAGGCTTCTTACCTTACTCTCCTGCCGTTCTTCGTGCGCTCGAGTACTCGCTCTCCGAGAAATCCTCAGCAACAGTATTTTCAATGAACCAGCAAAGTATTTCGGCGCGAAAATAGTTCACGAGCAGAAGAACGAAAATACGTTGCTTCTCCATCAAAATCACAAACAGGGCACAAGCGCAATGCTGGCACAAAAACATTCATCGGTATTTCATGCGGGTGTAATAGGACAAGGACCGCGAAAACCACCACCTGACAATACTTTGGACAAGGAAACAATTGTCCTGAACACTGTGCTACTCGTCGATACTATAAAGGTAATAAAAGGAAAATTAATAACTCTAAATTTCTATAAATTCTTATGATGAACATTGTCCATTGGGTATTGCTCGATTCTTGTGTGTCTTTAGGCATGTTGCAGCAACGAAGATCCAGGACAATATCCTGTGAATCTTGACGCCATGACGATGGTCAGTCTTTTGCTCGTCGAGCTCGTCTCACCCGATGTTATGTATAATGGGCTGCCATGGCCCGACGAGGAATTCACAAAAGTCACAGTTGAGCGAGACCTTCAAATACGAAGAACTTTTCGTGATGTCCCGGTTCTCTGGAGTCTCCTGGAACTCACCGCCAGGCATCGGCCTGCTCTGGCTTATTGCTCGGTTCTATTGAGAGCAATAGCTGCAACAGTTATGGCAAACTGGAATACGTCCGATGGGACGTTACTCGCTAACGTCATGGCTCTTGGACAATTATTGCCACCACCGCTGGTTTGTCTGCGTGACGTCCTACCTATTCTCAATCCGAATCAGGTTCGTATTTTAACTGTGGCATGTTAACTTATTCATGATTCAATCGATCAATTACACTAATTGCTTCTACAGATAAATACCGTCATGAGGGAGTGCATCTGGGCGTACATGCACGAGAATGTACCATCACCAGCACTTTTCACTTTGACGGAAGGCGCCAATATAGCTTGGCGAGACACCGATACGTCGATGCCGAATATTCGCTTTACCGACACTCTTCGACTTCTTTTACTAGCGAATATTCATAAGTCCGGTCCATTGTACGCAACTCTTTTCTACAACGAGCATAAATAATCCGACCGATAAATGGGCGTACTAATACTATGTAAATAATATTTCTATAACTCAATAGCTATAAATTGCTATTTGTACAGAATTTGGTAGTCCGATGAACGGGTAATTGACCATAATATAGAATTGTTTGGAGTTTTTATAAAAGAACATTGTTTTTTTTTCAATCTTTTTTCTTGTCAATACAAGAGACAAAAAAATAAGTTTTCGTTCTTTGTATTATTGTTTATACTAATACAGGAATGATGTTACCTATGAATGATGATGAGTGAACACTGTTCGAAGAATCGATCGTTTCGACTTATCTGTTTTCTTTTCTTTCATATTTTTTTTATAATACGTATATTTACCCTAGGCGGGCAATTCAACTTGTCGAAAAACAACGGTTTCACGCCTGACGAGCGACATTTCAACTCATACCCTCGTGTTACTCAAAGAAGGGAGGGGAAATATATGTTCTGTTTTTTGTGTCCTTCCAAAGGCTTTAATGAACTATGTACACTGTGAAGTTTATCGGTTATTTAGTATCGATTAAATTCACATTTACTTTTGGAAGAATTGCCATTTTTCTCATTATTTTTAACACTAATGAACATGATCAGGGCGGTGTGACTCTAAGCATCTTGGAATTAATTGTGAGAAAATCGTTGACCTTTACTGTGTCAATAAGAGGGGAGAGCTAAAGTAATCTCGTTTCTACAGCGATATATATTGTACGTGAAAAAAATTCATTTACAAAATGAAATCTGGCGGGTATGATTTGAGTCGTGGCTCGTGCGACTTTGTTTATCGGATACCACCGATGAACTTTGTATATGCGAATGAAAAAAAAAAATCATATGCACGTATGGCTGGATCGGACAATCATCGGAATTAACGATTAACAGTGACTTATCCCATTTACATAGTATAAATCGTTAGTCTCCCTGCGAATCTCGTGACTTATTTATGCAACAACTCGTGTTCACTATCTCGTTATATTCAAAAATCGAGCAAAACACGTATCAAATTTGTATATATATTTTTCTTTCTCTCTCTCTCTCTTTCTCTCGCTCACACTGTCTCATTCTCTATACTGAGTATATCGAGTGCTCATCCAGACGATTCAGTAATACATGAGAGGGACAACAATATTACTTCGTCACGAATTCTTTTTTGTCACTGTTTGTTACCGAAAAATCAGGCCCGAGTACGAGATAAATGATATCGGCGTAGTAAACTTGCGATGGCAATCGCAGAGCCTCAATCATTGTTTCACTTTTTCCTCCTAAACAAGAGTCGCTGCTCTTGGCCTCGTCTCGACGGAACACACATTTCCTGCGTGTGTACTTTTGCGTGCGCTATTGTTTTTTTTTTTCTTTTCGGCCGCAATCGACTTACTCTGATTTCTTTTACAATAAATTATTATTATTCAGTTCTTCATGATAAAAAAAATGTAATTCACTTTTCGAGTCTATTACGATTATGAGCTTAGAAGAGTAACGTGCTCATTCCACCCATTTCACTCTGCTCCTTGACGAAGATCTCAAAGTATTGATAGATTATCGTAACGGCGAGTAAAATACCGGTTCCCGATCCGATAGCGCCGAGGAAATCTGCCAAAACCGAGAGGGCACCGATACAAAGACCACCGAATGCGGCTGCGGTCGGAATGTAACGGTTCAATTCATGAATCATGGAGTTGTCACGATGTCCTCGCATGACCATCTGTTGCTCCTTGAGTTGTTTGGCAACCTTGAAAAAATTAAACATAAAGATTGAAAAATTGTCTTAAAATATTGTTTGGTAGAAGAGATTCGCACACTGGGAAAATTATTTGGGTATATGGGATGAGTTATACTTACATCTTTGGCTGAGCTGCCAGAAACCTCGATCCAGGTCTTGGAGAAGAAAGCGCATGAGCCAAGCATGAAGAGAATGTAGAGTAGCGCATGGACAGGATCCTGAAGAATGTGTCCAACAGATTCGGGTGGCGAGAGGTAATAACAGAGACCACCCACAGGGTAAGATCTCGCTGGACCACCGCCTCCAACGTCCGACCAAACACCGAGCAAATTGACAATCAGATTTCCTTGAAACTTGACCGCCAGCATTTGCGAAATTACGTAAAGGTTGGAAACCAGCGCGGATTGCAAAATGATCGGAATGTTGCTCGTGTAAAACAATTTGATGGGGTAGCTGCTGTACTGACCGCGATATCTCGCAGATTTAATTGGTAGATCGACACGGAAGCCCTTGAAAAGAACGATCGAGGTGAGATAGTTTATCGCGGTTTTATACAATTTTGAGATTACCAAGCTATGAGGTTGTTCCTACCTGGAAGTATATGACTATAGCAAAGACCAAGATGGTTGCAAGGAGATTCATAAGATTTGGAAGATTCTGACGGTAAAACGCTTCGCGAAGTCCGCGAACTTTGTCCTGTCTCGTGGCCAAAAGATGGAAAAGTGCTATTACAGCACCCTCGAATTCCGTGCCACGGCCCGTGTTCACCGTTGCTGGTGAGAATGCCTTCCATACGATTGTTTCACATATATTCGTTGCAATGAACAGCGATATACCACTGCCGAGTCCATAACCCTTTTGCAAAAGCTCGTCCAGCAACAAGACAATGAGACCAGCGACGAAGAGCTGAATGATGATCAGAAGACAAACTCCAGCACCAATTTCAGCGGGATCTCCGTACATTCCAGTCATCACGTAAACGATCGCTTGACCAACCGTGATTACCATGCCGAATACTAAAAAATAGTATATTTATTAATTAATAGCGAAGTCCCATTTACAAAAACCTGAATTCAATTATTCTACTCATAGTGAAGCGAGCAAAATAAACAACTTACATTTTTGTGCCCCGTTAAACAGTGCCCTGTCCTTCGGAGTGTCACCTACTTCGATGATCTTGGCACCAGCCAAGAGTTGCATGATAAGACCCGACGTGACAATGGGAGAAATACCCAACTCCATCAAAGTACCTCTGTTGGAAGCTAGAATAACACGAATCCAATAGAAAGGATCCGCGCTGTCCGAAGACATGATACCGAAGAGTGGGATCTGAAAGAGGCAACATATGGCATGTCCGTTACAACTTTCTAATGCGGTATAACAATTCGACATAAATCTTTTCACGGTCGAGGTTTATTATTATAAAACCATTGAAATCACTCACCTGGCAGCATACCAGGAAGATGAACAGTGTTATGGCTGTCCATAATACCTTTTCTCTGAATTGTATCTATGAAAAATAGGTTGCATCCGTATAAGTCGTAATTTTATAGCGGTAAATTGAAATACGGCATGCAAAAGTGACTTGAAACATGCGTCTTAAGCCGCTCCGAAAATAGTTTAAGGCGTCGTATGTACTCACTTTTCTCTGTGGCTTCGCTATTTCCGGCAGTATGCCGCAGAATGGCTTAATCACCTCGAGAAATTTAACTGCAAACGACAGAAGCAAACAAGCGTTGCGTGAACAATCGTTAATAAAAAATATCCGAAACCGAGCAATATGCCGCGGTGGCACACCGTAGGTAGCTAGCAATCTCGCCGAGATCGTGTTCACGACCGAAGCAGGCTTTCGCACGCAGCGGTAGTTTTTGTCATTGCGATGAATTAAAAAATCTCGAATTATCTTCAATCCAAGTAATATACTTACTCCCCATGATGATCGCGTTATTTGGTCGTTACCGTAACACTGTTAAGTCCACCGTTCAACTAGTTGGGATGAAGTTTTAAATGAAATAAAAAAAACGTCAACGTGAAGAACACCAGGGCACTTCTCGCGTTGTAGGCACTGCTGGTCGGGTGACTGTGCGCCTCGAACGTAGAAGTGTAACGCTAAAGGCAAACGGGGCTTGAAATCGTGGCTCTTCTCACCGACACGTATCAATACGATGCTGTCACGTGACCTGATGATGTTGGCCGACCGGGAACACCGGCCATCACGGCGTTGTAACCTTTTCTCCAGCGATGAACGCCACCTATGCCGCGAGATGTCGCGATATGTCGAGACAAGATGGTGACGATGAACGCGGCTGCGCACTACGTTAGGCGGAAAATTTAAATTATTTTAATCAATCAACAAATTTTGTTGAATGATTATGGTTACAAGAATCGAATATGTCTAATTTAATTTAAATCTTACCAATACAACCGTAATAGTAGTCACAAAGAGCAATGAACAATTCAATACAATTCTAAAGAAAATAACATAAATTAAGAACTTAAAAAATGAGGATATCACATTATTATTTATAATATGAATTTTTATCATTTTGCATTATACAAGATGAGTTACGGTCCAGTAATTGTGGTTAAAATCAGGAATTTCGATTATTTTTTGTGGTATAGTGAGAATGATTGAGATGCGGTTCACCGAACTAGTTGATATTAGATTCATTGAGAAACATGAAGGTTTTTCTTCAAGCAATGAAATAAATAAAATAAAAAACGCTTTACGTTGTACTTCCTTCAGGGACGAAATAAATAGCTACGGGTCCAGCATTGGAAATCGTTTCGCTAATGACTTTGCTCATTTGTGGGAATCTGTTATTCTTCTACCTTTAGGGGCCTTGCACTACTTTCCTTAAATTCTTGGAAATCATTGATCACGATGTCGCGCTATACTTCCATTATTTAACAATATCATCGAAGAAGAGTTTCCATCTTTATCTTTGAGTTATTCTTAATCAGCTTGACCTTCATTACCGTAAGATATAACATCATAATTCTCCCCTAGTTTGTAAAATTATGTTTATACGTAAGACCTCGATAAAGTTGATTGATTCCTACGTTGAAATTCACTTGTGCAAACAATTGTTCCCTTGAGGGATCCGTAGGAAGGGGAAGGCGAAGGTAAACGTTCCTAATTATTTTTCGTTTCTTCGATACTTTATGCATGATTGGTAAAAGTCCCACCGCAGTCGCGTACTGTTCGGTTACTCTCGAGAAGTATATAATACAGCAAGCAACAGTTTGTATATAAATATAAGATTTGTTGCAGCGTTCTTTACTCAATATTTTTCTAGACAACGGGACGCACCGAAGGAAATTTACTCTCGCCAATAGTTTCGTCTATCTTCCTTTACTATAGTAATTGCAATAGATATACGATAGATATGAAAGATCTGCAATTGTTTGTCCTTGTTGTCGGGCTTCAAGTCATCTCCACGCTTGACGCACGGTAAGTGAAAGCTGCTCAACGACAACGAGTTTGTTTCGTGGAATGAGAGATATTTAAATCATCCGGATTGCCAAATACTTGACTATAAATTGTTGTCACTATCGTGGATTATTTTTAGAATTTTTCCAAACTGATGCTGCATATATATAACGTGCGAGGGTTCAAGTTTACCGCTATATTGATTCCTTGTACATATCTCGATAATGTCCGATAAGTTCGATAAATCACAGCCTTTTATCTCGAGAAATCTACGAATGGAAAAGAAACGATAGGATGTTTCTACGAAGATCCATAATTTTTCTTGTTCATTCGTTCTCCGGTATCGAGTGTTGGCAATCAGTGACTTTTGTCTCTGTATTTCAAAATTCTATTGTGCAGAATTGAAAAATGAACTTCCGATAACAGTCGTAGATTTACACCGCGCCTTTTTGTACAGTGAACTTATCAGCGGTCTATCGGGGTCTGAAGCAAGAAGGAGATAAAGAAATACGTGACCCTAAGTATATATCCAGAATAGAGTCCCGTCACGGCGTTTAATCGGTCTCCCAGTCTCGTGCACCGCGTTCTCCCATGTGACAATATAAACATCTTATCCCGTGTTATCTTGTCTTCAGTTCGCTTCGGTCAAGTGCGTGCAGTGTGTCTCGCTGAAGACAATATTTGATAAACACTTGTGAAGCAGGTGGACCTGTATACAGAAGTTTTAAATTGAGCGCCGAAAAATATCCAAGAATCTCTTACTATCGTTCTACGAAAAATATAAATTTACCTTCGACTTGGACGAACATTGGAATTGATCGATCGTCTAGCAGGTTTTTCTATACACCAGCGAATCATGTAAATATACGACAATCCGAGTAATTTGATTGATTGAAGATAATGTTAGACGGCTCCTTCGAGTCTCCAGTAGTCGCGTATGCGCAATCGCAGTAGATTATCTGGGAAATAACCGGGAAAGATAAAATCTTACTATAAATTATTTGCATTTCTGTAATAAGGAAATCATAGGAAATTAAATTATAGGAATTCTTGGAAAAAACGAGAGGAATTCTCAAGCGAAAAATGTAGATTGTTTGACGATATTGGACTGAGAATCAATAAATTTGATTTAAGGTCTACCGATGGAGGAGCTTGCGCCAGAAAGTCGGGAATCTGCATAGAGGCGATCTCTGGACCGGTGACCCTTGCCGAAGGACCTCACTGGGACATCGATGCTCAGGTTCTTTACTTCGTCGACATCCCTAATAAACGCTTCTATTGTTATGATCCTGCAACAAAAAACGTGACGAGCGTTTACATAAGTATGTAACAATTATTTTTATAATACACGTTAATTGTTAAAAACAATACTGAGATAATTAGGGTTGCATCATGGTGACATTGCTAAACGATTGGATATTTAATTGTATACATTTACCATCGCTTCCTAAGAGAACGGTCAAGTGGGTGTGGCGATCCCAGTGGCTGGACAAAAGAATACGTTTATCGCCGGGGCGGGTACGGATTTAGTTAAATTCACCTGGGACACGAAGACTAATTCTTCTGATCCGGAGATTAAAATTCTCGCGACTGTAGACGCAGATCGTAATGGAACGAGATTCAACGATGGAAAGATTGATCCCCAAGGACGTTTGTGGGCTGGTACATGAAAATCTTCCAATGATTTATCTCCTCGACTGTATCGCCTCAGCATTTTTGTCCTATCTTTGTTTTCTTCAAGGTACCATGGGTATCGCCATGGAGCCCGGGCTTGGCTCGCTCTACCTCTTCGACTCCGATGTTGCACCGAAGAGAATGATCACACCGGTCACAATCAGCAATGGTCTTGCCTGGAGTCACGATAACAAGACATTTTATTTCATTGATTCACCGACGAAACAAGTCGTGGCTTACGATTACAATAACGAAACTGGTGATATTTGTACGTGAACCGTATAATTGATCAAAATTTCAGTCATTCCGTATCCGTAAAATATTAATTAATTTTTCAATAATACAAATTTTCGTATAGCGAAAAAGCGGATCTTGTTCGATTTCACGAAGAACGATATTCCTGGTTTTCCCGACGGTATGACTATAGACTCAGTTGGAAATTTATGGATTGCGTCATACGACGGTGGACGGGTAATTATGAATGATAAATATGTTTGATGACTAACTTTAGATTTTGTGATGATGTTGTCGGCCTACCAAAATGTATACCGAATAAATTTCTTGTAGGTCCTCTCGGTCGATCCAAAAACAGGCAAGCTCTTGCAGACCGTCACTATTCCGGCAATGCAAGTTACGAGTGTAGCATTTGGTGGTGCGAACCTCGATACACTCTTCGTGACGACAGCGAGACAAGGACTTAAAGATGAGGATTTGAAATCTCAGCCGCAGGCTGGTTGTGTTTTTGCTGTAAAGGGCCTCGGTGTCGCTGGAAAACCGATGCACAGCTACAAGATGTGAGGTGCTCGATGTTACTCTTTGAAACAGGCGTATACAATATCAAGGCTAGAAATGTAAAAACAAGAAATTTGCATTATTAGATATAATATGATTATTAATCTTATACATAAAAGGCACGAAAATAAACAAATAACTGGGTACGATTAATGGTTATTGCTTTTACATTCGTTAACGAATACCTGAAGTTAAATCACCGATTGTTGGAACGGTTTTCATATGCCACGCAGTTAAAAGAAATATTGCGCTTGGAAAAACAGAGACGGTTGCATGCGGCAACGAACGTGAGAATGTCAAACTGATATCCTGATTGCATTGTATTATCTTGTTCACTTAACACGAAATTCTTTTCATAACAATAGTTTTTGATAAATCTAAATTATATACAAGCACTTTCAACTAACGGAAATAGTATAAAATTTGAAAGTCAACGAATAGTCATTAGGCACGTACCGTATACCTCCAAATAAATGATAAGAAATGATAACGGTAATTGATAAGAATCATAATAAATTGAGAATTCGTACATATATATAATGTGCGAGGGGATATAAAAGGATATTTTTTTGCGTAGTTCCTCACTCTTAATTTACAAATGAAAACGTGCACAACCGACGATTAATTAAATTACGCCGCCGAATTTATTTATTCTTCGACATATACTTTTAAGAAAACGTAATGGGTTGCGTTTTCCTTCAGCTGCTCGTCGGGCAGCTGTTTTACGCCACAATCAGCATGGGGTGAGTAATAACTGCTAAATGACGATAAAAAATGTATGTGAAGCAAGTTTTTCATATAATAATTTTTATAAGAAAAATTGATGAATTTTATAAGAAAAAGACTGAGTGTACGGTGTTCGACTAAAATGTCTAACGATACCTTTTCAAAAGCTACTGCATCAATTCGCAAGTAGTAACCATCGAACAGATCACCGAACCACATTACGTTTCCGAAGGTCCTCATTGGGACATCGATGAACAAGTCCTCTATTTTGTTAACATTCCTGATCAGAAGCTCTACTGTTACGACCCTGCAACAAAAGAATTAACTCACGCTGACGTAGGCAAGTATAATATCTGCATCGATATGTACAATTACACTACCAGTAAAAAGCGTACCGATATTTATTTTCACTACTGGATTTTCAGCGACTGGTGCACTGGGGGTAGTGGTTCCAATTGCTGGACAAAAGAATAAATTCATCGGTGGCTCTGGGACCGATTTCATTGAGATCACTTGGGATCATCGGACGAATGATTCGAATCCTGAGATCCGAATTCTTGCACAAATAGACCTCGATCGTACAGGAACAAGATTCAACGATGGCAAAGTTGATCCCAAAGGACGATTCTGGGCAGGTGGCAGACATGTTTCACATTTAATCGAGTTGCTCAATTATGTATCGCAGTTGTTTCATTTCTTCTCCTTTTGTTTTCTTCAAGGCACTATGAGTCTTAACAACGTGCCCAACCAAGGATCATTGTATCGCATGAATTCCGACTTGTCAGTGGAAATTATGGTGTCACCAGTATCAATTAGTAACGGTCTTGTATGGAGTCTCGACGATAAAACCTTCTATTACATCGATACACCTACGAAGAAAGTCGTCGCCTACGATTATGACAATGAAAGCGGTGATATTTGTACGTGAATCGAATCTTCCTTACGTGATTTAACTGCACTGTTTTCCCAAGTTGTACCAAGGGTTGTTTGTTTTCTATCAAATGTTGTCATGTAGCGAACAAGAGGACACTGTTCGACGTCCAGGAGAATGGCATACCCGGAATGCCTGATGGTATGACCATCGATAGTAATGGAAACCTCTGGGTTGCAGTCTACAACGGCAACCGTGTAACTATGAATGATAAATACATCTTATGACTAACTTTTTCTATGACGACGATATTTACCAGCCACGTTTCTTTCAGGTCATCTCGATCGATGCAAAAACGGGTGAATTATTGGCAACCGTGGCGATGCCGGCTATGCAAGTCACCAGTGTTGCCTTTGGTGGACCGAATCTCGACATTTTGTACGTAACAACGTCGAGAGAGCGTCTGACATCGGAGGATCTTGTTTATCAACCAACAGCTGGTTCCGTGTTTGCCGTGAGAGGTCTTGGTACAACTGGCATCCCCATGGTCAAGTGCAAGTTCGATTAATTTTCAGGCTTGAAACAAGAGTGTCGATAAACATGAAGTCAAGATATTCTGTTAATTTATATCGTTTCATAATATTGTATGTTTGATAACAGAAACGAAAACGAATAAATAATTTTCAACTTACACGTCGTTAAACTTCCTTAATCCAACGCTCGCTACTTGTTGAAGGCGTGGTCTACTTATATTGATATTCACTGAATTGTTAGTTTATTTTTAGGACTAGCAATCCGGTCGACTCTATGGAGGATCCTTGAAGTAAATTATAAGCAAACAAAGAACGTATCAAAGGGTTAATGAAGCACGGTACGGTGGACTTACCTTCACTCTACATTGCTTATTTCGTTTTTTCCTGTTTTGCGTTATCTCGATGAGAATAAAATATCGTGAGTATCTTCTGTACCGCATGCCAGATGGCTTTTATTACTGTTGAGCCTACAGAGATAACAAAACGTGAGATTCAATATGCTTGATGGCCAAATAACGTCAGCATTTTTACGAGCTCAGTAAGCATCTCGAATTCCATACCTTTGGTTTCAATATACCTGCGAGGAATCTGGCGTTTTAGGTAAGCACAGAGTTATTCGTTGTTGACGAATTGGAACAATAGACGTGTTTTTGTCGTTCAGTCAGTGTGCAGATTTACTAAAGTTGACTAGAAACCATGAAGCCATTGCAAGTGTTGGTCCTTGTGATCGCCTTATGTGTGATCTTAGCATCTGCCAGGTAAGAAACTTCTGTATAACAAATGCTGTCAAATTCAGATCTCGCATTGGAATATTAAGAATGATTGATTGAACTGTATCTTTTTTCTTTTCCATCCCCTGTAAATTAAAAATGATTACAGTTTTCTTTACTTTTATCTTTCTCATGGTAAACATCATGCTCTGATCAGTTCAAAACTGAAAAGGGTTGGAAAGATTATAATAGACACGGATGCTGGTGGGGACGATGCGGGAGCAATATTAATTGCCCTCGCAGCTGAGCAACAATTTGAAAAGAATGGTTTTGAAGTTATTGCTATTACCTGTGTGTATGGAAACACCAAACTTACCAATGTTGAGACCAATGTACTGAAAACATTGACCATTGCCAGAAGAGACGACGTGAGTACCATTCTCCTCATATCACTGATAATTAATCAACTTGTCGATAAATATCCCTGATTGGTGATCGATATGTCCTGAGAAGTGAAGAATACTCTGTTTCGCTGAAGCAATAAAAATACTACCAATAAGTTTTTCAGATTCCAATCTACAGCGGCTCTCACAAACCTGTCTTAAAAAATATAACGTTCGATAATTTTTACGGCGAGGATGGATTTGGGGATTTCGATTTTAACGAAGACATCCTCGGGGAAATAGACAGAAGCAAACACGCAAGTCTCGCTATGATAGATTTGGCGCGAGAACATGCTGGTAATAAATCGAAGGACTGTCTCGTGAACTCTCAAAATTAAATTGAGATAAGGAAAGCAATATTTTAACTTATTGTTCAATTTTCAGGAGATGTCAGCATTGTGGCTCTCGGACCATTAACCAATGTCGCGTTGGCGATGACCTTAGATCCTAACTTTGTTAGAAATGTCAAGCAGATTTACATAATGGGTTCGAGTGTTCGCGGAGTGGGAAACATAGCGCCGAATGTTGAGTTTAATTTTCATGCAGATCCTTTTAGCAATTTCATTGTATTAAATGGAACTGTAGCAACACCAGCTGTCTTGTTCCCTTGGGAAACAGCTCTCGATGCTGCAATTACAGTTGTAAGAGAGCATGGTTTATCACTCAATTTAATTGAACCCAAGATCAAAAGAAAATTGATGATTTGTGTATGACAACAGGAATGGCGGAAGAACGTCCTGGGGACCATAGATTCGAGGACAATGCGATATCTAAATCTAATCGAGAGGAAGAGTCTCGACGGACCTTTGTGGAAAGTTGCGGATATAATGTTAGCCGCTTTGATACTTTGGCCGGAATTAATAACAGACTCTTTAGTCACGAATGTAACACCCGTTTACGATGGAGCTGCCGAGGGATCTGTTCTCATTGATTATGCAAAGAGAACAGGAAAATGTCCCAACGTGAACATTTTGAAAGCTTTTGATGTTGAAGGATTCAAACAATTATTGCAGGATATTTTCTCGCGAGAGTGGTAAAGCATGATAAGAGAGTTATCAAAAAAAGAAACGTGCAATCGAAACTATTTTTGGATTTTGCCATGATGCCATCGATTACCTCTGATAGATAAATGAATGATTAAATATTGACTCATAGATAAAATTATATTTAATCATTTCTTTCCCTATACCTATGACTTTCCCCGTGATGCAATCGACATTTACATATCGACTACACTTCCACATCAACTCGATATGGCTAGGAAAGCACAGATGCCAATAAGATAGATTGCATTAATGAACAACATTGTTTATTAACCTTGCGTAAAAAAAGTTTTAAAGTAAATAAATTATTCTATACTTTAAACGTTCAGTCTCCGTTGCTCAATTAATCAAGCTACAATACGCACAATCACTCGTTGATATTTTACAGGCCTATAATTTCTAATACTACATCGATCATTTTTTATCTTTTCTACTTTATCACAAAAATTGTCTCTTGTCAAAAAATCATCACAATATCTTACGAAATTTTCCTTAATGCATTGAATTTTCAGTCATCGAGTGTGATTATCTCGACGCTGTCCTTCGCATGTTTGTTACCATCCGTTTTCTTCGCAGGATTCACATTTGCTTTTGTTCTCGGTAATTCGTAAACAGACATGCACTCGGTGCTCGTCGGTCGAATGTTCTCTGGGATTTTCTGAGGTGGAACGATGCTCAGCGAGAGTGGCATATTTTTTGTGTAATCAACCTGACTCGATTTTCCGTGATTCTTCTGCTGAGGTATTATTTCAAGATGCGAATGCTGCTGAAGCTGCGAGAGTACCGACAATGCCTGAGGCGAATTTGTCGATAGCAGTGGATTTTGCATAGCTCCTTGCATGTCCAGATTCGAAGTTTTAGCTTTGCTAGAAACTTTGCGATAAGGCGGATGCTTCGGAGGCGGTACTGGTTTAGTGATCGACGGTCCAACCGGACTGACAGAAATACCACTTAATTCTGGTGGTATGAAAGGCGTCTGACTCAACGATCCTGTCGGTGCCATTGTGTTCAGGAGATTTTGAAAAGAAGAGCTAGATAATTGAATATTGTTCTTCTTTTGTTTCTTCGGGTTGTTGGGATTTTTTTGTGGCTGAGCTGGTTGCGCTTGTTGAGCCAGTTTCTTTGATAGCAATTTATGTTGCAACGACGTACCACTGGTAGGGGGCCTTGATGGTAACATACCCATAGAAATGGACGATTTCATACTCATCGAGGAATTTCCCGGAATAGCACTGTGTGCAACTTGGGGCACGTTTCCTGGATTAACACCGGAATTTCCGGTGGGTAGAGAGGAGTGAGATGAATTGTGAGCTGGTTGAGGTTCCGTTAGTGACTTGGAAACTCTGATCTGAGGAGCGGACATTTGTTTTGGTGGCGCGGTTTTCGTCTGAGGCACGGCCGACGGTTTCAACAAAGAGACTTGGGTAGTTGGCGGATGTGACACGGCTTTCGTCGTTGCCTGCGGCATTGGCAATGTTTTTACAATGTGTGCCGGTAACGGTTCGTTGTGAGTCGAATGTTTCGGTGCTTTCGTTTTCAACGGTTGCATATTGGTGCCAACGGGTGTTATTGATATGCTCGGCGCTTCTTTGGTAGTCGAAGTGGTAGTTGTCGTTTTTGTAGTTGCTTGATGATACATCGATGCTGGTCTCGACGTTGGCACCGCTGGATTGTTCAGATTCAATAATTGCTGAACCATCAAATTTGCCCCGCCACCCATTGCTCCGAGATTACCGAGATTTCCAGCTGTTGTAGAAATTCCTGCGGAGCTCGTCGTGCTCGACGTTGGTACGTTACTCGAAACGGTGCTCGGCAAACTCGTGGCTATATTACCAAAACCTCCGGCCAAATTTGACATGGGAGATATGTTGTTCTGATAATGTCGCAACAGATCCTGATAACCGCTCATTTGATTCAGCTGATTAAGTTGAGACATTTGGTTGATTTGACTGAAATAATTGACGGCGAGTGGGTCGAGCATATTGCTACCGATACCAGCAGCCACGAGTGCGGAAACTATATTCGGGTCGATCAAAGAATTCATCAAATATGGATTCATAAGGGCGTTGTTGCTAGCCATACTGAGATAATTGGCGAAACCACCCTTTGGATTGTACTGTCCCGGTAATGCCCCACTTTGCTGGATCGCTTGAAGATACTTGTTTACATTGGGTGGACGACCGCGCGGACGTCCCGTCGACGTTGAAGTCTTGTAGGGCTTTCGCGCCTGCGGCATTTGCGGTGACGTTGGAAGAACTTGTGGCTGAGATGTCGTGACCTGAAACGAACAATTTGCAAGTGTTTAAAATATGAGAATAGATTGTTTACTTCACATTTTCTTATTTTACTTACAGGACTCGAAGACGTCGCCGGAGTCGGAACAGCACCCGTCGTTGAGGTTGAATTTGTCTCGGCAATTTTACTCGCTGTGAAAACTTGCTGACAACACTTGAGAGCCACTTCCAGCCCATTTCCTTCGATATTCTGCGAATTTTGTAAACAAAGTTATAAACCAATGAATGTGTCACAGCAAGGACCAAAAATCTGTCTTTGATTTGTTGACTCACCTTCAACCCCGTGTAAGCTTTGTACGTATCAATGAGAAGTGTCGCGAAGGCTTGAATCGTAGAATCCTTGGGCGCGTATATCTTTTGAATTTCACGATATATCTTGTAAACATCGAGTAAAATTTGCTTTCGCGCATCAGGACGGAATATCTGCATATTGTCAGTGACAGCGGGTGGTGCTGGCATATTCTGTATTCTCGTTCGAAGTGACTGAAGGCAGAGGGTCAACGCTTGGCGCGAAAGTTGTTCGCGCTCGGAATCCCTCAGGTATTTTCTAAGATTTAGAAAAAAAAAGAATATTCAATTACAGAAACGATATACAATCAACTTTATATTCGGCGATTAATTGATCAACTTACTTATCAGGATCGGGAACTCTTCTCAACTGCACATAAAGCTCAAGAAGCATCAGACTATCCTCAGTTTCTTTGAGAACTTCCATTAAGAGAGTGATGCAACGTGACATGTGCGATGCGAAACTTCCAGGACGATCAATTTCCTCTATCGGATTTCTCCAAACGCCCTGCAACACAAGAAACAAAATTGATCTTCCATTCCAGTCTCCGGTTCGATATTCACAATTTCCAGTGTTTACTTACATTGAAAAAATTGTTGGTTCGTCGATCGGCAAAGAGGCCTTGAAACGTTCGTTCTGCATAGTACTGACACCTGTAAGTACCGAGCAACAAATCGCGACACTTCACATTGTCTTTGGCAGCTTTATTGTTGAAATAATAATGACAGAGTCGATACATCGACTTGTAGTGCTCGGGAAAACGGAGTACGCATTGTTCGAGACCAGCGAGACAATAGCTTATCAATTTTCCAACTTCGGCATCCGTAAAATACTGCTCCTCTGCAAGAAATAAAATAATGGATTGAAAACATAAATATCAATTCGCAGCTAGTGCTAATTCTCATTTAATTATTCTACCTTTCTCTCCTGCGTCAACGATCATTTTCTTCTTCTCGACATCGCTCTCGGCTGACTCACTGTCGCTATCGCTAGAGCTATCGCTCTCAGAACTATCCTCGCTGCTACTAGACTCGTCGCTACTGCTAGAGCTCGAGTTGTTCGTCTCGGTGGTCGTCGTCGTGGTCTGAGTGGTCGTCGTACTCTCTTGTGAGCCTCGACGACTCAAAGTCACCTCGTCCTTGACCGAATTCACCTGAGTCTTCTTCCTTTCGCCAGCCTTGTCCTTTGACTCCTTGTTCTGCTCCTTGCCATTGTAAAGTCTGCCATCAGCTGACTGTAGCTCGTCGTTCTGCAGCCACTTCCCATCGGATTTTCTTGTCTCGTCCTCGTCCGGCAATAAAGATTGATTCTCGTGGCTCATCTCCATGGTACGTTTCATTAGCTCATCCATAATATCTTGAACATTTTCCGGCTTGTTCTCGGGACTTGTACCTCCCTGCAACTTTCGCTCTGCGATGTTGCTTGCTCTATCATCATTGACGTATTTACCATGTTCTCTTTTCCTAGTGTCCTGCTTGGAATTCGATCTTTGTGGTTTATCGCTATCGTCGCTAGACAATATTGTTATCTCGTCACTGGATCCATCTCTTTGCATCGCTATTTCACAAACATTCGTTATCAGATCGTCGATTATACCAACGACATCCTGCATAAGCTGCAAATGCGATACACTTCCTAATTTTATTCTCTTAGTGTTATCATCATTCGATGCATCGATCTGACGCTTTCGAGTCTCGTTCTTCGTTTTACTGATAGTTTCCGACTTCTCCGGTGGTGGAATTTCATCCACGCTGTTCATACGTCTTTCCGGATGCGTTTGGCTCTTTGACACGTTCCCAGTGATATTGTCACTTGGTCCCACTTCCATGTAACCATAACTATCTACTCTCTTGCTTCGGTTTAGTTTCGACTCGTACTGCATGAAAGGACTATTGGCACAATCCATTAGGTGATGCATGAAGACTTGTCCAAGCGACTTCTTCAAAGTTTTGCCCTCGTGTTGCTCAAGATACTTGAGTATACAAGCGTGAATTCTGTAATGAACCTCGAGTGCCTCGACCGAGAGATGACTCGGATTTTTGTGAGGTAAGCGAGTCGGATATTGAGCGTTGTTTTTGTGGAGCCAGTCGCTCGCCTTGGCATAATGATCGAGATAAACCTGCGGATCTTCATTCTTCTTTTCAGCGATTTTCGCCAGCATATAATGATACAGCCATCGTTCATCGTGAATATTCGTGTTGTCGCATATGTCGGTAAGGAAAACCCGATTAGCCGAGATGAAACAATTGACGGCGATCTCGAGCGTGTCCTCTTTTCGCGCCTCCAGAGCCTCGAATTTCTCCATACTCAGTGTATCCGTTTCCTGTTTGAGCAAACGCGAGCAAAACGAATGAACGGTATAGGCAAAAGTTCCATATTCGATCCATATGACGCTCTGCGATGGGACGAGTTCAACAGCACGCTGATAGCAAAATTGGGCGACCTTGGCGTCGAAGAGCAATTTCTTCGTATCTGGCAGAGGTTTGCAACTCGTCAGAGCTGTACCGAATTCCGTACCTGTGACCATGGCCAGACTGGCCCAAGAATTGAACGCCTCGGGATGAAGACAAAGATCCATGAGGAAGTAGGAAGTAGAATTGGCGTACTGGTTGTATTTGAAGAGATAATCGGCGAGAAGAGCGTATACCGAAGATACTTGATAAGGCAGAGGTTTCTTAACCGTTGGCATTTTGTCTCTCTCCCCGACAATGTAAGCTGTAACCTCATCTATCTTCGTACTAGGATCGTGCTCCTCGGGAACAAGAGTAATGACCTTCTTGAAAAGACTGTGCGTATCTGCGTTTATGGAAGCTGCACGGGGTGTATCGAATTCCGGAAGTTGATCCGGTCGGTAGAAATCGAAGAGAAGCTGAGCACCTTCCCAAGTAAGCTCGATCTGCGGTACTCTGTGATCTTCTAAGTATTTAGGCTTCGTTCGTTTGTCCTTGTTCGGATGACCGTAGAGACAGTAAAATATTTGTTCAAGATATTTTCCTAGTTTGTCGCGAGTCGAGGCAAACTGTGGCGTTCTCAATCTTGGTATAACGAGTTTCATTGTGAATAACAAGAGCTTAGCCTCGTTTTTGCAACACCAAGAATGACGACCGAGAAACTCATGAGCAGTTAGAAGTATCATTATCGAGGTAGGTATGTCTTCATCCTCGTCCTCGTCCTCGGAATGTTGCTCCTTTGTCTTTTGCGACGGTGATTTGACACGACCCTTGTCCTCCTCGTACTGCAAAACGTAATGAAGAATGATCCAGGGTAAAACTGTCTCGAGTGGCATCTCAACAGCATTTTCAGTCACGTCCAACTGATGACAAACCATTTGAACAAGATTTTGGACGAGACGCGCGAGACGCGTTTCTGGCAGATACCTCACGACAAAAGTGCTTACTTCGTTGACACAAGCGTCGAGCTTAGCGAGACACTTGAGAACGCTGCATGACCATTTTTTCTGCTCGCTCTCGTCACTGGCGTTCAAATAGTTTTGCCAGGACTCGTTGAGACAAGCCTCGGCCCAGACGTAACATTCCTCGAATTGCTCCAGTTTCCACAGACTGTCCAGTAACATCGACAATTGGTCGATGCGATCCGTCGTTACTTTGATGTGCGGTACGATTTTTTGTCTCTGCTTGGCAAATTTGAACGTGTCTTGAAGCGTTGCAGCGAGTTCCGAGTACTTCTTCTCGTCGTAGAGTCGTTGAACTTCAGCTAGTTTTTTTCCACGGCGTATGGCAATCAGCATTTTCTGAATTATCGAAACGTTTATGCAAGAATTGTACTTACAGTTTGGCAGTCTCACCGATGGCAGTGGAGTGTTATGCTTGTTAAATTCTTCCATGTGTGCGAGTAACAATTCCAGAGTCTCAATGACAATGTCCGTCTCGCCCTGGCAATGAAATATATTCGATTTGAGCCAAAGTACACGAAGAAGATACGTCGTGTTCTCGTCGTTGAACAAATCATCTCGGACACTGGCGAATATTATGTGACCGAGTTCCTCGGACGGCATGCCGGTGCCGAGTTTGTCGAGGTTCGAGGTCGGCAGTGTATCCGGTTTGTTGTCCATCCAACGATCGGTGTGAAGTTCACCGAACAAAAGCGTCATTTCTGCGTCGTATTTGAGAATACCATGATCCTCGTCGTCACCAAAAGGCGAAGGATGAGGTATGTGCTCTCTTGTAAAAGCATAAGCCTCAAGATAAATGTCTCCCATCTCCTTGGCCCATTCGTGATTCCATTTAGTACTCAAAAATTCCGTATACTTTGCCATTATTATCATCAAATTGCTTTTGCCACTGTGCTCGTTTATGAACTCCTCGACGTCCGCTTTCTCTATCTCGGTGCCAAAATATTTGGGCAGCTCGATGGTATCGGGACTCGAGGGTTTCGAGCTTTCGGTACTCTTGCTGCCTTCTCTCAGATTACCATTGTTCTCGCGATTAGCGAACAACTGATAAAGATCCATCGTGTCCATCGAATCGTCTATGTTCTTGAAGGGGTCATCTTTCGTAAGTTTAACGCCGTCCGGTAACAAAGAGCTTGGAAACATTCTTCTAAGTGTTTCCTCGAGTTGAACATCATCCCTTTCAGCTTCTTTTCTGTTCGAGCCACGTACTCTTGCAGATCGTCTCATACTACTGCTGCTCCATGCCCACTGTTGCAAAAAGCACAGCGAACTTCTACGTCTTTTCTTCACCTTTTGTCCCTCCTCTTTGACGTCCGTTCTTTCGTTAGATTTTTCGTTCAGCTTCTCCGAGCTTTTGTCCGAACTTGCTGGATTGGATTTTTCCGTCGGTTCCTCGTTCGACTTTTCGCAATTGCTAGCTTCGTTTTGAAGCTTCTCCACGGGTGACTTTTCAGGATCGTCGTCGTCCGGCACGATCATGGATTCCGGAAAATCAAGGGCATCCTCGATGTGTTTGTCGCGTTGATCTTCGACAGGCTTGTCTGTTCGGGTTGACTCGACGTTTGGGATTTTAAAGGGATCCTCTTCCTCGATTATCTGTATATCGCTTGAACCGGATTTCCCGTCTTCCTCCAGGTCCATTCTCATTTCTGCGTCGTAATCTGCTGTTGGTACTCGTTGATCGTCCGAATTTTCCATAACGTCCATTTCATCGATATCCGTTTCTGCTTTCATCTCGTTTTCAAAGTTTTCCATCTCAATCTTTGGATTCAAACTTCCCGCTTCAGAAGCCTCCATTTCCTCGTCCTCGCCCTCCTCACCATTATTCTCCTCGGTCGAAGAGATTCGAGAATCTTCCTTGGTGGGTTTTTGAAAATCTAGAGTAACTCGGCTCACGAAATTATACGAATTTTCAGTCATCCACTTGTGCATACTGACCAGACTGTCGCCCAGTTCGAGCCAAGTTGATTTATTCAATGGCTTGTTGAGAGATAAAACAGGCAGAGGCTTGTGAACGAATTCTGATTTACAAGCGTTTGCCCATTTGGCGGCAATCTCTTTGGCCTCGACGAGCAATTCATCACCCACTTCTCGATCAAATGGTGTATCCAGTGGAGGATCGAGAGCCCAGTCAGGGTTGTATAATTTGTAGCTATCTTCAAAATATGGAATATCCTTGAATATTCTGTCTCTGAATGCAAGACCTTTGACATAACTTGGATCTCTCTCGAAAGCCGTTGATACGAATAGGAGACAATTCATGTAGTCGGGGACAGCATAGAGAGCTGATATAAGCTTGTCCAAGCATGGCCAATGATTCGGATTGCACTTGAGGCCTTGCTTGAACGACGAACAAGCCAATTCGAGATTTGATGTTATCATGGCGAGACAACCGATTCTGTACCAAAGTGTAACATCTGTATCATCAAGGTTTGCCGCTTCCCAATAATTGTCTATGGCATCTTCGTAATGCTCTAGAGAAGCTTGTACCGCACCAATGTTCTTGAAACACGAGTATTTCAGCGACAGCATAGGCCGTGACCTACCATCAGGTATCTCAGATTTTTCCACCTGATCAAGTAATTCCGTCTCCAGCAGATCTTTGAATATAGTCAGGGCATCCTGCGCTTTGCTGGCTTTCATAAGCTCCAAGGCTCTATTGTATTCGGTAAGTGCGATTTGTTCCTAGAGAAAAATTTTGTTATGCACAAAATCAGAACATATAAACATCCAGTGTTTTTTTCAAATTTGACGCTGAACAAAACGATTTGAAATGTCACATCTGTTCTTCGTGAATGAAAGGACAGCTATTGATGTACATTAGTTCCTTATCATGTCTAACAGGGAAGTATTTATCCTCTACGTTAGTTCAAAACTTAAATGTGGGCTGAACCATACACAACATAAAATATATTATGTTTGGGCTATACACATCATTCATATAAGATGTTCCAAACATTTTGCGCTATGCCATGTGAATAAGATTTACTTTAAAAATACGATGAATCGCCTTTCACGATTCATGAGCCCTCTTTTGAAGAAACGAAAGATAATAACAATATTCAATGTAATGTTACAATATCCATTTTACGCAAAAACACCGGAAGTGAGGTTATGTAAATCGAGAGGAAAAATGGTCTCTGTAGCAGTAATTACCTGTGCCTCCTTCGTGATTGTTTGAACATCCTCGTCATCGTTTTCTGGCCGAGGTCGAGGCGCCTCGTTCAATGCCGATATTTTCATCATTTTTACAGATATTTTATCCCAAGCGCGCTCTTTCTATTTCGTATCCAAAACATCGCGAACACAACGAAAACAGCTGTTTGCCGCCGCTATAGCGCCGCCATTTTCCGGAACATTTATGATGAGGATGCGCTTTATCTTCATGTAAAATCTAGATAATTATCGTTAGATTGCCATAAAACGCAATTGTGTCACTTCATCGATCTTCACTAATTTACTATTCAATTCTATCGTATTTGTTTCTTATCACTGATCTACATGAGTCTTCGACTAGCACACCGGAAATAAATATGTAGATGAAACACTTTGCTATGAACGCTTATCTGGATCACTTGAAGTACATCTGTATATAAATATGTAAGTACTACATTATCACGTATCACACGGGATTGGCCTTGTTCGCATATTCTAAAAAAAGTTTGGTTTATGGTACGCAACTGTTCGAACAGCGCGCCATTCTACTGATTATTCATTACGTCGCGATAATACGTCTCGCAGTATGACGAGAAAATATGTATACTATGCTCATGGATTAATTTTTTACATTACAAAGTTGATTTATAATTTAGTCCAATCCGATTATCTTAAAAATGTAGATGACATAATCGGATCGCACTTATAATCTCGAGATGAAATGCATACATCATTTTTAATCAAGTACACACACGTACTATACTGCAAATTGAGAGTAAAGAAATAAAACGACGAGAGCGATCAACCTTTGACATCGGGTTTATCTTTTCAGTTACACGCACTCGACGATGTTGGACAAATCCTCGTACAGTGCCTCAAATACGAAAAGCTCGCGGTACGGAAATAGTTACTACGACGGCGTCTGTATAATTCTATTATAGGTCATTGATCTCACCCATGAGATCATAAAAAGTGAACAAGACAAAACGCATACAAGCGTCAGTTTGCAGTTTTCGCGCGCGATGTGATAAGAAAGAATAAAAATCAGACCAAGTCCCGGTCGTACGTGTGATACGCGATCGAGATATGCAGGATGATCAAATATATTTGCGTTTCTGACACGACAAAAGATTTTCATCATGTATGTACTTTACGGTGAGCATCGAATTGTTGAAAATAAATGATAGTGTGCATTGTTCTTATGCTATTGTTTACAAGAAGGACGAATGAATCGATCGGTGTTAAATTTATTAAAGAATGCATGTTTTATGATTTTTTTTAATAATATTTTACTAACGTTTTCATTGGCGTCTTTTTCTCCAATTATACAAAACATAGGGACAATTGTGTATTTTTTTTTCCTGGGACAAGGAATGGAAGGAGTTCATTATTTTCTTGTAACTAGTCTGGCAGTATATCGAAAAACTGTTTAGTTGCGTTCTGATACTTTTTCTGTTGAGATCGTTAAAAAATGAATTGGTTAATTTATACTGTTCTATTGGCACATCGGAGCGTAGGATTCTCTCTTTCTCATTCTGACTATCTCTGTTAAACTGCTATGGATGCTTTCCACGATTCGTGGGTTGCTGCTCAAGCCATTACAATCCAGTAACAAATCTTTGCAGAGTTTGGTGATAACGAATCCACGAGCTTGATGTCTTTCGCTTTCAGGCAGCAGATTGATGCATCAGGCTCAGTCCACTAATGGTCAGACATCTCTATCTTCTGTAATCATAAATAACAGTAACGTGACGAGGTATCATTTTTCAGGACATGGAATACGGCTCGATCAATGGGTCCACAGTGGTATTTGAAACTAATAATTAAATCAATAATTCAAATCTTGCGCATCCCTTGATAAAAATAAATTTCTAAAGGCTTTCAAGCGACAATTTCATGTAATCCAATAAATTACTTTATACAAGCGTTGCTCTCATTCTAGATATGTTTTAACGAAAGTAATCTTAAATGATTCTTAGAGGTCGAAATGCAGAGACACTATTCAGCGATATGGTTATTACTACCGGTTGGCTCGATATTTATAACGGCGCTTGTAATTCTACTAATGGTAAAAAAATTTGAAAACTATCGAAAATTGCATGCGCCGAAACAATAAATTTGATATCAATCCAACATTTTTTATTCTAGGTGATGTTCAACAGATGTCCGCAAATGATCGCTGCTGTTGTAACAGGAATTCTCGGCACGATCATAGTCTTCGTCATTCTAATGTCGCTTGATCATAAGCCTATTTACTCTTGACAACGAATGAAATTCATCCTTCGAACGTATTACTACTGACTACTTATAGACTCTAGGGAAATAAAATGAAACCTGCCAATCAAAGTTTGTACATTATCGATATAGGCTTTTTCATTAACGATATAAGAAAAATTGAGAGAAACCAATGTGAAAACTGCAATTTTGAAATTCTTTTCATACAACTTGACGCAAGATGAAGGTTTTTCACCTACTATTTTTTGAAAAATTGTAAATAAAATAAAATTTGTATTGTTTAAAAAAAAGAACGTTTATATGATAAAACTCACTATCGACGATGGAGGCTTTCGAGAACTTGTACCGAGTCATGTCCTCGGAGACACGAACTACGGTTTCCACATAGTGATCTAACGTTGTCTTCAGCCGCTCGTGACTCTACACAAAGATGCAAAAAGATTGTAATTATCTACAATTATTCTAAAGTCCTTATCTCAATCTGGGAGATAGCGAATAATTTTTATTGCATTTTATGTACCTCCATGTAAATGTGATCTTCTTTGCTAGCATGTTCCAACTCGAGGAGCAACAATTCTAGCGTATTGTATGGTAACCAGACGGCCGGTGCTGTTGCTACGAGTGGCGTCTCGAAACCGAAATGTTCCTTTCCCTCACCTAACACTGCATTGACGTAATCCAGCGCCAAATCCGTGGCTTCCAATAATCTACCGCTATTCAAGATGAGGCGAAGAAGCTCAGCCGGATTGCGTTTCTACAATAACATTACCACTTTCAATTGAAGAACTTAGACAGAATTTTCTTTCAATCGAATTAAGATTTCTACCTTGTAAGAAGCCATGAGCCATTGTGGTAGAAAAGCACCGTGATGAAGTAATTTTCTAGCGACTCCTTTGTGAAGCTCGCTACTGCATTCTTTCTCGTGGGACAATGTTAGACGTTCCAGTAGCCTCCAGCTGATGTTTGCAACATTTGTACCACAGCCACTTATATCTGTAATAAATTCCAGACATTTGTCAAAACTTCTTCGTATCATTCATGTATAAGTATCAATGAAATCCTTTGAGAAACTCTTACCGAATATATCATTCTGTATAAGCCAGTCCCAGGCATGTGGATCTTCTTGTTGACTCAGCCTCAAACTCTGGGATGCAAGGTTCTCAAGTACCGGACTCTTCGGCACGTTGAAATGATCGCACAAGTGCAGAGCGGTGGTGTAAAGTCCTACGTTCGAAAGAACGGCTATAAGTTCCGAAGGACCAGCCTGAGCGATCATGTGCAATTCCGAATTGAGCTTGGCCACTTTGAGTCTCGCATCGACCAGGTAATATTCTTTTTTAATGTCCTTGAGCTCCAGAACTTCAACCTGTTTTCTCACTTTATAATGTAAAACTTCTCTTCCATCTATACTTCTTTTCTTCTTCGGATTAATTTCGTCTGGATAACTTTGATCCACTACAGGCCTAACGATCCATTTGTATTTGTCATTGACAAGATTCAAGGCGTTTATACAAGCTAAGAGACACTGGGATTGTCGTGCTATAATTGTTGCAGAGTGCGACTCTTGGCTGAGTCGCATGGCTTGCTCGTACATCACCGATGAGGCTGGAATGGAAGATACGGTTATTTTTATCTAGACATTGCTTGCTTGAATAATTGATTCTCCACATAATTCGGAATCTTTTTTTACCTTTTCTCATGTTTCCTTTGTTGATGTGAAAACTGTACAAAAAATTGTAGTAATTGTTCTCCATAAGATCAGCGCTACGTGCTCTGCCCTCGACGATTCTTTCAAGATCTTCGTACATTTCGACGTAAGGAAACGATACAAGGTCGATGAGCTTTTTTCGTTCGAAGAGCGTCACGACGAGTTGACGAAGACAATCTGCGCGTCGGGCAGCGTCGGGATTCGCATTCAGGCAATGATAAGCTTCCGTGTGATGACCCAGATTGAGATGTTGTGTGAATACAATAGAATGAAGGGTCGGCAAATTTGGATCGTCCCTCGCTGCGATTGTTATCGCAGTTTCGGCCAGTTCTATTATACAATCAGTCGCGTTGTGCTGCTCGAACAATTCGATTACTTTTAGATAGAATTGAACCAGAGCGTTGTTTTCGGAGGTCACGTTCGATTCGAGCAGTATATCGGCGAGAAAAGAATCCGTAAGAACCCCGCTGGAAGCGCGTAAAAAGTGGTCGCACGCTTTTCGAGTTTCTCCCATTTCGAGAAGTGCAACAGCAAGAATGAATTTTCGGGAAGCACTATTCCACTCGCACCACGTATGCAGCAATCGGACGTACTCCTGCACGAGAAGAAATTGACAACTTGATAGAAGCCATTCGGGAAATATAAAGTTACCCGAAATTGGCCAACTGCGAGGATCAGTTAAGAAAGTCTAATTAGAATTTATATGCTCAAACTCCCGAATTAGCCAATTGCTAAAATCGAAAAAAAGGATACACAAGCTGTGCGATCAGCGTAACATGTGTTAGCATTCCATAGTGCCATGGTGTGAGAGCACTGGGGTCAATGTCGGTAGCCTGAGCCATGAGGCTATGGGCATGCCTCGCTCCACCACTCTGTACAAACAATTCCAGCAGAGATAACGATCTCTGCTGTCTGTGACTAATGGTAGCTCTCGAGTCTGTGAGTTTTAGCGATGAAAGCCTCTGAACACTGGTATCACTGGAATGATTATGGGAACGTTAGAACACCAATTATAAAATGAAAAAAGACATTTTGAACTTACAGGATCGCCTGAGATGGTGTACAAGTCGCCGTTGACTCACAAATCCACATTACAACGTAGTAAGCCTGAGTAAGTACAACAGTTCGTGGTGCTAGCGATGATTTTATCGAGTGCAGAACGCGAGAGTCGAAAACTTCCGGTCGAGAGAGAACTATCTGTTGAAGAATGAGAAGATCTCGACAGATTGAGAATCTCAGGAGGGTTATTTGTGCTACGCTTTCGGAAACCGTTGATATCCCCAATTGACTTCCGAACAGATGGCTGACACTCAGCAACGTTCGACTTGAAGTTTCGGGTTCGGCATCGAGCTTCATTTTGTCCGGTTGACCGAGATCGTAAGTCAAAGCTTCGAGCAACATTGCCATTGCACTGGAAGGATCTTTGACGTTTTCCAATTTGTGGTGTAGCTCCATTTGAAAGTCGAAGTCGCACAGCTAAAATAAATATTGGAAATTTCTGGTACACTGAAAATTCGGTGTCACGGAGTTAAATAAATGACCGTAATAACTCACAGGACTATCTGGTTCCATGGCAAGCCTCGAGAATAAATCTTCGACGATCACATCGGGGCTTCGAAGATGATATAATTCTCGCTCAATGCTCGTTTTGATTTCCTCTGTTAATTGTTTCTCAAGCATCACCAAAGCCGACATGAGCGTTATGAGATCCTGGCACGTGTCCTCATCTTGCGATAATACCGGCGTTGTCTTAAAACGCGATGCATACGATTTTTCATTAGAAAGCATCAGATGCTCGAGAGCTTCCATAGGACGAAGCAGAGAAAACGATGATTTTTTTAACAGGGCTACTCCATAAACACTTGGTAGCAAGAGAAGTCCAACCGGTCGTGTTCCATTCGCATGATATTGAATAACACAGGAGTAAAATTTGGACCAGCAACGATTGGCAATTTCCAGATAATCTTCGTCCATCATCTCATAGTCCATTACTTCTGCCTGGATCTCTGCCTCGACAGCCATACAAACATGTTCTTTGAGCATCGCAGGTGAGAGAATCATATCCGTGCTAATATGTGGTCTTCGGTAAATTCTGAGAGCTCGGTTGATATTCGCGAGTGAGAATTGGCCAGGATGAAATATATAATTGATGTAAGCTTGTCTTGGATCGGTACCCGGATCGCTGACAATATAGTCACGATCAGGGGGCTGTTCAAGAACTGCAGTTTCCCACTCGGAATTCACTTGTGCTCCGCTCAGAGGAAGCTGAGCATGAGTCACTGCCACAGTGTCCATGTCGGTAGTTCTCCAGACGGCCCAGAGGCGTGTCGGAGTAAAGGCAAAGTCGACAAGATGTTGCTGTAGAAATCATTTATATTCACATAATTCTATTAAATTGGATATACGTTTCTCTTTTCAATACATGCTGAAACGACTTATATTATTTCAACTCACATCTGGTGCAAAAAGGGTACATGTCCTCACGAATTTGAATAGACCAGCATCTTGTACAGGCTTCAGAATGCTAAATTCGCAACCCTTGCCGAATTTTAAATACGTCCCTAAATACAGTTCATTATCCGAACCCAGTACTTTTCTGAGAATGTGTCCATGAGCTCCCTGAGAAGCGACTCGATTGTCAATCGCAACATCAGCTACAGCAACACATTGTGCCTTGTTGCAGGACCACATGCGCACATTACCCTCACGGCACAGAGCAAATAGGTATGTGTCTGTGCCACATGTGTGTATTACAAGGGACATTGCCACCTGACCCTCTGAGCTACGTCCTCTGAAGGCTGTAGCGATACCACTTAAGAATCGGGGAACTATGGAATCTTGCTTTAATTCACTCGTGTGAACAAGACCTGTTATCGTATCCAAACGGAGAACAAGTATTGTTCCTGAATTGTATGCCAAGGCAAATAATGCCTCCTCGTGTGGCAAAGTCAACCATGATGCAGCTGCGTGAGGAACAGGTGAATCTGAAACGGTGAGAAAAAATTATGTAGTTTCAAAATACATAAATTTAAGGCAAGTTTAAGAATAAAATTAAGCAATCATTCTTTTAATAACAACTACATGTTGGTTGGTACTTATTTATAAATTTGCTTCTGCTGTGTACGTATATATGGACAAGATGGAAGTATACCTATGGAATTAATCAAATTTCATAAACTCACTCGTCGTTCCAGAACTCGCAATAACATGAAATGTATGAGGGTCCCATGCTGCGTCGGTTGATGCCTCACGGAAAATAGACTGTACACTGAGATCAGGATGCGATCCCAATAGATGCTCAGTCTTATGCACTTTGTCCGGATGGGGAAAACTAAGCTTATGCACACTGGACACTGTTACTACCAGTATAACAACTGAATTGATGGTTTCGTGTATAGAAATTCCATCAAGTATAGGCGTGTCAGTGAATTTGTATCTAACTTTGCAATTTACGAGATTAACATCAAGACTGTGTTCAACGAGTTCCAAAACATCATGACATATACGCCAGTAGATAAATCGATTGCGTGTGAAATGTTTAGAACTATCCTTGTAAGAATAACCTCCAGCTCTCTCAGGTACTTTTATATCTTGCAAAGTCCGTTGACTTTTACCTGTAGGAATAAAGTCATATAATTTGTTATCGTGTTCGAGGAAAAAAAATGCTACAGAGTACGGTCGCGTAGGAAGAAATGTTTGTGTGCTTCTTTTTGCAAGGTTAGGGAAACACGGTTTTAGCAAACAATGCATTTTTATGAATAGCGAGTAAGTAAATAATGACGGGATTTGACTAGATGCGACTGAAACTGACAGAAGGCATGCATAATAACTACTTTGTAATATATCCTCGCTGAATCGAGTGGAAAGCCGGAGCTGGTGACATGAGGTTATGTCGACATACACTCACCGGTGTACAACGTGATTTCCTTCCATTCGTTCCATTTCCCCGGCAATGTCTGGTTGGGGACTACTTCACGATATCCCAGTGGAAATTCTAACATTTTATAAGCGTTAGTGTTTGTCAACACACTTTATCGTTTTTTTTTTAATTAAACTTTGAATTCGAAGATACAGAACCGTTGAACATGTTTGAGCGCGGTGCTGGATTCACTGTTGCCAATGTAAGTTGAACCAGCGATGGGGGGGGATCAGCAACACTCGACAAAAGTTGAAATCTCGAGAGCTGGTTCTGCGACACCTGAGCGGCCAAACAGTGAACTGGTATTTTCGTGCCCCCGGCACAAAGTAAACTTTACCAGCGTGGTCATAACCCTCGTGAAGTTGGCCGGCCAACTTGCACTTTATTAATTGACTTTTTTTATATCGTTAGGTGGTCGTTAGGTAGCGTTAGATAGTCCAATTAAAACGTTAGGTAGTCAATAGTTTAAAAAAAAAATAATAATTAAAAATGTATGTGAAGTTGATCGAAATTTTTTTTTTTTCCTTCATTTATCTTTTCAATATGCTCAAATGATGCGTAATCGTTAGGTGGTCATGAATATACTAATTAAAACGTTAGGTAGTCAACTATATCTTTGCAAATCCAAAAAAACAATTTTGCGAATTATGCATGCGCAACGGCTAATGCGCACCTGTGTGAACTTAGCCAGTCGACTGATAATTGCGATCTTTGGAACACATTCATACACACAGATCAAGAGTCATCAGTGTGATCACTGTTATCAGTCATCCAGACAGAAACAATTATGTACGATGCAGGATTAAAAATATATGAACCAATAATTTTTACACAATGTCAAACCCTTTGATTTATTGTTCAGTGTAGCGCCAAATAACCTAAGACGCTGAAAGATACATTGAGGTTGTCGTTGAACGATGTTGAAGTCTGCATGGTTGAAATGGAACGAAAATATATTTTTTTAACAATTATTTTGGGTTAAAATAAGCTTGCGAAGAAAAAATAGTCGTAAAACGTTTTTTGAGACCTCCAGTTAGAATCTGGGCCAAAAATATTGAAAGAAGTATGAGTAAAACTATAAATAAAAGAACAAAAGTATTATTTCCGTTGCGTGCCAACGATGCAAACTTCAGCATTATGTCGTTGAAGTGTCTACCGGAAATGGAATGCTCGACTTGATTCAAAGTATTCTGCAGGGGCCCAGCGACGGCTTGTTTCTGGCTGCTCAACGAAATAAGTTATTCCTAAATCCCACCTTGACTTGAAACTTTTTCCCATTCGTATTCCAAAATCAGCGATGCATCAAAACTTGATCTCGCTGCATATCAATTCCTTCAGAGGTGTAACATCACCTCAAAATTTCAACACTATGATAGATGCAGAACTGACGGTGGACAATTTTACCATTTTTGCGAATTTGTTAACGCAACGTTTACATGTAAGAAAGTCTGCAGCGATTTAAGTTTTTACACGATGAACTTAAGAAGTCTTAATGTAACATAACCTCAAAGTTTTTTTGGCACATTTTTCTCGAAGAAGGCTTTATGGAATAAAAAAATAACCGCGAGGCCGCCTGCGCAATTAATGTGTACATGTGGCGCCACTATTCTTTTTCATTCCAATAAGTCGTATTCGGGAAATATGCGTGAAGAGTTTTATCCACGGTCTTACATACAGGTCTTGCAACTCCCGGGAGTGGGGGAAGGCTAAAGTGACTCGCATATTGAAGCACAGAAATCGAGTTCTCTCGATCGCCACCTGCAGCGCTGCTATCGAGTGTCGACATGACATAACCTCATAATCATCGTTTTCGTTGGCTCTGTGCAATTTTTTTCTGCATTTACGTTTTACCTAACGCTACCTAACGACCACCTAACGATATAAAAAAAATCAATTAATAAAGTGCAAGTTGGCCGGCCAACTTCACGGAGGTCCCTCCATCAAGACTGGTCGAAAAATTCTGGTCGCTACTAATCTACTGCAAGTCTCGATATTAAGTTACAAACGTGGACCATTGAATCTTGGCCTTGACCAGAATTCAAATTTCGTTTTGGCCAAAAACACTCTATTGGATGGTTGTATAATAAACATTTACAGGTCTCCGTACATATCTCTTTTTTGAACATTTGAGCGGGTACTTCCTTCTTATTGCTAGTGCCAGATAGATGAATATCGAGTATACCAGTTCCTAACGAAGTCCCTAGACTCCATAAAATTGGTTATGTACGGGGTAATGCGGGTTAGGCACATTTACAAATTTTTTCTTAATTATGTCTAATGTTGCATAAATACCGAAGGCATGCCCAAATAAATAATTACATAAATTATGGGAAGATATACATGAAATCGTGTTAAGAAGCCAACAGTTACAACAAAGTGACAACAAATAAAAAAAATGTAAACCCAAAATGTAATAGTATCCCTTATAATGGTACCCGCGCATCGGCTGCGAACGCACAGTCGCGACTTCTCTCAAATACCACATCAGTGTTTGTGTCGCGATGTATGTGTAATGGCGACGAACGTCAGGGCTCTAACTCCTCGGAGATTATCCTCTACATTAATCGACCAAGTTATTTCTGTCAAAGCACCGAAATAAAAGCCACCCACGAGAGATTCCCTGGAGATTCGTCACTCGATATTATGTTGTCGCGAAATTTGTAGGACGGACGTATCGTCGTCCGATAATTCGAGGTTCGTAGATCTCTGGTTTTTTTTTTTCAATAACGAATATATAATGTCTGAAAGTAGTGTATGTCTCTACGTGTGCATACATACTGTTCACCGCGTTCTCTCAAATTCGCGTACAATTGCATCTAACACTTATTGTTGATCAGATTGGAGCAAATCCTAACGATACATTCTTATTGGTTTTGCATATAACGAATTTTCTCGTAACGCTGTTATCCTTCTCTCTTTTTTTCGCTGTCTCTCTCTCTCTCTCTCCTATCGCATACATGACTTGTCATTCGGGCATGTGTGGTGAACGATTGTGATTCAGAGCTCCCAGTATGGCGAGATCACGAGATTCGGTTATTACTAAATAGCTCGTGTGGTATGGAGAAAAAAACATCAAGGAGTTAAAGAACCTTGTAAAAATTACAGCAAAGTCGAAGTTCAGAGGTTCATCGCCGAAATGCTCGAGGTAGGTTTACGGGTTGTGCGTGGCTACGATTGGAAATGGAACGATCAGGATGGTGGCGAGGGTCATGCTGGAACCGTAGTTGAAATAGGCAAACCTCCACCACCTTTTGCAAATGGAGCAGCGGCTTCGAATCCTGCAGATAAGACACCTGATAAAACTGTGATAGTACAGTGGGATCATGGCTCTCGCAGCAATTATAGAATAGGATATCAAGGTTATTACGATCTTTTGGTATTCGATAATGCTACTGCTGGTGTACAACACAATCATATAGTCTGCGATGGATGCAAGAGACACGGCATTGTGGGCATAAGATGGAAATGTGCCCAATGCTTCGATTACGATCTTTGTACTCAATGTTACATGGGAGATGTTCATGACTTGACTCATACCTTTCAAAGGTTTCAAACACCCAATGCAGTTGGGTGGGTATTTATTCATATACATTTGACTTCATTTTTCAAGAGACACTGATCTTACTGAAGCTCTTTTTCTACTTCAGTGTGCAGCTGACCACTCGTGAAGGATGTGCGAAAGTTCCTCTCAAGGGTATATTTATTGGAGCTAAAGTGATAAGAGGACCAGATTGGGAATGGGGAAATCAGGATGGAGGACCAGGTATTAAAAAAATCTCCAAATTTCGCTCACAATGAAATTTTTTTTGTGAATTATACATATATGTTGGGATTACCCATTAACAATTGCTGATTCACCATATTTTTGATTTATGCAAGTGAAAACGGGTCGCGTTATGGATATTCGTGGTTGGGACAATGAGAGCAGTCGTTCGGTAGCAACTGTAACATGGTCTTCTGGCAGTACGAACGTTTATCGTCTTGGTTACAAGGGTTGCGTTGATCTCTGCTATATCGAGGAAGCAACGGCTGGCACGTATTACAAAGAACACTTGCCGATTCTTGGCCAGCCTGTATTGACCATGGCCGATGGTGAGCCTCCAGTCGTTGGTACATCGACTCAATCCTCCAGTGCGCCAAGTACCACGTCAAGTCCTTGTCACTTATCGTTTAACGTCGGTGACAAGGTGAAAGTATTGCGCGATGTCGAGAGTCTTAAAGAGATGCAGGCTGGACATGGTGGTTGGAATCCTCGGATGGTTGAATACATCGGCAAGATCGGCACTGTTCATCGCGTCACTGACAAAGGCGATATAAGAGTTCAGTATGAGAGTTGCAACAATCGTTGGACCTTCCATCCTCGAGCATTGACGAAAGTAACCAGCAAGGAGACTTTTGCCCTCGGTGACCTTGTGAGTGTTAAGACCGATGCAGCGGCAGTTAAAAATTATCAGCAGGGACATGGCGAGTGGACGGACGCGATGAAAAGCGCTCTTGGGAAAACTGGTAAAGTCATCAAAATCTATCCGGACGGCGACTTGCGAGTCACTTTGGATAGTCACACGTGGACGTTCAATCCTCTTAGCGTGACTCGCATCGCATCGGGCACGGATACGCCGAATACATCTGCCTCTGCGTCGGACCCGAGCCGTGGCAGTTCTTCCAGTGGTTCGTCGTTTCCGTTCGAGCGTGCGGCCCGCGAAATGGAAAAGCTCATGAGAGATACGGCAAGGGGCGAGGCCAGAGTGTCGGCTCTTCGAGAGTATCTTCGCAAATATTCGGGCAACGTTGATGCAAGATTGAGTGGTCTTTGCGGAGGTAAAAAAACTTATCTTCAGGTTGCAGCTCACCAAGGTCACCGCGAACTTTGTGTACTTTTGCTCGACGGTGGTGCGTCGCTTCGCGCTGTAGATGAGGATGGTGACCCACCGCTTCACTATGCAGCTTTTGGTAATCAACCAGAAGTGATGGAACTGTTATTGGCGCGAGGTGCGCCGATCGACGCCGTAAATAACGGGCGTTGCAGCGCTCTTCATGTTGCCGTCAATAAGCAACACGCCGGTTGCGTTCGTGTTCTACTGCGTAATGGTTGTGACGTTAATCTTCAAGATTCTTACGGCGATACTGCGCTTCACGATGCTATAGGCAAGGATGCCCTCGATATTATTGATGCTTTGTGCTCTTGCGAGAGAGTACATTTTAGACTGCGCAACAAACGGGGATTTAACGTACTTCATCATGCAGCTCTGAAAGGAAATGCTCAGTGAGTTGGCAAAACGAGTAAATAAATTTCCGAGACAAAGGTGGCGAATCAAATAATCATCGTGTTATTTTGCAGTGCGACGGAACGCCTGGTTACTCGTTGTCGACATCTCATCGACGTGAAGAAGGAAGACGGGTTCGCGGCTTTGCATCTTGCGGCGTTAAACGGACACTGCGAGGTAGCAGAGCTCTTGCTATCCCAAACAGGCGGTGGAGCTCGCGTCGATCTTCGAAACAATCGACGTCAAACGCCATTGCATTTAGCAGTATCTCAGGGTCATTGGACGCTCGTCGAGTTGTTGTTGAAGCACAATGCGGATTTATCGAGTACCGACGAAGAGGGTGATACAGTTTTACACATAGCCATAGCTAAGAGTCGACATCAACCTGTAACAGTACCTACACCCGAGAGCAGCAAAGATTCACCTCTTATTTATACGGTTTGTTATTTATATCCACATGTCATACGGAAGTTCTTATCTTATCTTAGCTTTGTCGCACATCTAATCGTTCATTTTTATTCGATCGTTCATCAGATCTGGCAAGAACTTGCGCGGCAAGGCGCACCTACGGAGTTAGCACTGGCCTGTTTCCTTGTGAGCGTCGATACAAGCGGTGTCCTTCTTGAACATCGAAACTCGAAAGGAAACGTACCCCTGGAGCTTTTGCAACCGGAGCAACAGACTGCTGGAATCGGCGAGCTCGTACGATCGTTTCGTAATCGAGGACGACGTCATAACGTTACGAACAGAGAACCTACGGAAACAGGAGCTTCCGGAAGTATCACCGAGCCTCTGGTCAATGAGATTGAGACTGTTACGTCCGAGACAAGGACGAATGTGAACGAGGATTCGACAGAAGGTTTACGAGGTGCCGGCGACGCTGACACGTGTCGAGACTGCGCAGGCTCGTTGTCGAGGAACAATGATCCAACGAACGACAATCCGAGCGGAAGTGTTCTCACTTCCAGTGACATTTGTCAGTGTTGTAGTCGAACGAAACTTCAAATCTTAAGTGGTGAGAATGCTTTCTATAGTCGCATATTTTTTTGCGCTTCCTGAATACCAGACCCAATGTTTTCATATTCCTCAATCTTTTCAGGAAACAATTTGACGGGCGAAGCGACATCACTGAACCTCACAGAAAATCCAAAAGTACTACAAACGGCGGAAAACACGGAAAATCAAGAGAGCGAGAAGACAGAGCATGAACGCGAGAGAGAAAAGGACAAAGACTTGGAGAGATTGCGATATCTAGAGACTCGAATAGCCGATCTCGAGGAAGCAAATATGTGCAGCATATGCATGGAAAGAAGGCGCAACGTCGCTTTTTTGTGCGGTCACGGTGCATGCGATTATTGTGCCACGCCACTTAAAACTTGTCACATGTGTCGAAAAACCATTACCAAAAAGATCAATCTCTACTAGAATGCGAAAAGAAAAACAAAGGAAAATGAAAGTCTGGAGGGAGAGAGTGGAACTAGCGTGCGAGGGCTTATCTTCCCAATGTCCATTCCATCCCTTGGGGATTATGATCCGATATATTTATAAATTACACTCAGAACTGCCAAAACAGAGTAAACCCGATAATAACAATTTTACACTTACAATTTATAGTACATATGCATATATATACAAACATTTTTTAGTCTCATCAAGCCAATTGACCGGTGTGATTGATCCCACGTTTGAGTCTCGAATCATGTACAGCAACGTGCCATAACGCGATAGATCGGAAGGTTTTAATCGCGGCCGATATCTCTCTTATCTTCGTCTCTTCCCGTCCCAAGCGCTCTGTTCTCTATTGCACCTTCCATCGTATCGCGTTGAATTTAATATACATTAATTATCCTTATTACGTGTATATATAATACTGCAGATCGCGCATCCGTTCGAATTTCAATCGAGGCGCATTTTTTATATAAATATTTTCGAAATTGCTTTTTTCCTTATCTAAGCGTGATGTTCGACCAAACTCACAACAATTCTAAATGTTCCTCGTGCTACCGTATTAGGTTCTTATTTTCCGTTTCTTCCCCTTGAAACTTTACAGTCTACGATATTTCTTGCTCTCTTCTCTTCTTTTGCATGACAATTTACTTTTTTTCTTTCGTACCGACGTATGTAAAGTATACTGGTAGCAAGTATTGTATTATTATTATTATTATTATTATTATCGTCATCATCATTATTATTGTTACTATATCAAGTCCTTAGTAGACAAGTCGAAGATGCCTTTTTGGTGTTTTTCTTCCCGGCTCTCGACGATTAACAACCGGACGCGACCAAGCGTTTGCGACTGAGTATCACTTTTAGATGACTTTGCGAATGTCTCGGTGCGCTGCGCTTCGGTTCAGGGTAACACAACCGGCGGACTGAATTGCAAAAATGGGAAGAAGAAAAAATTGAATAAAAGTTTAAGTATTTATAGAGAAAACAAATCTATGAGAGGCTGGTATAAATGTGAACCGCCGGAAGAAAACAAAAACCCATTTTTTATCAAGCTATTGCCGATTTTTTGGTAACTTATACTACTACGATTAGGCTCGTTGTATGCGCGTATTACGATCCCACGAGTCGTCGTAATAACAATGTCAACGTTGTGGTTAATATTGACATCCCTCTTGTTCAATGGGAGCGTGAAAGAACGTTGTAGAAGGAATTTGTAACGTCGATAAGTTTTTACCATTGTACGTCATCTAGAAAATAATTTAAATAAAAACAGTTTACAGCTATTTTCATTGTCAAGATATGCGAGAGTTGATGGTAAAAGGAAGGAAGTTTATGGGCTATCTCGAAAACACCTGATTTCGGACTTGGCAAGCAATCTTATTTATTTTGGTACTCGATAGGTTCGATAATCGTATGATACAATATTGAGCCAGTTTTCAAAACTGTAGTAATAGTTAATACTAATAATAATGACAATAGTAATAATAATAATAATTTTTCTAAGTAACCTAAGGCGGTATACTATAGGGCGATACAAGGATTCAATATAGTGCCTATTAAATCTTAACGAATTTCGGCGTCGAGGCCATGCATTTATGGTCATCTAGACTCTACCTACTAGGATCCCCCGCGGGCGTCTCTCCTTTTTTTTCTTACTTCCTTTTTCGATCATCTTAAACGCACGGATAAATGATACTAAGGGCAATGGTATTTTTCATTCTCTCCTTCGTTTTACGACGACGAACGTTTTCATCGCAGATAAATAACGATCGTAAGCAAGCGCATCTAAGAATTGCTAGAGAGAACAATCGGTATCTTCGAGCATCGAAGAACTCGCTCGCGATATGCCATCTTAGATTTCTTTAATTTTTTAAATTTTATTTATTTCTTTTTTTTTTTCATTTTTTTGTTTGTTTTTTCATCTCATATTTTGTTCGGTCTCTGTAGTTACGTTTCGAGAGACTCGACTCTTTCTTTTCTCTTTGTTAATTCCTAAACGTAAAATTTAATTTTCATTGCGATTTCGAGAAGTTTGTATTTTACTTCTCGACACGATCGCTCATAATCTCTCTCAAAAGTGCCCTCGCTAAGGTCGCACAAATGAGTTGGATCGTTTTCGTCTTCGTTTTCTCATCATTTTCGCGGTATTTTACAAATATTTTAACGTGAAAGACGAGCCAGCGCGCGATCGATTCGTCGATCCCTTTGTGATAAAAAAAAAGAAAAAACGGGCGTACAGGCGACGAATTACATTTTGTCGTGGCAGTTCGTGAGCGGCACTAATCATTGCACATTGGTACGCGCCTCATAATTTTCGCGCAATCACTCTCTTCAATTCTCAATTAATCGTTAATTAATTACTTAGAAAAACAGAACAACAGAATTTCTTCTACATCGACATTTTACAACAACGAACTCTGCCCGACGAATATTAATTTTTCTAACGAAAAAAAAAAAAAAACGTAACGCTTTCTTTCTCCCTTGAAGGATGAAAAAACGGGCACGCGCACCCTCGTTGCTCGTTTGGACGCATCAAGTCTAACGCATTGACGAGATAAAGCGAGACCCAAGTAAATTATAATCGACGAATATCAATTATTGTCTGCTAGATCGGTAGACCCGCGTGCGGCGCTACATTTTTCTTCTCTTTATCGTTGTTTCGACGTGAATTTTCCTCTCACGACGACTACGATAGGAGCAAATTTTTTCGGCTTCCACTGATCCACAGTGATGATGATTCTTCAAGCTATGACGGGTTCCGGACTGCAGGGTTGTAATTCTGGCTCGTTTTGTGGGTCCGCCGAATTACCGCTCGCACCACTGCTCGAAGGCGAACCCGATGTGTTAGGATCGTGATTCGAGCCTGGATCGGGAGTCAGTGCTGCCCACTGGGTCGTGTAAGGTGCGGCACGTGCTTGACGCCGAGCTTTCCTCTTCGCTCGTCTTTGTTCCATCACCAGACGTAGTCGTCTCATTTTGCCCTTCGTTGCTTCATTCTCCTTGGATAATTCCTCTGTCAATAATAAGTAAACAAATTAACTGTGATACTTGGACAATTTCCCTATTTTCTATGTTACCCTAGAGATATTCGGATTTCGTACCATCGTGATAGGATGCACCGTTCGTTCCCGTGGAACTCCCACTAGTCCCTGTTGAAATATCGGATGTTCCAGCAATACTGGACGAGCTCTGAAGACGTCCACTGATGTGTCTATGATGATGCCTATAAGGTCCGGCAGTAGCTGCAGGCGTCGCGCAAAGAAGATCATTGAGAATGTGAATGATTGTGCTTATGTCGCGTTTGGGTCGTCCATGGCGGTCCTGAAGGGCTGGATTTAAGGTGCCGCTGAAAGTACCCGAGTAAACGCCTTTTCCGTGATGATGCATGCTTTCGATAATTGCTCCCTGTCTGCGTCTCGCATGTTCCTACAAGAAATTACCAAAAAAAAAAACCAACGATTTAATTGCGAAAAACACATAATCGTTCGATACGTTCGTTCTTGACGAGTCGTAGATAGATAATATAATGACACAGGGGAACTGGCTTCGGTAAATGTATACCTCGGCGAGGTCGACCCGCGAGGTGAGTACCTCAGAGGATAGCTGTTTGAGCTTCTGCGTGAGGTTTCGTGATGCTTCCGCAAGTGCTCGCGTGTCCAAAGTCGCCGATACTTTACTCGAATTCCCCAATCCAACGATCGAACCATTGGGACTTTGTGGACTCAACGGTGAATCAGGACTGCCACCGTCTTGCTGATGGCTCTGTAGGTTCGGATGGTGATGATGATGATGATGATGATGGCCGTTGCAAATTTCTTTCTTTTGCGGTGTGCAGGGCAAACTGGTCGTTGTCGTCATTGCTTCGTCCTGGGACTGAAGTCCGTTCGTCGTGGTGGTCGAGTCTTGTTGTTGCGGTGATTCGCAACTCGATGAAGAGGACGAGGAGGATGCTGACGAGGTTGTGCCAGTCGCGAGGTGTTTGTTTCGCGAATGATGATGGAGATGGTGATAATGATGATGGTAGTGATGGCGATGATGGCGTTGAAAGATATAAGGAATACCGGCTATCTTGTTGCGATAATTAGCCCTCGAGGAATTGTTCTGAAGTGCGTTCGAGGTGGAGGAGGAGGATGAGGCGGAGCAGGATGAAGACGACGACGAAGTTGTGGACGAGGATGTGGTTGTAGTTTGAAGACCCGAAGGTCTGTAGAAAGGTGGACGAGACAAGCGCGAGGATGCTGAGACGGGTGAGTACGAGGGTGATGTTGGTGAGCTTGGAGAGTTCGTCGAACGTTCGCTGGAGCTACAAGGGTTGGTCGTCGTCGTCGTGGCTGTCGTCAGGCTTGCATTGTTGCTCGTGTTTCCAGAGCTGTCGTTGCAACCACGTGCAGGTCGAAAGGCCGAAAGCAAACTGCTCACGAAAGAAGTTGTTCGCGCAGCACGTGCGGCTAGTATGGCTGATCTTCTTGGTGAAACAGAGCGTAAAGACGATGACGACGTTGTCGTATTTGTGGGTGACGAGGAATTTGCCGAATTTCCAGAATTCGACTGACAACTTTGAAGCGTCGTTGTTGTTCCTGTATTCGTTGATGTATTTCCAGTCGTTATGTTGTGGGAACCGACACTCAAACCATCGATCGTTGCTGAAGTTACAGCAGCGCAGGATGGCGAGACATTATTGCTACTCGAATTGCTGCTGTTGTTGCTGCTACTGCTGCTGCTCGATGTGCTCGAAGGCGATGCTGGCGTCACCGTCGACAATTGAAGTTGTATGAGCATCATCTGATCACCTAGTCGCATTGTGAGATTCAGCGGTGCTTTGCCGGAGAGAAAGTCATTAACTTGAGAATCGCTTAGGCTTTCCAGGGCCTGCATAACGCTCTGCTCCGGGCGTTGTCCCTAGAATGGAAAAAACGTAACGAATCTGTGGTTAGTTTTGTAATAACGTGGTAGAAACGAATCTGCATTTCGACATATAAAAAAAAGCTATGAACTTATTATTGTTATTTCATGGCATTACTATTATTACCAGGAAACCAACTGAGAAGTACAATACGCACTTCAAACATCAGTTTCAAATGTTTTATTTCATCATCTTCTTCAATTCATATTATGCATGGAAATGATCATGAAACAACGACGAAAAGCCTGCGACACGGTTTGATCGATGAATAAAAACAAGATAATGGAACCTTGAACACACACACGACCGAACCTTCTAACTGTTTGTTTTTCCGTTGTTCCCAAAATATTATCACCGCCAGAGCGGGCGCTCTACGTGAGTTGAGATCGATGATAATGAAAAGAAAAAAGATTATCACGAATTGATAATATTAATCGAGAAAGAAAATGTTTCGAAATGTCATGAAATTCTGACGACAATGGCGTGTCGTACGGTGGCGCCATCTTGCGGCCGTGAGAAGAACGTATTTCGTATAACAATTATGTATCGTCGATGGATTCAAGGAAGACGACAATGAAGTAGCAGGGTTTTAAGGTACGAGGAAAGCCAAAGATGATGCTAATCGATGAGCCCATACTAAGAGAGATCGGAGAGCGTCGGGAGAAGACCTGCAGAGCTATATAGGAGAGGAGGAAACCTCGTTGCGGGGCATCGGGAAGCTCCTCTGTGTTGCCCTCGCGCGAGGCATCGCCTGGGCATATCCCTGGGCTTTTCTGGCTGGCGTATCTCTCGCCGTTTGTGTAAATGTGGACAAGTCGAGTTTGTGTGTGTTACAAGCGCGTGCCCCGCGCGTATCACTAACGAAACACCTAACGGACTTCTTTCGGAGCCCTGAAAAGTCTTCAGTTGCGGTGGGTGACTCTTATCTATATTCCAGATGTGTACGTGTATGTGTGTATTAACGGTTCAGGTATATCGCGAGTAATTTGATTTTCATAAAAAGTTTCCGGATGAATATACGGGACGACGCAAAGACAATGAGAATGACTCGAAAAAAAAAGATTAAGAAATGATGACTCGTGAAAAAATGGATGGAATATGTCAAAAGATCAAAATGTTGAAACGTACAACGGTTAAGTTTGGTTTGACAAAGCGAAACATTCCTATGTCTCCCAGTTATTCAAACCTAAGACACTGTTGCTAAAATAGAAAAACGCACGATCAACCGTTTTTGGAAAACAGAAGGTACGACAAAAAGAGGTGTAATCATTATATAGTATGGTAATGAGAATTCCGGTCGGTAAAACATATTACATATGCTTACGAGAACGTAGTTGCGAAATACGACGTTAGCTGTCGGGGCTGTTCCTATTCCGGCATCAGCGAGCGCGATGGAGGGGTGGACGATGCAAAATGGCCGTCGGGACAAAGGGGTACCGATCTTGTTCGACGACAAATTAAAACAACGGTGACAAGCGGATTTATATACGGTAAACAGGAACTTGATTGTCGATAACAATCTTGAAGCCTCACGAATAATTGGAGAAGGTCAGGTAACCTGAATTTGTGGAAAATACGCGATATGTATCTAAATGTCGCGATCGTATTGCGCGGGAATATGCGTTACACAACGCCTGTCATTTGCTCCACATGCAAAAAATGCAAAAAATTTATCGGATCGTAAACTGTGCATAACCTTATATATAGTTATAAGACAAAGTTTTTAAAGAAATGAAACGGTTTTGAAAAAAGTAATCGACTCGTACGGAATAGTTCATAGATCGTCCACGGTAGTCTCCCGTGTCGTCTCGATCAGTCTTGTCGGTTCGCGCATACGGTACAGTGATAGTGCAACAAGGGACCAGTGAAACAGACAAAGTGAACAGATGTATAGAGAGATGCTAGGGAACAGAGGGAGGACGAGATGGAAATTCGGCGAGGAGATTGATCGCGAACGAAGGGAGAGCTTCTCCGTTACGCGGAGGACAAGAGAGAAATGTGGTTAGGGTTGACGCGGTGTATTTCGAGTCAGTGCGGTGAGGAGACAGTGACGGGAAATAAAGAGAAAGCGGACATAGCGATGAATCGCGATGATACTCGTTGGTGAATTTTCGGACCCCTGTTGAGTTTTCAAAAAACATTGTCGCTGCTGTCACGAAGGAAGATGAGGGCGAGAGAGAAGTTTCTACGAGACGGGAATGCCCCCCCCCCCCTCCCCTCCTCCCCCGGCTGCGTTCATCCACCGTAGGTACATCCACTAGTACCCGGCCAGACGAGAGATCGCAGCACCCAGCGGTACGCGCATCCAAGGGAGACGACGTATCTCGCATCTCCGTACATACGGGTAGACCGTAAATCCCCCCGTGGCTGAAGGCCAGCGCCTCTAGTGGTGAGTCGATGCAACTACAACCATATGATCTGATACGAGTTTTTATTCTTTTCTTTTTTATTGTGCTTTTAACTAGATAACGAAACAAACTTCATTATTTAAAAATAATTAACGAGATACAAATATTTCGAAGTATGTGTTGATATTCTTCATTTTATGATTTGTTTAAATGCATTTTGAAGTTTTTAATGAAATTAATTCTATAAGAGATATTTTAGCTTTTATGCGTATGTTTACATGTCAGAATATTAACGTCTTCTTTTTTGTTCGCAGATCATGGAGAGTGTACGGCAACTTGTCACGAATAAAGAGCTAGATCGCTCAGGAATAAACGAGAGATTCTTGGAAGATTGGACACGCTGTGTGTAGGTGACCCGCGGTCCTCGAGAAACGTATTCTCCTGTATTTATCGGAGAGCAGCAGCTGCAGGGCGTTTCCAATGTACATATATAAGTTAATGCTACACGAGCCCCGTAGCTCTTTTTTTTTTCTTTTTTGCTTCTCATCTCTCGATCGTTCTCGAGCGTCCGAGACGCACTCTCGAGTGTCATATGATCCACTTGGATATTTACAACTGAGAATATTAATGAACCGAGATACTTCTTTGCTTCGAGCACGAGTTCGTACAAAATAAAAACTCGAATCTTCTTTCATCCAAACAATAATAATCGAGTCAAATTCTCCATTATAAAATTTCTCCATTATTCTCCATTATAAAACTTTTGATTATTTCTTCACCAATTAATTTTGTTTGTTTGTTATTATTAGAAAACAAAATTAGCATAAAGCCTTGAAAAAAAGAAAATTCTTTTCTTATAATCGGTTCGAAAATAACAAACGAATAGAAGAGACCATAATTATTTTCATCACGAACATGTAACCGTTCTCGTTTCGTTCAACACTCGCTTTCGTTCCGACTCGTGACACACTCGAATTAATTTATCTACGCGCCGTATAAACTTATTTGTCTCCCGATACAGATTTCCATTACGTTTCATCCCGCCTGTTTATTAACGCTGATAGAAAAAGAAGCGCGACACGAGAGAAAGGAAATGCGGGGGCGTGGCGCCGGATGGACTCATCCTCGTCATCGTCGTCGACGTAGCTACGTCGACGATGAAAGAGAACTTCGAAGTGAAACTAGCTGGGCAAAACGCGAGCAAGGTGGGGGTGTCCTATGTTGGAGGAAGGCGGTAAAGGGGGACAAGTATTATCGCACGACTACACTCCCGGAGATTCGAACTCGGCGTATTAAAACGAGGGAGTTTTTACTTCTCTCTCTGTCCCTCTCGGTGAGTCCCGTAACGATACTTATTTATTTCGCTCATTTATTTTTCAACATCGGCAATTTTTTCACATCTTTGTTCTTTCCCCCAAAATATAAGCAAGGGTAAGGTAATACAAAAAATTGATTTTTCAGATAATTTTAAATACATATTTTTTAATATTATTCTTAATTATTAAATTTACGATTTTTTCTTTAAATTTGATGTAAATTATATTATATTATTGCCAATAGGTATACGCTGCACGTGTCAACGAGCCAGGCAGCAATGTCGAGAATAAGAAGAAATGAGAGAATTCTGTGTCACACGAGGTGGATGAGTTCCGGTCGTTCACCCCAAAAACCGAAAAGCCCCTTCCCCCTAGCCAATGCTCCAAGCGTTGTGCCAAGGCCAAATAAGAACACGCGTCGTTTCGATAATATTTTTATTAGGGTGTCGTACGGACACCTGGATATCCAGTAGCTTTTCAATAAATACGCTCGACTACTCGCTCCGTCAGTATCTAGGAAAAAGAAGTAAAAACCGCTTCGTCACCGAAAAGAGGAAATATGAAGTTTTCCAAAATTATCAGGAATTCATACCGTTTTAAAAGGTAAAAATGAACCAATTCGTGTTAAAAATAAACGTTAAGTATTGTTTCAACGCGTCGATCGTCAAACATTTGATCTTGTCTCTGATGAATAAACCTGTGCTTATTTTTTCTTTTTTTCAGTTTTAACTACGTTCCATTACTCGTTGCGAAATTCTGTCGTCAGCTCGCCCTCGCCCTTGTGCATGTTTTAAAATTGATCACGGATGGCTGCTGGGATAAGAGAGGACGAGGGTGGGACAGAGAACGAGAAAGACGAAGTTACGACGACGACGACCCACGTCGACTAAACTCTCTTCCCCTCCTCTCTCTCTCTCTCTCTCTCTCTCTCTCGCTCGATCTCTTGTCTCTCTCCTGACAGTCAATAGCCTGGCAAGCCAGGCGAACGGTCGAACAGGCGTAAATGTAAAGAGAGAACGAGGGGGAGAGGGAGAGCGAGCGAGCGAGAGAGTTAGCTCATGAGAGAGGCCAGCAGCAACAGCACGTTGCGCCGCCGCCCCGGTCCATTGCTGCTGGTCCGTTGGCGCTGTGCAAGCGATAAGGACCTCGACGGAGAGCCCACCAAAGCGACGGTATTATATGGAGAAGCGGGGTGGCAACGTTGCCAGAACGAACTATACATATAGTCCTCTCCAAGAGATCGAGAGACTGAATTTCGGAACCGTGTGCATCGGCGAGCAGCAACGTAGCCAGCACGCCCGCAGTTAACCCAAACGATACACATATACCACAAAATGTATATACAGGGTGATTCAAGAAATAATTTCTCACACTTTATCCAATCGTTAGTCAACATTCCAACCTTTAGTATTCATAATTGTAATCCCAATATTTGCGTCAAACTTATACACAACACTTTTAAGAAATTAGAACAACATATTTAAAAAAAAAAGGTGGAAATTGCTTCTTGAATTCCCAGATAAACTTTCATAAAATTGAAACAAATGTTCAAATCGCTAGAAATTGTCAGAGAAATGTTTCAGTCTTTATATTATCGAGATAGAAAATTGTTTTTTCAATAAGGATTCTCGTCGAGGAGACACTAATATTAGTTTGCAACATTAGAAACTTTTGTCGTCGATCAGAAGGAAACTAGCTTGACCGTGTGGAACAACTGATGGAAAAAATGGAATTGTTATCTTTCTCTCAACGATCAAATTTTGTGAAAGCTGTTCCAAATGGTCCAGGGTAGTTTGTTCGAAAGCTGTGTAGCAACCGGTCGCGCGATAATTTTAGTATCACCGGGTATAACGTTATACCAAATTTATACGTACGGGCACGTACGTATTCCACAGTTAGGATCGTATATATGCGAATGCGAGTGAAGGGACGGGGGAAATACCCATAGACACGCCTCGAGATTTCCCATGCGACCGTCGCGCTCTCGTCACACGAACCGTTTTCGCTCCCCTCGATATACAACTCGTATGCGTGTGCGCAAGATTTCGCATAGACCGAGTCTCACGAATTTTGGGCAACCGGCAACGAAACAATCGAATTGAGCAAAACCCTTTCTGGATCGAGCAATAATAGTCGTACATGTAAAATTCTTGCAAGAATTTGTTTTTGTCTCGTTTATGAGTAAAATTAAATTCCTAGTGTAACCGACATATAATTTAAGAATTCTTGCTCATTCTTTTCATCAAACGAATCGAATCCTCGCCATTTTACTACAATACTTCAATAACAAGATTGTACTTTTTGGGTAAACAATTTTAAATTCCTTCTTTTTTACAATTCTTTTGTTTTGTTTTTGTTTACCAAGAAATTTTGTCATTTTCAACTCGTCGTCACGCTAACTTTGCGTACGAAGAAGCAAGATTGAAAACGATACAAGATTAAACTATAAAGAAGAAAGAATTAAAAACGTAAATTTGTATTTATCATTGTTTCCATTTTTTCACGTTACATTGTTATTACAGTAGAGAATTGTAATCGAGCTAACGATAAGAGAAGAAACAAAATACCGAGGCGTTCTCTCAGCTGTTATAAACAAAGAATAGTCCGAGTCAACGAAATTCTTTTTCGCTTATCGATAATATGGTCAGACTTGTTATCGTCGCTGTCGCTGACTCGACGAGTGGGACAGAGAGAAAGAAAGGAAGAAAGAAAGAAAGCAAGCGAGAACAACGCCTCGAGCCTTGTCATATCTTCCTATATGCACGTGCGATGACGAGAGCTTAAAGAAAAAAACGATCATAATCAATAAGTTGTTCACATTGGTCGAAACGGAATTAACAGATGGCGGATTAAGTGCAAAAAGAGAAAAGAAACAAACGAAAATACGATTAATCTAGATAGCGCGCAGTTCGTCGCGTGGTGTTTGCGTACGTCGCGAGGTGAAGATATTGAAGAAACGAATAATCCGAGGGAACGGGAGAGAGAGAGACTTTGAACTCGCACGCGCGTGCGAGATAAACGAACCAGATCTTGGCGTTCTTCTTCTGCGACGTTTGTCACGAAGGATTTATAAGAAATGGTGAACTAGTGGCACGACGCAACGAGAAACCGCGAATACCAAGATCTCGTCTTCCTTAAACGTCCTCCGACCGTCCAAGAAACTCCTCTCGTATCATCGTAATCGGAGACGAAGCTGGGACGAGAGCTAGCGCGAAAAAGGAATGCGGCTCGAAAAGATTCTCGCGGGGGATAAAAAATCTTCGATGACGAATTCTCGCTGTTTTTCTATTTTTTGTAGCCCATTGGGAATGATGGGATAAAACGCAAAGTATAACGAGGAAAAATAAACGGTTTAGATTTATTTAGGGAAATAAATTTAAAACGTGATTTTTTAAGAGTTTTGAGAATCTTTTGAAGATTGCGATAAGAAAATTTATAAATAATAATATTGAGGTTCCAGCTAATTATCTCGCCAATTTCTCAAGCAATGTAATAAGAAAATGAAGAGAAAGATAATACTAATATCAAGCTAGCCAATTAGAGATAAACATGATTAAGAAAAAAACAAACATAATTTGTTATACAGCCTGAAAAACAGGGAGCATCGAGAAATTACAAGCGAGAGACCCGAGCGGTTCGCTATTTAATTCGACTCGTGCATCGAGATCGAGATGATAAATTTCAAATAATTGCACTTTATGTTTTTTTTTTTACAGCAAATCGCGACAGTGGCTCTACGCGCAAGTACCGTGGCAACGAGCAACGGGGACAAGGCGAACAACGGCGTAGTCGCGTGTACCACCTCTAGGCTATATACGCAACGTGTTCTTTTACAGCGAATATACCAAATATACAGATATATAAAGCGAACCAGAGACGTACAAAACGGTAAACAAGAACATAACGCCGAGGATCGACACAAAAGCGAGGTGATACACTGACCGAGAGACCGAATGACCCGATGATGCTACAAACTTTTTCTTCCAACCGTTCTCCAATCACTCAAAGATGTAACAGGATTTTGCATTCGACAAGAAAATCGAACGAGAATTCATTCGCGACAACGTCCCAACGAACAAAGGTAATTCACGTTTTCAATTATTTGTTGGATATTGTTGAAACGAAATTTTTAAATCGTCTAGTCAAAACGAAGCATATTGAAAATTATATTGAAATTGTTACAGGTGGTTCATCTTGTTTCAACGGAAGTTTGTTTAGAGGCGAGAGAGAGAATTTTGCATAAAAGTAAATGTACTGTATGTAAAAAGGAGTATTATTGAACGGGGCAAAAATTGCCTGCGTGCGTTATTAACGAGACTCACCATGAGGCCGGTTTCCACGCTGGGCAATAGGGTGAGCCTGCTACCATCTTGAAGACGATTTTCTCTGAGCGTACCCTCGCGCAGCTGCCTAGAACAAAAAAGAAATATTGAACAAAGCGTCTTGCGGTAGATCAATTCCCAAGCGCGTGAACACTCTCGAGTGAGTTTCGGTTCTTGTATCGGCGAGAGAAGAGGGCGCGTGTGAATTTGTCAACGAAGGAACGTACGCACAATGGAGCCAAGTACGAGAAACGAGACGACCCTGAACGTTGCCTGGAAGGAACGAGCATGTTCGAAAAGCAAAAGAAGAAAACAAGAAGGAAAGAAAGAAAGGAAGAAGGAAAGAAGAGGAAAAAAAAAAACAAACAAGAAACAGCGTCTACGTAGATACGTTAATACGAATACGTATTTGTTTACGTTCGTCCGGGAGAGCGTGGTACAAAAATAAAAACTCGTTGGGTTCCGAGCTCGAGGGACACGTGCGCGAATCGTCCGATAAATTCGTTCGTTGTTTCGTCACGAGCAAACTGTGATAAGTGCGATGCACGTGCGTCCCGAGGAAATAATGATAAGTTTGTAGAATGTACGGTTAAATTTTATTTTTTTATTTTTATCGACGATACTCGCCCCCATTCTCGTATCTCTATTGTCAAAATTTATCGCGACGATGACGCTTCTCCAGCGTGAACAAGTCACCCGATTATGCGAATGTGGAATTTCATTCTATCAGTCTAAATCGAATTATAACGAATCAGCCTTATTATTATTAAGTAATAATGTTATATTATAGATAGATAGATATCGAATCGGGTGACTTTATGCACAAATTCCAATGTACGGTGTACTTCGCCTTTTTACATGTCCTCTTCTCATACACATTTTTCCAACAACCACTCCGGTAGACCTACAGTTTTTCTTAAGGTAGTCCTATCGTTGGGTGGGGGATTAAAATTTTATTCCCGTTTTTTTCTCACATTGAAAGTGGACCAAGCGTTAAAGTTCATTAAGAAAAGTTGTTGCAAATCGACTAAAGAACAACATACTCAAAATTCAAATTGATCCTACGGAAAGTTTATTTGTTATATAATAAACAAAATCATGAATTTTGTTTTCCATAAGATTTGTTATAAAAACTAATCGAAGCTTCTTTGATGTCATATAAAAATGTGTGCAAAATTTCAACAGGCTTCATCGACCAAATGATCGAGATACTCGTTGTATAATGTTGCGATATTTAACACGGGCTCTTATGGGAGATTGCGAAAAGTGACGAATTTCAAGAATAAATATCGTGATTTTTGAGTCGATAAAGGCCTCTACAATTTTACACTCATATACATATGACATCAAAGAACATTTCTGCAAATTTTCACTGAAATCTGATGGAAACGTTATAACGATACGACTGCCTTAAGTGGATTCTAAACTACCAAGAGCACAGAAAAAGCACATAGAAAAAAAAAATTTCATGAGTGGGAATCGAACCCTGACCCATTGCGTGCGAGTCGCGAACGCTACCCCCTTAGCCACTGTCTCACTCTCTAATACTATCTTATAATTATTCATATTTGTCTGAAAAAAAATTAATTTCTTTGTTTACTCCTGCTCCATTGAATTAAAAAAAATAGATTTCAATTCGACATACGAATCACGATAATTAACATCGTATTAATTATAATTAATTGAAACGAATTACTTGGATTAATGTAAAAAAAATAATTTCTGTTAAATTTCAAGGTCCACTATTCGCGTGCACGGATAGAATTGGTAATGGCGATGTGAAGTATAGAGTGGCGTGGACTGTACACCGACCGCGCGAAGCAAAGGCTTGAAGTATACGCACGTATACACGCACACGATTCCCCATACTGTAGTAAGGTCATGGTGAAGTACAAGACGAGAAAGAAGAAGAGTAGAACGAAGGAAGAACGAGGAGAGAGTATTATGGCGAAAGGCTTTGGCTCTTTAAACCTTTCGCTGTTCTTCGACTCCTTTGCGCTCTGCTTGCTTATATATATATATACAATTTTATGTATATCTATATATACATAAAGAGTGAGTTGCACTCGATGCGTTAGCTCAACCGTCCGTGAGAAAACGAAATTCGATAGTGCGTCCCAAGTCCATTAACAAAAAAAAGGTACTTCACTTCTTGTTTTATTTTCATATTTATATCAAAACCCTCACAAACATTATAGACAATTTTCAAGTTTTCACTCTTCCTACTTTAACGACGTTTATAAATTAGCCCGATATTTAATTGTAATAATTCACAAATCAACGATATATATTTATTTTTGATATTATAAATTTTAGATCCGGAGCGAAGTAATAAGATGGATATTGGAGAAAAATGATATTTACGATTTTTCATTCTCATCGAGGATACTTTGATGAGGGTACCAAGCGATTGGCACGGTGTCCACCCCGTTACGAAACACAGGCGTAGTAAACCGCAGTATTTTCTACATTCGTAAGTACCGAAGTATATTGTGCTGATATTCTTTTTTTCTTCTTTTTTTTCAAGACTGGCAAATATACGCCCAGCACAGCAGCTACGGAGAAACAGATAGAGAGAGAGAGCGGGGAAACGCGAGGGTTCTTGTATTACCCGGTAATACCTCGAGCCGTATGTACCCCCCCTGTGTAAGTTATGTGTATATACGTATATAGACGCATATAAATGTATATACATATAACGAGAAGGGATTCTGCGCTCCGACACACCGAGCGTTCACTCGATCGACCACGAGAGCGCTCGACGCCCCAAGGCATGTACCCAGGCCTCTCAGGCTCATAGGGGCCATTGCGCGCCGAGGCCTTCACTTTCGGAATCGATCTTTGAGTAAAGAAAAAAAAAAGAGAGAGAGAGAACTATGTGTATGTATATATACATATGTAGATATATATATATATATAGCGAGAGACCGAGAGAAACGACGAAGGGCGTACGAACGAGACAGATATGGTCGGGTCGCCGATATGCTCACGCTTCGTTTCCCCTCGAGTCCTCTTTCCTATGCACGTGACCCCCGGGCTAATCAGTCACGCTTTTTCAAATCGCTCTCTCTCTCTCTCTCTCACTTTAGATAAGCTTTTAACTATATATACGGAGAAGCATTGTTTCTTTTAGAGAGAGAAGAAAATCGATACCGGAGAATAATAAGTTATTCAAGGATACGAAAATTATTGTAATATTTTAGAAAAATATGATTTTTGTAGAATTCTCAAATATTGGAGGTGGATCTTTGAGTCGTATGGGGAGAGAATAATGAGGGAGGAGTTACGATTTGTAGAGACGATGCGGTTGATTCGTTTGGTAAATTTTTATGTGGTTCGAGTGATACGCGCGATAAATAAAACATGGAGGTCGAGAAAGGCAATCTACAGGGTCGTAGTCTCTCTCTCTCTCTCTCGTTCTCTTTCTTTGTCCCTATCTCTGTCCATAACGCTATAATCTCCTCTCTGCGCCTTCGATCGTGTCGAGAACGCTCGGGAGAGCATTTTACGCATAATACCTACGTCAGCATGGAACGACGATGCCTCCTCTTCGTGCCTTTGCTTTTATCGCGAACGGAGTGCCATCGGGCGTTATCCGCACGTATGGATTAGTCACTGGACGCCGCGCGTCTACACGCCGTTCGAGAATATAACCCAACCGTGTAACAACCAGCGCGAAGTAATAAAACGATAATTTACATTACAATTTTCTACTAATTCTCAAAACACTGAAAAATTTAATTTCATTATTTACAAAACTACAAACTCAATCGAATTAACTTATCCACGTTGTCCATACAAACGGATCATAACTGAAAAGAAATAACCATAAACACAAATTTGTAGAAACGACTACGTCGATTAAAACTCGCAAAACAAAAAATCCCTCAAAACTCCAAAACAAAAACGAAAAACAAAAAATATTCTCTTCTTCGATGAATCATTCTTGCTTTCCGTTTGTTATTCACCGTACGAAGTATGTACAGGCCTCGCGAACAATCGCGAGTTAGAAGAACGAGCGTGCGCCATCGCAGAGAGGTAGGCGCACGTGACGTCCTCAGTTTCCCGAAAGTGTATAGCGCCCCGGAAGGTGCCCGCTACGCGGCTCGTTCCGTCTAGTCGTGCCTCGATTCTGTTCTCCGTCGGTCCGGGAACCTCGAAGTCAGCCATTGCGGCGTGTGCTCGAGCAATGAGGAAAAAAAAAAGAAGAAGACGACAAAAGAATGGAAAAGAAAAAGAGGAGACAAAAAAAATGTAAATAAAAACGAGCGACCACTGTGGACTAGGTAACGTGGTCGAGCGAACGCGAAGTAAAGAAGCGACGCTGGGGCCCCACGAAGAAAGAGAGAGATAAAACAAAAGTGAGATAGTACCCTGGCGTATAAAGCCTATAGCTATGTATATATATATACACATATAGACATAGTTATACACACTTCGAGTTTCGCCTTGTACCACCTTATGCCTGCATATATACTGTCGTTTTCCTTAGCAACGCCTCCGCGCAAAGCGCGTGTGTCTCTCTACTGGTATACACGGATTGCCCGTGAACACATAACTATATAGCGCATATTTATACATCACACGTTTGTGGGCAGCAGCCTGAGGGACAATTTTATAAGTATGTATATGTATCTATGACGACGTAGCACGAAATAACGCGTGTGTGGAATCGAAGACATTTTAAAGAACCTGCAGGTGTTCTGAGAAAAGATTTTTTTTTAAATTTTATTTTATAGCGTGTTGACTCATTCGTTCTTTCTCCATTCTTTTTTTTCCCCCTCGTGGACGTTGTATGAGAAAGGTGGAAAAAAAATATATATTCGAAGCGGTACATTCTTCGGGCTGGGACCCAAAAAGTAGGCCGTGAATTCGATAAGCTCCTTGTGTGTTCTTCAATGCGTGGATATTTATTCTTCTCTCTTTCTCTCTTGCACACACACACACACATATGTGTTTGTTCTCTTGCTGCACCTATGCGTCGCCGCCATTGGCGAAATAACAGGACCGGGACAAGAAGAGAGAGAAAGACCGCAAAGAACTCTGCGTGCTGCGGATCTTTGTTTCGATGGGCCGAGGGGGCTTTACTACAGCCACATGGCACTTCATACGTGAGTGTGTGCCTTGTATATATATATATATATGTGAATTTATATTACAGAGCCCGTAACGACTGTAGTAACGTGGCTCGAAGGGATCGGTTGGTTTGAGGAGAAATACCGAGAGAACGACGGTGAGAACAAAATTCTAGAGACGCTTCTATCGGCTCTCGAGCAAATTTTCAAAATATTTCATCGTTAGATATCGAGGAAACAGTTTTAAGTATTTTGAAATGGTTGAAAAAATTTATTATAATTTTGTGATAGAATTTGTTGTGATAGAGTTTGTTTATTAATAATTATTTTATCAAGATCGATAAACGAAAATAAAATAAATATCTGTAGAAAAAAAACGGTTCTGAACGGGACTCGAACTCGCGACCCTGGGATTTGTCCATAGGGCGTTCAATCATATTTGTTAGGTTAGGTTTCAAATTTTCAAACTTTGCGAATTAATATCTCGGCCAATTTTCATCGTAGAACGATTTTACAAAAAACGTTTTGTTTGTAGCGATGCCAGCTACCTAGGTATTTTTTACGCCCACATTTTTCCCTAACACCCTGTATATACATAAAATAATATCGTTGCTATTATACCTCGCGCATTATTGTCGCTAAAAAGTCGACTGTGAGAAGTAAAAGCAGTTTATTCAGCACAACCTGACGTTCCACAGACGTTTTTCGCCCCCCCCCCCTTTCTCTCCAATGTCCCCTCACGATTCTTACCACCGATCGAACATCAATACGCGCATCGTATGTATAAAGCATTAGGGGCTTTTCACCAGCTAAAAATTCCCGAACATGAAAAACCTTTTTCTCCAAGAGCGATCGAAAGGACTTTTCTTTTCACGCAAAATAAAAAAAAGAAGGGAGAGAAAAATAAAAATCCCGAACCGAACGACCGATTTCCGCACTATTCTCACGACTTCGAAAAGAAGAAGAAGAAGCCGAAGAAGAAGAAGACGCGAGTAAAAAGAGAGGGATGAAAAAAGGGGCATTATGGAAAAAGAGAGTCGTCCGGGGGTTCCCTGTAGCGTGGGCTTCGACTCCCACGATCGCCTTTCTCCCTCCCCCCGCCCTTTTGTCCTTACGGGCCAAACCAATCCACCCACGCTCAGGCTTACACACGCTAGTGTGTACATTCCTGTATTTCACTCGTATATACATATATACTCATATACATACATATATACGTATATATACGTATATATACATTTATACTCCTGTACATACAGATATACATATATACGTAACATATATATACATTTATACTCCTGTACATACATATATACATATATACGTATATATACATTTATACTCCTGTACATACATATATACATATATATGTATATATACATGAATATATATGTATATATGAGTGGAATACACATATACAGTGCACTATATAGATCCGTTGGAATTATTCACCGTGCGTTAGGGGACTTGCCAGCAGGATATCGATGTGGGTATGCGACTGCATCGTGAGCTACGTGCAACGTGGCGCCATGTGCGAGCTTTTCGAACCTGCGCCCTTCGCCCCCCCCCCCCTCCCGGTTCGCGGGTTGAGATCCGTCGTCGTCGTCATCGTAGCTCCCGTATCGCGTCAGCCGTTATGGTGAAACTGCCTGATTCGCCAGAGTGCGATAGTACAAAATTTCTAACGGATATTGTGGTAATCCGGTCAGTACGACCGTATGAAAGGCATTACATTGCGCATATATAAGTACGTACCCTTAGCAAACGTAACAGACCGTATACACGCACATATACAGCAGGCCTGAATTTCTAAAAGCCCCGCTTGGCCGTACCTACCTCTGTCTCTATGGTTAGAAACTCATTATTCATAGCGTGCACAGTGGCTCTTAGTTATTTCAAATGTACCGTTGGGAATTAATTTGTACCTACAATCGATGATTTTGGATGTGAATGAGAGAAGCTAGTGTGGGAGAAAAATTTCTTCCGTGGAAATATTGTTATTTGATTATTTTGTTGGATTTTATTTATTTGATTTATCTTGGGGTGGTTTTATATTTTATTTGAGAAGATTTTAGAGCTGTGGAACTTATCCTTGAATTAAGAACCCCTGGTTGATGTATGCATACCTATTCGAGTTCTCCGGGTTCTTTCTGGCTATTCCAAGAAGGTCTTGCATCGGTGTGGGTAATGTGCGAGAGAAAGAGGTTTGTTGTCCCGATCCAACAGGGTGGACGCATTAATGTTCTTCTCTGTTATTATATTAGCGTTTTAGGAAATTGTCGATGCAGCTTGAAACAATTTTTTTAAATAAATGAAATAAATAAAATATATAACATAAATGAAATAAATAAAATAATACCGGATCCAACAGAGTGAGGCATTAATGTTCTTCTCTGTTATTATATTAGCGTCTTAGGAAATTGTCGATGCAGCTTGAAACAATTTTTTTAAATAAATGAAATAAATAAAGTAAATAAAATGAATAAAATAAATAAAATAAATAAAATAAAAAAATAAATAAAACAAATAAAATAAATAAAATAATACCGGATCCAACAGGGTGAGGCATTAATGTTCTCCTCTATCATTATATTAGCGTCTTAGAAAATTGTCGATGCAGCTTGAAACAATTATATTTCGTCCTATTTCTCATAATCCTTTTTCTGGGAATTTATTTAATCATCGGGATTTACCAAATACTCAAAATTTCTAGAATTTTATATACACGTCGTCATCTGTATAATTTATACAAAGTCATACAAATTTCCAGAATTTTTGTGAAAGATTGTCTCCTACGAAAATTGAAATATCGATCGATAAGCTTATCAATATAAATTCAAGATATCGATTACGACGAGTAATTGCGTTAATCAATATCATCGAATCGATTAATCCAATCAATTAAATTCATTCAACGAATAAAATCACTGTCTCATTGTATTTCCTAATAATATCAAATCTCATTATCTTTAATTAACAAGAATAATAATATAAAAATTTCCAATATTCCCAAATATCTTTTTATCCCAACGATTCTTCAACATATATTTTTCTTAGAAGAAACGTATAATAGAGGATTCACCGGGTCTCTCCCCTTCTATATTCCATCTCGCGTTCTCGAAATATCGCGAGTCACCACCGAGTTGCGAATTTATCGAAGTTAGCGTTCTCTCTTTATCCGTCTCTATCTTTGTCTATCTCGGTCCGTCTAGAAGACGTCCTATCCACACGCACGCTCGTACGAACCGACGGGGCTCGACTATGTGCCTGGGGGTCACTCTCGGAGCCAAAGCAACGGCGCCGCTCGCTTCTTCGTCTCTTCGTCGTGGTCGTCGTTACCTGACCGTCTCGAACTGGGCCCGCTCTCGGGGCACAAAGAAAACTTGCGATGCCATCGCGGACGAGGCAAAGAGCGTGGCGGAGCTGCGAACGCACGAGTGGGATCCTTCTCGGGAATTTTATACACACACACACACATACAAATACACAGAGAGAGGCATACATACATGTATATAGAGAAACATAGTGTATCGAGGCGAGACTCGGGGAGCTACGTTAGAGGATGCCGCGTGCAAGAATAAAATAAAATAGAGGTGGTCGTCCGAGAATGAAGAAAAGACGAAGATAGAGATCGAAGAAAAAAAAGTGACCGGTTCGTCCGGGAATAGAGCGACGGTGGTCTATTTCTCAATCTTTCCATCCTTTTTCGTATCCGTCGTATATATTCCCATATATATATATTTTTTTTTCTGTCGTTGTCCTTCTCTCGTTTCTACCAACCGAGAAGCCCGATTCTGGCAATCTCTCGTGACCTCGTTTGGGCTCGATTCGTCCCGGAATTGGCCGGAGCTTTATTTTACAGGGAAACTATTAACTAAAACGCTTCGTGTCGGTCCGTTTCGTAGAGGTCACGTCCGGGGCCAGACCGGATGAAGAATTTTTCACCCTCGCGTGACCTTCAACCCTGTAAATGACCTTCGACGACGCCTCTGTAGAAAATATAGCAGGGAGATTGTGTTGCTTAATGTTCGAAGCGAAGTCGAAGGATTTGATGAGAAAATAAAATAAAGAATTTAACAGTACGATATATTCAAGGTCATGGAAATATTTTCAAGGTGACCTTGTAGGGATTGATATTTCTTCGTAAGGCTCGAAACTACGTTAGAACGCTAAAATGGGGCTGACCTTGTACGATTCGTATTCCCGATGAAAAATACGAATTAATTCGTGTAATGGGGAAAAAAGAAATCCCTATACGGATAATTTTAACATAAAAATGTACGAGTTAGTGCCTAGTATGGCTCGTACATAGCACCGAGTTTACGTATATATATAACTTTGTACACGACAAATAACCTCTACCCGGTATAGGCCTCGTGTCTTTCTCGCGAGTTCCTCGAGCATCTCTCGGTGTCTTGTGCCACCTTCGTACCGTTTACGGTACGAGGCTTTTGCGCCGAGACACAGCCAAAGTATGCGTCTTGGCGATGTGTGATACGTGCCTCCTCGTCGTCGTCGTCGACGTCGCCGTCGTTGTCGAGCTTGTAGCGAAAAGAGGGATCGGTTAGCTCGTGAATAAGAACGAAGGGAATATACGAACTCGAGATATGGAAGGACTTTATACTGCCCCCGCGACGAGAGAACGACGCCCACGAATACCCTCGACCCACTCGACGCCCCGAAAAATTGCGACTGCATGGGCAATATTATACTTATATATGTGTATATATGTATGTATACGTATATCGAAGTAATATATACGAGAATATACCGAAGAGGCAGCAGCGATAGGAACAACTTTTTCCCTTCTCCGATCCACGAAACTGATTTCTTCCTTCTCTTTATCTCCCCATTTCGTTAATCAAGGCAGTTCGCTTGTGCGTAAGAAACGCGAGAAGAAAGGATAGAAACTTGCCGATCCGGGCAAGAAGAGCTTCCTTTATCCCCCTCTCTTTTGAAACGATAGCCGTCTCGGGTTCGTCGCCACAGTTGTCGTACGACTCGTCCGAGAGGGGGAAATAAAACGTGCGATTTTAAAGTTGGCTCGATTCACACCTTAACATACGTTTACACGAAATGTAATTGTATTTTTTCAAACGTTCACAAAAACTGAATACATTGGTCGAAGTTACGTTCGATTTGCTTGTGTAGATTCGTCGTTATAGGAGCGTAAAGTCTCGAGGTGGAGCGATCGCGCGATCCGCCATATTGGACTCAAGCTTCATCCTACACACGCAACCAGCGCTTCAAATTCGCTCGATCTTTAACAAAGATTTCTCTCATTTACTTTTCTACACCACGATTTCTTAAATAAAACGGTATAATTCCATTCCTATCGTAAACAATATACTTCATTAATCGATATTTCATTGACCCTCCTTTTTCTCGTTTAATTTCTCTCCCATTCCTTCATTCTTCACGCCCATTCGTTAGCCACAAGCGTCTCCGAACCGGATGATTATTGATAAAGCGGTTCGACCGCATGCTTCATTTCTGAGTGCCCCCCCCCCCTTCTATCACCACTCTCGTTTCCAAGCAGCTGCTCTATACAATACGATCCACATTCATCTACAACGCACGTATTCCAATCTCGTACATGGCTCCAGAGTTTTATCCCCTCCCCATTTATAAATATGTACAATTCTATAATAATAATAATAAAAATCCTGACGAATTTACAAACGAGAAAAAAAACAATAAAAAAGCTTACCTCTCTCTGTGCAATAGACAAATTCTCTCTTTGGCGACCTTCAATCTCTTCGATATGATTTTCTTGAGATCCTCGATGGTCTCGTTGCGCTCGACGGTTAGATCGAATTGTCCACCGGTGGTCGGTGTAATGCTGATTGTAATCTCGTCGGGTTCGGGACTCGATGCCCTGATGACGCAGCCACACCCCGGTGGTGACGGTAGCGGGCTCGGTAGAATGAAATTACCGGCTGTGCTCATCGCGTTACCATTGTTATTGTTGTTGTTGTTGTTGTTGTTATGATTACGGTTATTATTATTGTTGTTATTATGTAAATTATTATTATTACTAGAATGATGATTTCTGGCGACGGAGGCGACGCCGCAGTTTCTCTCGACGTAGTTATTGTATTGTATCGAGTCGCTGCTCGCACGACGAAGATATCCCATGTCTGTTACGCCCTCGCCGACCAATGGCGATGAGGACGAGGACGCTAGACTCGAGCCGTTCGCGGTTGCCGTCGGGCTCGTTGTCTTGGTCTTTTCGACGCTACCACCAGAGTTCACCGTCTCCTCGCTCTCCATTTCAACGCTCTTCGTCATTCCACCCGAATTCGTCTCGTTCAATCCGCCGCTATTTTTTTTACCACTACCCCCACTTCCGGTCTCCATCGTAACGTTCGCTGGCGGTTCTGTACTACCGTCCATTTTTTCTTCTTCGATAATTAATCCAATAATAAGAAGAGAAAACAACACAACAACGGTAACAAATATAAACGAGGAAAAAAAAAAAAACGAAAACAATTCTAACACGCGCAACAGCTATTTCGTACTTTCCTCAATTCTTCTGTCTCTGTCTCTCCTGCAATGTATTCGCGACGCACACACACACACTCTCCCTCTCTCTCTCGGTCTCTTTCTCAGCTCACCCGCACCTTGCACCTGTACCTTGCACCCGGCGAGACGCGAGAGTCCACGGCCTACTCAACGGGCAAGACCGTAACGCCGAACCTCGTTCTATCTCCCCTCTCCCCCCTCCTCGCCCTTCCACTCGTCTCTACGTGTGTCTCGATTTTGTGCACTAACATACATACACGCACTCACACACAGCCACGCACCAAGGCACTAACGCGCGCACACTGACACAACGTAGGGAACACACGCTTGGTTCGCAGCTTCTGGCGATGATGGTGCGCGCTGCTGCTGCTGCTTGGAGACGCGTTCAGTGCCGCCCGACGATGACCTCGGGACGATCCAGGCTGCTCTCCGACGGAGAGAAGAATCCCTTCTACCTCTTCTTCGTTTTCGTCGTCTTCTTCTTCTTCTTCTTTAGCTTCTCCTTGTTCCTTCTTTCGCTTCCCTTCTTCGTCTCGTCTTTCCTTTACGTTTCTCTTTTTTTCGCTTCACCCGTCGATTCGCAGCTCGCGGTGGCTCGTGCCTGACTGAGCGACGCCCGTCGCCGATCCTCCCCCGTCCCCTTCGACCTCACTTGATAGCGATTATTCCTTATCTGTCTTATTCACACGTATCTATACGTATTAAAACGCATATACTCGAATATACGTTGTTACATACGCGGATATGCATATCCGTATTTTTTTAAACGTTCGTTCGAACCGAGTGTAACGAGACGACTGAAAGAAAATTAACACCGACGCCTATGTATCATTGACGAAACTGTGGGCGACTCGGTGAATTTTTGATGATCGAACGAGTGACGCGTCATACGAGAACGACATGGTCGAACATATTTCTCGAGGTTTTCCCAGCGAGTTCGTTTATCGGTAATTTTCTTTATCCGTTGGACGACACGAGCGAAACTAGACGATCCTCGAAATGCTTGAATAACCGGGACGAAGCGGAGGGGATTGTTGTCCGTCTCTCTCGCACACACACACACACACACACACTCGAATCTCGAACGAACGGAACAAACTCACTCTCTCTTTCGTGGCGAAACGCTTTCCGCGCTTCTAATCCATGCGAGGATTTGTTTTCTCTTCGAGGACGCAATTTTTTTTTTTTTTTTGTTGGAACGTAAGAAAAATCGCGAGAGCTCGATCGTCGTTTTAACCCACACACGGCTTTTGGACGCCACGAGAACGGTTTTTACCGTTTTATAGTTTGTACCGTTCGCACACGCGAGGCGGCCCTCGATCGCCTTTATAACGTTACGTTGCCTCGATTTGTCTGTAGGTACGTGTGTCTCTCTCTCTCACTCACTCTCTATTTGTGTGTGTGTGTATGTATGTGTTTAACGACGATACAACCGCAAAGGTGGGTATGCGTGACGATGCTGCGTGAACCGAGTACGAAATCGTATTTCTGGAGGGCGTCTTGGGCTTCCTCCCGTTCGTGGCGTTCCCGTTTACGTTTTTTTTTTTTTTTTCGTTGGTTCGATGTGTTCGAGGCGAAATTTGAATGAGTAATCTCGTTCGAGTCCGGGAAAGGCGAAGAAAAGGAGAAAAATAAGGAATTGCCGTAACGCGGTCCCGCACCACCCTTGATCGCACCGTACCCCGTCCGCGACTAGCAACCGAAAAATCCGTAACCCCAGCCTCGGGCCGAATTCCCAGACCCAGCCGAACCTGTACGTAACGCACGAAGAAACGAAAGCCCGAGAGGTTCTATTGTAATGGCGGTTCGCGAAAACACGGGCGACCGACGAGAGAGACGAGAATTCGACACGGGTCGAGTTTTGCCCAGAGCCCTGGCGCTTTGTACCAGCACACTCGCTGGCGTTGCCGTGTGCACTGTTGGGAATATCCCCGAGTTCCCTGGTGGAAAGAGGCCGGACTCGATCATTGAATTGTCTGGATGGACGAGCCGTTTTACGAGTTTGGGGCGACCTCCTACGGCGAAGACGAGAGTTTTGTGATTTTATGAGTGGATTGAGGAGAGATCTGTAATTTACTTGTATCTTGGGAAGATAAGGGAGTTTGTAGATAGTTACTTTTAACACGGATGGTTATAGTTTGCCAATCGATGGTTAGTGCTCGAGTGGTTTGAGTAAATGGACGTTTGACATTTTCAATGTTAGGTATTTCAATTGGAGCTTAGGGATTGTATATTGTTTTTGGTAAATATTGACCATGTTTCATTTTTTCTGTCGAGTGTGTTACGGCAGTTATATTGATTTTTGGAATTTGCAGGTCAATTTCGAAATTAGCGACCTCGAAAGTCCTTGGGAACCAATTTTCAGGCAAATTTGATTGTATATTTTAAAGAGTTGACCTTGAATATGAATGTAGTGACCTTGTAAATCTCTGACTGTTGACTTTGAACCAAATGAAGGCAATTTCTTTTTTTAGGGCAGTCATGTTGACCTCTGAAAATATTCATGAATTTCGCTTTTTAATAGTTTACTTGGAATTCGCGTCCATCATTTTGATTTTTATTATCCCGCTTGATTTTTCCGGTCCGATTAGTAAAGTTTAATTTTGAGCAAGTTTGAGTCGACAGGTTTCCTCAAATTTATAGACACTTATTTTGAAAATGACACTTCATTACGCAACACTCCGACCTCGATGCACACTTTAGCTAATTATCGTTATCAGAAAAATGATAGCAACCTGCCAATTCGGAAAATTGGTCGAATTTAGTCGAAACCTTTTTGTTCGAAATGGAACAAAACTTTTCTTGCTTTCCTTTTTTTTGATATTTTTTAATATATTATTCAACAAACTTATTACAATACCCCGTATGGAATTTTAATGATCGAAGAGTGAGCGGGGCTGAAACGGACCGTACGTGAAATATCGGACGCGTTATCTCACTCGTGATCTCATTGCCCAATTTTCGTACGAACATAGTTTTTTTTTGCATAACGCTTCGCACGATGAACATGATTTTTGTATGTAGTTTTGATTATTTCGAGCTCAGAGCTCGTCCCTGTGCGTGAAAGATTGTAAAATATTTCTTCTCTCCTCCATCGTGCGTTTCTTGTCCTTGGACAATTTTCCCTTCAGCAAACCATCGATACGCGTTCTCTCGGTTTGCAAGAAGACATCACCGCGTTCCAGTATCCTCTCCATGGTTTTCACGTAAACGTTGGCAGCGGCACGATGCTCCTCCGGTAAAGTGTCCTTGAAGACTCTAGCCTTGTCCAGAAGAGCCTGGAACGTGAAATAAAAAACAATTCTTACGTGTGTCAAAAATTCTTCATTTTTGATATAACATTATTTGTTCAGTGTCAATGATCAAGTTAGCACCTGGCGATCCTTCTCGTTGGTCGTCTTGAACTCCTCCGCGATTCTATCAAGCGGCTCGACGCATCCTGGCAATCCAAGATAAACGCCTGATTTCGCTTTGACGAATCTCTTAATATTTTCAGAAGTGAATTCGTCAGTAGCCAAAAATCTGTGTGGTTGGCTCTGTCCTTGAACGAACAACAATACCACAGGAAAATCTTCCTTCTTCACGTCGTAACGTTGAGCAAGATCAGAATTGTCCTTGTTGCCAAAATCCTTAACACCGACCTCAGCGACAAGCAGATCGGTAGAGTCCTTCGTGTCGGCCGCGACTTTACCAAATTCCTCGTGTTTTTCACCGTAGGGAAAAGCCACATCGAATTTCACAACTGCTGCTTTGAATTTCGATATTACCTGAAAAAAGATATAAAAAATTAATAAAATTGTAAATATTCGTATTTTTAATTATAATTAATTAATCCGTTACACGCTGTCAAAAAATCGTTCCATTCCCCAATCATTTTCTCCCAGTATCAAAAATCACTTTCAAATAAATCCCGCGCTTAAAATCCCAACATGGCGTCGCTCACGGTTACCATGGGAACCCCCGTGGCAATCGACAAGGACGTCGACACGGTGTACAGTCGACATGAAAAGTAAACGATAATATCACAATCGATACGAAACCAAACCGATAACGCGACGAGATAAAAAATGAATGCAAAATCACGAATAGTCGTGACCCCCTCTGTTAACTCTGCTGCTCTACTTCGCCTCGTAACCATAGCAAACCTCGTTGTCACGTTAGCTTAGAATCGCCGGCCATTGTACAATCCCCGACAAAAACAAATTCTACCCCTAGAATTAATCATTACGTATCATCGAAAAGAAAAACAATGTTTGCAAACGCGTCGACGATTTCCAAAAATCATGAATGAAAGATATGACCAAAATTTAAACACTTTCTCTCACCTTATCGAACGATACCGAATCAAGTGGAACGCATCCTTTGCAATCTTCAGCCAGGACGTGGCTCGCCAAACCAATCACGACAATGAACAGTCCCAATAAATCCATCCTTTTCATTCCACCGTTTTCTCTGTGTCAGTTGCGTTTTATTCTTGTACTATTTAACAATTCCAACACGAATGTCACTGTCCGATATATATTGGAATTAATTCTCCTTCCAAAGTCGTCTACGTGGTCGAAATTTTGGTTTGTGCTGACCAAGAGACACGATGCCCTACGAGCGTTTGACGTTGGTAGCGTCTGCGACGAGACCGGGTCTCACACTGAACTCCTGCAACCACTTTCTCGTTGTAGAATACACGTACATACATATATACAAATATATGTGTGTGTATAGTGGAAGAAAGTGTACGTGGGCGATGTTCACTCGAGTCCCGACGTTTTCCCAACAGCGAAGGCGTTTAACGCATTAGTGCGAGATCGTTAGCGAGTTACGATCCAAATGTCATTGCCCTTGGACGTAAATTATAACTTATTCTTTATTTCGAAGTCTCGTATCGATTCGAGCATGACCGTTTCGACAAATCAACGGAGCCTGTCTAGAGTTTCGTGGCGTGAGTATCGTGAGGGTTCGCTGCGAGGGATTTTCTATCGCAGCGCGGACCGTACGTGTAGCGCTTAATGCACATGTATGGGGCGTTCCATGCTGACTCGACCAATTTTCGACAAACATTTCGGAATTCAATAATTTTTTTTTCTATTTTCTTCTTTTTATTTCACGAATGGATTTGGAATTGGATTGATTTTTTGAAAATTATTTTCATCGGGATTTGTTTGATGATTTGCGATTGTATAAATTTTTTTAAATATTGTTTTTTAATAATCTTGTTAACCCTTTGAGACCTGAGTACTTTCAAGCTTATGTGGTCCGCAGACGCATAGGCTGACGCATATATGCGTCCTTAGGGCTCAAAGGGTTAATGATATTATAATAAAATTATATTTGTAGGGAAATATTGGAAGGAGAATTTCACATTCGCTTTGAAAGAGCGTAATTATTTTTTCAAAAAATACCCAAATTGATGAAATTTTAACGACCTTGACCGATTTTAACGAACCTGGCGATAAGGAAGGATGGCACGTTGCCAAAGTAACGTGCCAAATTTCAGCACCATTGCTCAACTGGATCTCAACGTATCGAACAAGGACAAATTTTCGACTTCACTACGTAGAAATTGTTTTTTCTTTTTTTTTTTTTAAATATGATTTTTATAATTCTTGATAATATTTTCCATCTCTATCAATCGTAATTTATTACAGAAACGAGGAAAGACCAAATCTGAAATTATTCACGGTTGGAAATTGCTCGAGTCGATCTGGAAGGCCCCATACATGTGGAGAATGCGATATTGGACGATAGCGACGATCGAGGCAAATTCTCGTTGCTGGCCATTACACGAATACATTCGTCGAATCAAAATCGACCACGAAGCGTCCGCAGGTTTGCTCCTGGAAGGCCCAACGCGCAAGTCAACACGCAATCGTATCACAACGCCGGGTCTTAAACGTCACGTTACCTCGCTCTTTAACACCTTCTTGTGTAAATTCACACGTACGTTCTATCGACGGAAAATACGTTCGGCGTCTTATCACCGCGCGACGATTCGAACCATTGATAAGAAAAAATGCTGATATCCGGCTACCAAGAAGGAAGCAAAAATTCCACGACGACAAACGTTTGCGAAATTTTGCAAACCATCGCTTTTCTCACCTCGATCTAGGCCATACCGATTTCTTGAAAATCTTACAAACGATTAAATTTGCAGACGATCGAAGTTTTTACTCGAGCAACGAGAATGCAAGTTTTCGACGATGTCAGCGAAAATCGGTTTCAGAATTTGTTGTGTAAACGGTAGAATTGCAACCGAGAAGATTTCTTGTTTTGAGAAGAAGACGTTTCGTTCGTAGAAATGTCGAGAGGTTGGTAAATCGTTGAATGTTATTTGAAGATTAATACAAAATTTTTATTAGTTACAAATCGGATCGTTCTGCATACACGTTAACGATTTCTTTGCATATTTGCAGGTCTTGTCGGGATATTTGGAAAGAGGTGTGAAAATTCGCGATGAAAGATTGCGATTAATCATTGGCGATCGACTTATCCGACGATTTAAGCCTCTACGTCGATATTCCCGTTTTCCTTTTTCTCATCGAGCGTCCCTGTCGGGGAAGATTCACCTTCTAACGATTTTGAACATTTTCTACTATCACCGCTCTTCGGCGTCCAACCCCGAAACAGCCTCTCCTCCTCGTGGAAATAATCTCTCAGCCCATCGATCTTCGTACAGTGAGATTCTGGAAAAATGTCCATTAGAATGAAATTTGTGATCAAATTTCTCCCAAATTATTTTTTTATTAAATTGACAAAATTTTAAAAAAATCTTGAAACAAGTTTTTTTTCTAATTACCGTGAAGACTCGCGAGCGAATCGAGATCGCCACCGAAATCCTTAGGTAGACACTTCTGAGGTATGTGCTCGTAGATTTCAGCAACGTCACCCGTGTAGAGATGCAACTGATTTGAGATAAAAATACAAAAAGTTTGAAAAGGCAAAAAAAAAAACATGGAAATGGAAGAAAATTGATTTTTGTTGATTATCGATTGTCCTCACCATTTCGAAAAGCTCTCGCTTCATAAAAGGCTTTATCAGAGCCAAAATTTTGTCCATGAACCAGACGGCGTTTATCACGTGTATGGCCTTGAGTCTAACCGGAAGTCCGTCTTGAAGATACTCGAAGAATTTTCTTATACTGCCGATCGACAGTCTCGTCAAGTGGCCGAGTTTCGCACCCGCCATGTCGAAGAGAAAAACATAACCGGGTGAACAACCCTCCTCGTACAGACTCGCGTCTATCGTCATTCCCAACAATTTTATTCCATCGTTGAGCATGTAAGAACTCGGACGCGTGTCCGCCAAACGATGAAAAACTATCCTGTTGCCATTGTCGTCCGGTACCGGAAGCGTCGTGAATTCCCTGCGAAATAAAAATTGAAACAAAATTTTGTTAATTATAATCTCTTTAATTACACAATTAAATAAGCCATCTTTGTTTTATTTTTGTTTGTTACCGGAAATGCGAATTGACTGTAAAATTAGAATTAAAACAAAAAGTATTTATCCGTACTTGATTTCTTTTCGAAAGTTTAATTGTCTCTGTTATCAATGTTTCTAAGGGGAAGAAATTTCTTGCGAACGAGAGAAAGTCTCGATAGTGAAATACTGAGATAAAGACCAGAAGAAAAAGAAGGAGAAGAAAAAAGAAAAGATAACGAGTACATTGCCGAGTTCTCTATTAAGTGGAACATGTTATTGGCAGGTTCGCAAATTGCGGAGAAACGTGGAACGAACCTTTCGCTAGGAGGCGATAGAAACGCCCCCTCGCGTGAGACGATTGTACGACGATTTAAATCACGCGCGCGAAAACGCGTACAGCACGAACGATTCGAGAAGTCGTTGGCATTTTTCTTCCGTCGTTAACAATCTTTACGTCACGATTGAAGAGAAAAATAACTCTCATTTTCATCTTCGTTATAAATTATGCGATTTTGTCGATGCAACGTACGATCGATAAACAAATATTGATACTTCTTCATCGCGCTTGCACGTTCGAGAGAATTTTCAATATTTATTTATTCCCGCGGTCTCATCAATAATTCAACAATAATTACGAGCGATTAGCCTTTCCGACGACGAAAATTCCTCGCGACGATAAAGATCGAATTTTTTTTTTTGGAAATTTATCAAAATGAATTATTCGCTCGACTTGAAAATAAACCAATAAATTTTATTTCACCCGAATGATTTTTTTTTGCTTTTTCAAAAATCGAAACGCGCGACAAAAATTCGTTACAAAATTTAATAAATACGTTCGTCGCAACGCGTGTCGAGGGAGGAGATAAATTCGGGAAAATTTCGTTCTCTCTCTTCTTCCTTCCTCTCCTCGTTCCTGTTTCGTTCACCGCACGGCACCGCTCGTTAATCTCGCGAGGTTTTAATTTCCGGTTAATAATTCTCACTCCCGATCGCCGGAGGTCGTAAAATCCAAAAATTCGCGGCTAGGTTGAAACTCAGAGAAAATTTGGAACAGACATTTCGTCGCCGATGCAAATCGAACGAATGGACGACAATCGGTTTGAACTTCAACGACCGAGAAACCGGCGCGTTGAAATTCAAATTTTCGAACAAACGGAAGCAATTCGTTTTTTTTTTAAGAGATGTTTCTTCGAGATAATCGCCCTTTGATCTCCCCTCGAACTTTTCGATCGTTGAACTAAGATTCTAATTTATCAATGAAAATGGAGAATTAAAAGAGATGAAAAAAATAATAAAAAATCGTTGAACAATAATAACGATCGAAACGTACAGAGCTTTGAGCAAATGTTGAAGATAATCGCTTCTTGGATCTCTGTTGACGAAAAATTCGGACGATTAACTAAAATTCTAATTTAGGATTGAAAATGAAGAAAAAGAAGAGATGAAAAAAATAATAAAAAATCGTAGAACAATGATAACGATCGAAACGTAAAGAGCTTTGAGCAAATGTTGAAGATAATCGCTTCTTGGATCTCTGTTGACGAAAAATTCGGACGGTTTATTAAAATTCTAATTTAGGATTGAAAATGAAGAAAAAGAAGAGATGAACAAAATAATAAAAAATCGCAGAAAAATGATAACGATCGAAACGTACAGAGCTTTGAGCGAATATTGAAGATAATCGCTTCTTGGATTTCTGTTAGCGAAAAATTCGGGCGATTAATTAAAATTCTAATTTAGGATTGAAAATGAAGGAAAAGAAGAGACGAAAAAAATAATAAAAAATCGTAGAACAATGATAACGATCGAAACGTACAGAGCTTTGAGCGAATATTGAAGATAATCGCTTCTTGGATTTCTGTTGGCGAAAAATTCGGACGATTAACTAAAAGTCTAATTTAGGATTGAAAATGAAGAAAAAGAAGAGATGAAAAAAATAATAAAAAATCGTAGAACAATGATAACGATCGAAACGTACAGAGCTTTGAGCGAATATTGAAGATAATCGCTTCTTGGATCTTTGTTGGCGAAAAATTCGGATGATTAACTAAAATACTAATTTAGGATTGAAAATGAAGAAAAAGAAGAGATGAAAAAAATAATAAAAAATCGTAGAACAATGATAACGATCGAAACGTACAGAGCTTTGAGCGAATATTGAAAATAATCGCTTCTCGGATTTCTGTTGGCGAAAAGTTCGGACGATTAATTAAAATTCTAATTTTGGATTGAAAATGAAGAAAAAGAAGAGATGAACAAAATAATAAAAAATCACAGAAAAATGATAACAATCGAAACGTACAGAGCTTTGAGCGAATATTGAAGATAATCACTTCTTGGATTTCTGTTAGCGAAAAATTCGGACGATTAATTAAAATTCTAATTTAGGATTGAAATGAAGAAAAATGAAAATGAAAATGAAGAAAATGAAGAGATGAAAAAAATAATAAAAAATCGTAGAACAATGATAACGATCGAAACGTACAGAGCTTTGAGCGAATATTGAAGATAATCACTTCTTGGATCTCTGTTGGCGAAAAATTCGGGCACCGTGGCGCGCAGTCTGTAGTAAACGGCCATACATCGTTTTGTAGCTTCGATGTCGTAGTAACAACTGTGAGCGAATATCGCCAGCTGTTCTTTCGGTACGCAAGATAAACCACGTTCCTCCGACCATTCGCCGAGTTCTTCGATCATCTCGTCGGTCAACTCGGGACATTTGACGCGAGAATCCTCGTACGAGTGACCGAGCTTCATCCTGACGATATTTTTGTTTGGTTTTCCTTCGACGTTTCTTCTCAGGTTTCCTTGTTTTTTTTTTTAGCTTATCTGGCACTTTTCGATCTCGTGAAATTTTTCATAATCACTGACGCACTATCCACTGTTTCGGCTCCACGATTCTGAAAATATTCGTACACGTGGATTTTCAATCGGGAATTTATGAAATAAGTGAAAAAAAATGTTTTTTTTTTAAATATTTTTGTTAATTTTCACAAAAAAAATCGACGATCGAACAATTTGAATTCAGACTTGAATTTTTGTTATTCCTGGGAGAAAAATCTGTTGTAAAAAAGAGAACTGGGGACTAAAACTGTCAATGGCCTTTCACAAAAATTGTCACACTTTAAATTAATAACTATTTCAAATATTCATCAATAAACAAATCTTATCGATGTAACATTATCGCCCATCGTTTCCATTTATTCCTTTATTCTCTATCCCGTTAAAAAAAAAAACAAAAAACAAACATAGAAAAAAAACAAAACTCACAATAAAAAAAATTTAATGACTTTGCACGAACAAAAAAAAATCGCTCGTCGACGAAACGCGAGTAATATGACGTCGAATTCGATTTACCCGGTGTTTGTTGCGAGCGTTGCGATACGAATGACTGCTCGACGAACACGCTGAGAATTATTGGCGGATGTAAATGCAGTAAAAAAAAAAGAACCAAGAAATATCGCTGCGCGAAGCGAGTTTACGAAAGACTACTTTGCGATATTATTCGACCGATACCAACGCCGAATGGTGATTCGGTGCACACTGAAAGAGCTACGACCGAGGATATTCGGAAACGTCAGAGTACCAGCAAGAATAGAAGGAGAAGGAGAGAGAGAGAGAGAGAGAGAGAGAGAGAGAGAGAGAAAGAGAGAAACTCGCGTACGTCAAAACGTTTTACCGCGGTTTCCACATACCTCGTGGATTTATATTTATGTATGTGTATTCTCGTCGATGAAATATATGTTACGTAGATGATCCGACTCATTTTCCCTTCGCTCGTACCTCCAATCGAACGATCGCTGACTCTACACGCACTCGGCCCAATCCCGTTTGTTTTTCTTTTTTCCGGTTGGCTCATTGTTCATTGGCAATTCGAGAATTCATTTCTTGGACAATGTTATATACGATTGGGGAACAGACAGACGAATTATTGATATTCAATTGCCCCAGATAAGCGTTTAATTGCGCTTTGATCGAAATTTGATCAAATAGTTTGAAATCATTTCTTATGTTTTTAATGAAAATGTTAATTGTTTAATGAAAGTATGTTATAGTAAGGAGAATTTGTGACGGATATTTTTAACAATTAGTTTGTTAAGTAAGAACGATATTAATTAATGTAGATTTTTGATCAAAATTTGATGAAATAATTTTTGTTCATTTTTTTTGAAAGAAAGTGTTTTATAATAATGAAATTTTTGTTGATTTCTTTAACGATCGATTTGCTGAGTGTAACGATATTAATTAATATCAATTATTTATCAAAATTGTGGGAATTTCTATTTTACAAAAATAAATTGTTATAATAAAATTTTGTTCTTATAAAGTCATTAATTGTGATTTGATAAAAATTTGATCAAATAATAAAGTTTTCATCTTTTCTCGTATCGACACAAACTACAGTAACGAGTATTACCTACGATTAATAAATATACGTCTATTTCGAATGAAAATATTGTGAATTTCATTATCAAAATTAACCAAACAAAAATTCAATTTTAATCGATTCTCTTATCGATAAAAAGGTGTGACGATCTTCGTCGCATTACCACGACAGACTTCCCGGGGTTAACGAGGTCGTGCGAATCTTCGTTCTCGTATCTATAAATAAAACAATTGTAACTCGATTGCAAACGACGTCGTACGAAACTGCGATGAGAAATGTTCCTCGACGAGGTCGAAAGGTCAACGATCGATAGGACCTCGTTAATACAATCCTAAATAAAAAAATAAATAAATATTCGTTCACCACTTGCGAAATTCCTCCTGACATTTACCTCATCGCGCAATTTTTAGGCGTTGTGGAGTAATTCTTTTTGAACTTTGATTGGTCCGTTTTTGGGGAGGTTAACCCCCTCCCCAAAAATCGGACTAAGGTTCAAAAAAAAAATTACTCCACCACTCTTTTCCTCTTAACTTTCATAAACTATTTATATCACGATTTACATAACGATTAAAAATTTGTTTCGTGTCTAGAGAAAATCAAGAAACAAAACAAAATCTGAGAAAGTCAACGGCTTAATAAAAAAACAGAAAATAATAATTCAAACGCCGAAAAATAATTCCAACGTCCGTCCAAGGCCATCGGTGGCGAGAGTACGAGCCACGCGGAGATTCTTGCTCCCGGCAAAATAGAAAAAGAAGAAAAATGAAGAAGAAAAAAAAGAGAATTCAACCTCACGACAATTGTAAACCGGTTACGTCTCGCCGCAATTTCTCGTCAACCTCGTTATTAAATACGCAATCGTGTGTACGTGTGTTCGTATTCGAGAGGGGACAGGGAGGGAGGGGGGGGGGGATAGTTGTATACGCGCGTGTACGTTTTACGCAATCGAGAGAGATCTTTGTACATACCGCTAGTTCGTGGCAAGAGCACACCTGTCGTTAAACCTCGGAGAATAAACGAGAGTGGTACGTCACGCGTAAATGGAAAACGTGTGACGATGTTACAATCGAAAGGGAGGAGGGGAATCCGTTGGTGGGAGGAGGAGAAGGAGGAGGAGGAGGAGGAGGAGGAAAGGGAAGGGTCAAGGGAGGGAGAGGTCTCTATAACGGGATGAAAAGAACGCGGAAGGGAAAGGAGAGAGATTGTTTCTTTTTTTTTTTTTTACTTTTTCTATCTCTCGCACATTTTTCTTCACGGTTTTTGCCTCGCAAATTACCTAGGTAGTAATGAAAATTGGGTCACGAGAGTTTAATTGAGATGAAGACAGAGAGGGAGAGAGAGGGAGAATGGATGCAAATACGACGATATAGGTAGGTACGTGTGTGTAATACGCACACGCGAACGCGGATACAGTCAGTCAATCGATTATAGCGTGTCGACGATTCCCGACGACGAGAAACTCTGTGAATGAATACGTAACGTGTTTAGTAGGGGTGAGAGAGAGAGAGAGAGAGAGAGAGGAGGGGGAGGGGGAGAAGAGAGAATTATCAGGGCCCATGAGCGAACAGGTGTTTTCGAAGTTTCAACTGGTACACACTCTTCTCTTCATCCGTTCACTCGGTCGAGACTAGGGAGAGAAAGAGAAGGAGAGAGGAGAAGAGAGAGAGAGACTGAGAGAAAAAAGGGAGAGAGAGAAAGATGGGGAGAGAGAGAAAGATGGGGAGAGAGAGAGAAAGATGGGGAGAGAGAGAGAAAGATGGAGAGAGAGAGAGAAAGATGGAGGAGTGGGAGGGTGAGGGAGAGAAGGGAAGGGGAGGGGGGGAGGTAGAGGGAAAGAGAATGAGAGAGAAAATGGTAGTGAGCGAGATATTTGTACGTTTTTGCAACCTGATATGTGTGTCATGGTATTATAGGTGAGCGGAGTTCAAATCGCAACGAAACTTTAAGGTAAATAACGAAAGTGACAAAAACAAGCATTATTTTTAGCGAAAATGGTACGTATAATTGTATTGTAAAACTTCGTAAAGTTATAAAGTATGTAAATTATTGAGAATGTTAGGAAAGTTGTAAAGTGAACGATACTTGAATTTCTGAAACGAGCCGTTACGAATACGTACAAATTTTATCGAAAATTTCTTAGGGAATGAAAATTTAAAAATAACGAATTTGGGAAAAAGAAAACAAATTCTAGTTTATTTCCGATTGAAAATGGCGATTTTTAAAACCTCGACACGGTCACGAAAATTGAGCCAGTCGAATGAATGTCGCACCATTTTTTTCAATCTAGGTATGTGTACGTTTCGAACAAAAGCTTTCTATTCATAATTTTTTTAATTTTTCAAAATTTATCGACCTTTTAAGTATTAAAAATTGTAATTTCGATGTTTATGAATTTTCGTCTTTCTTCTAGACACGTACATACACACATACACAATATCGTTACATTAAAAAGACTGTCTCACTTATCTAAATAAAAAAGTGAAGAGAATTCGCCACAAAAGTACAAAAAAATCTCAAATTTTCAAAATTTAGTTCCCGTTTAAAAAATTCGCTCTAGTTACAATAAATCTGACTATATACTAACATATATATATATATAGCGAGGTTCAAGTTCGATATACGTACACAATATCGTTCCATTTAAAAGACGAAACAAAAAAGCGAAGAGAACTCGTCATAAAAGTACAAAAAATCACGAATTAAAAAAAATTAGTTCCCTTTTCAAAAAATCGCTCGAGTTAGAATAAATCTGACCGTATACTAACATAAATATATATATATATAGCGAGTTTCAAGTTCGACACACATACACAATATCGTTCCATTTAAAAGACGAAACAAAAAAGCGAAGAGAACTCGTCATAAAAGTAGAAAAAATCACGAATTTAATAAAATTAGTTCCCTTTTCAAAAAATCGCTCGAGTTAGAATAAATCTGACCGTATACTAACATAAATATATATATATATATACAGCGAGGTCTGAGTTCGAGGCCGGCCGGTCCGTAGTGTAGGCCGCGCTCGTGGTAGGAAGGTCCGGCCATGAGGGGTGAAAATCGCGAGCGTCGAACAGGGTCGGGGGTGTAGAATGAAGAGACAGAGGGCGAGAGAGAGAGAGAGAGAGAGAGAGACCGAGCAAGCGAGAGAGAGAGAGATAGAGCACCAAAGGAAGAGAGAGAGAGATAGAGAGGGAGAGAGAACGCGCGCCGTACGCGTTCATTGATAAGCCGCGCAGTGTGGTGTACGCGAGAGGAGCCCACGGGGCAAGAGTATAGGGTGGGCACGAGCACCTGGGTGACGTCATCATAGCGGAGTGAGCTTTCAGCCGCACTACCAACACCATGAAAGCCAAAAGCTCCTCCCCCCTCTCTTGCAATCATGTACGAAAGCACCAGGAGCGTAGAAACCTCCACGGTACATCGGGTTGTACGCAACGTACGTAAAGTTCCTCAGAGTTGCCACCCCTTGTTTCAGGTGCTGCCACCTGCCGCGAATTTTCTCTACGAGCGAAACGTACTGCGCATGCTCCTGACACGACGAAGATTCAAAAAATCCCACGCGCAACTTCCCTCACGCTTCTTTAACCAATTTTTTTTGTTTTATCTTATCAACCCCCCCAAGCTCTCCTGGATTTTTTTTCCCAACCGTCCTAGGGGAGTACTAGAGAATTGATCCGCAAAAAATCTCTGGCTACGTCGACGAGTAAGTTGGGAGGGGGAGAAAGTAGGGAGGCAAAAGTTTTGTAAATTTTGTTTTATCGGGGTTAAAAATTGATTCGGTTGGATTTCGATCGTGAAACAGTGTTTTATCGTTGATGTAGATTGATTATCGAGGGATTGGCGTATTTTTCGAAACATTCCGGTGATTCCTGGGGTAATTTGTTAATTTGGAGATTTTTCATCCCCTTTGTGCACGAGGACGACTCTAGGGTATGGCGATCATGCAAAAGAAAAAAATCAAGCTTGCCGTCTAGCCCAGAAACTTCAAGCTTGATTGGAGTCAAAAAAATATATCCGGCGCGTACGCATCCGTCTGAATTTCCATGCGGGTTGTAACGCGCCCACGTGCTCGGTCCGCCATTTTGCAAATTAATCGAACCGTACACGTTATCGTCGCTTCTATCTTATCGAGGGGAAACAAGAAAACAAAAAAAAAACACAGAAGGCTGTTTTCCCAGCGAGCATCGCGTCCTCTAACGAATCTACTCTCTCTTTCTCCTCGTAACTACCCCTACAAATTACCTGCCGCAACCCTCTCGTGAGCGATCACTACACCACTGTTCCAAAAAGACAAAAAAAAAGCAGAATCAACCAAAGAAAGAAAGACGAAAAAGTAACCAAAACTCGAAGCCACCGACTGTTCCGCAGTCCTGGCACGTCGCGTCACGAAGTCCTTTCTGGAATAATCCCCCGAGCGTCCCAACCCCCGATACCACCACCACGACCCCATCTCCTTCTTCTAGTAACTTTCCCCAGTAACCTCTCGGAAATTCACCGCGAGCGAGGTAGCGTGGGTGGTGCTCGTTCGTTCTCTCTCTGTCTGTTCTCCACGAGCTTCGTCCATACGCGTCGATCTATGTACGTGAGAGAAGTAGGCAGGGTAAGGGGAGTGAAAAGCAACCCTGTGATATCGGAGATTGCTACCACCGTCGTGGGCGCCTCGTTTATTGATTGGTCTTTTGTGTGAAACGAGCATACACACATAGCTTCTCCCCCGTTGGTCCGTTTGCTCTCTCTCTCTCTCTCTCTCTCTGTCTCCCTCCCTCATTCTCTCCACCCCTCTTTCTCTCTCACTCTCACAGGGCTGTACGCCGGGGCGTCATCGATCCGCGAGTGACCCATATCCGGCGATAACCGGAGAGTCGCTGCTGCTGCTGCTGCTGCTGCTGCTGCCACTACTGCCTCGAGTTCCGTCTAACCACCCCCACCCACCTTCCGTCTCTTTCTCTCACCCTCCACATCTCCGTCATTCTCATCGTTCTTTTCCAACCCCCCCTGTCCCTCTCTCGTTCGCCCCATGATTCCAGGCTTTCCTCGAGATTTTCTCCTATCGCGCATCTTTCCAACCCCTACAACGCATCTTACCCTTCCTTCGCCCTGTAACGTCAACCTCTATGCCACTCTGAAATCTAGTTTCTACGAGGAGCAATGCTGGATGGTTATTTCTCATAGCCCCGAGTTTGTGCCCACCGGCGCTTTTCCAACATTCTCACACCCCGGTTGGTTCTTGCGAGTCTACAACCCCCACCCTTGCAACTCCCCTATCGTTCGGACATCCCGCTCGTCATCTTCGGTCTCGATTTTTAGTATGCGTCAGAGTGTATACGAGAGTTTGTCTACGTATTGAGAAAAGAGACTGGGGTGGGGCGAGGGTGAGACTGTCTTTGGCTTGTGTATGTAGGCGCGTTCGCCCATCCATAAGGCCTGTGCGGGGTTGCAAGGGGCTGTTGGGTATATTTCTGTATTTCCTAGCCGAGTGTTACGGCCCGTGTACGTATACGTTACGCGCATGCGCGGTAAGGATTCACGGAGCGTCGACGGTGTGTCGCGCACCCGGTTGTGTGCGCGTCGAGTCACGCGCGCCCGCGCGCCATCTAGTGTGTATGCGTGCGCGTCGGACGACTTGAGGGAAGCACCCCCGCGAATAACCAGCACCGCCGAGAACCAGGCATCGGCAGCAGCAGCCCTGCCTTCAGCGGCCGAGCAGATCACGGGCTAGTTCGCGCGATGATAGCCCAGTGAAACGGAAAGGGTTACGAAACTAACCCTACGGTTGGGAAACGCGCGAGCGAGAGAGGCGAGAAAGAGAGAGAGAGAGTGTGTGTGAGAACGAGAGAGAAAGCGAGAGAGAGAGAGAGAGAGAAAGAACGCGAGAGAGAGAGAGAGAGAAAGAAAGAGAACGAAAGGAACGAAAGAGAGCGCGAGTGTGTGAGTTTTCCTGCGTGAAAGGGACGAATATCGAAAAAAAAGAGTGCGTAATTTTATCAAAACGGGATTAAACGGGGCTGTGGAGCTTGGGGGCTGTTCGCCGGAGAGCTGCGAGGAAACGAAAAGAACGTACGGATCTTTTTTTTTGTTGTTGTTCGTTGCGCTTCCGTTGGTGCGAAAAGTCGATCAGTGAGAAGGTGGTAACAAAAAAAAAGAAAAGCAAAAATATTAAAGTATTAAATGAAAATCGAGGAAAACGTACGTAAGGAAAGGAAGTGAAAATTCTAGAGTGAACGAAAACAAAGAGATCAAAAGAGCTGAGCCAGAGAGAGGGAGAGAGAGAGAGAGAGAGAGAAAAAAGGAATAAGATAAAGAGTGGTGATCGCGAAGGAGAGTAAAGGACGAAGAAGAAGGACAAGCAACGAGGAAGAACGAACAAGAACAAGTGGAAGAAGGAGAGGAGGAGGAGGAGAACAAGGAGAAGGAGGAAGATAAAGGAAAGAAGGAAAGAAAGGAAACCGCTCGCAAAGCTGGGGTAGGGCCGCTCGCTGCTGGTTATTTTAGGGGATAAGGCCAGAGGAACGTTGTCGCACATCATCTCGCGACGATACGTAATTCTACATCATCAGCAGCCCTGGCCTGCCACAATCCCTTCGATTCGGTCATCGTAAGTCTCACGCTCATTTTTTTTTAAATTTAATTTGAAAAAAAAAAGGAAAACAATTTTCTCAACTTTTCTCATTCTATCTAAAAAAAAATTCCCCAAGAAAGAACGAAAGTAAGGAGGGAAGGAAGAAATCGCGACAAAATCGAACCAACACGGATTCACACATATTTATAAATATTTATTAATTCATACAAATAGGGAATAATCGAAATTTTAGGAATAGGAACGAGGGGGGGGGGGAGAGAGAAGTGAGATTAAAGGAAGGAGAAAAAAAACAGAAAAATGGGGAAGAAAAAAAAGAAAATGAGGCGTTACGATTGAACGGTTGGAGCTCGTGCGATGGCGTGAAATTACGAAAGTGCTGTTTTATCATCCGACGTGAACAAAAGGCCAGATATTTTCTATCTAGGTGTATCGTTCTCATCGTCTCTCGCGTTTTTTTTTCTTTTTTTTTTTAACTTTTTTTTCGCAATCGTGTGAGTCAATCTCTGTCCTTACGTGTGCGTGCGTGTGTGTGG